>CM031238.1:178252592-179452592 GCA_018340775.1 Taxus wallichiana var. yunnanensis | reverse complement strand
CAAAGAAGCAACAAATTGGAAAGACCTTATTCTTTCTAACATTATTTTTTGTGCAGGACCAAGGATAAAGAATGAAGAAAAAATGAAACATCGTCCTTGGAGCAATCATGTCCACACATGTGCAAAGAAAGATTGTACCATTTTTACATATTTTATAGTGGATATATCAGTTGATTGCATATTCTCAATCCTTCTAGAGCAATTTTCAGTTTCTACCACCTTCACGGGATGGTCCCTTCCATTAATATTTCAAGTTGGTCGTCATGGCACTTGCGTAGCATGGATGAGAATGCAAAATTCAGTTTCAGGACTGCCCTTAGCATGTACAGCTGCAAAGGAGTTGAGTCTTTGAAGTTATTCAGAATAGGAGAAGGGAGGAAAAGGTTCCGGCTGGAAACAATCTTTATTCCCAGCAGTCATCACCTTGGTTTCACACTTAAGGATAGAAGGCAGCTCACTATCATGATTGGTACCGATGGAGGACAAAATAATGAAACTGATGGGACTGATTGGGTTTGTCTAACTGCTGATTACACATTCCAGAGTTACATCACAACAGTTTGGAGGGAGAACATTCAAAATACCTTGCACAATGATCTGTTCTTAGCCCTTACAAAAGTGATTTCAGTCATTGACTATGCCTCTTTTAAGATGAAAATGATTAGCTACAGTTGTACTCTTGTTAGCATGGACACCAACCAGTTGAGTGGAAAAAATAGGAGGGCTGATCCAGATGGAAGAAGGCTAGTACAAAGGAGCAGCTATCTTGGGGCATCCAGATTTTCAATTGCTTGGGAACAAGCAATCATGGGAAGGGGGGACTCTCATGTCCCTTTTTGGAGGCTGATTTTCGAAGACCTTAACCCATTCTCTCCATGTGGGTCTAAGGAGGAAAACAAGGGGAAGATCTGAATTATGTTTTTATTATTGTTTAGGTAGTTGTGCTCATTTATTATCATATATCCTATTGGAAAGCCTAGCACTCCAATAGAGGAACTTAAGTAGTTAGGAAATAAAGGTATTATGAGCATGTAGGCTCCAAATACCATTTGAATATTTAAAAGCACTTACTTAAGGGGTCGGCCATCATTTCTTATGTTGATAAGCACTCCTTGTGGCTATTTAAGGAGGTCGCTTGGGCATTAATGATTCATGTTTTGGTGATTATTCATATCTTGGTGAAAGTTGGCTAGTGTAGCCCTTTTACTCTCTCTCTCTCAGGACGAAACCCCTTGGGTTGAGGACCTCATCCAAGGATGAAAACCCTTGGTTGGGAAACTTGTGAAGGACGAAAACCCTTCATGAGATTTTGGTGTGCAAGTTGGTTTGAAAAGCAATAAAGTATCTATTTCTTGCAAGTTTGGTCTCTTTGGTGCATTAATATAATTGTTTAGAGTGGAGCGACCCACCTTGGAGTGGAAATTTGGTATGTGTGATACTAATTTGGAAAATCTGAAATTACTAACTTATTCTTCATAATTTATAAGGCCAATATCTTGAGTTTCATGAATTTTGGTGCTTCCTAAGTTGAATTGTGAATTTTTAAAGTAACACTGCAGACAAGGGTTTCATTGAAATTCATATCTCCATATCTAGGGTATTAAAAATCAGATTTCTTGCATTATATGATTGTTGATGATATATCATAATTTTAGAGACTTAAGTGAAGTTGATTGATAGGGTTTTGAAGGCACGAAGGTGGGTTAAAACCCCAAAATAGATCACTGCTCTAGAAAAGGGTTTAATTTGCAGGTTTACAGGTTTATAACAGCAGCTCTATAGTTTGATTTGTGAACCACAGCTCAGCTTTTGGTCATTTCCCGAGTCCCCCTAAAAGGGGACATTACACTTGACTTGGATAGACACAATTTATATTGACAAATTTAGCCTATTACTTTAAAGATACCAACACAAATTAATCATTCAATGGTTATGACTAAAATGCTAAGACAAAACCATAAATCTTTTGGACCCCAATATTGAATTTAATAATGATGAGTATAGAATATAACAGCATATATTCTATAAATTATTATAAAACCATATTTGACCCTAGAAACATACCTAAATAATATAGAAGTATAAAGACTATACTCTTAAGTGAATTTATGAATACAGAATGCATGCGAAATACCAAAATGCCACATGCTTGAAATACCAAAAATGTCCATGCTTGAAATACCAAAAATGCCACAGAGGCTTGAAGAGTCGATGGCAACACATTGGCAACGGACAGCATATGAGAATGAAATATATGGTGTTCTATATCAACAAAGACATCAAGCTCCAGATCAAGACTAACGCAGGTATTCAAGTGAGAATTGATTGACCAGGGGTGTTTTCCAACAGCTACGCTTCAATATCCAAAAATGCAAGTGGCATTGATTAAACAAGGACTGTCAATTCTCCATGGTCATAGAAACGGACCCAAGTGTGATGTGAATTAAGCCCGGTTCAATGCAATACTTATGACGGTTAGAAGATAGAGGCGTCGATGGATGTTGCTTGGAGTTACAAGCTCCAAGAATTTTAGACTCCACAAACACGCCTCTCCTTTGCACTCCTATTTAAATATTGTCACGTATCAATGCCCATGTGTTGGCTCTAATCACAATAATGGCTTCTAGATCGAACGCTCGGACCAGATTAATATGGTGAAGAGTAGTTGATGCGCGCAAGTCTCCTTTTGACAGCTTTATGCCTTGCGCAGATATGAAACTAACACATTTATTTGCCTTAAGATTAGTAGGATATCTTCACGTGAGTGATCGATGGAATATGCTTACACGAGAACTCCAAGGGATAGATGCTTGGAATCCAACATTGGTTGGTTCAATCCTTCCTTCTAACGCCAATAGAAAAGTTTGAACAAAGATTCTTTGCATTCAATAACTAGCTGCATTTCAAAGATTCTACACTCTTTGCTATTGATCAAGCAATCAATAGAATTTACACCATCCCTACTATACTTCAAATCTGATATTAATGAATACAAATACTTTCAATACATTATCTTCTAATCATGAATCAGGGCAAGATGTAGACATGCGTTGCCCCAACAAAGACAAATTATTCTCCTAATTACCGAATACACACACTCGATACTAAATGCAGATCTTGGTAGAGCTTTGCACATCAAATTAAACACAATAACCTATATTATTGCACACCATATGATATTATTCATTTGTATTATATTCAGCACGATACAATGGCTATTATATAGCCACGGAGGTAGCAAAACAACCTCCTAGGAAATAGGAAGGCAATATAACAATTAACCCGATAATAGCCACGGGCATAACTAACTAACCACTAACCTGTAACAATTAATTACCATACGGTAACTAATTATAATTACACAATAATACATCTAATTATTTAAACGGAGCACTAAATATTATGAATTCCTTACATAGGATGTATGATTGTTACTAGAATTGGTTGCATTCAAGGGTTGGGCATTTAGGAAGGGGGAATGTTTGAAAGGAAGTGAACATTCAAGTAGAAGGAAATCTTTAGGAAAAGGGAACTTTCAGGCAGAAGTGAATAGTTGGGTCACACGGGGATGTAGGTCCACTTAGGAGCATACGGCATAAGGGCTATGTTCGAGGTAGTAGCGTACATTCATCAAGTGGACTTACGATTGTGAGGAACATAATAGGTGGACATATGGTTTTCCACCTAGGGAGTATAGGCTGAATGTTTAGACAAGGGCATACAAGAGGGTTTGAAGGGTATTTCAAGGAATAAGGGCATTCGAGGTATTTATAGTAGGCAGGTCATTCGATATGTGTGGGGCCCAGGTTGGCTAGGTTTGGGGTGGGACTTAGTGGGCATTTTTATTTTGTTGTATTTTATTGAGATTTTTATTGTGTGAAGCTTTTGGGTACAAGCGCATGAAATTTATTGTGTCGATGTTTGGGTCTCTCTAAAGGACCCATCATCAAGAGAAAGAGTTGAAGCCAATGCTTGACCAAAGAGATAGATTATGTTATACTTAAATAATAGTGTTGACAAAGTGGTAGATGAACATGTGGAGGGTCAACAACTTCTAATTAAGTATTAAATTAATTGCCTAATATAACCATAGTAAGAACTATTATTATATTAAGTTTTAAAATAATAATTAATTTGAAGCAAGGGAAGTGTCAATGTTAGGGTGGGTATTGAACCATGGTTAGAGACCGAATGAGCATGCTTATGTATAAGAGGCTTCCATGATTGACTTAGCTTCCACCCATCATCCCTATTTAAATTATTGGGACGCTTTTCAATTTCTATTACTTCTCTTATTCTCCTTGTCTTCCAATGGCTCTCAATCGCTAAGATTTTGGAATTGCCAATTTGAATTGGATGTTGGGAGTGTGCTTCATGTTCGTAAGGGTAGAATGTTTTACCCTAAATCTTTGGATGTCCACACCAAATGTTCTTTTATTCTAGTTCGAATGATCATTTAGTTTCACCCACGTATGGGATGTCACAAGCACACAAGATTTTATATACACCTTTTTCAGCATCGAGTTCCTGTGGTTTTTAGCACTTCTAAGGATTTTTCTCAAGGTTTTAAATGGTTTAAAACATGTTTGTATTCCCTTCTTATTCTATATTCACACAATAATTATCACTATGATATTTCAATCAAAAACAAAATAATTTTTATACTTTTATCATAAACCTTACCCAAATTTTTATTTGTCCCTTTTCTTTGTCACCTATACATAGAAACTTGATGTCAATATCCACGAATATGATGGTCTCCATCTTAGCTTTATACACTTTTAACTTTGAACCATTCACTCGTATCCTTAACCACAATCATATAGAACTACTCGGAGTTGACTACTCTGTCTAAAATCTCAATAATTTTAAATGGTCCAAGCCACATTATTTTCAACTTCCTATGTTTTATTTCACGCATCCCATTATATTTTTAGATGAAGCTTTCGTGTGACAAAGATGCTTGTCATGCCAATATTTTCTTCTTTTGTGCATGCCTTTTGTTCCTCAATGTGCCATCGCTCCACACTCATCCAGGCTCAAGCATATTTGTCATATCTATCTGTACTTCAACAATAGGTCGTACTTCCAAAGGTCACACCCGCTCTTTGAAGTTGGTTCTTTGGACGTCATGTGGCTATTCAATCCAAATGGTGGACCAACTTTGCATCAAATGTTGCACCCTTAACATTGTATGCTTTGAACTTAAGTGAATAAGGAGACCGTGATGTTGACCGTTCAAAAGGACTAGGCATCACCAAAATTTGTTTCTACCCATCCAACTATAAACCTTGGACTTCTTCAATCTCCATAATCTCAACGCTATTGCAATCATGTTGGAATAGACCCGAGAGGGAGTTTAGCACGATTGTAACTCCAAGACCCATTCATCATTCGGCTCCATCGTACCTTGGTTTCCTTCTTCGAGTGTGAATGATGAGTCCGAGGAAGTTGTTTCCTCACTAGCTACATGATTATTTAAATATATGACATACTTCCATTCGTTGTTCTTAATGGTTATCGAATTTTTTTTTCAATTATGATCGTCTTTGGTTGCTATCAACTAACATCACCTAATAGTGTATCACGGGTCTTCTTTTCAATGAAATGACTACAAAATTCAGTAAAAAGGTTGGGTTCTAATGATATTAGCTTTTGACCCATAATACGCCCAACACCTTAATGTCCTATTGATCTGCTCCTACCAATTGAAATGTCAAAGGCCGCATAGTTGGCTTCCCAAGACTCTTCTAAGTCTCCATTGGAAGAATATTCACACCAAAATCATTGTTAGCTAGAATGATGTTTGCCAAATTCCTACCCAAAACTTCTAATGCACAACCATCGGTTGTGGCATTAGAAATGCATTATCAAGAGCATAGGGTCGATCACTTGGTCACCCGATAAAGGGAGCTTGGCTATGAGTTCATTCTTTTGTTTTTGCTCTCCCATTAGCGAACATTAGGTGCGCGATTGTGTTCAAGCTAATGTCTTGTGTGGTAACAATGAAAGCATTCTTGATTCCTAGAATGTTTTGTAACAAGTCACCTATAATCATAGGTATGGTGATCAGCGAGACTTGTCATACACTAGCTTTGTCAATCTCATTTTGCTCACTTTTTGTGCTTGTATGTTCATTTGACTGACGTCGTTCTTCGACCATGGCCCTCTCGACTTCCACCCTTGCTTTGGCTAGCCTTTCTTTCTTCTCCATACATAGGTCAAGGTAATTGGCTTTCTTCACTTGTGCTCTGGTAATCACCGTAACTTGCTTCTCCTTGGCTACATCAATCATATTGACATTGGCTTGCTTTAGGCGATTTCAATTGTTATGGTTCTCAAGCCCACACCATCTATACAAAACTCCATTGTCATTTTAGTTAGTGCGGTATCTTGCAAAATGGCCTCACTCATTGCACTCCCAACATTCTATTATTTGCCATCCTTTAGACTCACCGAATCTTTTGTCTTTAGTAGATCCTTGGTGGTATAGTGGGTGGTGTTGATGGCGTTCCTTGTGTGAATAGTACTTGTCTGGTTTTATTCTGCAAAATGTATAGGAATTCCTTGACTAAATGTCCTGTAACTTGACAAATCTTGCACAAAAGATCCTTGCCTTCATTCTTACCATCTCCCTTTAATACCTTCATCATTAGGAGCATATCTTTCATCAAGGCTCGTATTAATCCAAGTTCACTTTCATCAATGGAGTTAGGATCATCTTCTTCACGTTATTTCGAGTGTGACATCTTTGTCTCGCTTTCAATGTCCATGGCTTGATCATATGCATCTTCGTAAGATAAGGATGGGAGCATCTTCATCGTCCTCTGCGATGACGGTATCAATCCTTCATGAACCTTCGCTTTTTAAGCCATCGGCAAGTTCTTTTCAAGTTTTCCCAATAGTTCTTTGAGTCTTCTAATATGGGGACAAACATTCTTGTGTTTACCCAACATATTTAATTTTCAGCAACTATCTCATTGTCATCCCTCATAAATTTGAATTATTTCTCGAAGGCCATGTTCCTTTCTCCAAGCTTGGTGCATATACATACCAGTCAATGCATAATAGCCATTCCTCAAAGGGTGGTGTTGAAAAATCTTAACCACATACATTCATCAATTTCTCCATTGGCAGTCCAATCTCCATTGGCAGTCCAAATGGTGATGCACATTTTGTAGTGACATACAAGACCCTCTGATCCATCATTGGTGAACTTTGGTAGCTTTTTCTTTTCTTGAGATGGCATTGATGGGGTAACCATGGCTCTGGTGTGGTTTTTCGAATGCAAGTCTCCCTTGCAAAAAAGTCAACATTAAACGTTCCTTTGCTCTCTTAGCACTATTGGGCACATCTCTACGCTCGACCCTTCCTTCAACAGGGATCCATATACTATCTCACACCAAGACTTTAACATGATTCCCTTGTAGCACCCTCCAACTCAAACTAGCCAGCAAGGTCCACACTTCCTTCCTCCACAAGGAACTATGGCAATCTCTACCCACTCTTTATTGCAAGTGGCAGATGGCCGAATAATTCCAGCTGAACCCTTTCTTGGTTTTTCCTCTGCCTCTGGATATGACTTCTCACGCTTCAACATTGCCTTTCGCTTCAACTTCTGCTTTGTAATTTGCTTGATGGATTTTAGAATTGGTTGTCTGCTGCAGCCTTTGTCTTCTTCAGTGTTGCCCCACCAATCGTGTCTGCCATTTAACTTCTTGGCCTCATCCCTAGCTAAATCTTTCTCTCACGCCTTTGTTCAGATTTAGTAGAAATAATTATTTCTCGCATGCATCGATCTTCTTCTTCATGAACTCTTTGTGCCATTGTGTTTAATGGCTATGTTCGGTATATAGATCTTATAAGATTATGGGGTGCCTCATCACACTTCTCTTCTGTTTGGACCGATTTTAACTTGATCCAATCATTTTAAGGCAACAGCACCAAAATGTAGACTAGTTAATGTCTGCTCAGATACTAGACTCATCAATAACATTGTAAACAAAAAGGTAATTGCATAACATACCATATCAAAGCAAAGTACCCGAACAATAGCAACCTGTATTCATAAAAGATGTCTCAATACAATTCATACTATATAGGGAGGCTTGATACCAATGCCCTTCCCCAATGTAATTCCTTCAATGTATATGACAAGAAGATCCAATGGGTTGTCGATAAACAAAAACGAACATACAAATGAGAGTCGATACAAAACTACCCAAGGACGATAATACAATCGTTAACCACATGATATGTCAGCTACTAAAATATGAAATTATGCTAATAACCAGGATAATACCAATAATGATGGCTTTGGACCTTACTGAAAGCATGCAAAATATTAAATAGTCGTGGCTTTAAACTTTATTGAAAGCATGTAAAATAAACTGAACCTAGATGGACAAAGCTAAGGCAAGAAGCTGGCAAGGACTTATTTATCATCAGAATCTGCCTGATCTTTGTCAAGATGCAGCCACTCGTGAACACAGATAACATGTTCTTTCACCTTCACTAAGCCTAGGCAAATATGAATTACTCAAGCCTGCTGAGCCTTCACCACCCTTTACACAAACTTGCAGTCATTTCCTTCTCCTCCACCTGCTGCATCTTCTATGTGCCTTTTTTTCATCCTTCTTGCCAGTGGTGAACATACACTGCCTAGCTTTGTTCACAGCTCCTTTGAACCTTTGACCTAATCATTGAAGTGAACAATGATTCAACTTCCCTCTTCATGTACTGTAGAATCCATCGTTACCTTGCAGTAAAGCCGCAATCTCCCTTGAACTTGGTACCCATTCATTCCTCCTGAAATTTCTGCAGAAGCAGTTTCTTTTTCATGTCTCTGCCCCATAATTAAACTCATGAATATATTGCCCCCTCCCACTCTCATCACAGAAGACCCAATCCTATTTAAAGAAGGAGAATTCCAGAAAAAAATCTGAATGTCCTCCGCAGTCAAAGGCTTCTCACAACTGGCCATTGGATACTCACCATAGCTTCCAGATTCTTGTTTGCCTTTGCCCAATTAAATTTCTGAGACAATCTATCATGATGACGCCCAGTAATATCTAGCAGGGTGTCCTCCATCCTCCTGTGTGATGTCTGATTGATGAGAAAGAAGTGTGAAAGAATACAGGATTTTCTTCACATCACCTTTTCCCCAGCATGTGTCATTATATCCTTTACATATGCAATTCCAATGATTAGTATTCATAATCTTCTGGAGGTGCCACCTCAATTTGAAAGGTGCTCTAAGAAACAATTTCTTTGGTTGGCTCATCTGTCTAAGATAATATTTGCTAAGAGAAGTAACTTGATGTCTTGGTCCCTGTTTTGGGAAGTTAGAGGATACCTGGTGGAATTTTAAGAAAATTCTTTGAATGGCAACCAACCAGTTTCTCAATTGGAAGATTAGTAAGCTAGCAAACAAATTGTTGATCAGATTTGGCAGAGTTAAAAACTATTAGATATACAGAAATAGAGGAAACATAAGGATATGTAAGTTATTGAACACAACAGGGAGAATATCTCAGAGATTAACAAGCAAGCTACAATATCTTCTTAACAGTAAAAGAATCCCGTGGAAGAAAGGGAGAAGAGACATATTGAAATAGGGAGGCTCGAAATAAGGTGAATACTCTGTTTTAAAAAAAAGATATGCATTCCAAATTTTGAACCCAAGTAATTCTTGTGAAGATTTCAAAAAGTTTGGAGTAAAGATAGCATGGCCAATAGCCAATACTCTCCTATGACTTGCAATAAACAAATAGATTCTTACTCAAGAATCAAAGCAATTTCAGAAGAAGAGGTTCCCCAGGTTCAATGTATATATTATGTGAAAATTCAGAATGCGATATTTTTAACCTGCTGTTCCATTGCTCTTTTACATTGAAATTATGGAACAAGACAAAGATGAAAGGAAATCGACAATGGCTTATTCCGAGCTTAATGGAGACTGTCCTTCAAAGATGGCATCTCCACCTAAAGAGCAAAATTGTAACCCTACAGAATAAATTCCTGCCATGACCTACTTGGGGATCTGGCTAGACATGAGCACGGAATATCCTAGAAATCCTACATAGATTTATTGATAGGTGTGGATCCAGAAGGCACAAATCCAAAAACTATGGAAGCTGATTGCCATATTAAGGACAGGGATAGTTTTTAAAGCTTTGATGATTTAATTTTGAAAAATGGAACACAAAGGCGTCTGATTTTCCTTTCAACTGAAGTACATCCTAGCTAAAGATGCAGGAACATACTACGTCATCATTAGACACCTTTCATATGAGAGGCTACCTTGGTAAAGTTGGAATCGATGGCAAAATTGGATATTATCAAGTGAAGTCAATTCAATTTTTTTCCAAATATATCAGCATTCTTCCAATAGTTTGGCAGAGAGTAGAACTGAAAATTTTCCTATGACCTGCAAATTAAT
Organism: Taxus wallichiana var. yunnanensis; assembly: GCA_018340775.1. Lineage (NCBI taxonomy): Eukaryota > Viridiplantae > Streptophyta > Pinopsida > Cupressales > Taxaceae > Taxus > Taxus wallichiana. Next base: position 179,442,151 of record CM031238.1, on the reverse strand, counting down.
AAATCGGTAGTGGAAGGTGAGTCCAAAGTTACCATAAATGCACTGAATAAGTCCAAATAACCCAAATTGAAGATTGCAAGGGATGCTGGAGCAAACAATGAGTTTTATGGACCTGTTTGAGAAAAGCCCATTCATCCATTGTTCATGGGGTATAAATAAAGTTTCAAATGGTTTTGTTAACTATGTGGCAGTTTTAGCAAATTAAAACTCAAAATTATTTATTGCAAGGACAGGAGATGAAAAGTCCATTAATGGACTTGACAGTTATAAGAAATTACAAAAATGATATTAGACAACTGTCAAATCATTAATGAAGCCAGTAGTTGGAGAATCACTGCCTGGACCTTCATTTCACTTCTACCACTTGTATAGTGACTGAGTTTCAATTATTCTTGCGGCACGCCACAAACATTCAGGCGTGAATACAAGCCTTGGTCAAAGACAAACTATCCACTTCAACGACAAGCATAATCTGCTTGAGATATAGAGCAACCCAGAACCATACTGAACATAAGGTAGAACTGCCTGTCAGAAACCAGCAAACTATCTTGTTTGAGATTAGTGATAAGAGCACAACGTGATCCTATTCTCACTTCTAAATTAGGTTTGATAATTTTGCAGTTTCCCCATATTAGTTCGTATCTTGAAGAATAGATCTTCTAGTGATAATTAAAAGTTCTGCCATCTCTTTTATTTGTTGTTTTAGACATCTATTGAGCTGCTTGGTTTATATCATTTGATTCAAAAAAACTATAGAAGTTATATTGATGGTTCAATATAATGGACTTATAAAAGACTTTTTGGGTTAGGGATTGAGGGTTTAATATTTCAATGGCTTACAATAACTGACACAATAAATTCCTTGTATACATTTTGCATTCATTCTATGGCCATTTTCCCTTGTTACCACAAAATTTACCACTAGTTTCCATGCAAAAGAAACATGATTTAGCACCTTACATATTGAAGGTTTTCACTTCTCCCATTCGATCCATCTTATAGTATTAGAACTTGCAGACATATTTCCATAAGATATATAAAAGTTATATCCTCCTCGTAGGCATTTTACGAATCTGGATGGCATGCAAAATCCAACAAAATTGGTTACAAGGCAAATCTTAAAATTCAGAGATCTCTAAGCATGCCCTTATTGGATGTTCAACTAGAAACGTGGTGGAATTACATATTTTATGAAAATATAAAGTGCCGTCGCCTTTGATGCCACATACTAAACTTCCACAGTAAGATTTAGGGGTCAAAATTTATGACTAGCACAATCCTGTGGAATGTTTCATGATGTATCATATTTTTACAAAATATATGAAAACGTGCAAAACAACATCAGAAACAACCTCAGTTAGCAAAGTTTGAGAAATGAATAGCTAATACTGTTGCTTCTACTCCCTTAGAATATGAAAGAGTTATGCACCAGAACAATAAAGAGCATATGAAGGATAAAACTCCACTATATGAAAACAATTGTTGACAAGACCGGAAGATTGCGGCAACCATGTCCTTTGCGGTAATGGTTCTTCCAAAGTTCACCTATGGGTAGTCAAACAAACATGATCAGATGTTCTAGTAAATGTGGGAAAATACGGATTGAGTGAAAATAAGCACCACTCCCTAAGTGTTATTCTTTTCAGAACAGAATTGTAGACACCAGAGATGAAAAAGAGGGAACAAACTGCGAAAAAGCAGAGTGCAGTGAGCAACATCAAACTGACAGAATGATTCCCTCGACCTTTAGGAAGAGAGCCTTCAACAGAGGTTTTCCTCTCCTGACAAAGGGTCTTTAGGCACTCATTCAACATAGGGATTCGAGAACGATACATATAACCTCACTGGGTGCAACAAAGATCAATGACAATAATGATCATCAACAGCCCTAATACTAATATCCTGGTCTTATTAGAAGCTGCCCAGAATTATTTAGTGAAATGTGGGGCCAACCATATAGTTTCGATTTTGTGACAGAGTAATATGTTATCTAAGAATGAATGCTCTCTAGAACTCTGTTTTGTGTTAATACGGCATAATTTCCTTCCAAATCAAGCCACAAGCATGAGCATGACTCACCCCAGTAAATGAAATAGAGACCTCATCCCAAATGCCTGTATTTCTATCCCTGCAAACCAACGCCATAATAAGACACATTTAGGAACAATTGGACACTAAAGGAAACTTCAGATAATTTTATTTTACAAGAGTTGAAACACCATATAAGATTATTCAAGCTTTTCTACACAATACATAATGTATGCACTTTAAAGCTTACTGTGCTCCAAATGCTTTCACAAGGATACTCTCTGATTCAAAACGAGGACTGCAAATGACTCACATGGTCTACACAGAGAGAATTTGGAAATACCTTATAGGTGCCATCCAGTCCCAGCCCTCAACATATTGTGTTGCAACATCTTGACCAATCTGTCAACACACAAATCAAAGAATAGATTAGCATATCTTTCAACCTATTGGAGCAATGCTCAAGTAATGAACTAGCATATGGCAGAAACAGCACGTAAGAAATATTTTAAATAAAGGCAGCGAAGCAGCTACACTTTTATCTTTTTCTTGGACATTAAAATGACAAACATGCTGATCCAAAGCATCAACTATGTCCCAGATTCTGGAAAAACAATTATAAAACTAACTCATCCAAGTTAAGTGATATTACTGTTGGACCTTTGCATGGTTAAATGTTGCATTGAAGACACATACAAAAATTTTACCTTTGTTTATGGAAAGGCGCCAAATACTCTAAATCAGGTTCAAATCCAGAAGGAGTAGGGTCTGTACCCTCAGCATGAACACCGTAAAGGTAAATGTAAAAAAACAAGCCCCCTGTGGAAGCTCATACACCAAATTGGTATCGCACTTGGAAGTGACCTAATAAAATACCTATATCTTACCTTTTAAATCAAAACTTCAATGATTAAATGGATGAATGACGAGGAGCCCTTCAACAATCTAATGGTAAATATAATGTTTGTTTCAAGCTAGTAGCTAGAGCAAAATACAATGTAAATAGAAAGTCACATGAAGAACACCAAAATTTCACATTCATGGATTGGATATGTGCATGACCGAGTGCAAAGGGAAAGGTTATGGCTCATGCCAAGAAGATTATGGTGGGGAATATAAACATCATTGTCTATCAGCACACTGGCACAGAAATCAGAAAAGCCAAGTACAGTTCCACACTAATTCTCATCTAGAAAAAAAGGGGGTAACGAGTGTTTATACTTTATCCCCAGGATTTTTGCATGTATTTTGTAGAAAGTGAATGTATTTCATAGGGAATTTGAGGGTGCTGTCACTGAGATTATCTTAGAGGGCTATAAATTTGTCCTCTAGGGTTTTATACTTGCTTGTTCTAGTTTTTGCAAGTTCTCTTGTATTTGTATGTCTTCTTTCTGGGTCTATGAGCTTGTGATGACTATGTATGAATATGATATGGATTCTTCTTAACTCATATTTATCAAGCTCTGTGACAAAGCTGAGATGATTTGAAAATGAATGTTGAAAAATATTGAAAAAAACTCACCCGTGCCCTTCTCAAATCCAAATCTTCCAGATCCTACTCACGAGACCGGATCTAAATGAGGAGGCCACGGAACCCTCAACCTTGCCTTGGCCCTCCTTCAAAGCCGCAGTGGCAAAAGAAGACATAAAGATCTCCGACTCCTACAACTGCATAACAAAAAAACAATTGTCCAGTCACTGATGCCCTTCTCATCTCCAAATCTTGCAGATCCTAGTCACATGACCAGATCTCATCAGCCCAAAGTACCAGATCTAAATGAGGAGGCCATGGAACCCTCAGCCTTGCCTTGTCTCTCCTTGAAGATCTGCAATTCCTACAACGGCGTACAGGAAAAACAATTATCGAACGCACCTTTCCGAGGTGATTCCTGCTGCAATTAGGTGTGATCTCCAGGTCACGGAGATTGCTTGCTAACAGCAACCAGAGTGTGTCCCGTGTTGGAAAGCTTCTCCAAAAATTAAGCTCAAACTTGGGAGGCTAATAAACAAGGGTTTGTGTTTAAACCCTAAGCCTCACCAACCCAAAAACAAAACAAAAAAATTTGGTCACCAACAGGTGCCATTATTTGGACAAGGGAGAAAATGATCGATATCTCAAAGAGAAGTCCCTAATCTACAAATTCATGAGATCGTACTGAGGACTTAAAACTCTCAAGGCTTAGGTCCATGAAAACTAGAAACCAGTCAGAATACAATATATAGTGATGATGCTGAAAAGATATCATACGGCAATCTTGACTTCAAGTCTATGAAAGACGCAGTCTTCCAAGATCGTCCCCAGTTTAATAATAAATCTAGCCTTTTCATGAAAGCATGGACTCCATCCTCTAGACCAACCCAATAAATTCCAAACACTGTTCCTGTCTCGAATTAGACTCCAGCTTCTACCTAAGGAATTTTGGGAAGAGGCGACACTACAGAGTATAGCCTATAGGTAATGTTACTGAGAGTACACTGCCTCCAAAGTCGCTCTCCAACAAGCAGTTCTCAACTATATGAGAATCTGCGTAAGCCTCAACATACTAAACACTTCAGGAATTGACCAGCACTGTATCAGCTTCGACCTCCAGCCTCTAAACACTTATTGTGTATTCAGCACCCAAATCTCTTGATGTTCTGGATCCCTGATGTAAAATTTCTGCTGTGAATTTGCTGATTCAATTTCTGCTGTAAAAATTGGCTATTAATTTTCTGCTAACAATTTTCTTCTGATAAATTTCTGCTCTCAAATGCTGATTCTATTTCAGATTTCAAGTTGCGTGCTTTCGGCCATATACAGCCCAGTAGCAGCTCATTTCAATATCAGACCAACTTACATGCAGATCTGGTCTGCTGCTCCTGAATGAGGATTGCCTGTGACTGCAGTTTTTGGGTTTATCTTCTTGCGTCATTTGTTAGAACCTTTTTGTCACCATTCATCACCCAAAACCTTCCTCGTCCTCATCTTCTAATTCTACTCTATCTAACAGTTGTTTTTCTTCAGCATCTAATGCATGGTTTAAGGTATCTTTATACCTGGAGGTTGATATAATGCATAGACTTTGTCTGAAGCCTTTCCCTAACCCCCTTACAAAGTACTGCTTTTTAAATTCATCTCTCAATGGTTTAGACAGAATTTGTGCTAAGCCTAACAGCTTCCATTTGTAGTCCTTGGACCTTAACTAGCTTTTGTGGTCCTTGTTTTAAAAGAAGTTCATTAATGATCTGCTCATCTGTATTGCCGTTTCTGAAATTGTTTACAAAAGTTGTGTTTTTCAAATTTCACATCCTATCTTTCTGTAATCAGTAAGTTGATGCAATCATTTTGTAGCTGACCTTTCCAAGGTGTTTGCAAATAAGTCAATTTTTATTTAATCGTCTTATATTCCATTAATGTTCCAAAAAAATCCCAATCCAAGCAATGGATGAGTGGATCTGCTGATTTATCACCATTGCATCTTGAAGGTTATAAGACCAGAGAATGTTTAGGCTCTATTGTTTGCCTCTCAGATGCCTGATTTTCTGACCTTCCTTGCTCTGCCCCTCTTTTATCATGTTCAATATAGATATTTGGCTTCAAACCCTATACGGCTGTGACTGTCTCGTTTCTGGCAAATGAAAGTGAAATTCAAAAATTCAAACCAATAATTTCCATAAATCTGTAGAAATCAAATCTACTTCTAATGGACAAATTGGAATTTGACTGATGGCAATGTCTTATGGGTGATTATTTCTCCACAAGCAAACAGATCTATGTAAGCTCTGTGCTTCACTTCTTTTATCCTTTCTTTTCCTAACTGATGTCACTACATCCTCTGGTATATATACTGGCATATAACAATCTTCATTGCTGTGCCAGGTTCACCAATTTATTTCCATTCAAGGGCCAAATTCTGTTTACAAAGAGAGGTAGTGATTGATAAAATAAGCAGAGGTAAACAGTCCAGCAATCATATCCATAAATAATAACACGTGTGTGTGTGTATTTGCTATTCTAACACATGAGAATTGATGATCGGAATAATAGAAATATCCAGATACAAATGTCCTGGAATTATTTTTTGTATTAAGTAATCGATCCTTGATCTCTTTATTTTTTGAAGTGGTGATTGGAGTGGAGGGCTGGAAATCCTAAAAGTATTTTGCCTTGTGAAATTGGCACATCTGTTGAGTACCTCCAGCCAGAAATTAGCAAAATTCTCTTTGGATGAATCCTATCTTCCTTCTTATGTATTTACCTGTTGCTATTTAAATTTCTTATGAGATAAGCTTGACTTCTCATGAAAAAGCTAGCAGAGTTATGAAGATTTAATGCAAAGACCCTGTGATTTGTTGTTATGTCTGAAATAACGCGGAAGCACAGATTTTACATGAACTATCCAGACCCTCTAACTGCAGATGAAATAAGTGATTTGGAAAACCCCGTCTTAAAGAAAATCTCAGTCTTTGAAATCTGATAAGACAGCCATTGTGACGTTCGTTGCAAAAGATCAGGAGTTCTGGGTTCAGATTGCTATTTGCAAAATGCATTATAGATGAAGATAGAAGAATCATGCTCTTGTGGCAGAAATTGCTTTAAGCTTGAGTTTCTTAGTTTTTCTTGCAGATAAAATGGGAGAGTGGAGACGAAGGGAAGGTCCTTTTAGGGCGATCACCTTTAAAGGTGAGGGCATTTTGAGCATTTTTTAGAGTATTAATTCATTTATGATATAAAATTAGAAAATTTCAGCCAAAAGTTCAATGATTTGCACAAGAATTTCCTTTGTAAAAACAGTGTTACGCGGGGATGCGTCCCCTTGATTTTGGTGATGTCCTGAACGTTTCGGGGACTTGGGGACTTAGAGGGAACATCCCCTATTTTTTAAAATCTTTCAAAAGTTTTCTAACGTTTTTACTTTTAAAATGTTGTTATTTTTACCAAGAACATTAAATTATGATCTTGAAAGTACCTAAAATACATTAAACACAGTTTAAATCCCTAAATTTCATTAAATACAATTAAGATATTTAGATAAAAATTCTTATATATTATTTTAATAGTCATCCCCTACCCGTAATGTCCCCAATTCCGAGCAGATAGCCTAGGAGGTTTTTCATTCGTCTTAGCCTTGGACATACCCGAGGGGCTAACGACGCTGGAGGCTATTGGGTATGGATGACTATTACCACCTTGCTTATTTGTTATATTTTTGCGTTGACATGAGTATTAAGTGGCTTGGTGGGAACAAATGTTATGTTTTGTCGTTAAGTTTAAATGTTATAATCTTTCGTTGGGGGTCACTTATGTCCCTATGGCGACTAGGAGGGGAAAAGTAACTTAAGTTACTTTATGATTTTGTGGTTCTCCCTAGAGGGGGTCGATTGGGGTCTTTTGGGCCTCTTGTTGCTTGGGGAAAATTATAAGAGGAGTTTGGGGGAGAAAGGGAGCTCATTCTTGCATACACACTTATGATTTTCATTGAGCAACTGCTGATTGCTATCCTCTAGCTTGTGGAGTAAGATCCCACAAGATCCCTAGCTTCGGTGGTGAGAGATCCATTCCTAGCTAGTAGGGCACTCTTCGGTGGTGAAAGATCCACCCTAGTTTGTCATTTTGGAGCTGATTCAAGGCTGATTTTCAGAGTTTTCAAAGAAGGGTTTTGGAGGATTTTGGGGCTTTTGTGGAGAAAAATCAAGGTTTTCAGATCTGATTTATTGCAGCGATCAGAGCAGGTTTTGGCACCACATTTGGAGACATTTTTGAGGGTTTTTGGCCTCTTTCCAAGGGGGACGTCCCACTTTGGGATTTTGCAGCAATTTTGGAGGGTTTCCCAAGTGCTATTTCCAGATCTGGAGGTTGGGTTTTCATTTGCATTGTTAGTAGATGTTATTTCCAGATTTTCAGAATTTTATCACTTGTATTTGGAAAGATATGAATTTTTAAAGATTTCCAGCTGTCTAGGGCTTTCTGAAATTTTCTGGCAGTTTTATATTAATCAAAAAATTCCAAAAATATTTTTCTAGTGTTTATTATCATTGTTGCAAGCTCTCTTTAAAATTTCATGCATTTTGGGCAAGTATTTTGTGAGATATCAATTAAATACAGTTCGCTGCCCTAGCTGGTTATTTTCTGCAAAAATCAGAAATTTTATTTTGCTGCAATTTCTATATATTTTGTGCATTTTTGAGTGGTATCCCACAAGGGATATTTCACTGCCATCCCCAAAATTTGAGAAATTTTTGCCATCCCGAAACCACGTACCTCCATCCCCCTGCCCCCTCCCTAAGACTTAGGTAACTATGGTAAAAAGATAGGTTCATATTTTTTTCTGTATTTGGTGAGGCAGAAGTAAATGCACGTCAGTCTCTTTGAATATTAAATTAATTTGTAGAAGCTAATATTTTGCTTTGAAAGTAATTTTATGGGAAGCGGCTTATATCACAAACCAAGGACATGGAATGTTCAATGTATTATAATAATCAAGAATCTTCGTGGATTCAATTTTCATATATGGAAAGTTAAGATGCGGGAGTATCTTATAAAAGGTGAAGGTGATTTTTAGCCCGACCTAGCCAACATGCCAATTTAGCATATGGGACCCCTTGTGGAAACAAGGGAATTTCTTCATATTACCTTACATTTATCATTCAAAATTTGCAACCCTGTATTTCAAATCCATGAGCCAGCTGAAGAGCAAATTGACCTTGCCAAATCATATGCACCAAAAGTATGGTGCACAAATTAGCAAGATGGAAGAAAAGGCTGTGCCAATAATTGGTCTAGGTATAGCAGATACAGGTTGCATTTGTGGAGGTGGCATGGGTGTGGACCCTCGCTATGGCGAAGGCATACGAGATGTTCACTTCAATAAAAGCATAAGTGCACCCAAAGAAATGTTTAGTCCGGCATCACCATGGATGGTTTCGACAATGACTACGGAGAAGATAAATTGCATTCTCTGACTGACAAAGTGCATCACTGGGTGGTCAAAGGCAAGGTATTCAGTACAGGGCAAAGTATGGCAAAGATGTTCCAGAACACAGGAATGATGTTGTCAATGTTGATTCTAGTGTGCATGTTGCACTTGAAATTAGTACAGCCTCTGATGTTCCTGTTATGAATGTCTTTTGAGCTTGTGAAGATCCTAGCCCACTATCAAAGGCACAAATGTTGATTTGTAAAACATATAACATATCAATTATGGTTAGTCAATTACGTCTCTCTTTTGAGAACCCCGCTTTTGAGATATACTAATTCATTTTCCAAAAGCTCAAAAATCAGGGTCAATCCAATCGTTTCTCTTTGAAAGAACTTTATATGTCACTTCTCAATACCCAATACTAACCTTAGGACAGACAAATTTTAAGAGGACAACATCAACTATGTTGTCATTACATCTTTGTTCTCTGTAAAAAACATGTCATGAAGGATTTAAAATGCATTATGACTCCCCTGCAATAATGTGAAATGTATCATTCTCACTGCTCAGTCACCGTCATGGGCATCATAACAAACGGATATGGACTAAACAGAAATTTGTGTGGGTAAAGTACCAGTTCAGACTAAACACTCAAATAAAGATCCCGTGCCCACAAAATTAACACTTCATGTGAACTATAAAGACACAAGTAACATACTCAGAAAGAAAACAGTGGTAGGGAACATACGTCGTGATCTCCACCTTGGCCTCCTTCAATTGGAATATGTCCTGGATGATCAGGTGGATGAACAAGAACTGCAAGCAAGTTGTCTTCATCGTTATGAAGAATATCCGTAACATCTAATGTGTGTCTCCGGAACATTCCTTTGGCAACACTTTCTTATGTCCATTCAAATAGACCTCTGCAGAATAATTAATACCTCTGAAATTCAGTGATGCGTGTGCATTTGCAGACTGTTAACAGGAAAAGAACAAATTAGATAGGCAATTTCCTTGCAAACATTAATGTGCCTTTGTAATTTCTCATTGTAAAAACAACTCACATTCAAGATCAAGCAAAAAGAAAGATTTATTCTTGTCTATGATTCACATGGGAACTAGTGCCTACGCACAATAGAAAACACCTAAATGTTAAAGAATTCTTCCACAGTGATGTATGAAGGACAATCATACCAGGTATCTGCTATTTTCATTACTGATTGCACGTTCCGACTCCCATTGATCTATTTTGATCATTCATGGACATTAATATAGTATAATTTCTTACTTTTTTCATTCTTTCTGCAAACAGTGGAGAACAAATTGAAAAGTTAAATTTGTCCAAACTGGCATGGGAATGATGTTTATCTTGGTATACGATGTTGTTTGGATGTAAGGGGATAAAATTGATACATTTCCAGAATTTCCTTTTAGATTGGAGGACCTTTGTAGGATTTAGAGGTCAAGGAACCGAATGCATATGGAATACAGAATGGACTGAGTTGCCACTCTCTAGACTTTCTATCTGCAGAGCAACCGCACGCTTGAATACAACCTTCGCCAGTTAGAGGTAAGGAATTTATCAACCAGATACAAAACGATACAGATATTCTCTAAAGTCAAGCTCACAGTGGTTGATGACACTATTGCTCTGGTAGATCTGAATAAACCTAGGCTGAGGCTGGACATTTTTGATGCAGTGGAAAAGAAAGCGGAATCATCCAAATACAGACCTCAACAAAGGCTCTGATACCAGATGATATGGCCTCATACAATGAAAAGGAACATAACAGCAGTAGAAAAATTAAAATAGAAGAAAATATCCACCAAAACTTGTGTGTTGTGCGAGACTTAGCATGGTTAAAAACTTTAAAATATGTACAGGAATAAGGATAAGCATTGGCAGTATAAGGCAAAAAGCACATGCTAAGAGCCCGAGAACTGGGCATACTAAGACACCCTCAAGAGTACATTTAAAAACTTGCAGTGAGGGAGATATTAACCAGATTAAAGATGACTAGTAATTCCACAAGCTCTCAGGTCCAATTCTTCATTAATGCATTATACTCTTTCTGCATTGTCTTCTCCCACTCTTTTTGTGCGTGCACTTCTTCCAATGAACTTAAGTTCGTGGAAATTCACAACAGTAGCCATCAAAGTAAAACTTACCAATCATGCTATGGCTATAAACCCTTGTCACCATAAAAAAGCAAGATGACATCAACCCAACAAAGATCTGAAAGAAATACTGGTAAAACAGAAATCCAACAGCAATGAAAACTATGTTGAGAGAAAGAATTGAGAGCTTTTTGACAATAGTTGACATAACTGTACACGGTGAAAGTACAAAGAAATGATTGTTTTAATCTAGTTTTCTCTAATTCCGCATGTTTGCATCAACAGAAATCATCATGACATCGACCTGGCCGCATATTTATGATGATCAGAACATGTGTGTGTGGGTGGATGGTGTGTTTGTTTGTACATATATACACATAAAAATATTGTGTCTATTTTTAAATGTATATATATACAAACATATATATGTATATGTAGTTTTATGTGTGCATATATATTTGGAATACCGAGACATTTCATCAAGTTCTAGTGTGATTTTTCTCTCTCAACATATAACCAATTCTGCAAAACTCAAGAAGGAATTTTCAAGGATAGTGCACTAGTCGACTGGACAAATTAATGCTAAAGTCAGTCATACAGACCTGTGACTTCTGAAGCAATTTATTAAGCATTAGTACATAAAACCTCCATTTACAACATTCATTCAACACCTTCTCTCTCATTGACCTGTGCTGACTTTAAGGAAGAAGAGAACCCATTTTGGAAAATATTATTAAATATATGTGCATGCACATCTTCCACATCAGTACGTACAGTCAGCTGTATGGAAGGCTGTTGCGAAGTATTTTTCAGGATTTTGCAGATTTTGCATCAGATCATCTGATGTGCTGAAAATTGTGTATGTGCTTCCTAAGACTCTACATTCAATGCTGATGGCAAAGCCCAAAGCCCCAAACTCACAATGCCCATAAGACATGTCATGAAAAAGAAAGTCCAATAAATGATCTTTTGGGTAGCGCACCAGATCCAATTCTGGGTTCAGCATACATAATCAACAGAGAGACATCAACTGCAAGTGCAGGCATTGATAAATCATTATCATCGAAGATTTAAAAGTGTCGAAGAAACAAACATGTATCTTGAAGTTAAATATATTTGTGCTTGTTCTTAAATTGGAAGAGTAGACGCATGATGATATTTGTGCACTGCATCTTGTGAACTTTAAACAGAAACCTGGTCAAAATATCATATGAAAACAGAAAAGGGCAAGAAAAGTGTTGAGCACAAAGCCCTTAGAAAAGTGTCAAGCACAAAGCCCTTCAAATATAGGTTAAGTATTAAATTTATACAACCACATAAAAAGGATTGTTGTTTGTAACCAGTATACTCAATCTCTAACTAATTACAATGCACTCAATTGTTCACAAGCAAGAAATAGATGTGCACTAATCCATAAAAAATAGTACTTACATCCAAACCAACTCAGATTATCATCTCTCTTTCTCCTATGCATAGAAAGAAATCAAAGCATAAACATCAGAAAATTTGAGCAGAAAGGAATTCATGACAAGATTACATACCATGGGTGCTTGGAATCTTGTGAAGAACCAAATGTATAGTATTCTCTCCCGAATCCGCAATATCAAGTATAGACTCGTTATTCAATCCATAAAAAGGATCAGGTATTAGTTTGTTTTTCAAAAGGGTCCCCAAAACACTGCAAAAAACACAAAAACATACTCTTTAGCACACTGGATATGGCCCTCATGATAAAATTATGTTCCATATTAGCTTTATTTAGTCTTGAAAACATGCAATATAAAATAATTACATGAGAATACATAGATGCTGTTATGTACTTAATATGATCCAACTCATATTAAGAATTAGTCCTCACATGATTGTTTAGAACTTACGTGCTCCATATTAGCTTACTTGTTCATTAATATTTGTGTGGGAAAATAATAAGTGGAGCAAATAATACTTGGATTGTAAGTGATTATTACGTGAGTAATAATCACATAATAATAGGAGTTGGTAGAGAGTAGGAGAGAATAATACATAATGTAACAATTACATTAGAATAGGAGTTAGGTGAGAGATTCTAGGAGATAGTTGGGTTGTGAAAGATTTAAGGAGATTTGAGACTTCCTAATTTTAGGTGATCATCTCTCTATATAATGTACTATCTCTTATTGAATAAACATGTTGATTGAATCTAATTGAGTGTATGCTCTCTCCAGGTGAAGGGGGTAACCCCAACATTTGGTATCAAAGCAGGTTTTGAAAAAGGCCTCTCTGACCTTCACCCCACACCCATATTTCGTTTTGTCAAGTAGACTAAGGCAATGGATAAACTGTGTAGGCCACAGGCAACCCTTACATGTGTCCATCCATTTGTTGTTTCAATCAAAACATGCAAACAAAGGATATGCAGTGTAGGCCACGTGCAAAAGATTTGTTTGTACTGTAACGCTTATTACAATTTGTCAATGGTACTGGTAGTGAAGGCCATGAGTGAATCCATTGGCAAGCGCCATTCATTTGCATCGTCTACCTCTTTCCACTATGTTCATTCTATCCGCAGTTTTCACTCCATCTTGTTCATTGTGTTCATGATTAGATTAGGTTTGTTTAGCCTAGTTTTGTGTTTAGTTAGATTTGTTTGTTATTTTCATAGTGTGTGAGTGCCTAATGGAGTCAAATTTTTCCTGCCACATTTTCAAGTGAATCAGACCTCAAATTTGAGTTTAGAACATCCAAAAACGCTAGGAACGACTGTAACACAATGTATTTTCATTACAATTGAATCTAGGCTTTTTGGGGCTTTTGCAGATATGCATGAGGAAATAGGAGAATAGCAATGAACATTTATCTTCAAAGAGCAACCACAATCTCTGTTGGATGCAACTCCTCATTTGGAGGTTTCCTGATCTAGTTTGGTGGATTTACATAAGTGGTTTGAAGTTGTGGAGGATCTATTATTCATGCATTTCAGGGTTTTTGGTCCGTTTTGTGGATCTGACCATATAAGGGCATAGAACAATGTATTGCATGAAGGTTTTCTGTAGTCAACTCATTTATGCATTCAGACGTTCATGACGGTTTGAAAGATTTGAAGGATCGAAGGCAGTATTTGTATTTGGGTATCTTTGCATTGCATGCATCTGATTTGTTGTGAACCGCTACCAACTCTCCCTTGGTCCCTTGCTTCATCGATCCGAGACACACCCAACTTGCCAAGCTCCTTTCATGTACGAGTCAACCATGAGCTCTTCACTCCCAAGCTCGATCTAATCGAAATCCAAATAGCTTGTGCTCATAGCATTAGCGACTACATTTTCACACAGCTCTCTAGATTAGCACCTCCCATTTCGGGAGTTTTTTAGTAAGTTGCTACCAACTTGGCGCACCCTAAATTCTCACGAGCTTATCGAGCTCCATTGTGGCTTAATCTTAAAACCAACAACGGTGAGCTCCTCCTCAAATTGTTCTGAAACTTGTGCTTGGTTTTGATCCGCAACTCAATGGATCTCCTCGATATCATCTCCATCGAAGTAACTCTTAACAATCTTGTACTGACCCAATCTATCTCTGAGCACCCTCTGCTTTGGTCTCTCATTTCCGGTTGCCCAATAGCTTGCCTCCTGCCCTTCTCTAGAACCAACTTCAAATCAAGGGCTGGACAACTTTGTCCTTCTGCCTCGGCTCTAGTTCGCTTACTCAATCTCTTGACCCCGGAAGATCCCGAATCCATCTTGCTCGTTTCAACCTTTGCTTGAGACTCCCATATGGCAAGTTCCAACCGATCTACAACCGTGTTGCTCCCGAACACAACTTCAACTCAACACTCACGACGAAATTTCCTTTCTTATCCGATTTCCACCCAAGCTCATAAGAAACGACTCAGCTCAGCCTTTTGAATCAAAATTGCTTTCCTTGCTTTCTAACCGACTCTCCTCAAAGCCCTTTCATCTTCAAAATGCAAGTCTCCTATCTCATTTTTCAAAAGTTTCAACACTTCGACTAGTTAAGTAGAGTTTGCAAAAGCTTTGGGAGATGGGAGGTCTAGGGTCGATTTCCTAAACACCCCATACTATACTTTTGATTAAAAAAATTAAAAGGATTTTTTTAGCAAAGAATATTAATATATTTTTAAAAGGGTGGGGGTGTGAAATTTTAAAAGAAGTGATTTTTATGGGGTCGATTTTTCTCATAAAATTGGGTTGAGAGATTATTTTCCCAATAGAGGAGAATTTTTGTAAAAGGAAAATATTTATTGTACTTGGACCCATTTTCAAAGGAAACCGACATCCTACGTTGTTTAACATTGAGGGGGGAATGTGATAAAATTTGAACCTCAATGTCAAGCTAGTTGGAACATGGCGACAACGAGAGAGGAGGTCAAATGCACACTACAACTCCAGACTCGGCATTTCTCCCATGTTCGCACTAGGGGGAATATTAGGAATTAGTCCTCACATGGGTGCTTAGGACTTAGGTGCTCCACATTAGATTATTTAGTCATTAATAATAAGTGGAGCAAATAATACTTGGATTGTAAGTGATTATTATGTGAATAATAATCACATAATAATAGGAGTTGGTAGAGAGTAGGAGAGAATAATACATAATGTAACTAATTACTCGTGTAATACTTACATTAGAATAGGAGTTAGGTGAGAGATTCTAGGAGATAGTTGGGTTGTGAAAGATTTGGGGAGATTTGAGACTTCCTAATTTTAGGTGATTGTATCTCTATATAATGTACTATCTCTTATTGAATAAACATGTTGATTGAATCTAATTGAGTGTATGCTCTCTCTAGGTGAAGGGGGTAACCCCAACAACTCACACTTCCTTGCATGAGTTTATGAAAAGTAAAGACACGGTAGTTGAATGCTACTTCAAGCTCATATAAGAGAATTTTAATTGCTTACCATTAGCATAGCTCATAGAATCAGAGATCACTCATGGTTACTCACAGCAAAATCCTAATACCCGCACATTCAGACATGCACATCTTGTCTAAGCTAAACTTCGGAAAAATATAAGACTGCATTAGTAGTTTTTTTCTGACAGAGCTGCATGGATGGCAAATCATCAATAAATAACAATAGGCAGTATTATAATTGTGAAAAAAGCCACAGGCGCAGGAATGTGATAAACTTAAGGCTTACTTAATGTATTCAAACTTCAGACGAACTGACTAGGGTACTCAGATATTGGATAATATGTGTTCTAGCTAGCTGACATAAAATTTGTGTTATATATCACAAATGACTAAGAACAGCAAATACTTCGCCAATATATTAATTTGCTTAGACATCACTGACTAGAAATAAATAAACTGTAGAAAATAAAAACATGAAAACCCCATGATATTCAAATGTCAACAAGCTTGAAAAGTTGTAACAAAGGACCATGTGCTGTATACATACGGACATACACTATTTTTGAGATGCATTCTCTCCGTGCTATATTGGGGAAATTTCAAGATATTTAGTGCCTCTTGAACTTGCAGGGCTTGTCCCTTGAGTCCCTTTTCATTAATGAACTCCACCTACTGTAGTGTTTTAAATGTTTTGTCTATCTTTCAGCAGTTGTTTGAGCAATCTTATATTAATACCTATTTAGCCCTGCCTTTACAGAACCATTAATGTACTTGAGTGTTCCTTGTGATACATTGCTAAGAGTCCACTCCAGAGCACTAAGGTGCTTATGGGTCTTGTGCGGCCATATTTTCTTAGAAACAACACGTTTTTATAGAAGCTCCTTTACCCTTTAGAAGAACACTTAGGTTAAGTGACTTGACCTATTTATTTTGACAAAAATAACCGCATTTTATGCTACAGAAATGGGTTTCATAATAAAGCATCCATTTTTGTAGAACATTATCTTCAAAGTTTATAATTAACATTATTTTGGACCACTTGGCAAGAACATAGTTACAGCTTAGGAGACTATGCATTTTATGCTAAATGCAATCGTTCATATTGATTGGAAGATTCTCCACAATTAAGCTCTCTTCTATACATACAGTACGTTATTCACACATCATATTTGATATCCATTCATGGCATATAGAATGTAATGCTGCTTTCAATACTTGGTAGTTACAGGCTGCAGAAACTCTTACTGGACACTTCTTGTGAATTTTCTGATGCTTCTAAAGGCATCCCATGGAATTTGAAGACATTTTCATGAAGCTTTAACACTCTATGCAGCTTCTTAACAAGAATTTTAGCAACTTCGAAATAATGAAGTGCCTGATAGGAAATCCTTGTATCAAAAAACTTCACCCTTCAGACGTACTTCAAAGGAGATTTAAACTTGAGCTAATAAACCACATCCTCTTGTTCGCAAATTTCATTCACAATGTTATGAATATATTTCATTGTTTCTTGCAATTAAGTTGGTAGCTTTTGCCTACTCAGAATTGTTTTCCACCTTTGAAGAACTCCTTTTTATAAATAAATTCTCATAGGAAATAGTATCTCCTTTTGAATCAATAAATTCTCAAAGGAAAATAGCATTCCTCTGATAATAAAATCATATCTTATTTTTTCCCTTAAGGCAAAGATGTTGGCTTTATTGCTTTCATAGGAAAAGGCACCATGTGCAACTCAGATGCTCAGCTGATGCAACTATTATAATTTCCTTTGGTGTAATATAAGATGCGTGTAAAGAGATTCAAGGGCCAGCGTGTCCTTTTGTAACAGCGGTATTGATTGATATATTGAATAGATTTAGATAGTCCTTCACTCAAATGCACATTATCATTAACAGCAGATATGTTTTGGAAATGTAACAGCCTTTTTATAGCATGAAAACTGATGACTGAAATACCTACATGTTAATATGTCATTGAAACCTTCAAGAGCAGCATATTGCCGAAACCCCTAGAAGATAATTTTGCACAACTAAGTCATCAACTGATTACTTTGATAAACGGTCAATGGTTTCCTTGCCAAAGTTAACTTTGCACAGCTAAGTCATCAACTGATCACTTTGATAAACGGCCAATGGTTTGCCTTGCCAACATTACCCAGAGACTTGACAAATCACTTCTTAAATCAAAAGGACAGACCAGCCCAACTAACAATACACTAATGCAGCCTTAGGAGCCCAAAATGTGTTTCTTACTAAAGAAAATATATCTAATGATGGTATACAATTCCAAAACCTTGCTGACTCAGTATTAATCGTAGGCTTGACTTTGTATTAGATCCCACACACGAGTGATCTCTAAAGTATCACTAGCTCCATAGCTATAAGCTTCTTGAATTAATCTGATGTATGTTCTCACTCTATATCAACTCCTAAGCATTCCAAAATAGACAATGTTAACTTGGTCCTGTTTTTTCATCTTTGTTATCATGCCGTGCAAGTCTCAAGACACAAATATCACTCAGAATTGTTTTCCACCTTTGAAGAACTCCTTTTTTATAAATAAATTCTCATAGGAAAATATATCTCCTTTAGAATCAATAAATTCACAGAAGAAAATAGCATTCCTATAATAATAAAATCATATCTTATTTTTTCCCTTAAGGCAAAGGCTCAGATGTTGGCTTTGTTGTTTTCATAGGAAAGGGTGCCATGTGCAACTCAGATGCTCAGCTGATGTAACTATTTTAATTTCCTTTAGTGTAATATAAGATGCATGTAAAGCAATTCAAGGGCCAACGTGTCCTTCTAACAACGGTATTGATTGATATATTGAGTAGATTTAGATAGTCCTTCAATCAAATGCACATTATTATTAGCAGCAGATATATTTTGGAAATGCAACAGCTTTTTTATAGCATGAAAACTGATGACTGAAATACCAACATGTTAAAATGTCATTGAAACCTTCAAGAGCAGCATATTGCTGTAACCCCTAGAGGATAACTTTGCACGACTAAGTCATCAACTGATCACTTTGATAAATGGTCAATGGTTTCCTTGACAAAGTTACCCAAAGACTTGACAAATCACTTCTTAAATCAGGACAGCCCAGCCCAACTAACAATATAATAATGCAGCCTTAGGAGCCCAAAATGGGTTTCTTACTAAAGAAACCATATCTAATGATAATATACAATTCCAAAACCTTGCTGACTCAGTATTAACCTTAGGCTTGACTTTGCATTAGCTCCCACATACAAGTGATCTATAAAGTATCACTTGCTCCATAGCTATAAGCTTCTTGAATTAATCTGATGTATGTCCCCACTCTATATCAACTCCTAAGCATTCCAAAATAGACAATGTTAGCTTGGTCCTGTTTTCTCATCTTTGTTATCTGTGCCGTGCAAGTCTCAAGATAAAAATATCACTCATCACTATCATCGCATTGCTTTTGCTGCCCAAGAATGCAGACAAGCAAAGAAGCACCTTTGATTTTACCTAGCAGTATTACAAGCAGTATTACAAAGGCATGCAAAAACTACCTATATGAATATTCATGGACGAGAGTGCAAGATATTTTATTCCACATGATTTAGGACAAAAGAAAATAAAAGGTTCAAGTACATAGAACAGAACTAGGCTCCAGCAAGAATGACCATGTTTACACACCATTTGATGTCAAATTTGAGAAAGTAAATCATATCTAAAACAAACTGAGTAAATTTTGGCTGAAACAATATTCCTTGCTTACTAAATAGTAAATCTTATGTTATAAACACTTTTTCTACTTATACTAATAATAATGGCACTATTAGGTGATGAACCTGTTACGAACCTTTTATCGCTGCATATTAATAATAATATAGCCTTTTACATGTAAATGAGCAGATCACTTTTGATCTTGATGGGCCAGCCCTCCTTTTTAGCAAGTGGACACACTGACCCAATTTTTACATAGTGGGTCTGCCGACCCACCTTTTCGTAAATGTGTCTAGGTTCAATGTATCTATGCCGGTATGATTTGGTAGGTCTGGAATTACTAAGATCTTGAGAAGAATTTCTCCCAAGTGTATAAAGAGAACTCATCATAAAGGGAAAGTAGTTATAAACAGGTTCTCAGCCCTTAGAAGTGTCATTGTGTTAAGATATTTTTGAGTAAGAAACTCTCTGCACAGATCTGACGATTGTGTTTGGCCAAGATAATATTTATACCCTCCTGGATTTGGCCTGAGTCATCATCAACACCTTCCCAGGATAGATGTCATTTATATAATTTTCAGCTATTTTGGGTAAATCACGGCTCTGTTTTCTTTTCAATTCTTGAGGGGAAAAACAAGCTCAGTTCTAATTTTTCAGCAATTACAGCTTTGAGTTTTATTTCCAGCAATTACATATTTCCCATTACAGAAGTTTTGCATTTAGCTTCTAGCAATTTCAGATTTCTAGTGTTTCAGATTTGTGTCAAATTCAGTTTTTCCATTCCTAGAATTACCAATTTATGTTTAGCAGTTTCATCACAGATCAATTTAGGATCATAACAGTGGTATCAGAACACTTTCCTGGCCTCGTGGGAGAAGTCTTGACAATGGCAGATATTTTTGAAGTAAAGAGTTTATTAACCCTCATTGATGGATACCTGGGCTTATGGAAATCTTATAATGAAAAATATCCCAATAAATGTTATCCAAAATATATAAAATTTTATGAAGAAGATAAATGGAAGTGGCCACTAGAACTTGAAGAATTTGAGGAAGCCATGAGCAAGGATGAAAATAGTTCAATCTATCATGGTGTTGGCAAAGGTCTAAACCTTAGTGACGATCTTTATAAACATGAGACTGACAATACAGATGTGGCTAGATGCTTGCTCAATCATTGTGGTAATCATCTCCTTACCAGCTATTGTTGGAGAAGCTCTTATGAAGAAGGCTTCAAGAAAGAAAAAGGCTATAAGAAACTAATAAACTCATCACACATATACTCTTGCTCCAGACCATATCTGAATGAAAAGGAGGGAAAATTACAGCTTCTATATTTAACTCTTTTGAAGCCCACAAACTGTGAATCCGTGGCTGAAAAACATTGTCCAGATTTGCAACACTTCCATGGGACAAACCTATGCCTGAGATCAATTTTGAAATCGAGTGACCTGGTCCAAACCAACAGGCAGGCTTGTTGACAAAAGATCCCTTGCTAATAACGGCAAAGACACTAGGAGCAATTGCCTTATGCACTAAATTGTAACAAGTTGGAGCTCTATATGATTCTCCATGAATAGAATTGGTTAAAGTACCTCACAATTTTCCATTTCACCCAAGAGGAAATGTTCGGCCAAAATAGAAGAACCTCAAGAAGTTGTTGTAAAGGCCTAGAAATTTTTCAGCATCCAACTCTTTAAATGCTTTGGATGGGGAACTTCAATGAACCATTTCTGTTGTACACTAATAATAATGTATTTTTACAAACTTCAAGCTTCTGCAATCCATATTGTTAAAGCACGACTTCCGGATGAACTGCATATACAAAAATAGAGGAAACAGTGTTTCAAACCACACATTGTAGTTCGTCATCGGGATGAATGATATGATGAAAGAAGAATAGGGCTCCTTATACAGTTATCCTGGATCACAATGAAGAGCATACCACTTTTCGGGTTGATGGGCCAACCCTCTTTTTAGACAGTGGGTCCACTGACCAAACTTTTTATGTAGTGGGTCCACAATCCACCTTTAGTCGATGTATCTATAGGTTGGTAGGATTTGGTAGGTGTATAAGTACTAAGAAGTAATTGTCACAAATGCATAAAGTGAACACATCATGTAGGGAAAGAAGTTATAAATAGGCCCTCATCCCATAGAAGTGTCATTTTGTTACTATGTTTTTGGGAAAGAAGCTCTGGAGCACACAGCTAATGATTGGGTTTGGCCAAGACAGCATCAATAGTATCTTGGATCTGGCTAAGTTGGCATCCATGCCTTCTTAAGAAAGTTCTCTTTTATATAACATTCATCTATTTTAGCTCTGTTTCCCATATTTGGGGCCAAAAGTAGAAAATCCTCTCCTCTCCCCTACTAAACTTGGATAGATCTGGCTATCCATCGGCCTATCCTTTCTTCCCTATAGCCCCATCCCCCCCATCATATAGAGAAAGATTTGGGGCACCCTATATCATAACTGCTTGGGAAGGCATCTGATGGAGGAGACATAGATATGACTGGACTGGGTAACCAGGTCCGGATGATTGCACCACCAGTCGTCAGTCATCTCCGAATAACGCCTTCTTAGGAAAGTTCTCTTTTATATAACGTTCATCTATTTTCCATAATAACATAGCTCTGTTTTCCTTCCTATTATTGGAAAAAATGGAGCTCGGTTCTAATTTTTCAGCAGTTATAGACTTCTGTTTTCCAGAGGTTTCAGATTTAGTTTCTAGCAATTTCAGATTTCGGGTAGTTTAAGCTTAATTTTCTATAAATTTCGGTTTTTCCAGAGTTTCTGTTCATTGCACTATCAGTTTATTTTCAGCAATTTCATCGTCTTCTTAAGCAGTGACCTGTTTCGGATTATAACAGGACCCAACCACCTTTTCTATATAAATGGGCAGAACATTTTTGAGTTAATGGGGCAGGCTACCTTTTTAAGTTTTGAGTCCACCAACATGCCGTTTTACAGAATGATATTCAATGTATCTCAGTTGTTTGGCGGGATTAAATTTCTAAAACAGTTAAACCACATGTATAAAGTGAACAAACGATATGGAGCAGTGATGGACCAGAAAGGAACAAGCAGCAACAATAAAAGTTTGAATAGGAAGGCAAGAAGTATTATTAATGAATGTTGTATTATGTATATTTACAGTTTTAGCGGATTTATGCAAACAATAATGATTTTGAACATCGCAAAGATCACTTTTTACAATCCCTATGCAAATTAAATGCATGTCAACGCTAACAATTCCTACACTAATGCATTACAAGAATTATCATGGTAACTAGTAATGAAACGATTATATTTATCTTGATCGAAGAATTATCATGTTAACTAGTAACGAAACTATTACATAATGAAACCAATCCATAGTAGAAGATCCAACATCGAAAAAACTTGAAAGTTTCTTAGTGTTGCGGCTCTAGGTCCCTTAGATTGATTGGTCTCGTGGACGTCATTAAAAGTCTTTCATTTCATATATGTCCTTATTATTGAGGAATATTTCCTCACCATTCTTCTAAACAAACAAAGCATTCAACTCTAATGCATACAATTAAAAAAGAAGCAACCACAAAATTTGGTGATGATTTGAAAGATATGAAATATTTGGCATAAGCGATGAAGGAAGCCTTGTAGGAAGAATTTTCCGTAAGATAATTATGCTTCAAAAGTCTATACAAGACCTCAAGAAAGGATCAAAATGTGGAATGAGTAGATAAACGACACAAAAAAATTGTCCCCTAAAAAAGCCGATACTTAGGGTAGAAAAATAGAATGACTCCTAGAAATAGAAATTCAAGTGTCCATGGTAAACAAAGTAGATGAAGCCTTCAAAAGTAGAGCAACCTTGCTTTTAAATAAACTGAGTTCCCCTACGAAAGGCATTTGAAGATGACATAAGCTCATTATAAAGAAACATTTATAATTTCAAGAGCGCGTATGAAGCAAAAGGGAGTAAAATTATCGGCAAAACAAGTGCAACCCATGAGAGACAATATGCTCATATGATTTCTACCATTTACAAGAAAATGAAACTTCCTTACCATTTCTTTAACTCTTAAATTTGAAATTTCACATAGTAGAAAATAAATCAGAAAAAAAAGTAAGAAAACTGGTCCACATTGTCGATCTGATTTCCTATAAAAGTCCGATCTATGTTCCACGGGACGCGTCCCTGCATTTTTAGGAACGTCCCTAATAGGGGACGTTTCGGGGATGCGGGGACGGGTAGGAAACGTCCCCTACCCATCTCCAATTCATGCGAAAAAAGCGGAGACATCCCCGGGATGCCAATTTAGGAAGGGGGACGCCCGACGTCCCTAAGTGCACGGCCGGGGGACTTCAAGTCCCCCGACCGTACTCAAGGACATCTAGGCATCCCCTACGTCCCATCAAAGGAAAAAGTTTTTGTATTAAAAACTCAAAATTAATAAAATAAAAGGAATGTGGGGGCCCACAAGGACCCCCACACTCATTCCTAACTAAGTTAATCAAACCAGACCCGATAAAATTTGTATTATACATTTTGCTAGGACTAACAGAACTCGTTGCTGGATTTTGTTTTCAAGCCCAGAACTTATGAGCAAGCTGAGGGTTAAGAGGAGACTGCATATTATTTTCACAAGCAGCAAAATGAGGTTGGGAAAATGCTGTATTACTCACCTGAGTCCTGGATCTGACAGTTGGAGACCTTGCCTTTAGGATGCTTTCATTACTATCCTCATGATCCATTCATTGTTTTTTCATCAATGAAAATTACTGCTTTGCCTCTAAAAGCAAAAAAGCTAAAAATCAGACACCACAGGAGAAAGAGCGAGAGCTACTTTTTCTCTTGATAGACACTCAAATATTGAATTTTCTTTGAGGCCCTCTTCTTACATGAATATTTATAACTTTCTGAATCAGTCCTGGCCTCTCCCTACTTTTTATAATTATTTTTGATACATCAGTCCTGGCCTCTCCCTACTTTTTATAATTATTTTCTGATTCAAGTCCTGATATAACTCGAGCACCATATCTCTATTCCTCTGATTTGTACTACAGACATAATCCTTGATTTTGGCAAATGAAACAGTGATATTCAAGCGACAAACCGTCAACCTTGCTTGGTGGCTCAAAACACTAACAGTGTCCTTTAGTAGCTGGTTTTATTCCTCTCCAATTTTATGTATTAAGGTTCTATAATGTGTGTGATGAATGTTTTATCAATGTTATCATATGAATATTTGAAATTTCCTATATTTTTAAATTTTCCCTTATTTTTTAATAGTTGTCCCCTAAAAAAAGGCCTCAAAAAAATCCGTCCCAAAAACACATACCCTCGTCCCTGCCATCTCCGTCCCGAAACTTGGTGTAACATTGGTCCCTATCAAATAGAAAAAAATTCTTTTTGCACTCTCCAAGGTAATGAAAAATACCATCTAGAGCCGAATCAGCTCTGGTGACAAAGACACAAATGATCATAAGCTATATATGATATATCTACTTGCCGTGAATTTTCAGGACAAATGGAGAAGTTTAATTTTGGCACAATTTCAAGTGCATCACAAAACTATGAATTGGAGGCTGAATTGGATCTCAACATAGAAGACAAAAAGCATCCGAGATTCTCTTATCTATCTATCACAAAAAAATTGCACCATTTTGAAAACTTTTAAGGGAACATTTTCCAATAATTTGGAAAAATAGCATATGGATGTAGAATACGGCAAGGATGCAAAAAGATAAGATTCCTTAGATGATCAATTCTGTTAGCTTACCTGAATTTATAGTATTTGTGGGGATAATCATTGCATTATTTTCCACAAACAAAAATAAAGACCAACAATCTACAAAGGAAGGAAAGTTAATTGGAGGGGAGAGGAAGGGGGAGCATGATATTTTTTGATTTTAAGGATCATTTTTCAAAATTCCTACAGCCACTAAATGCATGTAAATATTGATAATCAGTATGTTAATGCATGATAATTTATAATGACACTTACTATTCTAATTATTTCACATTTCCAGTTATTATAAAGTAATATTTCCTCATCAACAGTTCATAAAAGCAAAGTAACTGTTAGCATATGCAAAGAGAAGAAAGAATTCAGAGAAGGCTGAATGCACACTCAAACAAGTGTGACAGCGTTTATTATATAGGAAGAGGTGGTTACAGATTGGTTGAACAGTTACCAACTGAATGACAACTACATAACCGCATTATAAGCTATATAATGCTCTATATTTTAACACCCCCTCTTAATGACTAAACCGGAAACAATACCAAGTTTGTCCCGAAATTTTACAAATGTCCTAAAGCCCATATGTTTAGTCATTAGATCTACAGATTGTGCCATAGGTTGTACTTCAAAATCAACAATCCATTGTTGTGTTGCGGTTGTCGAATGGAGAAGAACCGCAAAACAAAAATTTGGTCATGTGAACAAAGGATATGGCAAGTGGTCCACTGGTTCTTTGTTACGTGATTCATTGACCAGTGATGAATCATCAATGGCTGAGAGTGTCAACCCCATCTCCAGAGTGCTAGAATCAAAACTCGAAGAGGTGGATTGAAAAATTTGTTCCAGGCTTGTGTAGCCTGCTGGAGTCTATACAGAGACTCAATTATCCTACAATTGAAGTCACCTTGATCATGTCCTTGCAACACCATGTAGTGCTCATCCAACCTTTTCAAGAAGAGAAATATGACCATCTGTGCGATAGGAGTTAGAACCAACTCCACAATAGTAAGAGAAATAACCATCTCCGTTTCAGCAGTGGGAGAAATAACCATCTTTGTCTCATAGATAGAAGATTCTCACTTAATAGGGATTTTCAGTTAATTGACGAATAGATAGAAGATTCGTTTGTAAAGGAGGTACATATCTAACATTCCGTACCACAAGTTTATAAGCATTATTCAATACAATGCATATATCTCCCATCCCTTCTACTGCAAGTGATTCTCCATCAACTAGTACTACTGATTAAAACAAGTGTAACAGTGTTTATTATATAGCAAGAGGTGATTATAGATTAGTTGAATAGTTAACAACTGAATGACAACTACATAACCGCATTATAAGCTATATAATGCTCTATATTTTAACAGTAATTATAATAGGCCTTATTGTGTCATTATCTTTTTGGGTGGAAGTTCTGCTTCGATTGATATCCAGACCTTCTCAAGAAAGTTTCTCATTTTCATTATGTATTGTTTTATCTATTTTCAGTAACATTAAATTTGTGTTTTGTATCCATTTTATCAAGGAAAAAGGGGAAAATAAAGTTCAGTGTAAATTTCCTAATAATATTTTAAGTAATCCAACTTGAAGTAGTTTTCCAGAATTCCAACTTACAAGCATATTCAGAATTTTGGATTTACTGTTTCAAATATAAGGGGTTCACAAAACTTGTTTTAGAGCTTTGAGATTTGTTTGAGCATCCGGAATTTACATTTATCTCTCTACAGTTCAGACTTTAATTTTACACTTTCAGGCAAAGTGCTTTTAACCTAGGCTTTAAAATCTTGTAGCAAGATCCATATGGGCTCATTTTTGGCACAAAATAGTGGTATAAGAGCACTTTTCTAGCCTTATAAGTGGCCACCAACAATATATAGATTGCATAAAGTGCATTGGCGAGAGCATTGCAAAAGAAATTTCATAGATTTAACCAGAAGTTCCTGCACATTATATGCAAAGATGATACAATCTCGAGCTCTAAACCTAGTTGGACACATAAGCTAAATACCATAAATGGTAAGAGAAAATACCAATAAAGCATCCACGATAAGGATGCATGCATGGGGACCTCAACATCTATGACTCAACTTTCTTATGCAGGTTTGAGATATAAAGATACAAAACTTTGAATTGCTGAAAAAGATTGAAATTTTAAATCTCAATATGGAGTCTCAAGAATGTCCAAATAGAGGTATTGAAAATACACGGATGATGGAGCTCATGACTCCCCAATATAAACATGAACCCAAGTTTGTCTCTAAAGCTCTTCCAAAAAAAACAATTTGTGCAGATCTTACAGGATCTCAAACCCTTACCGTTGCGGATGAAAGGCCAACGACAATGACTGCATGAACTACATGGAGTGTTAGCAAAATATGGTCCAGGCTGATTTTTTTATGGTTGAATTCAGAAGTGAACATGACAAAAGAAGTACTTAGAAATCTTCTGAGGAACAAACTCTTATATTTGTTAGAGCCTGATATTAATGAGTTGTGCATGAGCTTGGTAGAAGGGCTTTAATTTTTCTTTGTTAAAGAGCTGCAATCTAGCACAAAGAATCTGATTACAACAGACAAAGTGATCAAAAATTTGCTAAGGACGTGTTCCAGGACCTGCCTTATAGAATAACATGGGATAGAGGCAAAGAAATTACTTTAATTGCTTTAGAGGTGTTGTGATTCAGGAAGGGGGACTGTTATGAACCCTTGTTTTTGTCCTATGCGACTAATAATGGCACTATTAGGTGGTGGGCCAAGTCCACTTTTTAATGTAAATAGGAAGACCACTTTTGGACTCAATGGATAAGGATTCTGAAAAAACTTTGTGTATTCTTAGTTTAGCAAGCTTCTACCATATGTTTGTGAAGAATTTCTCTATTATGGCTTAACCCCGATCGGTCTTACCAAGAACAATGCCTTCTATTAGATTAGTGAGGCAGAAAAAGTTTTTGAAATTTTGGAAGAGGCCCTTGTTTCCACCACCTCCCCCACCCCGATTTCTCCAAGTCCTTTGCAGACTTGAATATGATGCCGCTAGGTCTGGATTGGAACCGGTGTTACGCGGGGACGCGTCCCCCCCCTTTTCTACACGTCCGGGCGTCCCGGACATGCGCCTGGGACGCGGGGGACGTGGGGGAAACGTTTCCCCCACGTTTCCTTTTTTGGCGGGAGTGGGCGAAACGCCCTGGGGACGGCTGGGGAAGGAGGAAAACGTCCCGGGGACGTTGGGGACGGTGCCCAGGGGACGGCGGGGCGTCGGGCGCCCAGAGAACTTCCCGGGGACGTCCAGACGTCCCCGCCGTCCCCCGCGGCTTCTGCGTGTTTTTTTAAAAAAAAACATACTTTTTAGACATTAAAACACTTTTTTTTTTTATTGTATATGTCTAATAATATAAAAGTGACATCCCTAACCTAACCCTAACCCTAAAAGTGCTATTTTATGTTATAAATTAACAATATGGGCTCATTTCATATTCACACCAAGCAAGAGCAAGAGCAAGAGTGAGAGCAAGAGCAAGAGCAAGAAGAAGAGCAAGAGTGAGAGCAAGAGCAAGAGGAAGAGCAAGAGCAAGAGCAAGAGCAAGAGCAAGAGGGAGCAAGAGGTATTTATAATTTTATTTGCTTACAATACATGTTAAAGTTTTTTTTTTTTTAATTTAGAATCTAGATTATATTTGCATTTGTTAGGGGCTGTTTTTTAGCATTTGCATCTACATTCACAATGTAATCATGCATATGCCAATGCCATATAGTTTGTAGGATTTTTAAAAATGCATATTGCAATTGCATAGGGTTTGGTTATACAAACTACAATGTAAATGGTTACATTTTTTTTTTTAATTACATTTTTATTTCTAGTTTAAAATTTAGATTATTTTTGCATTTTTTAGGGGTTGTTTTTTAGCATTTGCATCTACATTCATAATGCAATCATGCATCTAGTTTGTGGGATTTAAAAAAATGCATCTTGCATAAGCCCTAGAGGCTAGGGTTTGGTTGTAAAATTTTAAATTTTAAATTTTAAATGGCTGCGTTTTTTTTAAAATTAATTCATTACATAATCAATCAATCATATAGTTATGGTTGTTTTTAATTCATTGCAGCAATCATCACCATGAGTTCTTCTACTGAGACTGAGTATGAGTATGAATCAGAGCATGAATCAGAGCAGGAGAGGGTTGAACGGGAAGTTGAGATAGGTGGCCGTGGAAGAGTTGGTGATGCCACAATGGGGGAGAGTGAAGAAGGGGCACAAAATGTAGTGGCAACGGCAACTGGTAGTTCAGCTGGTAGTGCTACCAATTGCCCATCTCAAATGTTGTCCAAATTTGCCATTGGACCATTTGATAAGAAGAAGCCATTGCAACAATTTGCCCAAATAATTGATAACCCCAAGTCTGGAGGGGGGAGCAAAGTATGGAAGTGCAACATATGTGCACTGACTTGGCATGGTAGTATCACTAGGACCAATGCACACTTGTTGCATCTTACAGGAAGGGGGGTTGGCACTTGTAAGGGTCTTTCACTAGAGCAGAGAGCTGAGATGGTGAGAATCTTCCATGGAAATACCACGGGCAATGTGCCAGAAGTTCGTGGTTCTACGGCTACTACTCCATTGAGCACTCATAGGACTGGCAAACTTACTAATACTTTGGCTGGTTCTAGTTTTGAAGTGTCAGAAGTGGAAAGCAGAGGGAAGAGAAAGGCCGTGGGGGCAGCCCCAAATTCAGTTATTGACATGTTTGATTCAAAGGCAAGGGAAGAGGCGGATGATGCTATTGAGAAATTTTTCTATGCTACATAGGATTCCATTTAATGCTGCTCGCTCTCCCTTATTACAAGGAGGCTATGGCTAAGGTTCAGCAGTGCAACAAGCTATGTGCCTCCCGAGACACAAAACTCGGGACAACAATCTTGGATAGAAACTATTCCAAGGTTAATGTATTGATGGAGGAGATGAAGGTGACATGGGTGTCACATGGATGCAAAATTATCATGGATGGGTGGACGGATATTAGACACCGTCCTCTCATCAATATC
Source organism: Taxus wallichiana var. yunnanensis (assembly GCA_018340775.1). Taxonomy (NCBI): domain Eukaryota; kingdom Viridiplantae; phylum Streptophyta; class Pinopsida; order Cupressales; family Taxaceae; genus Taxus; species Taxus wallichiana. The sequence goes on along the minus strand of CM031238.1, from coordinate 179,411,776 downwards.
ATTGTCTCTTGCAAAAATGGACCGTACTTCTTGAGAGCAATTGATTGTTCTGGGAAGCGAAAAGATGCTGAGTTTCAGTTTCAGATTTTGAAGGATGCCATTGAGGAGGTTGGACCTTCAAATGTTGTACAGGTTATCACAGATGCAGCTTATGTGTGCAGAGCAGCAGGCAAGCTAGTGGAGCGGGAATATAGGCATATTTATTGGACTCCATGTTGTGTGCATGCCATGAACAATGCACTGAAAGACATAGGGAAGATTCAGTGGGTTAATCAGATAGTGACTGATGCCAGAGATGTGCAGAAGTTCATATGCAATCACCACACATCATTGGCACTTTTTCGAAATTTTTCGAAGAAGGAATTTTTGAAACCAATTGACACCCGCTTTGCATCCTATTTTATTTTGTTGGAGAGGATGTCCGAGTTGCAGGAGCCCCTGCAAATTATGATTATGACACAGGATTGGACTAGGTGGCGTGAGTCCAAGACAGATCAAGGGAAAAGAGTGAAGGAAGTGGTGTTGCGGGAAACATTTTGGGTTGATATGAAATACATCATATCAATTATAGCTCCAGTTTTTAGTGTCATCAAATATGGGGATTCTAACAGCCCCAATCTTGGTGAGATCTACGAGTGCATTGATAGCATGCTTGGGCAAATGAAGGCAGCTATTCGGGTGAGGGACCCCACTTTGGAGTTCTATAATGAACATATACAGCCCATTATTCAACGGAGATGGGAGAAGTTGAACACTCCTCTTCATATGGCTGCGTATGCACTAAATCCCAAATGGTATGTGCAGAGGCCAGGCAGAGTTGTCCCATTGGATGATGATGAGGTGAAGAAGGGCCTTATGAAGGCTTTTAAAAAAATGTACACTCCACAAGAGGCTTCACAGATCAGAATGGAGTGGCTTGACTTCACTGAACTCGATGGGTACAAAACATCAGCAAAGACAGACAGGGTAGCATTAGCACAGGAGAAACCAGTGAGTTGGTGGCGACTGTATGGGCTTCCAGGATTGCTGCGACCACTTGCCATTCGCCTCCTTTCCCAGGTTTCTAGCTCCTCTGCCTCTGAGAGGAACTGGTCTACGTATGGTTGGATACACTCTGTTAAGAGGAATAGGCTTACCTCTGCGAGAGCGGAGAAGCTTGTAGCTGTACACAGTGCTTTGCGTCTTATAGATCGCAAGACACCTGAGTACAAACAGACTCCAGCATTACGGTGGGATGTAGATCCCGAGGAGCCGAGGCAGGTTGAAGAGGACAACACTGTGCAGCGAGGATTGATTGGGCTTACCTTTGAGGACGAGGATACTAGTACCAGCGAGGAGGAGTTCATGGATATTGCTTCAGATGGAGATTCTGATTTTTAGGCTGATACTTGTAGTTGTCCTCTTTTTTTGTAATATTGACAATAGACAATTGTTGGTGTATTTGGCTATGAGATTAATGATATGAATATTAGCTATTGTCACTTGATCAATCGTATTTTAGAATGGTTATATGAAATTTCAAATTTCAGCTTGTCTCATATTCAAGAATCAAAATTCAAATATGTATTATGAATTTTCAATTTATGACATTAACATATTGATATTAGACTTTATAGTGTATTTGATGTTTATGAGTTCAAGTTTCACCTTATTTAAATCTCAAATGGTTTTATTTCAGCTTATTTATATAATTTAGTCACTCTATCTTTTTATTTTAAATATTTATATATTTTTAATCAGCCGTCCCCGCCATCCCCAAAATTTAGAAATTTTTTTGCCGTCCCGAAACCCTGCCATCCCCGAATCCCGTCCCCGCCGTCCCGTAACACTGATTGGAACAGTTTTATCACAAGGATGATTGTCGCATTGCTTTTGAGAACAGGCGGGATAATGACCAGGAGAAACATATGTTAACATAAAATAAAGAAATGTTAGCCATTATAGACTTCAAACTTCTGCGATGCATAATGCTTAATATGGATTTAACTATGGGAGAAAAATATCACAAGAAAAGAGATAAAGTCAAAGTTTCAAGCCCCAATTGTTGACCCATAATCAAGATAAATGATATGATTACATATCGGAGCTCCTTATATGGCTAACTTCAAGTACAATCATGAGGTTGGAAACCTTTATAAGCAATATTGTGGAAAAACGTTGGCACATAGAATAATTAAGGCTATTTCTCCCAACATGAAATGCTTCATACAAATTAATTAGACCTTAGCTCATGAATGGCAAGCTTCCAAGCATCACTTAATCTTAATCCATCACTTGCAAGTTTCCTCTTTCTATTCTTCAAAACCATAGCATCAAACTTTCTTCATTCTGCAACATGGTACACCTATTGAAATGGCATTATAATTTTATCGACAAAGAGTAGAGCCATAACCATAACCTTGGACACAAAGATAAGTCTAAATGCAGCTTATAGAGGTTTTCGAGATAGGGCGTTAATTTTCCATCTAACTTGATTTATGGCATACCTTAAAAGAGTGCTAAGCCCTTAACCCTAGGTCATATATCGGGATATGGATAGCTGACATGTGGCTAACATAATCTCTTATCATGTCATATCATATTTATTTATGCTTTCATATGCTTAGTGGGTCATCCTTAGGGCTTTGCATAGTATAGTAGGGTATATATAGGAGTTAGAGAGTAGGATATGATCATAATTTTATCAAGAAAGAGTCGAGCCATAACCATATAGATCAAACCTTAGACACGAAGATAATTCTAAATGCACTTATAGAGGTTTTCAGATAGGGAGTTAATTTCCCATCTAACTTGATTTATGGCATACCTTAAAAGAGTGTTACGCCCTTAACCCTAGGTCATATATCGGGATATGGATAGTTGACCTATCGCTAACATAACCTCTTATCATGTCATATCATATTTATTTATGCTTCCATATGCTTAGTTGGTCAGCCTTAGATCTTTGCATAGTATAGTAGGGTATATATAGGAGTTAGAGAGTAGGATATGATCATATTGAGCACTTGAGTCTTATTGTATGGTTTGGAGGTTGCCCCCTCGAAGTGGCTAAGTCATTCTACTTGTATATTGTGATCATTTCTCTATATTTTGGTGTTCCTTGGTGTTATATTGTTGTTGATATTCAGATCTATCTAAGTAATTTCATTACAAGTGGTATCAAAGCTTCGATCGGCCAAAATTGGGTCAAAACCCTAATTGTAAAGATGGGTAGCGAATTTTTCTACTATTTTTACTTGGTGTTGCGAAATAAGTCAAGTAAGATCCTCTCCAAATTTCAAGATTTTTGACTTGTTTTGCACAAGTTATATCAGTTTTAGGGTTTTTCATAAATTCGCTACCTAGGCTGTAATTTTTGGAATTTTTCTAAGTTTCTTATATTTTCAGAAATCTTGCCAAAAATAAGCTAGGGTTTGTTCTCTATGTTTCTCTCTATTCGACCAATAAATTTACGACACCCCAAACCCTAAATTTCTACCCTAATTATCCCAAGATCCAAACCCTACATCATGACTAGAAGATCAACTAGAGGCCAAGGGAAAGGTCAAGCCACTCCAAGAATGACTTCAAATAAAAAGATGAGGATTTAAAATCTTGACTTACTGGAGTATCAGAGGTATTTAACCAACTTCAGAAAGGGTTAATAATATGGTAAGGAGGTCTTCCAACATGATCTTCAAACACTGAAAGATAATATGGAAGATAACCTTCAAGCACTAGGAGGTAACATTCAAGCAATGAAGAGTGAAATGCATCTGGGGTTGGAATCAATGAGAAAGGAGATGATGAGTACTCTTTCAAGCATGAAGATGGGCATGAATTCCCATTCAAGTCACATGGGTTCCTCAAGCAATGCACACCCAGATCCAAATAATGCACCCTTAAATCCAAATCAAACCAACCAAGGGAGCTCCTCTGCACAAAGTGGTGGACCTTCGGGCCAATGGCAGAACATGATTCCAAAAGTAGAAATGTGCAAGTTCAATGGGCATGATCCGATCACATGGATCAACCAAATGGAGAATTTTTTTGATCTGCATCAAGTCCCAAGTGGACAGAAGGTGGTAATGGCATCCTTGTATCTAGAACCAAAACAATTCATTTGGTATAGATGGATGTGTGAGCAAAAGAAAAAGAAGGGTCTCTCTATTACTTGGTCTATGTTCACTAATGAGCTCCAAACTCACTATAGTAATAGTGTTACAGAGAACTATTTTAGCCAAATAGCCAAACTACGACAGATACAAGGACAGTCAAGGATTATATCCAGTAGTTCCAAAATCTATCATTACGAGTGAATGACATCTCAGAGGACCATCTAAATGATCTCTTCTTGGGTGGACTCAAGGATAGCATCCAACTTGATGTTCGCCTTCTTAATCCTGGTTCGATATCAAAATCCATGATAGTTGCTCGTCGAGTGGAGGAACGAGATTTGGAACGAGATTTGGTCAAACAAAGGGGTCTCAATAATCACAAGGAACACATGATGGCAACATCATCACTTCCCCAACTAACACGATTGACTCCTCAACAAATTGAAGATAAGAGAGCAAAAGGTCTTTGTTACAATTGTGATAGCAAGTGGAGCAAAGGACACAAGTGTCCTGAGAAGAAGTTATTCTACATTGAGGGTCCTAATGAGGAAGAAGATGAGGAGGAAGTAGTTGATGAAGAGGAAGAGGTTCCTATGATCGAGGCTGAAGAATCTCAACCATCTCTTGCCATGCAATTTCAAGGATTAGCACCCCACAAACCCTCAAGGTTGTTGGGTTCATAAAGAAACAAAGGGTGACAATACTAATTGACTCTAGTAGTACTCATAATGCAATGTCCCTTTCTCGGGCAAAAACAAGGAAATAGCACCAATCCCAATTGAGAGTAATCTGATTTTTATGACAGCCAATCAGAAAATATTAGAAACCCTAGCAGTGAACTGTATTTGCACTTTTAGGGCCTCAAACACCATCCAAACAAACTGAAAATAGGTGTACAAATTCTCCAAAATTCTATATTCAATAAATGGAACAAATACCAAGCCAAAGTACTCCAAAATATGTGCAAATTATGAAGATATATACAGTTGTAATTAAATTAATGACAACAAAAATACAGCCCACAATAATGGCTGAAAATAGAGGTTATAAGCCCCCAAAAAATATCATCAAAGTGTGAAATCAGCCTCTAAAATTATGAGGAAGATGGATAAAATGAAGATATGTGCCCTAGATGGCACCCAACTCCTCCAAGCAAGTCGCTACCCTAGGAGAGGGTCTAAAATTGATGTTCAAACCTTAGCAGCTCTTCTCCAATCAAACCCTAGCTGAAAACTAGCAACATCACTCTCCTTGAAGCACTTAGGAACCACCAATTGAAGAGTTTTCGTTCTTCAATTGAACAAGGAAGGGTTTCATCCTCCTTGTATGCCACACCAAAGGATTTTTGCCCCTTAGTGGAAGGAATTGAGCATTCAGCCCAAAAACCATGCAAGTATAATTTTGACAAGATGATGATCCCAAATGAACCAAGTGAACCTTCTTTTATACCTCCTTTGTGGCGCCAAAATCAATTAGGGACTCTCCAACCATGACCAACCTCATAAGGATGCTTGCTTTGTATTTTATCTTTGGCTTTTCACCTTCTTGACCCAGCCCACATGTCCTGTGTAGAAACTCTATTAAGAAGAATGCAAATGCTTATGAAAATAACTGAAAAATGTGACAAGTACTTCCCTTGCTCGTTTGTTTTTGCCCACGGGAAGTGGAATGGGCTAGAAGTCCTCAAAACAAACTAGCTTGAAAAAGGGGACGTAATAAATAACTTCATCAAATCATAAGTTGGCCTTACGCTTAAATTGCTTCGTTTATCCAGCCCCAAAGTTTCAGGTAATGGTTGCAGATGGAGGTAAAGTTAGTTGTTCAGGAAAGTGCCATAAGATCAATCTATTCATGAAAGATTATTGCTAGAGGGCCCCATGTATGCCATTTCAATGGGGGAGCAGATATTGTGTTAGGGGTCCAATGGCTCACTACCTTGGGCACTATTGAGATGAACTTCCAAGATTTGTTCATGAGGTTCCATTTTGAAGGGAGGACTTTTGAGCTACGTGGGATGAAGGCAAAAGCTCCACAATTGGTAAGTTCTCATCAAATGCAGAAAATGCTTAAGAAGGGTGCAAATGGATTTATGGCAACTATTTTCACTAGAAGCTCAACCATCGAAAGGTCTTATACCATCATATCTACAAGCAATTGTTAATAAGCATTCGGTTGTTTTTAGGGATATGTCGAAAGGGTTACCTCCCAAAAGATATCATGATCATGTTATTCAACTAGTACTAGGAAGCCAACCACCCAACATTCGGCCTTATAGGTACCCTTACCTACAGAAGAGAGATTAAAAAGATGATACAAGAGATGTTGGAAACAAGTATTATTTTCCATAGTCAGAGTGTTTACTCTTCTCCAATGGTGATGGCAAGAAAGAAGGGTGAAGGTTGGCACATGTGTTCAGACTACGGGAGCTCAACAAATACATAGTGAAAGATAAGTATCCTATTCCTTTGTCATTGAAGATTTGTTAGATGAATTACATGGTGTTGTTTATTTTACAAAATTAGATCTTCGATCGGGATACCATCAAATCAGAATTTGTGATGAAGATATTCATAAAACAACATTTAGGACACATGAGGGCCATTATGAATTTCTAGTAATGCTTTTGGCCTTATAAATGCACCATCTACTTTCCAGAGTTTGATGAATTCAATCTTTCGGCCATTTTTGTGGAAATTTGTCCTGGTATTCTTTGATGATATATTAATCTACAACAAGACTTGGGAGGAACATTTACATCATGTCAATAAGGTATTAAACACTCTTGAACAACAACACCTTTATGCCAAGCCCTCCAAGTGTGCTTTTGGGGTAAGGGAGGTAGAATACTTGGGTCATATCGTGTCTCATGAAGGGGTAAAAGTGGATCCTCATAAGATCCAAGCCATGGTGGATTGGAAGATTCCTAAAACCCTCAAAAACCTTAGGGGATTTTTAGGGTTTACAGTTATTATCGCAGATTTGCTAAGTATGGTAGAATTGCAACATCACTCATAGCATTTTTGAAGAAAGACTATTTTCATTGGAATGAAGAAGCAACACAAGCATTTGAATCACTGAAAAAGGCCATGTGTACCACTCCAGTTATAGCTACACCAGATTTCTCCAAAACCTTTATTGTTGAATGTGATGCTTCAAGGTGTGACATAGGTGCAATACTTATGCAAGAGGGTCATCCCATTACATTTGAGAGTTGTCAACTCAAAGGTAAGAACCTAACAAAACCAACTTATGAGAAGGAAATGATGGTTATTCTTCATGCAGTCAATAGTGGAGACCGTATCTCATGGGTCATCACTTCAAGGTAAAGACAGATAATGACAACTTGAAATACTTCTTAAAGCAAAGGCTATCATTGAAAGAACAACAAAAATGGATCACTAAGATGTTGGGCTATGAATTTGAGATCATTTACGAAAAAGAAAAAGAAAATGTGGTGGTTCATACACTATTTAGGAGTATCCACAAAGATTGAGATGCCATGTCCATATTACAAGAAAATTGGGTAAATTAGACAAGATCATAATGGCGAATGACATAGAGTCCCACACTCTCATTCAAAGTCTCCAACATGATCCGAGCATTTCAGAAAAAAATGTATAAAAGGGCGATGCATTGTGGTACAAGGACCGAATGTACTTATGCAAAAACTCTACCCTTAAAAGCCAGGTTCTCTTAAAGCTCCTTGCTTCTCCAATGGGTGGCCATTCTAGATTCATGAAAACTTGTCGTAGAATTAAGCAAGATTTCTTCTAGAAAGAGTTGAAAGGAGATGTCCAGAAATTTGTGGCAAAATGCTTGGTGTGTCAGTGTAACAAGGGTGAAACTATTAAGTCTCCAGGACTTTTGCAACCTCTATCTATTCCTAGCAAAAATGGGGGTAGAGGTTTAAATGGATTTCATCATAGAATTGCCAAAATCTGAAGGGAAAAGTGTAATTATGGTGGTTGTAAATAGACTCACCAAGTATGTTCATTTTTGTGCTTTGTGCGTTGTCACATCCATTTAGAGCAAGTACGATTGCCATATCTTTTATGGATATAGTTCAAAAGCTACATGGAACACCCAAGATTATAGCCAGTGATTGTGATCCTATATTTACTAGCAATTTTGGACTGATTTATTCTCATGTTTGGGTAAGTCTCAATTATTGGTAAATGTTTGTGGTCAATTTAATAAATCAAATATGAGTATTGTCATTGTTTGAGCTTATGATTTAAAGTGATTGTTTTAAATGTAATATATGTGAGTGCTATAAAGTCTTTTACAAAGGAGACCCATAAGTTGTTTATGATAAGTATTTCTAAAAGTGTGTCCATTTAGGTGATTAGTAAAAAGGTTAATGCTTTCTTAAATAAATGTTTATTATTGTTTTATAGTCTTTTGTTTTAATGTTACCATGTTTAAGTTTTTAGGTACCAATGTTTATAATTTGTTAGTTATTGAGTTTGTCATTTTGTCGACCATGATGTTATAAAGAGTCTATGGTTGGTTAATGTTATTATAATTTTCCTATAAGTCAATTTATGTTTATTAATTTTTATTTATAATGTAATAATCACTTTTGATTATTTTGTCATGTTATGTGTATTATGGAATTTTGTTGTTTACAAATTCCAATAGTAAAGTCAAAAATAATTATATTATCGTTATTGTCAATTAATGTTATTGTAAAAAGCGTTTAGTCAAAAGTTCAAAAAAAAAGTCTCAAAGAGGCATTTTCGATGTAACCCGGTGTCCAAATTATGGGGGTCATTGAATCTCGAATTCACATCCAACCGAGTAACTAAAGCAGCATCAAATGGAGGTCGGAGGCAACGGAGGAAGGAGGGTGATTAGCGTATCTCGACAATCACCAACGACAAGGCTGCATTCTGCTGTGGTGACATAATCATTTTCAGTTGTGTGTTGTGGCATGCAAAATAAGAACAGATGAATATACTTGTTTACTTGGAATGTATGAGCACAAATTTCCTAATGTAATCTCTTGAAAGTGTTGTAATATGGCGTGGAAAGTGCAAAACAATAAAACAGTTCTATAGGAGGGCAATTGGCATCTAGAGGAGCAGTATGAAAACCTAAAAGTATGCATTGGCATACGATTCTAGCTTTAGTTGCACTTTGCCCCATATTCACACTAAGGGGATGAATGTTAGGAATTAATATGTTATTGTGAACATTAGATTAAATGAGTGTGAGGATAACATAATTAGTTTATATTATATTGAGATTTGTGATAACAACTCATGTAGATAGAGTTGTGTGAGAGAATAAAGGGATGTTGGAGAGATGCTAAGAGAGATTTGTGGAGAGCTAAAGAAAGGATTTGAGATTGATGTTGACTCCTAGTATTAAGGAGATCATACTCCTTTATAATGCATTCACCCATGATAAATAAATTGTCCAGATGATTCAATAGAAGTTGTGTTTTATGTATTGCTGAACATTTGCATCTTTTTAGACTATTGAATCTCGACCAAAATATTAGGCGTAAGGTGTCTTCTTAGTCAGTGTTACCAGAGCTTGATGAGGAGGGACGCATCATCTTGGAGCCTAAAGGAATCCTATAGACATGTACTAAGAAGTTGAGGACAAGGATCATCACCGAGTATCTAATCAAATGGAAGAATTTGGACATTAAAGATGCAACATGGGAAGATGAAGCATTCCGGTAGCAACATCCAAAGATTACCAACATTAGGGACAATGTTGCTTTGAAGGGGAGGGGCATGCTACGCCCTTAACCCTAGGTCATATATCGGGATATGGATAGCTGACTTGTGGCTAACATAATCTCTTATCATGTCATATCATATTTATTTATGCTTTCATATGCTTAGTGGGTCAGCCTTAGGGCTTTGGGTAGTATAGTAGGGTATATATAGGAGTTAGAGAGTAGGATATGATCGTATTGAGCACTTGAGTCTTATTGTATGGTTTGGAGGTTGCCCCCTCGAAGTGGCTAAATCATTATACTTGCATATTGTGATCATTTCTTTATATTCTAGGTGTTCCTTGGTGTTATATTGTTGTTGATATTCAGATCTAAGTAATTTCATTACAAAAAGCACTTGTTTTTCCAAATATGTGTCGATTCCTCCGGTTTTGAAGGGCATGATTGATTAATACAAAACATGGAAGAATTCCCTTGTCTCTACAACGGCTTAAAAGCATTACACCCGCACTCTTCTTTGAGAGCTATATCCTAAGCTTTATCCCGATCTTTTATCATTCATTTTGATGATGGGCCCAAACGTCAATCTCGTTTCTACATATTTTTTTCTCCTCAATTTATCTTATTAAATATTACCCATCCCGCATGTAGGAGCCGGTGGCATCAATGTCCCCTAGGTAGCAAGCTCTTCATTAAGATTGACCACCTCATTCACAAGTGCCTTTTAAGTCAAGGGATTCTTACAAAGGAGCAACGAAATGCATTGAACACTTGCAAGCATATGACTTTGAGATTAGTATGTAAGAAGGGGGAGAGATGCGGTGGATGTGATGCCTTGCCACATCATGATGGGACACCTATTTTTCATGCAATCTCCATTTGTAAGTCTATTTGGCTAGAGGAGCTTTTTCAAATTACACAAGCGACCTGCTATACTCCAACTTAGGCAAGAGATTACAGATGGAAAGAAGGGGAAGGCTTGCTCATTTAGAAATAATATCATCCTCTCTTCAAAGATTGCATCTAATTTAGGAATCAAGCCCCTTTCATTAAGAAAGGATTTAAGCATGGGCATATAGCAAACCCAAAAACTTTCATGAATATAACTTCTACCTTTTATTGGAAATCATGAAGGCTAACATTGTGAAGTATGCCACAAAGTGTGACGCTTGTCTTTTTTTTTTCAACCAAACATCGTCCCAAACCAGAAGTGCGGAATTGAATCTATGGACTTCATCTCAAGCTTGCCAGTATCAAAAGGCAAAGATAAGTCTTTGTTGTAGTGGACCAATTAACTAAATACACCCATTTCAACCCTACGACTGTCTGTATTTTCTGTTTGTGGTCACTGAGCTTCTTTTTCTGCATGTCTATAAGTTGCATGGACTCCCTCACCACATCTTCTATGGTAAGGTCACCGTAATCCAGATTAATTTTGGTAGAAACTGTTTAGACTACCGAGGTTCATCTTTGACATGAGTATTACTAACCACTCTAAAATAGATGGACAAATAAAGTTGGTAAATTACAGTTCAGATGGCTAACTGAGGATGTTTATAGGAGACAAACATAATAGATGGGCAAAATGATAACATTTAGAATTGAATTGGTATAACATTGCATATCACTCCATCATAAAGATGGCATGCTTCAAAGCATTGTATGGGTGTGATCCTCCAACGCCCGAATATCGGGTGAAACAAAAGGAAAGGTTCTTGAGGCGGTTGACACCCTACAAGAGAGTAGAAGATATCATCCACCCTAAAGCACAATCTGGTAGTGAGTACAAAAAGGATGAAGTAACATGCATATCAGCACAAGATAAAATAACATTTTGAGGTGGGGGATATGTTATTTGTTTGTCTACAACCATACAAGCAAGCAACATTGAAGCAGAAGGGCAAGAAGTAACTACAACCTAGGTATCATGGGCCTCTACAAGGTGACAAAAGGGTTTGAGAAATTGCTTATGCTTTGAACATACCAAACAAAAGAAGGCCTGCATGTGTGTCCCATGTCTCCTATCTAATGAAGAAGGTTGGCACGGGCATAGTCACACATAAAAAGATGCCTTTGACAAATGAGGAAGGGAAGTTGGTCCACAACCTAAAGGCATCGTTACGAAGGAATCGAATATTCTTAGGAACAAGGTAATCACGATGTTGAAGGCTAAGTGGATGGGATTTCGAGCAAAAAGACGCAACACTATAATCTGAAGAATTTTTTTCAAGCACTCAAACCTGCAACATAATTGATGGAAGATGGTCATAAAAATTGAGAGGCTAAAAGCATAAAAAAAGAAAAAAAAAAAAGCTCCTGCTCTTATTTATACTTACGGCTAAGTTGTATAATCTATTGTGTTGATTGGATATGTCTTTTAATTTAGTGATCACTGGTTAAATTCTCACCATGTATCTCTTTTGTACCAAAAACATAACTTAAAACTTTGTATGTCCGAAGACTTCTTGGGAAGGGCATCCATCCTAGTACTACTCTAGGTTAAGCGCACTTGACTATATAGTTTTTACTAGCTTTAGGGATAAATCTTTTTATAAAAAGTTATGTCAGAAGACTTCTTGGAAAGGTCATCCATCCTAGTAATACTCTTGGTTATGCAAGCTTAACTATATAATTTTTACTAGCTTTAGGGACAAATCTTTTTAAGGGGAGGGAGGAGGGGGCAGGTTGTGTACCTACACACAAGTTGATATTATGAGTATGTTACGGGCTGTTTTGTCCCGAGGCACATGGCCTTATTATTAGCTTTAGTATTAGTTGAATGCTTATGTTATGCAAGTAGGTTTTCTCGCCCTCCAAGAGTATAAATTAGGGAAAGCTCTAACCTATGTATCTTTTTTTGCATTCTCAATGAATCTAGTGAATAAAAAATCTACTCCATTGAGGCCCCTTACATTTATAGTAGAATTTGCAAGTGTAAATGCATATTAGGTAAGATGTGTCCCCGTGGTTTTATTTTTAGCATGATATTTGTATTTTTCAAACATTATCTTGCCTTGGGTTATTTAGGAATATCGCAGTCATAACCATAACAAAGAAATGCACACGTCAATGTTGAAAATCCTCTACACCATAGAAAGTAGACTTTGATCTTTAAGACACCTCAACTAGAAAGCTCAAAACTAAAAGCCAATCAAAATTGCTGAACTTTAAATGCTGAAATCTATATTCACATATAGTAGAGAAACACTAACTGAAAAATACTCAGATCTGCTCCAAATCACATCATTGTTTTATTAATCAGAAAACAGAAGCTACAATGCTTTGGAACATACTCTAGAAAAACACTCACACTGAATGAAAAATTGAATGAATAAAACACCTACCTTAGGCCTTCTTTTATAGCTGAAGAAGAGACCCTAAAAATAGCCTGGATCCTAAAACTAGATCCATCCCAAAATTAAATCAACCTTTGACCTAATTTTATCCTAGGGATCTGCACCCTTAAATAGACAAAGTCAAACTTTACAAAAGCAAATTGCTAAATAAAGAACTACTATTCTAAAACTAGAAAACAAACTACATAAAAGCAACTGCTAAATTTGACAACTAAGAATATGATTGTCGTTCTATATGATTGTACGCTTTGCTAAAGTGTGCTCATGTTCTACACATGCGCCTTATTGGGGGATGCATTTTGAAATACCATAATCCAACACTCCCTCTTACTAAAGAATGTGTTCTCCAACAATCCCAAACTCTCCTGAACATCTTGAACTTCCCCTTAGCTAGAGGCTTCGTCAAAATGTCTGTAATCTACTGATCTGTAGGAAAATAGTCTATAGCAATTGCTCCCTTCTGAACTTTGTCTCTAAGAAAGTGGTGAATGATGTCAATGTGCTTGGAGCAGTCGTGAAACTAGACTCTCAAAGAGTTTGATAAAACGTTGATTGTCACAATCAATGACAGTAAGCTCCATTTTATCGCTTGTCAACTTTGCAATCACCTTGCGAAGCCAAATGGCTTCTCCATTAGCAGTGTCGGCTGCCATGTACTATGCCTCTATTGAACTCAATTCTTCCCACTGAACAAGGATATGACTCATGAACCCAAACGAAGCAACATCCTGAAGTACTCTTCCTATCACCTACATCTCATGCCCAATCAAAATCAACGAATCCATGCAACATCAACTCATCGTTTGCTGCATATCTCAGACCAAAACGTACTATGCCCCTTCAAGTATCGGAGCACATTCTTTGCATCAATACAAGCAATTTGCCTTGGCTCAACCATTAACTCACTTAAAGTGTTCATTACAAAACATATATCTGGAATAATATTAACTAGATAAATCAAGGACCCAAAACACTACTTGAACACCAAAGAATCTACCAAATTTGAATCCAAGTCAGCATGTAACTTCAGATTCGATATCATAGGAGTGGTGATGGGTTTGCAATCCATCATCTAGAACCTCTTCAAAATATCAACTGTGTATTTTCCCTGCCCAAGGAAAACCTCACATGTCCTCTGCCACACCTCTAGACCCAAGAAATAGTGCATCAGTCCAATGTCCTTCATGTCAAATTCTCTAGCCAACTCTTCCTTGCACCCTCTACAAGCTTCTTTGAACTCCCTGTAAGTATCAGGTCATCTACATACATGACCAAAACCAACAAATCAGATCCATCAAATAAATAATATTATAAGACAAATTGAAATTCGCAGCTATTTTGGGAAAGCCCAAACCTTACAAGTGCTCATCAATTATAGATAGCGCCCAGCCCAAATATATAGGTGTAGGGGCAACCCAGTCCCCAATTCCCCTAGAACTATATGGCTTGCATATCTAGAGAGGGTTCCTACAGTACCAAATACGAGGTGCCTACTTCAACCTGTAAAGAGCTTTCTTTAACTTGCACACATGGGTTTCTCGCTCATGAACCCCAAAACCTCTCAACCAATTAATGGACACTTATTCTTCAATCAAGCCATTCAAAAAAGTTGTCTTAGCATCCATCTAATGTAACTACCAACCAAAAATAGCTACTAAAGACATAATGAACCTGATAGAAGTATACCAGGCAACTAGAGCAAAGATCTCATAGTCAACTCCCTCTCTCTGAGAGAATCCTCTAGCTACAAACTGAGCCTTGTACTTCTCTATGCTGCCATCAACTGCATGCTTCACCTTGTACAGCCACCTAGAATCCACCATTGATTAAGCATACACATTATCTTTGTGGAGTTGTACTCCACCATGACATACTGCCATACTTGTTGGCCTGCTGCATCCACATAGCTGGAAGGCTCTGCAACAATAGTGGCAAACATTGGTACAACATAACTGGGAAACTTCTTAGGAGGATGACTTAATCAAAAATAAGTCTTTGGAGCACCAACTTGCTCCTCTACCTCCTGCAATGTTTGTTCAATCCATTTAGGATTTTGGTTGTGCTGGGGGGGTAAAGTTGTCTCTGCACCTGTACAGGAAGCTACCCAATCTAAACCTGTGGATCAATGCTTGGGGCAGCAAGTGTTGTCTGCTCAACTGTTGTTGGAAGCTCTTGGGGCTTGGAAGACCATGCATTATCATCCACCTTCTCATCTTGACTACTACTATTTTTCTATGAGATAGAATATAGATCTTGTGAGCCTTAGAGGTCTCATTATAGACAACTTGAATACCCTCCAAACTAGAGGGTTTAAATTTCGTCCTCTTCTCCTCTAGAACATGAATACAAACTTGACTCCCAAACATTTTGAAATGAAAAGTATTATGTTTCTTCCTATAAAATCTTCTCTAGAATCTTGTCCTTCAACATTCTTTGAGGACACTTGTTCAACATGTAGACTACTGCACTGCAGCACTACAAGCTTCTGCCCAAAGAAACATATGCAAATCTAGGTCCTTACATGTTCTCTCTTTACAACCCCATTTTTGCAGATTACATGGTATTGTAAACTCCCTCTTTATCCTTGCTTCTCTACAAAAGGAATCCAGGTCATTAAAGGCATTACTCCCCTCTGCTGTCTGATCTTGGTATCTTGATCTTTTTGCTTGTCTAGTCCTCAATAAGGGCTTTGAACTCCTTAAACCTATTGAAGACCTCATCCTTGGTCTTCATAAAATAAATCCAAGTCTTTCTAGAAGAATCATCAATGAAAGTAACATAGTACAAATTACCTGTCAACAAGGTTGATGACATAGGTCCACAGATGTTTGAATGACTCAGATCTAGATTTCCCTTTGAGCTATGCTCACCGCTCGGAAAAGAGACCTTGGCATCCTTCCCGAGTGCAAATCCCCTGCACCCCCTCTGTTCTCTACCTTGAAGTCAATGAATCAAAAGAGGCAATTATCCATAGTTTATGGTGACCAAATGTTTCATGCCAAAGCTCACAGAAATTGTCACTATCGGTCAACAAAGCTCTTTGCTCCACCGGATCTGCCAAAAACCTGTAAAGGCCACCCTCTCGAATTCCCTTGGCCAAGACTCAACCAAGCTCAGGGCTACATTTCCCAATGATTACTTCCTAATCGTCAAACTCATCCCTACACTTCAAATTTGTTATACAAAAAACTAAAAGGAGATGCTTAGTCATACCAGGAACATACAATACCTTATGCAGCTCCATAACTTCTCCTACTGGCATGCGTAAT
Source organism: Taxus wallichiana var. yunnanensis (assembly GCA_018340775.1). Classification (NCBI taxonomy): domain Eukaryota; kingdom Viridiplantae; phylum Streptophyta; class Pinopsida; order Cupressales; family Taxaceae; genus Taxus; species Taxus wallichiana. The sequence continues at coordinate 179,395,362 of CM031238.1, read as the reverse complement.
GAGATATGTCCTATCCCAGTCACTAAATACTTAGCAACATCACCAAGCTCCACCTGCATGTTGGTATGCTATTCCTTCAATCCGAAGCAGTCTACCCTATTCAAAGTCATATGGCTCAAGGCTCCATTGTCAACATGCCACCCAAAACCTGAGACTATGTTGGTGGAAAGGCATGACACCATGGCAAAGGTTGTGTCAAGCCTGGCAGTCAACTCATCTACTCCTGAAGCTTCCACACTTCCTGCAAACTGATTTTGTAGCTTCTTGCCCTTCCCTTTCTTCTTCTTTGGACATTGAGAAGCATAGTGGCCATGCTTATTGCAATTGAAGCACTTGATATGACTCAAATCCTTCTTTTGGTGATTAGAAGACCTTGAATCTTCTTTCTTCTTCTAACCATTCCCAAATCCTTTCTTTCCTTCCTCACATTCTCGGTGAGCATGGTCTGGAACATTATCCTTAAAACTGTTTGAGACTTGTTGTAATCTCATCTCTTCTCCAATGAAAGCATCCCACAACTGCTCGAAGTTAGGTAACTTCTCCCAACCACAGATAACTTGAACAAAGTTGTGCCACAATGGATTGAAGCCATTCAAAGCAATCTAAACTAGCTCATTATCTTTGACTTCATCACCAACTGCACCAATCTAATTTCTAAGCTTCGCCAAACTTCATCATATAGCTTGTTATTGTATCTGTCTTGCTCATGTGAGTAGCGTTGAGCTTGTTCCTCATAAGCTAAGTCACAAGGTTCAACTTCGACTTCGAGTGCAACAAGGATAAAGTTCGTGAAAAAAATCATCATTAAATTCGAACGATGAATTGTAAAAATATCAAATATATAAATATAAAATAAATAATATAAAGACTTCAAAACTAAACGTAACTTAGAACCAAAAAGATAAATAAAAATTTAAATAAACATAAAATACAAATTTAAAAAATTAAAAACTTTAAAAAGATATAATGTATAACTCAAAGCACGTATAACTAAAAACAAAATACATCAAAACTAAATAATAATAAAACACAAAGTAACATAAATAAAAACAAACTAAATAAAAACCAAAACTAAAACAAATTTAATAAACTATTAATACAAAACAAATTTGAAAGGGAGAATTGTATCAAACTTCAACCCTACAGTGCAGGCGGAACTTCCACTCCAATGATTCCACCATGATTCAACCCACCCTGATCCCAGACCATTACGGCGACAAGTATGCTCCTCCTGCGAGTCGTGGCCACTCTTCTCCAATGCGGACGTCTAATCTGCAATGTCGACACTGCTGCAACCCCTCCCTCCGCTCCTCCATGGACGCACAACTCCTTCCCTCCATCAAGAACTCTCTCAGCTCGACTAGTGCAGCTCATTGCTCGCTTGGTTGTTTTGAGCTAAATATTTGTTTGCCCTGCGATTTTTACAGATGCGAGTTCAACCCATTTTCCTACTCTCTTTAGCATTCATGGCGAATTTTGTACCGAACTGGTGCGATTTTCAACGAACTTTTGGTCACATGATTAAATCCACGGATTTCGAACTTTTTTCGAAAAGTTCGGCGAACCTTGTGACTTAGCTCATAACCATCACCTTGGAAATATTCACTCTTGTACAAAGTTCCAAAGGCATCATACATCTCCTTGGCAATCTTCTTGGTGGCAATATGAGGAATCAGATGGTCCTTAACCGAATCCAACAAAATTTTCTTCGCCTTTAATGCCTTCTTGTACTTTGCCCGATCTTTAGGATCTATGGAAGGAGTAACCTTCTTCTCCATAAGGTACCATAATTTTGTTTCTTCCAAGATATTCTACAATCTTAACTTTCACGGCACATAGTTAGAGGATCCCTCCAACAAACGAACATCTCGCATTCTAGGAGTTGCCACTACTCCTACTGTTCGAACAAGCTTCAATCTACGATCATTGGATTAACTAGAGTTTCACACCCACAACCCTTCACAAGCCCGTGTGTTGATCACGACACATTATGCTTTGATCACTAAAGCTTGGATATACTGCCAGTTGAAATCCTCTAAGAGCTCTCTATTCCAGACAGCTAGCCTCTCCATACACAAAATCTGGATGATTTCAAAAATCAGGCTCTCCTACCATATTCAAAATTCTTCTTTACCATGGTAAGCAGACTATAATCTTAAAGAACCGTCAACTAGATAACTGAAAACTGAAATCCAATCAAAATTGCTAAATTTTAAATGCTAGAATCTATAATCACATACAGTAGAGAAACACTAACTGAAAAATACTCAGATCTGCTCCAAATCACATCATTGTTTTATTAATCAAAAAACAAAAGCTACAATACTTTGGAAGACACTGGGAAAACACTCGCACTTAATGAAAAAAATGAATGAATAGAACACCTACCCTGGCCCTTCTTTAATAGCTGAAGAAGAGACCTTAAAAATAGCCTGAATACTAAAACTAGATCCATCCCAAAATTAAATCAACCCTTGACCTAATTTTATCCTAGGGGTCTACGCCCTTAAATAGACAAAGTCAAACCTCACAAAAAAACTGTTATATAAAGAAATACTACTCTAAAATTGGAAAACAAACTACATAAAAGCAATTGCTAAATCTGAACAGCCAATTACTCTCAGATGTCTATGACTGTACATTCTGTAAAGTGCACCCAGGTTCCACAGATGTGCCCTGCTAGAGGACGCATTCTGAAGTACAATAATCTAACGAACAATAGTTGAGCACGAGGACTAAAGATAACAATCACCATTGGCTTGGATGGTTTTACACTACAGACATTTTTAGAAGTACCCCATTTGATATTAAAAAGAAATGCTTTCTTGCACAGGTTCTAACAAACTTTGAGAAAAATGACAGTTGAACTGCAAAGCTAATTTTTGTTGGCTTAGATAGTTTTATACTACAGACATTTTTAGAAGTATCCCATTTGAAATTAAAAAAGAAATGTTTTCTTGCACAGGTTCTAACAAACTTTGAGAAGAGTGACAGTTGAACTGCAAAGCTAATTTTTGTTGCGTGTTTCTATTATGCAGTTTGTACTTTGTAAAGAGATTTTACGATAGTCATAGAACTATCTAATGAATGTTATACCCCTAATATTCTATCTTATTAAGGTACTAAGGTTATGGAGTGGAGTGCATAGCCTTAATCTTTCATTAATTACTTTTAAACTCTTTAGGCCAACCTAATTAGAATGAAGGGGTGTAACTAATTATGTTTATAAATAAGGAGAGGAAGGCTCTCCCAACTCATCATATATCATATTAAGGAACTTCTGTCCATTATTATTCTGATTTCTGGAGGAAGCTCCTCTAAGTGGTTTTAAATTTGAGTGTTTCTGCAATTATATCAAAGAAATATCTTAACAAGTGATATCGAAGCATCAATTTTGGCAAAGAATTTTCACCATATCTCACAAACTACCACAAATTTGTAGAGATTTTTCATGGAAGTTGAGAGACGTGACAAGGAATCTTCAGTTTAACTTTCAGCTGTCTGTGATCTGTTTTTACTCGATTTATTGCAAATTTGGTCTTTTTCATAAAATTGATCCCTAGATGGTAATTTTAAGAGTTCTTTAGAATTTTATATTTTTGGCAAGCTCATAAGAATTCAGGTCGGGTTTATTCTTTACAGTTTCAGATTTTAGGTATTCTACATTTTGAAATTTGTTGGTCAAATTTTGGTCGAAGGAGGAGCATTTGATTCAAATATAGCACATGTTTTAAAAATTTAGGTTATCACTCGCTCTAGATACTTTTCTCTTCAAATTGAGCACAAATCTAGCACTAGAAACACAACCAAATCAGCAGCCATGCCTTTTGGATTATATGCCTTTTCCTCAACCACTTATCCCACCGACTCTATTTATTGTCCACCACCTACAATCAAGGGTAACATTTCTACAGGACATGAAAGTGGGTAATGTTTATCACGGGTAATTTGTTTGCCCCATTTGCAACATCCTTGAATGAGGGTTTATATAGCTTTAAATAGGATATAATGGCCTAACTGAAGTCCCTAATTAATCAGCCTCAGGGAATTGGACCAATGTCAACCACTCATACACAGCCTAACCACCCTCGAGGGCACGACAAACCAAACCAAGTGATAGGGCAACCATTCCCGAGGGCCAAAATTGAGCCTACCAAAGATGGACATCAGCAATTTTGATGGTATGGGTATAACCTCTATATTAAAACTCGCGATTTATCCCCGATTATCGCAATTAATCATTTAGGGCAAAGAAAACGATTAATCTTTCTGAAAATCGCGATTTGTGGACTGCCGATAAATCGGTGATTTCCGGCGATAAAAACCCTAAAAAACGTGGAAAATCGTGTCGCTTAGGTTTAAATGCAAAAAAAAACCAAATCAAACCATTTCGTGCCCTTTTTCTCCTGCGCGAGTCGTATTTCCTTCTGCGACCATTTCGTGGCTCGTTTCATGTCTGGTTTGGAGCATTTCGTGGTGGTTTTGTGGCAGGTTTCATGGTGGTTTGTTGGCATTTCGTAGTCGTTTGCAACCAGTTCGTGGCCCTACAATATAACTAATTCGCATATACTATACAATATACAGTTTGCAACCAGTTCGTATACAGTATACACTAATTCGTATATACTATATAGTATTAAATGTATAGAATCTAGATTAATTCTTTTTGTATAACTTATAATAGTAATAAATTTATACATTTTGATTTAAATTACTGTATATTATTGTAGAGATAATAGTACTATAATTATTGTATTTTGAGTTTTAATACAGAGATATGTATTATATATTATTGTTATAAAGTATAGATAATAGTAGTATAATTACTATTAATTCGTAGTAGTAAACAAAATGAATTAATCTATACTACTATTAATTCGTTTTGTATACTATACACTAATTCGTATATAATTATTGTTATAAACTAGAGATAATAGTAATTACTGTATTTTGAGTTTTAATACGAGATATATATTATATATTATTGTTATAAAGTATAAACAGATCATAATTTATAACATTTAACAATGATGTATAACAGTAACAATAATATAATTTATAACAGTAATATATTTCGTAACAGTAATATACTTTGTACTCTTTTTGGTTAAAACTTAATCGAAAATATGCATAGGGCCTATGACATTTAATAGTCACTTCTTGCATCATTTAACAATGTTTTTACATTTAATTTAAGTTTATTTTATGAATTTAAATATTTTAAAAGTAGCGATAAAGTTGCTGATTAATGTCGATTGCTGATTTCCAAGTCAAAATTTGGCACGCCGATAACGATTTTTTGAACTATGGGTGTAACTTCATGGATACATCTCATGGAGTAGTATTGTAAGCTTGATAATATACCAAAGATGTTGACATAGCCTCGGTACATCTAGAATTTGAACCTTATCGATAGTACCAGTGGATAATAAGTGATAAGCAAGGGCAAGTGCTTTTACTAATGACCTAGCAGCCCACCACGAGCAACCATGGAAGGGAAGTTATTTTGCCCAAGTGAAAAATTTGAAACAAACAGGATCCATAGCCGAATATAATGCTAAGCATATAAGATTGGCAATCCAGATTCCATAAGCAACACTTTATCAAAGACTAGAATTTTACATCAATGGACTAAATGACTGAATTAAGCACAATGTATGTTTGTCGGAACCTTGTACAATTAGGAAACATAATGCAACAAGCACTACACATTGAGCCTAAAAGCTTCTTGCACTGTGACACTATAGAATGGAGAGATAGCAATTTGGTCAATGTCGTTGACAGAAATGCAACCCACTCTTTTAACCCACAACAAATTACATGCCTATCTCTTCAACTGGAGGCAAAGAAACATGAAAAGGGACTATGTTGACATTGTGACACCAAATGGTCTAGATGTCATAAGTGCACCAATGGTGAGAAACGATTAATGATGACTAAGAATGACATTTGGAAGAAGACAAAGTACTTGTAGAGGAAACCGTTTTAGAACAAGGGTATGAGTATTATGTTGAGAAAGACAGCCCCAGTATATCTCAGCATACCTTAAATGGGATCGTTACACCACAAATAATAAAGTGCTTGGTTATATCAAGAAGAGAAAAGTGTCAATGTTGATAGACACGGGTAGTACAAATAAACACAACTTCATTGACAAACGATTAACTAATGATCTCATTTGTTTTGTATATCCAATCTCTAATTTTCAGGTCATGATATCCAATGAGAAGCAATTTTGTTACGGAGGTAAACGTCGTCATATCAAATTTTCATTGTGTAGTTATCAGCTGGATTCAAATATGTTTGCAATCCCACTTGGGGCACGAGATGTAGTTTTGGGAATACAATGGCTTAAACAGTTAAAGCACCTTGTCCTTCAATTTTCAAGATTTATTCATGGCTTTCAATGCAAATGATCATAGGTACAAACTTATTGGGATGCAATCAACACATGGCAAATAATCAGCTCTCATTGGATGGAGAAATTACTCAAAAAAGGATCTTGTGGCATTCTGGCACAACCAAATTTCTTAGATGCACAAGACAAGAAAACTCCGGAACTTTAAGAGCTCATTCACCATCCTCAACAAGTGAAATGTCCCACTTCCCAAGATAATCCAGTCGAAGACCTTTAGCCTAATTTTGTTTCCCACGGCTAAGGGGTGTTAAAAAGGGAAACTATAGTCTTAATAAATTATTATAAAGTGCACAAAAAGAATTTTATAAAAAGCACTTACATTAATTTATTAATGACTTAATAAAAAATAAATGAAAAAAAGAAAAGAAAAGATAAAGTGAAATTAGAAAAGAAAAGGGAAAGAGGTCACTTTATGTTTTTATTTCCCCTAGGGGAAAAATGCAACCCATGTTGAGGATGATACAAGGTCAAAAAAGAATTAAATGCGGGCCAAAGGATGTGATCGGTGCTTGTGGGTGGCAACTAAGCCAAGATTGCTTAGAAAAGCATGTGTACTTGGCTTTGTAAAGCATCTCATATATTTTATACATGTTGGCGAGAAAATTTGTCAGGTGGACAAATTGGTGGGTATCTGCCAACGCTTTGAGACTCTAGGTCCCTCTGCTTGAATGGTGCAACTCCATTTATTATGCATGCGTGAAATTAAAATATGTGGTGGCCTTACGGCCGGGGATCCAACAGAACACTCCACTAAACCTGCGGCAAAAGCTTGCAATTGCTTGCAAGGGAGGAATTTGCTAAGAGAGTAGGAAAGGGAGTGGAAAAAGGAGAGGGGGATTAATATTGCAGGTAGAAAATCAAATGCCTACAACCATTAATCGAGTACTTCAACACACATAGATATAGAAGAAAAACAACTTTGCAATTGACAACAAGACAAGATAAGATTAAGAACACAAAGTTAATCTTCTCATCAAAAAGGCATGAAACTCCTTTCTTCTTCATTGATGCTTTGGCAAAATTGTACATAGTGAGAAATGGAAGAAAATAGAGGGGGAAAAGAGGAAATAGCTATCTCTTTTGTTTCTTCACAAGTAGTAATCTCTCATGAGCATACAAAATTGACAACCCCTAAGAATGAGGTGCCATTACAATTTATAGAATTTGGAACGACTCTTCGCCTACCCCCACATGACCTTTCGATTGTCCTCCACAACATGTGACTTTTCGAATCCCTAGGGATGAAATTAAGTCCCCTTTATCGATTAAGGGTGACTTATAGTCACATTTAAATGAATAAGACAAACGTCATGATTGCTCACAACGAAGAATTAGAAAGGGGGTAGAGAAGAGAAGAAAGAATGAAAGAGGAGAAGGAAGAAAAGAAGCCTCCAAAACATGGATGAAGATGTCTCCGTCTTCGATGAAGATCCACACTGAAGAAGTTGGGGATGGAAACTAGCCTATGATGACCCTCTGCAACATTGCTATATTGATTGGAAAGCTCGATGAAGTTCACTTTGAACACTACACCCTTGTTGATGAAGATGATCACAAACTGCCCCTTGCACATGATACATAGACACCTCAGATCACCGAATGAGTGTTTAAAAACATTGTCTCAAGACCTCTCAAAGCGAGATTGAAATGAACACAAGCCTCGCTCATGATGATGCATTCCCAACCTTGCAATGAGAATGAGGATCACTCTCTTTTTCCTCGGGCTTTCACAATGGTCGTCCATGATATTCAAATTTCCCACACCTACATCCCCTGTTACGCACACTTTGCCTTTTCTACTTTGAGAAGGGTGAATTCTTTCCTAGCTCACTCCTGGCTTACCTGATCTGACTCACTGAATTCAACTAATTTGGCTTATTTTGAACAACTCACTGAGCTTGCTCAACTTGCTTCCCGGGGGAGAGCGGATGACCTCAACTGGTTGAAGGCTTACAACGATGGTCTTGGGAGCACTTGACTCTTTTTGCATACTTTACTAGACTACCCAATGCCTCGGGATTTTGCCTGTTGCGCCTTGCAATGTTTTGTTCCGCCTTTGTTCACCATTGTAACAAAATTGATGTTACCTTTCTAGAGCAATGCCATCATCTAGAAACCCTATGCAAATGCCGGAAAGTAGAGGAAGGGATGAAAACGGAGCCCACTGCCACTTTCCATACTTGGAATGAGAATTTACTATTTTTAGTAAATTGCTATTTTCACTTTTGACCTTGGAACACCTTCGATCACCTTTCTCGTTCCTCTGAATGTTCACTGAAAACTCTGCCTTTGCAAAATCTGCCTTCTGTGAAGATTTGCTATTTATAGTAAGCTCTTATGTAGAGACTTACTATTTTTGGAAAGTGGCTCTCCCAACCTCGGATTTTGATGAAATCAACTTTTTCGATATGGGTGTTTCTTCTTTTCCACACTTGGGCGAAAATGAGACCACGAGACATAGACATTATATGGATGAGGGATAAGTCAGTACAGGGGATGGACCGACTGGAGAGGTGTCGGGGAAGGGTTACAATGAAAATTTCCGACACTAGGGTAAAGTTTCATGTTTTCAAGTGAATTTTGCCCTTGCAAAACACAGAAACAATACAAATTTTAATTTTTATCTCGAGCTTGAGAGCTTTGAAAAATAATTTCAAAGGATGAAAACCCTTGGAGATTATCTCTTGAGGACGAAAACCCTCTTTAGATCTAGGAGAATGAAAAACTCTTCTTTTATGTTGTGAGGATTCTCCATTCAAGGGTTTCCATTGAGGATCAAGATTCAAGGAGTTATTTGTGTTTTCCAGCAGTTGTTGAAGACTTATTGCTGCCGATTCGTGAGTTGTTCAAAGACCTACAAGGGCTGAATATTGCATGTTTGTTGGCAGTGTTGTTGAAGCTTCAATTTCCAATTTTGCATTGCTAGAGCATCGATTTCCAGCTAAATTCAAGGAGAGATCAGATCTGAAGTGTTTGATTAGTTTTGAGGTGTTTTGGGCCTTTCCTAAGTGGGGCGAAATTGTATTTCCAGTTTTCACTTACAACTAGGGTTTATCTACATTGTTCTACAATTGCAAATCCATTTTGGATGCCTTCCCACCATTGAAAATTTTGATTTTGGGTTCATTGGAAAGCTTATTTTTCAAGCTTCAGTTTGAGCTATCATTTGCCTAGAAATTTGGAGTATTTTGCAAGTTATTGAATTTACAAGTTTTGTTGTGGTTTTTGCTCTAATAAATTCCAAAATTAATATTTTTCGAATCTAATTGGAGATCCTATTCTGATTATTCATTATCTACTTGCAAACAAATTTTCATAATTTTTGGAGGTATTTTGAGGTGGAAAAAGCTATTTTTGCTAAATCACTGGCCTAGGGCAGCGAACTAGGTTTTCTGGAAAATATTTAGTTTAATAGTAATTGAGATTTTTGGCTTTTTGGATTAATCAGATTTGGCCCTAGTGGGAATTGCGAGAAATCCATCTAGGGTAAGAATATGTCCATTTGGGGACATTACAACAAGTTTTACAAAAACCTAATGTAATACCTTTCATCAAAGATCATGACCACACCATCGTAGTGTGGTTGAAGAGGTTCATCACAGAAACCTTGGCAATCATCAAGAAACATGTGAAGCAACTGCAACATCATGGCATTCCTGAATTTGTAGTCAAGGGGAAGAAGCTAGAACATAGGATGATGTTGAGTTCATGCACTTACATTCGTATTTGTTAAGTATTGAGGACAATGCTTGTCTGAAGACGAAGTGAATGTTAAACCCCTAACAATCTATCTTATTAAGTGTATTAAGGTTATGGACTGGAGTGCATAACCTTTAGCTTTCATTAATTATTTCTAAATATTTCTTCAAGCTGACCTAATTAGAATGAAGGGATGTGACCCTACCTAATTATGTTTATAAATAAGGAAGCAAGACTCTTACAACTCATCATATATCATAAAGGAACTTTTTCCATTATTACTTTGATTTTGGATGCTACCTCCTTGAAGTGGTCTTGAATTTGAGTGTTTCTGCATTAATATCAAAGAAATATCTTAACATACCTCTATAACCATCCAACGTAGCATGCCTGGAAGGAAAAAGGGAAACACTTGATAAATTACAGCACATTCTTACGAGTAAAGCCCGTGGGCCGAACATAATAGTCTGATAATAATATTAAAGGAAACTGCAAAATTGATAGGACATGAAATATTTTTTCCAAAAAGAAATAATACACGATTTTCCATAAACAAAAACATGATTTTTATTTTTATTTTTAAAGTGGTACATGACCTTCCAAAAACAAAGAATATGAACAATTCACATTAGGGTACCATCCTATCCTCTGGATAAATCTTCGCAGCCATTTTCCTTCTAGCACATCCACTCAAACCATACAGACATCTTGGACTGCACTCTGCAGTAAAGGCAAGAATCTTTTGTGGAGTGTTGCTTTCTTATGACATAGATATTTATAGGGTTTTCAAATTCATTGATTTTATTACTTAGAAGAGATTTCATTAGCATATTTTATAATGTCGGCATGGCAGTGTCAAACAGCAAACAGAAATTAGCTAGAGGTGCTTGCCTTCTCTCTAGCACTAACATCACTTAGAGCCTTAGAGGTGCTTGCGTGATTTGTGGTTCCCCTTTCTGGGAGATTAATATTAACGTACAAGAGTGAAAGGTCGCTAAAGAAATGGGCACACATGCAACATGTCATCAAAGTGAAAAATCCCACAATTAAATTATCTAAATAATATCACACCGCAAAAGCTTCAACTACTTAAAATTAAAAAATTGTAACGAGTGTAGACCATAAGATGAATGAATGGTAATTTTAATAAATATTTGATCCATTATGTATGCGTGTGATTGAAAGAAAATACTTGTATAAAGGAAGAAAAGTAAAACATACGTTCCCGGTACAAGTCCCTCCATCCATGGCTTTGTGGATGGCGAAGGAGGATGAGTTGTAGTCAGCTCCTCCCCTGAATTGCTTACTTCCTTCCATCTTCCTGCTATCCATCCTGAATCCAGCTTCATCTTCATCTTCCTCTTATGCTCCTTTGCCTTATGCAATATCAGTTGAATGAATGAGATTGAGATTAAGAAGAATGCAGCATCCCGAGGACAGAATTATTTAATGTGTGTGAGGCCTTTTCATTTCCATTTTTATTTGTTAACAATCGTAATAAATCTGAATGTACCTAAGGGGGTGCAAAATGCTTTGCTCAGCAAAACAGCCCACCAAGGTTCGAGTCAACAGAAGTGCCAAGTATCAGTTGGAACCGTGATTGAGTCTGGCCGAATAGATAATTCTCAATTCTTTGACACTGAGACCAATTAAGTCGAATAGATACCAATCAGTCCTTGACACCAAGCTGAATGCAGTTCAATAAATAACACTCAGTCCTCAGCACTGAGCTGAACCAAGTTCAATAAATACCAGTCCTAAGTACTATGTATAAGCGGATCAATTATATGTGATGTGCAACAGATACTCATTCCCTGACACAATGCTGAAGCAAATCAATTATCCGTGCTGCACCCAATACTCAGTCCTTAGCACTGAGCCTAATTTGGTCTAATATATGCCACACAATCCTCAGCACTAAACAAAAGTTGGCCGAATAGATACCACTCAGTCCTTAACACTGTGCCGAAGCATATCAATTATCCATGCCGGACATTTAGTACCAGCTCTTGGCACTGTGCTGAAGGAGATCAATTATCTGTGCTCAGTCGTCCGCACAAAGTCTATCAGTCAATCCTTTGCACTAAAACCTAATTTGATCAAATATGTAGGAGAAGCATCCCTTTGGCACTAAAGCAAAGCCGAAACTTGCCAAATAAATACCACTTGCTAAGCCAAAACAGATCGATCAACCGTGCACCCCATGACATAGCAATGCTTATTCCACATTCAATTAAAACAAAAACAAAAACTAAAAGCAGAAATACCGCTTTCACAGTGAAGATCAAGCTTTCCGAATATAAAATCGAAGGTTAAAAGCGGCTCGTCTCATGACTTCTTCAGCATTTCAGTGGCCACTGTCTCTCTGTGAGGAGAAAGCATTCTTCAAAAAATTGCCCTAATACACAAAACCTCAAATGCTCTACCTTCTTCTCTCTTAAAATTGAAGTAAAACCTATGTGAAAGGAGAACAGAACAAAATAATAAATACGTAATCTGGTTCAGTCCGGGGTAGGGCATACATACTCCTGGAACTTTGTGTTGATCGCTAAGAGGAGGAAGAGGACGGCCAACAGTTTTCACGTGGAGTGCCAGGGGATAAAAGCAACGCATATTAAATGCCTGTCGAATACTCGGTACCCACTGCAGTCTCCCTTACGACAAACAGAGGTAACAGGATAGAAATATTTTATTACGCCTCGCTGTAAAAAACAAATCGAGGTAGAGGGGATTGACCCTATACCCGAGTGAGCTCCGCCGTTTACATTTGACGGTCGTTTATACGTTACCAAATTTGCAGCTCTAAAATACTTCCAAAAAAATTATATAAAATAGCTTTTTCAACAACCAACCAACCAAACAACCGATGCAACCATTTCTCAAACACGTTGTAACGCAAACACAATTTCCACCAAATAATTACAAACTGCATTAACTACAAAAGTAATTAACTAGCAATCGCATGTGTACAATGCAATGTGAACGCCAAACGAAATATGTTATTTGATTTAGAGGGATAGTTATTTCTTTTGTAGTTGATGTTGATAAGGGGTGTGATTGACAATTCTAATTTTCTATTAAAGCCAAAAAAATGTTGCAAAGTACATTGGAAGGGATGTTAAATAATAGTTAGTTGTGTAATAATCGAATACAAATGCAAGTGAGACATGTAAGTTTGCTAACACTCACTCTTGAGAATGTAGTGAATGTGAAGTGTTGACGTCAAAGTAGATTTAAAGAACCACTCAGTGCTTTAACATATTAGCTCTCCAAGAAACATAAATGAGACAAAATATGCAAGCAAATATAAACGAACCTTAAATGGCTAGGGTACATTGTAGAGTGCTTTATTACCTCAAAGAGTTTGAGAGCATCATTGTCAGCTATTTTGTGCATATCCTACAATTATGGCATTCCATGAGACCACATCTCTTTGAGGCATTTTGCAAACAAAAATCCACTTTCCATTATACTTTGATGGATGTTCATACCTTGTGCTAAGGCTCCCATATTGGTATAGAAAGGGAGTATGTTGACAAAGGTTGTGGAGGCTGGGTTTGCACTTGTCAAATGCATTCGCCTAAATGTTTTGAAGGCATTTTCAACAAACCCATTTTATGCATATCCTGCAATCATTTAAGTCCATGAGATCACATCTCATTGAGGCATTTTATCATACAGTTCACATGCCTTGTGTATGCTAACATAATGTACAGGGGCAAAATAACATCCAGAATAACCAGAGTCCAACACTTCAATGGCAAAATAACATGTCATATTTGTTGAGTACTATTGCACATGACAATGATGAGCTGGCGTATAAGGAGATTGCAGCAAATCCCTGATAGAATAGTATACCAAAATGATACTTGTAGCTTTGTTTTTGAGGTAATAAGATGAGCGTGCAAAACATTTAATTATGCATTCATATCTCAAGTGTTGACTGCAAAGGAGCCTTCCAATTTTGAGGCAAGTGAGGTGCAAAGGGGAGACTTGCAAATGGATTAAGAAATCAAACCAATTCACAGGAATATACTTGGACGAGGACATAATTATCAGAAGGAAAGGAAGCTATTAGGTGTAGATGGATCTAAAAGACTAAGTGTGAATCAGAAGGGGAACCTGTCATCGAATGCCAAATGAGTGGCTAAAGTACACAAGCGAAAAAAGAATTGGTTATGCAGAAACCTTAACACATGTGGCTAAAGCGATCACCCTCTGATGTGTCCTTGCTTTGTTTTCCTGGTTTAAGTAAAATGTCCATCATCTATATGTCAAGAATGCTTTGGTTAATGATGAATTGACTTGGGAAGTCTATATGGAGTAGCCATGTGGATATGCAAAAGAGAGCAAAAAGCATCTATTGTGTTGCCTCAAAAAGGTGTTGTATAGATTGAAGCGTGCTTCCAGAGCCTGTTATGCTATGATTGATGACTATTTCTTGCAGAATGGGTTTCAAAAGTCTTCAAAAATTCAAATTTGTTCTTTTTTAAAATTTATGTTAAAAAATAATGATAAACAACAAGCCTTGTCAAGGCCAGATGCGGGACTCGCAAGTCTTGACACGAGACTCGTCGAGTCTGCCAAATTTACCCCAAGCACTTCACAATGTTTCATAAAGTTTGTGGATGCGAAATTGAGGGCATGTATTTCTAGATGCCTAGAGAAGTTCTTCGTGGAGTTTTAATTCAAGAAAGAACAGAGCAACAACAACCACTTTTTGAGCTCACAACCCAAGGAAATACATTCATAAAAACTTGATCAAATTTAAAGCTAGATGCATAAAAAAATAATGATAAACAACAAGCCTTGTCAAGGCCAGAAGCAAGACTCACGAGTCTTGACACAAACTCACCGAATCTGCCAAATTTTCCCCAAGCACTTCACAATGTTTCATAAAGTTTGTGGATGCAAAATTGAGGGCATGTATTTATGGATGTCTAGAAAAGTTCTTCCTGGATTTTTATTCAAGGAAGAACAAAGCAATAATAACCACTTTTTGAGCTCACAACCCAAGGAAATACATTCATAAAAACTTGATCAACTTTTAAGCCAGATGCAATACACCACACAGGATATTAAAAATGGATTAGATAAGCTAGAAAACAATTTCTAAAACAAATATATAGTAAGGCAAGAAGCTCCATATGCCTCGTGGAAATGCTTGTATGAATTTTTGTTACCATAAATCCTCAAATGTTACATCCGTATTTATAAGGCTTCATTGTGATATATCCAAAGGTTTCATGGTTGCACAAGTGCATGGACAACACCCGTACAAACCCCCCAAAGTTGTGAGCACATTATGGCGGTGCAGGTTTAAGCATCTTGCAAGACCCCAAAACATAGGGAACATTCTTTCCATGTGGATATCCCTAAATGATTTCAAAACTAAAATCATCTGAGATCTTGATCAACTATAAGAACTAATGCCACATCGATAATCTAGAAGTAACTTTTAAGGAATCTACAAAGTGGAAGGAAATAAGAACTATAACAATGCCTAAGATTAATATTGGACCGAATCATACTATTCTCTTAGTGGCTTGCCATGTAAAAATTCTATTTGATAAAGGTCTCGAGCATATAATAAAAATATATGCTTTATTCTTCTAAGATTTTTTCTATACCCATTTATAGGGTCGAAATTATATTATCTTGCATCAAAGTCCACTTTCCAAATTACCACATAAATATTATACCAATATATAAACCGCCAACATGGATTATCTTGAATGTCACGCATGGCCTTTGTTTCAAGGTATTTAGCGTGGATCCTGGTGATCATGGTGACTTCGGTGAGATGACATTTGGTCGTGGATTTCTTTGAAAAATGGTAAAATTTATTAAAACCTTACCCATTTAATGTATCCCGCAATTATAGCATATCCCACATTTCTTTTAAAAACTTTAAAGCCTCGTTCTCCTTACACCATCTTCGGATTGTTCCATCCCTTATGTCAAATTTTGCATGAATGTACAAATGGGAATTAATCCCATATGTGATACATCCGCCATGAATATGGATCCCTATTTCCATTAAACATGTTAAAAACCGAATTTTTGGAATACATAATCCCATTCATTTTACTCAAGCATGTTAGAAAGCTAAATTAATGCAAATTAATGTTGATTTTTGGGTCAATTTTTGGGCGATATAGGATAGATTCGATCGATTTAATGGTTTGCAAAAACAATTATGAGAAGCTCATTCTAAAGCGTCTTGTTGAATCAGGGTCTCAATAGGATATCATTTAAAGTTGTTGTGTGAAGACCTTCAAATTCGGTTATTTTTTGATTTTATTGACCTCAGTAAGTTCAAAGAATGGATCCATTTCTATATTTGTAAATTTCGAGTTATCTCCAAAAACAAACAATATTCAAAAACAAATTAAAAGATATGCAAATTCTAATACTTCCCATCATCGTGAAAAAACAAAGTTAAGGGAGAGAGACAAAGAAAAACAAACAAAGTTTTTCAAGAACTGTGATGTCCATTATTCCTTAGGTTTAGGTCTTGAAAGCCTTCAACAAGAACACTCTGGTAAGATGAAGAGTTCGATAGTAGTATTGTAGACGTGCAGTGATTGAGAACTCTGAATGATGGTGATTTTCATTATTGTCTTGCATTATTTAAAATCGATTACTTAAAAGAGTAAATTATCGGCAAATATTTAAAAGCCTACAACGAGACAGAGATCGTAAATAAGGTCGAGAGAACGGATATCTTATTTGTTTTAGAGGGATAGTTGGTTTAACAAATTTGCAAAAAAACAAAATTGTTAAAAATATCAAATCAAAAAAATCACCACTAAAGATAATAAAATTGTTAAAAATAGCTAAAGGGTATCATTTAGGCAAGATGTCTAAAAGCAAACATAGTCTCGAGAATGTCCACAGCTCTTAATCCCATCCAGGGAATTCTCTCTCGGTCAATGACTATCACTCATGATATAAGATTTGTAAATGTATGCTGTACGTTTTCGTAAAATTTGAAATGTAGAGATGAAACTCTTTAAATGTAATGCTTCATCTATATTCCTACATACCTTCAAAAATCAATCACACCATGGTTATCAACATCAACTACAAAAGTAATAAGTATCCTTCTCTCCCATCAAATAACATATACCTTTCGTTTGTTTGAAAAGCATTCACATTGCAAGTTGTATACATGGGATTTGATGGAAGAGGCCTTAGTATAGTTTATACAAACGTAAAAATATAATAAAAATTGTCTTTCAAAAATAGCCTCGTTTTCTTTTTATCCTTTATTGGGAATGGAAATCAAGATGATCAAGAACGCTAATTTGGAGTGGAGTATTGAAATCAAGGCCATGATTACCCCACTAGTGCAGAAGAATGTATTTCACGCTTAGAATACAAATTTATATATGTGAAAGTGAAAGATGTATCAGGTTAGAGAAAGAGATTCCAGGGTTATTAATCGGATATAAAACTATGATCGCACTTTTTTCAGTGAAGAAGTATGGATGGAGATTTTTAGAAGATGTGGAATTCCTTTCCATGTACTAAAATGATTGGGATAAAATTATGGCCGAGAAAGAGAAGATTATGAATAGGGGTTTTAAAGGAGAAAATTTGAAGGATTTGGAAAATGTTGTGGGGCATCAATGTGAAACTTTTCCTCAACCACAAGTAGTTCTTATGAATCATGAAGGAATGGGGGGGGTGGAAAGTCTTAAAGGAAACATATTTTGCCATCTCATAACCAAAGGAGTGGTTTATCAATATTGAATGTGATAGTTGTTTTTCGCAATTTCAAGTTTTGTGTGGTTATAGAGTAGTTAGATCATACATAAATGTAAGGGGAATTCACTTGCATGTCTCACACAAAACTCTAAAAAGGATATATAGAGTGGACATGGCATCCCATGGTAGAAATTTCATGCACATGTGTGATTAGGGTTTCTCTCTGGCTAACAATGTAATGATTAAGGTTTCCCTCATCAACATTTTTTATGGCGCCATTAGTCAATGACCATCGATGTAAAATGGGTTTTGTTATTTCTATATTATTTGTGTAGGAATAATCTAAGACATGCGACATGTAGGTATCAAATTCCCACCTTTCTATTTCCAACTTTCCATTTTGTGTTCATCTTATCAAAGAAAGCAAATGTCATTCAATTGAAAGCCTTAAAGTAATAAAATAATAAAATATATGAGCATGATAAAGTGCATGTGAAGGCGTTGGAATCTATTATGCAAACACAAAATATGTATAGATAATTTGCAAACAATGACACCAAACAGTGCTTGATAAGGCTTTTGATGTTGACATTAGAGATGAAGACTAATGAAATGAAATGTAATTGTGTTGAAATGAGAGTTTGACGGCTAGGATTAGGTTCTATGTCAACGACATGTTTATTGCAATCCATGTCATCCCGCAAAATGTGCGATGGAAACGCTGAAGGGGATGAATCAATGAAATGAAATTAGTGGGGCCAAAAAATGGGACAGGAAGATGGGTGATAAATAAGGGATTTGAGGGGGAGAATATGAAGGATAGGGAAAAATTACATGGTGAACCTATGCAAAAAATTTCTTTCATACAATCTCATGTCATTTTTGTCAATCGTTAGATATTTCATATTGTTATTTTGTACAATGTCATACTCTACGATTCATCTCTACTAAAGAGTACACGCAAACCAAGATTTGTGTAACACCGGTCCGAGTCTCACCCCATCGACTTTACTATGCCCTCTATTGTTGTATACTAAATATTTGTTTCTTGTGTGAATATTGTATTCACTACGAGATCCAAGGTCCATGTAGCATGTGCGAGGACCATAGAAGATATAATGAGCGCATGAGATTTTGAAGTCGGTAGGGTGGTGTGGCGTCATATAACCATGCCACATTGGGCATTGGACACACAAAAATAATTCTCATTTTCGTGATAGGTGAGGAAGACCCAATCTGCGTTTATAATCTAAGTTAGTTTTATCAATTAAATCATTATATGAGACAAACCTTTCTTACATGAGAGTATGGCAAGGAGACTTGGCATCGAATCTTACGTGACATAGTAAAACATTTGGGTTTCAAACTTGTAACCTATTGGATTTTACCCATATTTTATTTTGGCCCCTTTAAGGACAAATTAAGCTCATGTGAATAGTGGAAGCGAGATCGGGACAATAAAGTGGAGCACATATAACGAGATATTATTTGGATAAAATTTGTGTTGGCTAGATTTTCTGCATAGCTGAAAACCTAGGTAGTCATGAGATAAATCTCCCTCATTTACCAGTGAATCTCCTATGTAATATTTGTCAGTTAAATATGCTAGTATCTATTTGTGGGTATTACTTTAACCATGCAACTCATGAACCATAGCTATATAGTTTTGCAACAAGTAAGCAACTATTAAAGAAAGGAAATATCTAAAGAAGAAAATAACAGAAAATAAGAAAGAAAGAGGGAAGATGTGCAACCCAATCAATAGATTACATAGTTGATTGCATGCACATAGATAGAACAAATAGATATTAACATACAAAATTATAAGCAAAGGGAACTTTCAGATCTAGATCTAGAATAACACAAAGTTTATGAATAGATCTAAGACAAAAAGTTAGAAACAAAATGCACCATTGACACAAAGTTCTCCAGAAATATGCTCCTTTCTATTCCTCTACTTCAAATAGCTATCAGGGGTTTCAAAGACAAAGTCCTGGAACACAAGAATGTTGCTTACAAATTTTGATTCTTAACCAGTAGGTTCTTCCTCTATTTATAGTGTATGGAGAGGAAGTTAGAAATAGGAAACTATAACTGAACTGACACATGTGGAAGTTGTAAAAGAAAGAAACAACTGCAATCTCCCTCCGGAATTCCTCTTTGCATGACATGCATGATTTTATAATTGAAAATAGAACCTTCTATTTTGCATGTCTGCCACCTATCTCCAAGTAAATGACCTCTTCAAGTAATGGCTTTTAAACCAATCACTTAAGTTTTATAATTTAATTGATCGCTCAATTATTTTGTCGAAGAAAAGAATAAGAAAGAGGAAAATAAATTAGAAGAAAGTTGCAACACTTCCAGTCTTGTTCTTTTTCCATATTCTGCATGTGGTTGACTCTTTTGTCTTTGATTCTCACCAAGTTGGATCTGGAAGCAAGTGATTATGATTCGCTTGCGGGTATTGTCTTTGCCTTGTCTTCCCTCTTATCTTTGAAGCTTTTGCAATTCTTCTTCAGTACATGCAAAGTAAATTCGATGAAGGCTTCAACTAAAAGATTGGGAGCACATGCAAAAGATCCTGAAGGAATTTCCCATGCACTGACTTCTACACGGGCTATGTCAGAAACAAGAGGATGAATTTTTGTTGGAAGCCTTTGCAATTATGACATCTCGATCTGTTAATTAAATCGGTGATAGGTTTAGGGCCAATGTCTCAGATCATTGACTTCAAAGAATCTGGAAGCTATGCATGATTTTGTTGATCCTTTTCTTTCATCACGCTTCATCATGGGTGGAACAATCTTTGTCTGAGCTCTTTTTCTTTTAATTATATTGGAATCCTCGCAATTGGATCAATTAGTGTAGATCTGGAAAAAATTTCAAATTCAGAAGATATATTCAATGTACCTGACATTGATTTGAGCTTCCTTTCACTTATATAAGCACCTGTAATGAATACTTGTGATTAATTTAGACAAAGACGGAATCCAGAGCATGAACACTTGATTTTTATCACAAAAATTTGCATATAAAGCCCGCTGCCCTAAAATTTGAGGCTTTGCTTGCATGTAAAGCAAGCATAAATATTTTCAACTTCACCTGGGCACTTATACCAACATGTAGATAATTAACAAGGCTTAAATCAAGCTCCTCCAACCCTAGGCGCCAAACTTTGAAGCTTTCCGGCAATGAGAAACACTTTTTGATGCAAAAATCCTCCTTCCTTGGGCGCCAAAACTGTCTGGGCTGCAATCCTTTGCAAAAATAATTAATTACATCTTCACTATGGTAGCCCATGCTTATATAACTCTCAACATTCTATTTTTAATAATTGCCCCTCCTATTCCTGGTAATTAATTAATAAACAATGATGTTTATTCACCCAAATTGGGTGCCTATTTTTGCATGTTGTTGGTTGCCATTAAATAAATTTAATTTATTTATTTTTAGCATGCTACCTTCAGTTCACTTTGACTTAACATCATGCATTGACCTTCTATTTATCCATGGCGCCAAAATTAGGAAGAAAAGTTATTAATAAATATCATTGTTTAATCACCAAATGGGTCGCACTTTTTGGCATGGGTGAATTCTAAATTTAAGAAGTCAACTTCTGATGGGAATTTTCACCCTGCACCAGACTCTAAAAATCCCTTCTTCCACTTAAGTGATTTGACTTTCATCATGGGAATTTTTACCCTGCAAGGCAGGTAATAAATTCCCACCTGCTTGCTTCTAATTTTCCCACTGCAGCTTAAGTGACTTTCCAAAAAGTGCGACTTGCATTAAAATTAGCCTCCTTTGAAAAAGTGCGACTTGTTTGGGTGAATAAAACCTTATGATGGGAAAAGTTAGCCTGCTAGCAGCAAAAATTCTCATCGGTGCTTTAAGTGATTTTTCTTTATTTTATAATGGGAATTTTTACCCTGCAAGGCAGGTAAGAAATTCCCCGCCTTGCCTGCGCCTCTAATTTTCCCATCGCAGCTTAAGTGACTTTGACTTCATGGGAATTTTCACCTGTAAGGCAAGTAATAAATTCCCACCTACCTGCAACTACCAAAAATCCCATTGCAGCTTAGACTCATTAATTCCAGAAAATGTGACTTGCCTGGGAGAGGCTTTTTGTGCATGACTTCATCATTTTTAAAGAGAAGTTGACTTCCCGACGTTGATTCTTTTATCATGGCGGTCGTAGATGATCTCCAAATACTCCAGGCAATAAAACAGATTATACTGGCGAAGGAATTGACCTAGGGGAATTTCACAGAGAAAAACATGCAAAAAATAATAAAAATGAAAAACGTTGCCAGAAGTCACAAACAAAGCCCAAGATCCATTCCTGGTGAAAACCCTACTGGTATATGTGAATATTGACATGTAAAACTTCAACATGGCTAAATCGAGCACAATTTACTCCAAACAGGGCTTTAAATAATTAAATAAAATTTTCCCGTAGATAAAACTTAACGAAGGGATAAAATGATTTTCTGCATTTGGGTATTTGTCGAAATTGGCTCCTATGATTCACTGGGAATATCTTGATGCAATACAAGCATCTTCTGGCAATAAAAACACAAAACGACCCGTTATTTTAAAAGAATGGAATTTTTTCAATATGGGGTAGTCTCAAATTTCAGGGTGAAATATGGGGACACCAATCTAAGCAATGGAATATGTTTGTGACATTCAAGTATTTAATTGTACCTTGTAATTTCTAGCTTTCCATTCATGTTTATGTATTGTCTTCCAAATTAAACATTGTCCAATCGATGTCCCCGATGACATAAAAAAATTAAAAATTAAAAAATAGCGAAATTTGATCGTAAGAAAAAATCTATTTTTCGCTCATATAGTCAATCGTTTGAGGGGCTCAATTATTGACTATTGTTTTTGCATCCCCTATTTCCTACAAATATTTGATCTTAAAGATATTTGTAGAGGAATCTAGAAATGTGTGTTCCATGTGGATGGTAATGGTTTTAGGTGGGAGCTTTGGCTCGTGCATTCACAACTAGGTTTTAGTGAAGGAAACTAAGTGATTTAATTTAAATTGAATTAAATCTTATTTCAAAGTAACTACTATGACTAATGATATACAAGTGATAATATATAGTAAGACCAAGCAATAAGTTTATACAATACAAAACCCTAATCAATATAGAGAAAAGAGGTGACTTAGCTGATTTCTGAGAGATCCTGAAGTGACTCGACTGGGAAACTACCTGAATAGACTAAGAAGAGTGTCGTCAAGGCTCACTAAGGGTTCTGGGACTCAAGACTCCACAAGTCGAAGTGCCCACTGGGAGGACATGAGTGCATGGGCGTTATCGACTAAATGGGTGTTAGTGTAATACACTCGGTGCTCATATTTTGATCTTTTAAGGGTTAGAAAAGCTTCACTTTTGATCCTCTTTTGTCACTCTAGTTTTGCTCCAATGTCACCTGGTCGTACTCTATAACTTGAAAACATATAGCTAGTTGCACATACCCACAAACCACATCAAACCTAATAAAGAATATGCAGAATGGGGAATCAGACTAACCCCGACGGTCACCCAAAGAGTGATCTTATGACCAAGCGTTGCACTACATCTTAGAATCCATGTAGTTCTGTGTGTGTATAATGCCCTAGGTTGCCCTTGTGTAAGTTGCACTTTGATAGCAAGCTAGATATAGATTTCCCAAGTACACAAATTTATGAGATGGAATAAAATGAACTTCCCCTCCTATGTTGTGTATGCAGAGTGATGCAACCCTTGTCCCTTGTATGGATGTGCTAGATGTATGCCTTTGAAATGCTCTTGTGCCTTTGATGCAAGCTTAGGTGATAGTAGATAATGCTTAGTGTTTGGCCCCGATTTTGGAGAAGTAACTAAGTATATATATATATATTCCCTTGTTTGAATTTCGTAATTGAAAATTGGAAGGCCGACCCAAAGTATTAAAAGATGCCCAAGAAGTAAAAGAGACCTAAAAGGATGAGAAAAGGATAAAGAGGGTCAGAAGATCCTAGGAGGGACAAGAGTGCCCGAGCGCTTCGTCCTACCCGGGAGTTAGTGTCTGAGGCCATAAAAGATAAATAGTTCAAGTTCCGACAAGGCTGTAAGATGTGTAAGAACAAAAAGCAAACAAGACCTAAAAGCAAACAAGAGCTAAAGCAAAAGGCCAAAATGAGTTTTCAACCACTAGTTTTCTTGCTTATGAATCATGTATTTATTAGCATGCTTTAGGACCTATAAATGTACCCAAGTACATAGATTTTGTGTCTACATTTGCCCCACTTTATGTTGTTGAGTGAATACTCGATAGCATAAAGTAGATAGAAGATGTGTACCTTGTAATCCTATAGAGAAGAGTGTATCCATTAACATGCCGAGTGGACAAGTGAAGCGTGGAGACTAAGAAAGGGAAGTAGACCCTAAGGGTGAAATGTATGCATAACAACATGATGTTGGAGCTTGTGCTCATTGATGTGAGTTACTTCTTCCGGTGTATTAAGGACAAACATGCAAAAGAAGAGTGTTAAAGTATTCAAAGTCTTGGATGTGAAAATCAAAGTAATGTATGTAAAAAATAAGTAAAAATCATGTAAAGGAAAAAATGCACATGATATGTGAAAGAGTAAAGGATAAAAATTGTCCCGTTTGCTTGAATTTTTGGATTTGAATGTCGATGGTGAGGTTTTTGGGTGGTCTCACGCCAAGAGCGAGTTTTTGGGTGATCTCATGCCAAGAGTGATTTTTTGGGCAATCTCATGCCAAGAGCGAGTTTTTTGGGCAATCTCATGCCAAAAGAAGAGTGTTGGGGAGAGAGGTCTAGTTTTTCTCTCCTTCCATGACACTTCCCAATAAGCACCACTGCATATGGTATGTCCTTGATTCGTAACCTATTGTTCATATTGTTCTTTTTACAACTGATTATAACTAATTGAATGCATTATGTAACTAGAGGTAAGTACCTACTACTCGAGAGTTATACTAAAAACTCCGGAGATTGTGTTGAATTGAGAAATTGATTATTTTTCCCCATGAAACAAGTGCCCACCGTTACCGCCTCAGACTAGGCACTAATGTTTGTTCTATGTTATGGTCCATGTATGATCCCGACCCACTATGTGACTATGTGCCTATGTTTTATTTGTATTGTGTTGTTACGATATGTAGCTCGAGCTACTTGGAAGGGTGATTTGTTCACCCAATAGATGTCCCCTTATTTGGGGTGCATGTGACGATTGTAGGAGAATGCAATCCAAAGGAGAGGACTCAATCTTGATATGCATTTTTAGAGTGGGTACCTATAGGGGTAGGGGTGCATGGTAGAAATAGGTGCACATGCAAACAAGATAGATAAAAACAAGAGTTATTGAAAAGAGCGAACATGCAATAGAAAACAATGCAACAAGCAAATATGAAGACAAGATGTATCGCAAAAAGTGGGTTATGTACATAGGAGATCACTCGCAATGTCACAAGACAATTAGAATCGAAGCATCCCTAAGAAAATAATGATCAAGCAAGACATAGGGCATAGCCCACAAACAATAACAAAAATAGTAAGCAAAAAGTCAAAGATAACCATGGTCAGTATAGAATCATGTAAAGAAAATGCTACACATGAGGCACCAATTAGCATTTTAGAAAGATCAAGTAGTGTCAAAGCATATATATAGTGGCAAAGATTAAGTGATAATGTCAAGAAGTAGTAAAGAGTGTACCAATAGGACCTATGATGAGTGGAATATGAGCGTATCAAAGGTAGATGCCCCAAGAGCCTCAAAGCAGGACTAAAACGAGTAAAGTGTCAGTCAGTAATGTCCTCTAAAGAACCCAATGGAATACACAATAGAATATGCTAATAACCCAACTAAAATATAAACCAAAAATCTGAAATATATGTTGCAGAAACAAATTACCCAGAAAATGTGATTTGCACAAGGAGAAGAAAATATTGTGAACCAAACAAAAACACTTCTTCTTTTTGTATTTTTCAATAGAAATTGATTTATAGAGAACAATAACATAAATAGATACCAAAATGGGAGCTCCAGTACTTGATTTTAATAACAAAATATTACATATCCAACCTTTGTACTATAACAAGAAGAAAAAGGTTTGAAAACCCACAAAAATACCCCCAAAGTGCTGGATAAATTTCTGGAAATGCTCCTCACAAATCTGATATAAAATATAATATTTTGTCTCCTCAAACCCTTGCAAACAGCCCCAAATTGGGTCACTCCAGCTGAGAATAAATGGCTCTAAAAACCTGATTTTTTCTCTGAATCTACACCAACCAAAATAGCAAATTTTAGGAAGAGTTTTCATTCTTCCTACACCTTTTTTTCTGAGGGTTTTCATCCTCAGAAAATTGCAACAACAGTTCACAAGCTCACAACTCCAAGTAGAAAATATGAAGTCATAGAATAATCCCCAAAGCAAGTCGACTTCTTCCTTAAGGGAAAGAAGAGACCCAAAAGACACCACCCCAAACATCCAATCAACTTGCATCCATTTTTTAATGTCTTTTCCCCAAAAATCTTCCTAGGCCAAGTTGTACTTCTCCTTAGGGAATACATAGAAATATATGACCCCTTTTTTAAACCTCCAAGGTCATATTTCCATCATGGGCCAAGTTGCATTTTTTGCTAGGACCAAAATAAAATAATATTGCACCCCTTTATGACTTGGTTTTGACATAATATTAAGTTACTTAAATTATTATAAGTGCTTACATAATTTTCTTTTATTAATGGCACTTTATAATAATTATAGATAACTTAAGTCACCCTTATGTTCCCCTTTGGCCTAGTTGGGTAGACAAAATAGGCCAAGGGTCTTCGCTATGGTTATTTTAGAAAGAGGGACATTTCACGGGCATCATGCAACGTGTGTGAATTTGTATAAGTCTCACATTCACCTCAAGATACCAATTAAATGCACATGTGTGTATAGATAAAGATATCGACACACTAAGAATCCAACTAAGATGGAAAACAAAGTGTAACATGTAAGTAGAATAAGTTAACGAGAGTAAATGTAACCAAGATATGAAAATTTTGTGAGAGTGTGATAGTGTGTTGCGGCGTGTAAGATGTGAAGAGAGGAGGAACCATATTACCCCTAACAAATGCGTATGAGATGAGGTTCATTTAGAAATTATCCCAACAAATAAGAATGAACCATAGAGCAAGAGTGCGCCATCGGAAATGAATGTATTGCATGTGATTGAGTGTAGATGGTAGGAAGGATGTGTGGTGAAGCACTAAGCATGAAAATTATGTGAGGTTCATTTAATAATTAAACCCTCAACAATCAAGTATGAATCGTGGAACTAGAGTGTGTCATCAGGTAATGAAAGTGTTGTATGTAATTGAGAGTAGATGTTAAAAGAGATATATCATGAAGCATAAAGTGGGAAGTATAGTAATAGACACTAGAGACAACCGAGAGTGATGGAGGGGGAAATCATGGTGCCCCCAAGTGTGTGTGGGATAGGAGACTATCTCGAGGATAGTGAAGAGCAAGCCCCCACCCGATATCCGAGGAGACAAAGGCATGTGACCATGATCTAGGATCGGTGGTGTAGGAGAGTAACTATGTGCATGTGAAGGAGATTGATGTGGTAAGGAGGTGGAGAACACTTATAGGAATGGGATACCCTGAGTAGGGAACTTAGGCCAATGAGGTGGACTAATGGACCGATGAGGACAACACGGTTGTGATGTAAGTCATGTACAAATGGGTGAGATATGTGCAAAAGTAGCTTTAGACTTGAGAGGTGTATGAATCTTAGATGCCATGACTAGTGTGAAGATAGAGGCAAGAGTGGGTCGAGGTAATGGTGTACGTGGTGGAATACATTTGATGGTGATAACTTTCTTGTTATGGATGAACTTAAAACATAAATTATGCATGGAAGGGATAGCCTAGGTAGTGTAGAGCCAAGGAAGACCTAAGACCATGTCACAACCTATGATTTCAGATGTAACGAGGAATGGTGTAAGCATTGTAAGGGACCCAACTATAATGGGAAGCATGACATAACCATAAGAATTAGGAATTGGAAATGTGATTAGGGAAGTTGGACATTTGATAACTAATAGGAGTGCCAGAGCATGCATTGTAAAGGGCCGATGGATAGACCAAAGTATTGTTAATTGTATAAGAGTTGATGGAAGCATTAATATGCAATGAATCAAAGGAAAATGAAGCATGATAATCATGATCAAAAAATGTGATAATTAGAGGTAACACATCTGCGGGTGAATGAAAAAGTTAAGCAACCTCGATGAAGGAGGAGGCATAACATGATATGCATGGTTTATAGAAGAATCAATAGCTTGTTTTTCATGCTTGGGCAATGGGTCATTGAAGATTTTTATCTTTTGATTATCATTGACCGGTTTGGAAGTAGATGGCTCAGGGATCTCAATCGCATTGTTGTTAATAAGATCTTGAATGAGATGTTTGAGCTTAAAACAATGATCAATAGAATGCCCATTGCATTGGTGATAGTCACAACATGCATTTTCATCGTAGTTATGGCCATGCGGGTGAGAAGGATTGAGATTGAGTGGTGGAGGAAGAGTGATTAGATTTCTTTCGATGAGTTGCGTAATAGGAAACGAGGTGTGTAAGGTAGCTTAGTAAAAGTATGCCTTATGGGTTGTAATTGAAGCTTGTTTGGTGTAGAAACAATGTTAACAAGTGGCTTTAACTTCAGTAGGATTAGCAGATGGTTTGAAGGTAGATTTATCTTGAAACTTGCTAGAAGATGAGGAGGAAGAAGTATCATAATACTTCAATTTTCCCATATATAAAATCTTGCTTTCACACAACTTGAGTGTATGGCATAAGTGATCAAAGGAAGGAGAAGTCTTGAAGATGACACTCTCTTAAAGTGGAGGTAAAAGACTTTGAATAAAAATATCTTGCAATTATGAATCAACTAGAACATTGGTCATCTTAGCAAGGTTGTTCTTATAGCGTAAGACATAGTCCACGAGATGTTCATTGGATCCTTGTTTGATTTGAGCTAATTGTGCATAGGATATCTTAGTACTGATATTTATAGAAAAGTGAGCAAGGAATGCATCGGCTAATGATGTGAAGGATGTTACCGAATGAAACAGGTAGATCATAGAACCATCACATAACGTAATCTTGTAAGCTTCGAGGAAATAATTTAGCCAATAATGTAAGATCATCTACATAGTCAAAGCATGCCATATGATAGGATCAAAGGTGCTCTTGATGGTCATCGTGGCCACTTAAGGTGGGAAGCTTAAGTGCAATGAAGTTAGGAGAGAGCGGATAAGAGGAAATGACATGTGTAAAAGGGGTATGAAGGAGGAGTGAAGAATCTAGAGATGGAGAGGAATGTGATGTAGCCTAGTATAATTGATGAATTTGGGATTGCAAATCATTATATAAAGAAGCTAGGTCATGGGTGTATGAAGAGGAGACATGTCATGTGTGAGAAGTAATGGGGGGGTAAAGTGATTGGTAGGAGTAGGCATAGAAACAACTATAATAGATGTAGGTGGAAGAGTGGTGGAAGAATTAGGAGGATGTGTCGAAATGGAAATACAAGTATTGTTAGAGACCAGAGGGTTGAGTTCAACTAAATTCATGGCCTCTTCACGGGCAATAAATAGATAGATATATCCGAGGGTGTTATGATATGAGCATGGAGATCATGAAGGTCTTCATCGGTAAAAGTTTTATAAGTCTCAACCATAAAAGAAGAATGCCTTGCAGTAGGGTTGGGTTCGAGCGAATGTGTTCACCATATGATTTAATTTAAATTGAATTAAATCTTTATTTCAAAGTAACTACAATAACTAATGATATACAAGTGATAATATATAGTAAGATGCAAACAATAAGCATATATAATATGAAACCCTAAGCAATAGAGAGAGAAAAGGTGACTTAGTTGATTTTTGAGTGATCCGAAGTGACCCGAGCTAGAAACTACTAGAACATACTTGGGAAGAGTATTGCCAAGGCTCACTGACGATTATAGGACTCAGGACTTCATAAGACAAAAGCGCCCATGGGATGACAGGAATGCCTGGGTGCTAGTCACTGATCTAGGCACTAGTGTCCACTCAAGTGCTCAAATTTTGATCTTTTCTGGGGAAAAGCTTCATTGTTGATCCTCTTTTATCGCTCTAGTTTTTCTCCAATGTCATCGTTTGTACCTAACACTCGCAAAACATATAGCTAGCTTCACATGCCCATAAACCACATCAAACTTAATAAATAAGATGTAAAATGGGGGTTCGGACTGACCCCGATGATCACTCAAAGAGTGATCTTACAACTGAGTGTTGCACTGCATCTAAGAATCCATGTAGTTTTGTGTGTGTGTGTAATGATGCCCTTTTGTAAGTTTACACTATGATAGCAGCTTTAAATCTAGATTGCTCCAAGTATGCAAATGTGTAATATGGAATAAAATGAACTTCCCTCCTATGTTGTGTATGTATGGTGATGCAACCCTTCTCCTCATGTATGGATGTGTATGGATGTGCTAGATGTATGCCTTTGAAATGCTCATGTGCCTTTGATGTAAGCTTAGGTGATAGTAGATAATTCTCAAAAGGACAAGATGCTTGGCCCCTAATTTTCTGTATTAGGAATTAGAGAACAAATAGAAGTAAATCAGGGAATTAGAGAACAAATATGCGAAACACATTCCTCAAATCACAAACTTCGATCAACGAGGAAACTATATAGCGCTAAGTATACATGCGTAAATATAACAACATAAATAAATAATGCACAAAAGAACACAAGACAAGATTTAACGTGGTTCACCCAATGTGGGCTATGTCCACCAAGAACTTTCTCCTTCTCTTCACCTTTTATTATCAACAAGAGTAAAACAACTCTCAAAGTCTTCTCCCCATCGGTTCATAGCTTATAAACTCACAACATAATTCCAAAGATGATAAACCACATCTAAACCCAATTGTAAAACAACTCTCACATTTCTCTCGCTTAACCTTCTAAATCACTAAGACTCAAGACCTCTTGAACACACAAGATATCTTCAAGATACCCTAACACCTCTATTTATAGGATTACAATCCTTTAAGAAGTCCAAAAGTTGACCCTAGAAGTTTGAAAGTCACAACCTTTCATCTTCTCATGGCTAGAAAGAAACTCACATGACATTTCATCTTCCCATGGCTGCTTTGGAAAAAGAAATGGTCATGACCTTTCATCTTCCCAATTCAAACTCTACACTTCAATACTGATTTGAGAAGACCAAAAATAGGCTCCACACCCCAACAATATCCCACTTGGAGACTGTTCCTACTAAGCAGAGTTCTCAACCCTTCATTATCAACCATGAAGGCCAATCAAAGTTGAACACAAGTTCAACTTCTCCTCAGGACCGCCTTGGTCATCATATCCGTAGGATTCTCGACTGCATGAATCTTTTCCAGCTTCAACTTATCTTCTTCCAAAGTCAGCTCTAATGAAATGATATCTCAGATGAATGTGCTTTGTCCTAGAGTGAAAAGTGGAGTTCTTCGCTAAATGAATAATGCTCGACTATCACTATGTAGTATCCCTACTTCGTGCTTATGAGCCAACTCATCAAGCAATCGGCAGAGCCAAATCATCTCCTTACTTGTTTATGTGGCAGCAACATACTCAACCTTTGTGGTCGACAAAGCCACAACCTTTTATAACCGTGAAATCTAACTCACCGATGTATCACCAATCGTAAATACATAACCTATCATGCTCCTCCTACTATCCAAATCTCCTGCCATGTCTAAATCTACATAACCACGTAATGTAGTGTTCGATCCAACGAAACACAATGCTGCTCCCATGGTCCCTCTCAAATACGAAGGATCCACTTCACTTCCTGTCAGTGCTCTCTACCTGATCACTCATAAACCTCGCTCACCACTCCCACTACATGGGCAATTTCAGACCTAGTGTATACCATAAAGATCCATCAAGCTACCAACCACCGATGAGTACGGTACCACAGGCATCCGGGTTTTATCCTCCTCGCCTTGGGACTTTGCTCCTTTGATAATTTAAAGTGACCTACTAAAGGGGTACTAACCAGTTTAACATCCTGCATATTAAACCTCTCCAAGACCTTCCTTATGTACTCTTCTTGAGATAACACCAGCTTCCTCTCTTTCATGTTCCGAGTTATTCTCATACCAAGGATTTGTTTTTCTACCCCTAAATCCTTCATAGCAAAGGAGTCACCTAGTTGCTTCTTGAGTACCTTTATTTCCTACATGTTCTTCCTTACAACAAGTATATCATCCACATATAAGCATAAAATAATATAACTACCATCAAGAAACTTCTTGATGTACACACAATGGTCTGAGTGATACCTGAGTAACCTGCTCCCCGCATAAAATCAAACTTCTTGTACCACTCGCTGTGGAGCTTGTTTCGTGCCATATAAGCTCTTCTTCAATTTGCACACTAACCTCTCCTTCCCTTGACCTCATAACCCCGTGGCTGCTGCATACAATTCCTCCTCCAACTCACCATGAAGGAATGCGCTTTCACATCCAATCGCTCTAAGTGCAGGTCTTCTACTGCTACTAAACCAAGAATAGTTCTAATAGAAGTCATTTTAACAACAAGAGAAAAAATTTCATCAAAGTCTATACCTTTCTTCTAGTGCAAATCCCTTGACCACCAACTGGGCCTTGTATCTTTTCCTGCCTCCATCTTCCTCTTTGATTCTATACACCCACTTGTTTTACAATGCTCTCTTGCCCTCGGGTAGCTCCACCAAATCCCAAGTCTGGTTTTCCATAAGAGATCTATGCTCTTCATCCATGGCCTACTCCCACTTCTTCCTGGAATCCACATGTACACTGCTTCCTCAAAGCACTCTGGCTCTCCACTGTCAATGAGCAATAAATAATTCAAAGATGGAGTAAATCATTTAGGTTCCCTTCTTACCCTAGAAGACCTTCTCACCTTAGGAGTTTGGGGTTCCTGATGAGTAGGTTCCTAAACGTCTTTGTCCGCGCGTAACATGCGCCCTCGACACCTTGTTGTCCACAATGTCCTCTAACACTGTGTATTCTTTCTTTGATTCCTCTTTCTGTTCATGTAATTGATCTTTATACATGAATTTTTCATTAAAGACAATATCTCTAGATCAAATATTTTCTTGTCCTTAAGACTCCAAACACAAAAACCAAAGTCATCCTCACCATATCCAACAAAGGTGCATTTCTCATACTTAGCCTCTAACTTGGTCCTATCATCTTTATCAATGTGAACAAATACCTCACATCCAAATACTCTAAGAAATGAGTAATCAATTTTCTTACCGCACTCAAGCCTCCTCGGGTAAAGCCATAGAGGGTCCTTTGTTAATCAGATAAACAATTGTGCTCACCGCTTCTACCCAAAACATGAGTGGCAGCCCCACATGTAACCTCATGCACCTAGCACACTCCATGATTGTCCTGTTCATTCTCTCTGACACTCCATTTTCTTGTGGAGTATTTGGAACCATTCTTTGCTTGCGGATCCCATTTATCAAATAGTAATCAAGAAATTCATTGTTGCAATACTCCCCTCCATTATCCGACCTGAGACATTTCAACTTGAGACCTATTTCATTCTCAACCAAGGCTTTCCATCTTTTGAAGGTTTCAAACACATCATATTTCTTTCTAATGCAATATACCCAAACTTTTCTAGTTGCATCATCAATGAAAGTGACATAATAACATGAACCACCAATAGAGTTTACCTTAGCTGGCCCCCATACATCTGTATGCACTAAATCCAACTTACCCTCCTTCCTGGTAGGTCCAACCTTGAGGAATCTCACCCGCTTTTGTTTTCCATAAACACAGTCCTCACATAATTCTAAATCTAACTCCTTTAATCCGGGCAACTTGTCCTTTATAATCTGCATGCCCTTTTGACTCATATGACCGAGTCTCTGGTGCCACAAAGTTTGCATCTCCATCTATAACAACTAAATTACAATAATCAACACCATTGGTTAAATACAAAGTACTAGTTTTCTTACCTCTTGCAACCACAAGAGCTCCTTGTAACCTTCCAAGAATCCACTATAAACCGATCGTACAATCATCATTACCCAACTTGACCCACTAATATCAAGTTCTCGCCTCAACTTAGGCACATGCCTAACATCCTTAAGTAGCCATGTGTTCTCATTCTGCATTTTCACCCGAACACAACCTTTCCCTACTATGATGCATGGTTCATCATCACCAAGATATACATGTCCAAAATCTCCTTGAACAAAATTAGTAAAATAATGTCTATGTGGGGTGGCATGGAAAGAAGCCCCTGAATCTAACACCCAAGACTCAACAATATTATCTAAAGAAAGAATTAAGGCATCTTGAAAAACATCACCTACTTCCACATTTACCTCTTTAGTTTCCTCCTTGTTCTTCTTATCCAAAGAGCCCAACAATATTTCTTAGCATGACCAACCTTCCCACAGTGCCAACATTCTAACTTACTCTTGGACTTTGACCTTCGCGATCATTCGACTTCCCACGGTTACCTTTCCCTCTGTTCTTTTGTCTCCCTTTGTTCTCCACCATCAAAGCATTTCTAGAAGTAGAAGAATCTCCAGTGCTCTTCCTTCACATTTCCTCGCTTAGGATCACACCTATTACATCCTCAAACTTCAGCTTTGAATTATTAGAGACTAAATTACTTACAACCATAACCAAGTTGTCCCAACTATCTGGTAAGGAACACAAAATCAACAAAGCCCTGACCTCATCATCAAAGTCAATTTTTATCGAGTTTAACATACTCACAACCATATTAAATTCATTCAAATGAACAACAATAGAACCATTCTCAAACATCTTCATATTAAATAAATTTTCATCAAAAATATTTTATTAGAGGTAGAGGGTTTTTCATATAACTTCCCCAACGCACTCATGAGACCTTCCGTGGTCTTCTCCTGTGATATGTTGAAAGCAACCGAAGATGCAAGACATAACCGAATTTCCCCAAGTGCCTTTCTATCTAGCAACTCCCAATCCTCATCCGACATGGTTGTAGGTTTCTTTGCTTTTCCAACCAAAGGAACATGGAGGTCCTTTTGATATAAGTAATCCTCCATTTGCATCTTCCACAAACCAAAGTTCTGCCCATTGAACTTATCAACCCTTGATCTTCCCTCATTCGCCATAGCTCCCACTCAAGCTAAAATTTCCCTATGATTTACCACTTCAGCAAAAACCACCAAAGCTCTGATACTAGTTGTTAGGAATTAGAGAACAAATATGTAGAAATAATTCCTCAAATGATAGCAGTAGGAAACTATATAGTAGAAGTATACATGTAGAAATATAACAACATAAATAAATAATGCACAAAAAGAAGACAGACAAGATTTAACGTGGTTCACCCAATGTGGGCTATGTCCACCAAGAACTTGCTCATATTTTATTATCAACAAGAGTAAAACAACTCTCACAGTCTTCTCTCAGTTATGAACTCACAACAGAATTCCAAAGATGCTAAACCACATCTAAACCACAATTGACACCCAATTGCTTAACCTTGATCACTCTTGATCACTAAGACTCAAGACCTCTTGAACACACAAGATATCTTCAAGATACCCTAACACCTCTATTTATAGGATTACAATCCTTTAAGAAGTCCAAAATCCGACCCTAGAAGTTTGAAAGTCACAACCTTTCATCTTCCCACAACTGAAATGAAATTTTCATGACCTTTCATCTTCCTATGGCTAAAAATAAATGGCATGACCTTTCATCTTCCCAATTCAAACTCCACACTTCAATACTTGATTTGAGAAGAACAAAAACAAGCTCCACACCCCAACAATAACTAAGTATATATATGATTTCATTGTTAGAATTTTGTATTTGACAACCGGAAGGTCACCCAAAGTATTAAAAGATGTCCAAGAAGTAAAAGAGACCCAAAAGGGCGAGATAAGGATAAAGAGGGTTAGGAGTGACTAGGAGGGACAAGAGTGTTTGGGTGCTTATGTCCTAATTGGGCGCTAATGTCTAAGGCCGTAAAAGATAAATAGTTCAAGTTGCGATAAGGTTGTAAGATGTGTAAGACCATAAAGAAGGCAAGAGATGAAGCAAAAAGACCAAAATGAGTCAGAAACCACTAGTTTTCTTGCTTAGGAATCATGTAAATATTAGTATGTTATAGGACCTATAAATGTGTTAAGATGATTAATTATGCATTGTATAATTAATTATTATTATAACATTATTACATTAATTAGTTGTATAATGTTATATGGTTTTATTAACCATATTTAGCTTATTATATTCACGGGTATAATTGTTATGTTGTTATAACAATTATGTCATTATTCATTTGTGCTTCCCTGGATGTATTTTGGAAGCTACTGTATTTGAGTTTGTTGTTGCATAGTTGCAGTAACTCCATATTATTTTGTATCCAGTTATCTAATATGTATAAATATTGTAGCCTTGCACTATATCAGTATTTGATTCGTTGATTAATATAATTCTATAGGCTTTCGTCCCGCTTCTACATTTGGTACCGAGTTGGTTCAGCTCCCGGAAGGTTGGAGAAGGTCAGAGGAAGGAAAAGTTTTAGAGAAGAAAATTGCTTCATCGGAGAGCCAGTGCTGCCTCCGCAGCTTTCCCGTAACTCCTCAGCCCCACAACCTCCTATGCGATCTCCGTAAATGGAAAGTAATTTTTTTGCCTTGGTGCTCTCTCGCACTGTGCAAATTTGTTTTCGAGCTAATTTTATTTATATAGCTAATAAATTATATATATTATATATATATAAAATTTTTCCCCATTAGGGGTTTTGTCACTAAAATTTAGTGACCATGTTAGCCACAACTAACAAAGAGAAACACACATGAGATTTGGAGAAGTTTTTGCTATTTTAATAGACCTTTCCTTCCATTCCATCGAGTCAGTGAGCTAGTGGCTAGTATTTAGACCGAGTTGTTGGTAGATCTCTTGACCGAGCCGAGTATATTCGACTAAGTTATCTTGTATGAGACCGAGCTCTCCATATGACTCCACTAAGCCCTCCTCTAATCAAATCAAGCGTAATACCTGATTGAGCCATGTTTTCTTGAATTGACATTGAAATACACGAGTTGCATGCAAACAACCATAGTCAAATGAATAATAACATTGATTCATGTCCTGGATTATGATGGCCCAATTTTTGAAAACCGAGTTGTGTTCATTGTTTTCCAAGCAAGGCCGAGCCATCCCCAAACATCCCCTGAGACTTGCATGACTCCGCAAAAACAAATAAAGGTGGAGTCAAATGAATTCAAAGTAAAGCGGAAGAAAACAAACAAAAACAACGGTAGAGAAATTTAAAAAGTGAGCTTCCTCCACTCCCACGAGCCGTCAATCGACTCCAGTAGTGATCGAGCTCCTCTCCTCTCCATTCACCATCACCATAGCTCCCATCAAGCTCCTTCTCAAATTGAGAACCTACAATACTCCATCACGCGACTCCGCACAACGTACATCGTATAAGAAACAATGAATATAACCTAAGATAACAAAATAGAAAGCGGTGGAAAGCAAAATGAGGAGATAACAATAGAAGAAGATCCATTTTTTGAGCAAGGAAAATACCTAACCGCCCTCCTCCAAGTCGCAACCACGTGGAACTCTATCCCTACCACATAACCATTGAACCAAGGTTATTAGTTTTCAGTGTAGTATAAAGTTCTATTCTTTCATTTATATGCTAAGCGCTCATAAGAGTTGAGTTGGTAAGTGAAAGTGATTTAGGGATAGGAGGTTTGGGGTTCAACCCCACCCCCAACATATTTTTTAAAAACAATTGTGTTTAGCGGCCCAATTGGAAAACCGCCAAGTTTGGAGAAGAACTTAGTGGAAAAACCTCCACTAAACAACTTAGTTCTACGATAAACAAAGCTTGTAAAACTTTTAGTGAGAAAAACCCTATTTTAGGAAAAAAAATTTCTCCTAATAGGCCTATTTTTTTATTCCGAGAAACTTTTGCTAAAGGAGGTACACCAAAAATTGCATTTTAACTATTTTTTTGCAATTTTTGGCATAGAGGGTCGTTTTGGGCTCAAGGCCACTAGGGCCCAAAAAATTTTTTTTTGCCTGCCATTCAATTTTTTTCCAAATTTTTGAATGTAATTGCATGCTCTAGTATATTTACTAATTTTCAGGTTGCCATAGTCAACCACAAATATTATAACTTCTTAGAAATTGCAGCGAGTTGTAATAAAAAAAGTAAAAGTTGGTTCTATAACACTCATGAGATCCTAGATCTCATTCGTAGCATTCGGTATATATAGTGCCTCTAGGAAGCACTTACGGGTAAAGCCATCATGACTACTATTGCACTTAACATCTAATATAGCTGCAACAATGTTGTATGGGCATCGACCCTTTAAATCGACGGGGAGTAATAAGGTCACAATGCACACACTATGAGCCATCTCATCCGTCTGTGAACGATTGCATGACATAAATCTAGACTGAGAAATTATCCGAGTATATAGAGAAGTTACACGTGCACGTATGAGGATATTTCTTTGAGCCGATGTCAATAATCACACGAACCCTTTTAGTATTGTCTTGGTACCACGTATTGAATTCTTTCACGTACGTTAATGCCTCTTTCACGTACCATCGGGTATATAGAAAGGGAGAGCTTCTTCCACGTACCATCGGTATATCGGAAGGGCATGTATATAGAAAGGTTTGGTATATCAAACTAATGATATATAGATTGAGAGACCTTATACTTGGAGTGATAAGAGCCTAACCCTATTAGTGATTTCTACAAAATGGGCACCAATGCCCCCAAATTTTTCTTCCAAATTCACAACTACTCATGAGGAAACAACTATGTTGCATGGAAGACAAAAATCAAGACACAACTTGAGTTTGAATAGATCTAGCCTGTCAGAATGGTAGTACTCACCATATCAACAACTGATACAACACAACAATGATAGTTTGATAAAGCAGATCAGAAGGCCAAACTCATCATCTTGTTTGGAGTGTCCGATGATGTGCAACCCCACATTCGAGATGCCAAAACAACCAAAGAAGCATGGGATAAGTTGAGCACAATATATGAGGCCAAAAACAAGAATGTCATACTAAATTTGCAGAGTCAGTTACACACACTGAAGTTCAAGTAGAATGAGAAAATTAAAGATTTATTAAGAAGAGTTGCAGAATTAAGGACTTCACTTTTATCCCTAGGAGAAGCGGTCACAGATGATGCTCTTATTCCCATTGTTCTGAGAGCACTCCCCTCTTCTTACCACATTTTTGTAATAACACTAAATGTGTCAGATATGATAGTTAGTTTTGACAAGTTGGTAAACCTACTGCAATAAGAGGAAGCCATGCATAACAAGGATGATGAAGAGGAGCAGACACTTTCTTCTCATCAAAAATGGAAAGGAAAAGGTAAAGGAAAACCTAATTCCTATCAAAATTCCCAACATCGAATCAACATCAACATCAAGGGGATAAACAACATAAGAAGCAATGTCCAATCTGCAAAAGAGGACATGAATTGAAAGATTATTAGTATAACACTTAAAAAGGTTCATCAAGCAATTTTGGACCTCAATACCAACAAAAAACTCACAAGGGACATACAAACTACAATCAAGGGTAAAAAAGGGGAACTGGAAAAGAATACCCCATTAGCAAGGAAATATTGTTGAACAAGAAGAACATTCAAATAATGAAGACTTGTACACTGATCGATCAAGTGAACCTTCGACGTCATCTAGTGATGTCTCAGTATGTTGATTCAGGAGCCACTCGACACATGACCAGCCACAGATTGGTTTACTTCAATGAGGGACACACCTTCGAAAACCATGTTTCGTTAGGTGATGATTCTTCATATACAGTTTAGGGGATTGGGAAAATTTATCTACCCCTTTGTTCACACAATTGTAGACTATCAAATGTCTTATATGTCCCTGGGTTGACTAAATATCTACTTTCAGTCAGTCAACTCCTTGATCACAACTTAAAAATTGACTTTGATAGTCATTCTGGCAAGAAAACATGTTTAATTCGAGATAAATCACGAGGCTCAAAAATAGTTACAAAAGCCTCCAATGTGGGATGCATGTTCCAGCTTGATTTTTTCCACAAAGATGATCAAGCACTTGTGGCTAAGAACTCTACCTCAACACAAATTGGGCATCAAGACTTGGTCGTGTTGTTTTCAATTATCTCGAGACACTTCCTGGCAAATATGGTACATGGGCTACCATCTCTTCAGAAGGATACATACAAGTGTCCTCACTACCTAGGAGAGAAAACAACACAGAGCCTCATTCCGTAAAAATTACATATTGAGCTCATGGTAAGCTTGATCTCGGTTCATATCGATTTTGCGGTGCATGCAACCAAGTCATTCTGGATTTCAATACTTCATGCTATGTGTTGATGACTATTCAAGACAAATGTGGATTTTTTATCTTCACAAGAAAAGTGAAGCTTTTGAAACCTTCAAGAAGTTCAAAGTAGTTGTTGAGAACAAAACTGGTCACATCGTAACTCTCCACTCATATCGAGGGGGAATTCACCAAAGAATGAGTTTAAAGACTACCTACAAACTTATGGGATTCATCGAAAATTCCTCCTTCACACACACCGCAATAGAATGGTGTTGTTGAGAGAAGAAATAATACTATCATGGAAATGATGTGATGCATGATTGATGATTCTAAGCTTGCAAAGACATTTTGGGTAGAAGCAACAAAGACAACAATGTATTTTTTTAACAGAGTGCCCACAATTGCTCTTGACGGAGTAACACCACATGAAGCATGGTCAAAGTGGAAACCATCTATTGTACACCTTAGAGTATTTGGGTGCAAAGCAAGTATGCACATACCCAAGTAGAACATAAAGAAATTGGATATGAAATCACAAAACCCATCTTCATTAGGTATAATGAAGAGACTCTTGGGTATAGATTGACAGATCCAAAGACCAAAAATTCTACACTAGCAGAGATGTTGAGTTATTTGAGAAGAAGGAAGTAGAGTCTCCTCCTCTAGAATCACCTAATGTAGATTCTTCACCAGTTGTAAAAATTGAAGTTGATGTTCCCACAGATGATGAAAGTGATGATGGGGATGATGGTGTTGATATGATAGAACCATGACCCATGGGAACAGTTCAACGTATGCCCAAGTGGTGTACTAGCATGTTACGAGATGCAAGAATGGATGCTCCACCAGATACATCCACCCCTAGACCATAGACTCGTAGTAAAGCAAGAGAAGAAGTGAACTTTGCTTTGATGAGTAGAGTTATTGAGTATGATGAGCCCTCTAAAGTCTAGAAGCCCTACAGTTAAAATCTTGAAAGATGCCATGGACTCGAATATCAATCAAGAATGAAAATAACACTTGGCAACATTGTCGATCTTCCACTAGGGAAGAAACACATTGATGCGAGATGAATATTCAAAACAAAGTACACATCGAGATGGGACGGTGGGACAAGTACAAAAGGAGACTAGTAGCGAAAGGGGTATGCACAAAAAGAAGGCATTGACTACAAGGAGAATTTTTCTCCCATAGCTAAGATCAAAATGATCAAGATGATCTTTGCTCTAGTTACATAGTTTGGTTGGAAATTCCATCAAATGGATGTAAAAAGTGCCTTCTTGAATGAATATTTACAAGAAGAAGTCTATATGACTCAACCTAGGGGATATGTAGTACCTGGTCAAGAAGAAAAGGTATGCAGACTCATGAAATCTCTGTATGGCCTCAAACAAGCACCCCGGGCATGGTACATCAAAATTGATGAGCATCTCATACATCATGGATTTGTTATAAATCCATACGATCCCAATCTTTACCTCAAAAAGTAAGGGGGGGATATTGTGATTGTCGTTGTCTATGTCGACGATCTAGTCATCACTAATAGTTCAGTGAGGATGATCATGCAACGAAGAAAGATCTTAATCAATCGTTTGACATGAAAGATCTCGGGCTAATGCACTATTGTCTTGGATTGGAAGTATGGCAAAAAGAGAATCACATCTTTGTTTCTCAGATGAAATATACCAAGAAAATGCTCGAGAAATTTAGGATGATGGATTGCACACCGATTGCTACACCTATGGAGAACAAATTTTAGTTATCTTGTTCAGATCCATCTCCTAAGGTAAATGCCACTCTCTATCGGCAGTTGATTGGGAGTCTCATTTACCTAACCTACACTAGACCAGATATTAGCTTTGCAGTGAGCTATCTATCAAAGTTCATGCAGGAACCCAAAGTTTTTCATTGGAAAGTAACAAGGCGCATCTTGAGATATCTCAAAGGATCAATGAATCTTGGTCTAGAATACAAGAAGAATGACAACTTCTTTCTTGTTAGGATATTTGGATTCGATCATGCAGCAATATTTGATGACAAAAATCAACTTCATGGTTTGTATTCTTTATGGGATCTAGACCAATATCACGGGAAACAAGAAACAACACTTTGTTTCTCATTCTTCCACATGAAGCTAAGTATCGTTTCATAGGAGAATTTGTCTCGTGAAGTGATTTGGATATGTCGCATACTC
The DNA here is from genome assembly GCA_018340775.1 of Taxus wallichiana var. yunnanensis. Taxonomy (NCBI): domain Eukaryota; kingdom Viridiplantae; phylum Streptophyta; class Pinopsida; order Cupressales; family Taxaceae; genus Taxus; species Taxus wallichiana. The sequence continues at coordinate 179,352,901 of CM031238.1, read as the reverse complement.
AAGGACTTGAAATACCACATGACAAACCGACCACCATGTATGTTGACAATGAAGGTGTTCTTAAACTTGTTTGCAATCTAGTTTTTCATGAAAGAATAAAACACATTGAGGTACAAGTTCATTTCATACTCGAGCATGTGTTGAAGCATAATATACAACTTCATTCTCCAATAGTTGAAAAAGAGTAGATATCTTCACAAGGTCACTTACAGACATGACAAGTTCAAGTTGTTCGAGAGTTCCTCTCCTCATCCCTTGAGACAATGCAAAATTAAGGGGGAATGTTAGGATAATTAATTAATCATTACTATAACATTATTACATTAATTAGTTGTATAAAGTTATAATAATAATTAATTAATAATTATAATTAATTATATAATGCATAATTAATTATCCTAACATCCCCCCTTAATTTTCCAAATTCAAGATGACATTCTTGTTTTTTGCCTCATATACTGTGCTCAACTTATTCCACGTTTCTTTGGTTGTTTTGACATCTCGAATGTGGGGTTGCACATCATTGACACTCCAAACAAGATGATGAGTTTGGCATTCGACCTACTTTATCAAACTGTCATTTGTTACGTTGTATCGGTTGTTGATCCGGTTAGAGTACCAATCAAAACAAGCCGAATCTCTTCAAACTTAGGCCATAATTGGGCGCTAGTTTCTAAGGCCATAAAAGATAAATAGTTCAAGTTATAACAGGATGTGTAAGATGTGTAAGACCAGAAAGAAGGCAAGAGATAAAGTAAAAATACCAAAATGAGTTGTTAATCACTAGTTTTCTTGCTTAGGAATCATGTATATATTAATATGTTATAGGACCTATAAATGTACCCAAGTGCATATATTTTGTGTCCACACTAAGTAAAACCTTTGATGTCAAGGAGAATGTGGATGCAACGGTCGATGGTTCGAGTCTTTCCCCTTATGAGTAGATCATCATAAATCCGTTAGTAGCCTATGAAGATTAGCCTACGAAGAACTCATATTTAAACTTTGGTGATTTATTTTAACTTTGTGGCCTCTGTTGACTCTTAACGAAGATGAGCTAGAGGAAGTGGTGGGTAGGGGAAAACATTTATTAGACTCAAACATCTATGAGCTTCCTATTTGTAGGTGATAGTGAATAAGAGTTCCTTCACATCCGTGCACTAGTGAAGAAAAATCAACAAAATACATTTCACAAATGATAATAATTTGTGGTGGGAGTGTTGGTGTTCGCATTTATAGCCAGTCATTAAATCAAAATTTTTTTGACTGTGTAGCCTCTACTAACTATTAATGGAAAGGATAATTGGTGATCCCTCGATTCACTATAAATATCTCAAATTTGGGATTGATAAGACAATTTCATATTTTAGCATCATATATTGTGCTTTTGTATTGTTCAAACATTTACACTTTCACCTCCTCAGCCGCCATGAAACTATTCCTTTTTTCTCGCCTATCAACATTCCCATTTCACTCCTTTAGTGTGATTTGTAGTTTAGACAACATGATTTACCATCATTAATATTAGCTAAAATCAACCCCTGTTGACATATAAATATGTGAAGTTGATATAATAATAGTACATCTATTTTTCCATGATTTTTTTACAATTAAAGGTATTTGTCGAACCCAACGAAACTCCATGTGGCATTAAAGGTTATAATGCATGAATACTCAATCCTTGAGTTATTTCTATCTCATAAATTTTGTAAAAGGTTAGGAAATTTCTAAAATGCACTTCTGAATGTACATAATAGGGAATCAGATTTTCAAACAACACATGTTTTTTCAAAAATAACAAAAGTAAGAAAACCCTAAAATCCTCCAAACCGCATTCCATATAAGTCCGATTAAAAACAAGATTGTATCAACATGCTCCCAATTCAGATGCCACACGGAACTAGCTATCATACTATTTGTCGAGTCACCACTCTAAACTTCCACTACCTTTGTGTTGTTATGCATGCTTCACAAGTGGAGCTTATATTTATAAGGATCAAGGTAATATTTTATCAAACCTCATCAAAGCTAAGTAGATATCAAAGGTCTAAGTGGAAGCTACTTTGATGACTTATCGACAACTTTATGCTAAATATTAGATATAACAAAGCTATGCTCATGAGTAGGGAATAAGAAAAAGGCTATCCATTGCCTTTTTCTTCTTATCTATAAACGTGTTGATGTTTATTGTGTGTAGGAGAATTTATATAATGAAATGAAATATTTTAATAATGTCCATGAGACCAAATCAAGAGCAAAGAACAAGACTATTCTATGTCAACACAACCATTTAACACAAGTGGATGCCTTATAATTCTTGCTAAATTTCTAGTCCCTCCTTGATTTTGAGTATTTTGTTATGGATATTGATTAGAAACTTGTTGTTTTGTTTAACCTTATCTCCTCAAACAAGTCGGTTAGGTCATCGATGTGTAGGTTGTCTTTCAATTTAATTTAATTTGAATTAAATATAAGTATTACGAGTAAATATTAAAATAAATGATGTGCAAATGATAAAGTATAGTAATGACACAAGCAAAAAACATGTAAAATATTAAAACCCTAAGCAAAAATATGAGATAAGAAGACTTAGCTGATATACACACAATCTGGAAGTTATCTAAATAGGGAGAAGTGTTGAACATGATTTAAACAAAGATCGTATCTCACTTATGTAAATTTTGGAGCTAACAAACAAGGCTAGGAAGTGGTGCCTGCAGTAGGCTAAAGGCTCCCAGGCACTAATGATTGGATCTAGGTGCTCGTGATCGCATAAAAGATTTGATCTAGTTCCTATTGTGTTCACAAGAATGTCACAATTATTCCTTGTTGATCACTTGGTAGTCACTCTTGGATCACCGAAGGTACCTATAACCTACAAAATAGAAATTCACCTTCACAAGCCCACAAACCACATCAAACCTAAAAATAAAAATGCATAATGGGAGTTGGATTGACCCCGAAGGTCACCGAGAGTGAAATTACAATCGAGTGTTGTTGCACTCGCATCTCATACTTCATGTAGTTCGCGTGTGTATGTAGAAATTATGCCCTTGTGTAAGTTGTACTTGATAACAGTGTTTAGCTAGAATGTAACAATGTAATGTAGTCGAATGTGTGGATGAAATATAATGAAATTCCCTTATTATGTTGTGTATACAAAGTTTAATTAGCCCTTTTTCCTTGAATGGGTGCTAGATGGATGCCTTTAAAGTGCTTTAGTGCATGTGGAATGCAAGCCTAGGTGTTGATAGTAATGCTTAATGTTTGGTCCCTCATTTTGAATAGATATCTATGTATTTAATGATTCCTTGTTTGAATTTTGTAATTGACAACTAGGAGGATGACCCATAAGTGAAAAAAATATTCCCAAAAGATAAAAGAGACCTTAAAGGAGTGAGTAGATGAGAAAGCGTCGGTGGCGCCCGGGGGATAAGAAGCACTTCGACGCCAGCTAACATGGTTGGGTGCTAGTGTCTGAAGCCATGAAAGATAAATAAGTAAAGTTCCAATTGGGATGTAGGGTATGTGAGACCAAATAGAAAACAAGAGACAAATAAAAGAGGCCAAAGATAGTCGTCAATTACTAGTTTTCTTGCTACATGTAAATGCTAACATTTTATTGACTTGTTCCCAAGTGCGTGATTTTGTCTACATTTTCCCCCACTTTATGTTTTTGAGTAAATACCCAATAACATAAATTATATAAGATATGCATACCTTATGATCCTATAGAGTATGGTGAGTAGCATGCCGATTGGATAAGTGAAACGTGAAATGATGCAAAGTGAAGCGTGGAGACTAGGAAAGGAAAGTGACCCTAGGGGTGAAGTGTATGCATTACTTGTACTTATTGTTGTGCTTGTATTTTCATTTGAGGCTACTTCTTGTTGCATATTAAGGATGGACCTATAAAAAGAGCAAAAAAGTAGTCAAAGTCTTGTATATGAAAAATATGAGCAAAATATGCATAAGTATGTAAAAGTGTGTAAAATTTGTAGTAAAGGAAAGTGAGCACTTAATGTAAAAGAGTGTAAAAGGATAAAAAATGTCATGAAATGATGTGAAGAGCGGGTTTTTAGGGCGATCTCATGTCAATAATGAGTTTTTTGAGTGATCTCACGCCAAGTGCGAGTTTTGGGTGATCTCACACCAAAGAGAAAGTGTTGGGGAGAGAGGTCTAGTGTTACTCTCCTTCCACGACTCTACCCGATAAGCACCACTACAAATGGTACATCACAATTTTTTCCTTTTGTTCGAATTAGTTCTCAAGTGTATTGATTGAAGGAGATATAATGCATTCTATGATTGAGGATATGCATGTAATTGTAAAATTGCTCTAAAGACTTTTATAGATTGGGCTGATATGAAAAACAAACTATTGGTGCCCGAGGACATTAGCATCCAAGGAGGACACATGTGCCCAGTACACTACTATCTCGAGTATGGGCATTGACATTTATGTTGTGTTTTGGACCCAAGTTAGATTTTGGGTCATTCTGTGACTGTGTTCTTGTTCTATTTCTATACTATTATGTCTTATGTTGTAGCTTTGAGCTACTATAGGGGTGATTTCTTCACCCAATGTATACCCCCCCCTTATTTGCATGGTGCATGTGACGATTTGTAGGAGTGTGTGGCCCAAAAAGAGGATCTAATGTTGTGTTGAATGGATACCTATAGGGGGTAGGGATGTGCATGATAAAAACTAAGGCACGTGCAAAAATAGTGGCTAGTAACATGTGTTAGTAAAAAAGTAGCAAGAATGTAATAGAGACAATGTAAAAGGAAAGAGTGTATATAAGATTGACAAAAAAGTGAGTTTCAAACATGGTACATTGCTCACAATGTCACAAGCCAATCAAGGTTGAAGTGGCCAAAAGTAAGCAAACAATGATCAAGCAATACATAAGACATAACCCGTAAACAATGGCATACAATGAGAAACAATATCAAACAAAAGGTCATATAACCATGGTGGCATAGAGTCCTAGAAGATAAATGCTACATATGAAGCACCCATTAGCATGTTATAAAGAAAAATAGTATGTCGAGCGTGTATAAATCAACGAAAAGTAAATTAATTGTAATGAGAAGTAATGAAAAATGTAGCATTAGAACATGTGTAGTATGTGATAATAAAGAAAGTAGATTCCCCTAGAGCCTCAAAGGGACTAGCAAAGGTACGTTGCAAAAGCATCATTACAGCGTGTAAGAACCTATAAATATCTACATTCACAACTAGAGACCGTGTGAATGCACATGTGTATGTGATAAAGATAATGACATACAAAGTATCCAACTAACGTAGTAAGTAAAGTGCAACACGTAAGTAGAAAAAGCTAGAAAGAGTAGATGTAACCAAGATATGTAAATGCAATGTGTGAGTGTGATGGTGTGGTATGCAAAATGTGAAGATGATAGGAGCATCGTGCCCGCAATGGATACATATGAGATGAGGTTCATTTATAGGATCCCTCAATAATCAAGAATGAAATATAGACAAGAGTGTGTCATTGGGTAATGTGATGTGTGAAAATAAATGTTATAATGATGTAACGTGAAGCACAAAACGTAAGATGTGTAGCGGATGTGAGGTTCATTTCAGAATTAGATTCTCAACATTCAAGTATGAATCATGGAACTAGAGTGCATCATAGGGTGATGATGATACAATGCGTGTATCAAATGGTTTGAAAATGCGTAAGAAGATTAGATATGGTGCACGAAGCGCAAAATGTAGTAGTAGGTGCTAAAGACAACTGATAAGAATAAAGGGGGAGAAAGTGTGATACCCCTAAGTGTGTGATGGAGATCTATGTGGTGATATGAGAAGGACCATGCCATGGTGGTAGAGTTTGAAATGTGTCCCACCATCAATGTAAGGATTAGCTTGTCTGACAAAAAGAATTGGATGCTTAATTGAAGGAGGTTGTAGAGGGATCTTGAATGGTGGTGGCTTATTTGGGATTGATAACATTATAGAAGACTTGAGAGGAGGAGGGGATGGACTATTTTTAGAGGAGTTTTCTTATTTGAATTTGGTAACATTATAAATGCTTGAGATGAGGAGGGGATAGACTAATTTTTAGAGGAGGTTGCTTAGTTGGAATGGTTTGGATATGCTTCTCTTGACTTACCAAAGAAGGAACATTAGTGATTATTGAATAATTCTCATTGGATGGAAGGAATAGATTTAGGATCCCAATGGTATTTAAAAATTTCATGTAGAAAAAAATACGCATCTTCATATTTCATTCAACTTGTTTAGAAGAACCAATAAACTTCCTTTATCAAGTCTTGCAAAAAGAGGATCTCAAGAAGCCTAAAAAGGCTTAGAGTTGATAAAAATGACAATTTTTCTCCTAGAATGATTTCACTCACTATAAACACCTACCCACCATACTCATTACCTTCATTCTTTGATAATTCAATCATCAAATCCACCTATAAGCATTAGAGTTCTTTTCACACTTACTTTTACTCTTTTGATCAATTCTTGCTCACTAGTCTCATGTCTCAAGGATGGAATTTAGGTCACAATCCTCTTCTATTATTCTTAATTCCTTTCCCCTATTACCACACACTTTAAACACATGTTAACCCACCATGAAATGCATTCAAGGTGACAAAATTCTCACATATATCTCTTTTTCCAAACTTCCTTACTAAGCTCTTAAGGTTGTCTTGGTCTAATCACACACCCTAGCCTCCTCCGACTTCCTTCAAAGACTTCCAAATTCACCTCCCCCATTTCCACACTCACAAAATAATGTTATTAGCATCACTAAATCATTTAAATAATTTAAAACAATCAAAACATTCCATCCTTAACACCTTAATCAAAACTAGTCACCATGCTTCTCAAGACTAGGTAGATTGCTCCATCCACGCAAATCAACTTCTAGCACTACCCACAAGGCTCTATCACTTCCATAGTTATCTCACAATATCTCTAATTTTATTGCAAAAGCTCAAAACTCAACACTTTGTGTAACTCTCTATATGTAACCTTTTTTAATTTTACTCTCAAGCTTTCTAATAGTCCTGGGGACAACATTCATGGTAAATAACTTCTTTTTCCCTCAGGTCCTAGGCCGAAACTTAACATTTTTGGTCACCCATTATTGAGATTTAGGTGTCTATGAATTTTCAAGGATTGAATCTCAATATAAAGGGTACTTGCTTTATAAAATGACCCCTACAATTAGCCTCAAGACTGTGTTTGCACTCCCCCTCCTAGACTGTCACAAAAATAGATAATTTACACCATTAGTTTTCTAAATCTCCTTCATAATATCTTAGTACACCTCCTCGGATCATTAGTATCAAGTTTCAGGAGAAAATGACTTGGTTTGCTATTTTAAATTTCCTACCCTAGCTCAGTCACTTATAAACCCTCACATGAACCCGAGAAGGGTGTTCTTTGCATTACTTCTTCCAAATAAAGATTCAAGGCTAAAGATTCTTTGTGGAGGTTTGTTTACACCTCATGCGATGTGAAAACATTGACATAGGAACTTCACACCTTCCAAGAGGCTCGAATCCACCTCTTTCCTCAAGCATATCTAGATTGTGCATGTGGAATTAGGGTATACAAACTATGATTTCAACCAAAGAGTGACTTTTAATCCTTAGCAATGGCTTCTAAAACTCTTCCTCATAGTTTTCAACTACAAAATAACGCTTCCATGTCCTCACAAGCATCCAACATCACACTAAGTCTACTTCCACATGAACATAAGATCAAATAGAGCATTCCTAGCATATCAAGTTTGAATCCATGTAATATTATCATTTTCAAAGGAGTTATTATTTTTACTTACCTTATTGAGTCTCAAACATGTCATACTTCATGCATGCAAAGTCTATTCATCCATTTTACGTGAGGAACCACAATAGACAAGACTAAACCAAATCATTTACAATCACCTTCACTATCATGTTCAGTTAGAAGAATATGTTCATTCATTTAATCAGAGCATTATATTTCACCAACTTGATTAAACAATCATCTTACCCTCATTCAAGTACTATGCAAAGAAGAAATAATAATCCTACCGAGCGAATGAGAAATAACAACCCGACTTTATATTTTCAACAGAAAGAATCATTTCATACTCAAAACCAAAGTTTTTTGCATGCATATTATTATATTTCTTAAAAAGGTTCCATCTCTCAAAAAATGGAGTCTTTCATATCCTCTCCTCTCATATCTTCCTCGAAGGTTTTTTCTCCCTCCTTCTCATTCAATTCCCTCTCTTGAAATGTAACTTCTTCATGAATTTCAACTAATTCTTAAGATTCCACATGTCATTCCCTTAAAAATAAGCTTAATTTTACCATTTTACTAACTCATGCTAGTTCCCAATCAACTTAAGACCACTCTATCCAAGTTAACACTTCAGTTAGGCCATGTAGGCTCATTACAAGTTTATAAGCATCTTCATTTACAACTTTAGGCTCTTGAATTATAACTCAAGAATTCAAATTTTTGAATATGCACTTTGGAAGGAAATACCCAAACTCCACCTAAATAGACTTAAATGCTCCAAATGACTTGAAGACTTGTCAAACACCTAAATGAGACCACTTCTACCTAGAACAATCCTATCCCACACTGAAAACCATTTTTTTTTCATTTACAAGTGTACAAGGTTTGATGCTCCTACATCGCAATTGGATACATAGTAGGATGTTGTGAAGCAAATGAAATAAAACCCTAATGTTCAAAGTCCTTAATTCTTCAGTTTAATCATATAAATCATTGTCATGATGTCTATTAAGTCGGTGATAAATACAAAAGGGGAGACCTTGGTATTTGCAAGTTGATAAAGAGGGTATCAATAGTAGATGGCAAGTTGATGAATTGGTGATTGAGAAGATCAGTGTTAGAACCACAATGGAATGGGGGTGAATCAGTCCTTATAAATTAACCTTCAATTTAAAACCACTAACATAAATCATTAACAATTTATCCACCCATTCTTGTGTGCACAACATCATACAACACTCATTCAATAAACCAAAATCAAGATAAGTAACACCATAACACAAGATATAAATGGAAACCCTAAAAGGGAAGAAAACCCACTAAAAATTTTACTAATATTACACACAAAAAAATACTCAATTGAATATTACACATCACAAGAGATTTCTTTAGTGAGGCACCAACCCCACAAGGAACACCAACCCCTAAACCCTTGTTGATATTACACACAAAAAGAGACTTGTATAAATATGACTCATCACACAATATTTTTATGAAGTATGACCACTAAAAATATGCTGATACCACAACTGATAGTGATCCAAATATTCGGATCGAAGCTCTTCCAAACCCTAGGTCTTCAACTTGCATAATCTAACTCTTTCCTCACTTCTCAAGGCTTCAAACACATGCACACTTCCTTACTGATCTTCCTAAACCTATAACTCACTTTATCTACCTTTAATTCATGATTCAACACCTAAAAATTTCACCCACCTAGGTCACACTTCTCACACACACCATGCACACACTCAACTAGTTTCAAAAAGCACCCAAAAACATGCTTTTATATGCTTCTCCACATTTCAAACTTAGGCACAAAATTTTCCCTCCTTTTGGTTAAACCCATACATCAAGGAAATAATTAAAATTTGAAATACAATAGTCATAAGTGACCCAAATAGGTCAGCCTAGCTAAAACCATCATTTCATGTGCCAAAAATGGCTCAAAACCCCATGGGCACAATCTTAAAATTGCCCTAACATTAGTACCATAATTTTTCATGACCCAAAACTCATCACACATGATTAAAATATAATTTAACATTCATACATGGTCACATTAATATCAACCAATCAAATTATTTCATTTATTGGGCCCAGTTCCTTTATAATTCTCAAAATAGTTGTTTCCTGCACCCTTCAACACCCTAGAAACTTCATAAGGTCACCAAATCAATTATACTGAACCAAACCATGCCATATGAGAACTCAATGGAAATTTTATAACCTTTAGAAAACTTCTAAGTAAGTTATAAGTCACGAAACATTCATATCTTCAAACCATAACTACATTTGTCTTCACCAGATCAACTTGCCAAAAAAGTTGTTTCCAAAGGTTAGCTCATAAAATAATTTATACAAACAATAAATACATCCAAATGGATTTATTGATCAAAAAAACTTATTAACTTTCTAGGTGATATGAAGCATAACCAAATCCATATCATGCTTAAAATAACATCAAACTTCCATCAAAACACATGTTGTCTTGAATTGCCAAAAATATTCCTATCCAAAGAATGCCCTGAAAACCATGTCAAATGACCTCATCATGAGGAAAACACATATCAATAGAAATATATCTGAATACTCTTTCCAATTCATCTTAATCATCTAAAAACTCCACCTGTAGCTAACGTTATAGCTATTTTACTGAACCCTACTATTTGAGATCCCAAAACTACCCTTTGACTAGTCAACCTATTTGGACCTCAAAACACCATGTACCTACATGAAATTGTCTTAAAAATTCATGTACATCAAGAAAAACTCTTATACATCATGCACCATCAATTTTTCATGTTACTCCTTTGGACCATCTTGTCCTATAACCTTCTTCTTCGAAACGGTTATTTTTAGGTGGGGCCCACTCATAACCATGACCTCAACCATACATTTATGGAAGGATAATAGAGTCCTATACAACTTAAAATCATCAATTTTGATGAATCAATAAAAACTAGGTCACTATACTTCATTCTCTACAAACTGCTCCTAGCTAGGGTTTAACTAGGGTTTTAAACCACTTTACCTTCTTAACATTCGTTCATAAAATCCTGACAATAAAAAAACCTAATTATTTTCTTAAAACCTTATAAATTCACTATAAAATCTTCCCTAAAATCCACAAGGTTCCATGCAAATCACATTATTCACAACGAGCATCAAAAGTTCAAATTCGAGCTTGATTTTCACTTGTTTTTGACCCTGTCTCACATAAACTATCATATCTTTCAAAATTAACATCATGAAAACCTGAAATTTTTCTCAAAGCACTATGACATGTCTCTAAAATCTCCAATCACCATAATTTCAATACCATACCTCAATCTCTCCAACCTATCTCATTTGCATAACTTCACCTTAGGGATTCTCATTATAGAAGCTAGGGTCAACTGAAAGAATTTAATAATTGATCATAAAACCTATGAAAATGACAAAAACATACCTGAAATTCCATGATATATTTGAATACAAGATTCTATGAGCTTATATAGCTCCAAATCACACTATCACAACTCCAAGCTGCCATACTGCTCCCAATGAGCACCCGTAACATAGTGAATCATCAGTACCCTATACTATGCCACTATCATGTGAGTGCCCAAAAACCTCAAACAAACTATCCATCATGCCAACATGCTTCTCAAGAATAGAGAAAGCTCATAATGTCATACTACATCTCCTAGACACTTGTAAGGGCTTGCTCGAGCAAGCAATCCTCATCAATCCCATTGTAATAACTCAAACACATCTGAACCAATATGTTAGCATCATGAACAACATCATATGAACTCAATGCAACATTAAATTTTCATTAATGTGGTTTTGCATCAATGAAAACACCTATTAGGACCACATGCCAACAATCTCCCCCTTTGTCATTGATGGAAAACACCCTGAACTTCTCCCCCTTTTTACATTAATGACAAAGGCATACTTATAGCTTATCTCCTTCACCTATTTCAGCTTCATACCATCATGTTTTGGTTAGAAACATCAACCAAAGGTCTCAAACAAGCTCCATCTCTTGATTTTTGCACAAAATTTGATTCTTGCCTTCATTTTAGGCATGCAAGCAACATGCTCCCCTGGAATAAGCACTTCAACATCTAGAAAAACATTAGTAAGGCATGAAATAAGCAAAATCATACCTTGTTAGGAGCTACAACATCATATTCCACCACTTAAGCATGCAAATAAGCACATTTTCACTTATAACCTTATTTTGAGCTTCTTAAGGGCATCAGAAGCAGTCTTGGAATAGGGGCATCAACACCTTTAGCATGCCAACAATGACATGAATTACCATGCCATACCCATTCTCCACCTTTTTCCAACTTATCTAGGCATAAACCATGCAATACAAGGCATATACTTACTCTTCATACCAAGAGCAACACTGTGAGTCCAAAATAGACTTCTTAGAGCATTTTTGACCAATTTTAGCATGCAACCACATGTCAACCATGCTTTGACACAAGAAATTATCACTCCCTTGAAATAATACCTCCAAAACTAGCTCAAGAGTACAAATTTGAGCTACTAGCATTGCTATCATACCTTGAAATCAACCTTACACTTTTCTTAAGGTCCAAAACAACATTTTCGACCTAAAACTATCATACTTGATCGAAATAAGAATTCATACTTCATCACACCTTGGACAAAGGATAAAACATTACTTTCATACCTTAGATGTCCTTGTGATCATCATTTCAACTTCTAGGAGATTAACCAAGCACTTCCCCTTTCATTGGATAGCTTATACATACCTTGAGCAATATGTACATACTTGTAAGAGTATCTCCAAAGCATTATAAAGCACCGTAGGTTTCATTTTGATCAACTAATTCATTAACCAAGACAACTATAATCTCTTTTATGCCATTAATCATATGATCAAGTCAAACATCATCATATGTTGGGCTTACCACATCATTATGAGTGAGAAAGACCTCATACACAATTCCGAGACCAACCCCGCCTATCAAACCTTGTAAAGAACATAATTTAGAATACCATGACACTAATCCATGATTCAAGAAGGACATTTAAGCATCTTTACTTCACTCTCATTGATTTTCATGACAAATAATGTAAGTAAAGCTTTGAATTACTTCTACCATATCATTAGCATACTCTTGATCATCAATGGACCGAGAGTGGTCATCTCAATACTAAAACATAAACACGTTTTGTCTACTATACATTCACACATTTGACAATCCCTTCAAATATTCTTCCTAACACATTGAGATCATTATCAATGTTCATAAAATGCATCTTAAGTTCCAAACACTAGCAAATAGATGCTCACTGTACACTGTAGATAAGCCTACCTTGCCTCTCGAGATCAACCTTGCACACACGTAGGTTAATTTTTCTCATACACCTTAGCATTTCACACCTCTTTAAGTTATTTCTCCTCAAGCAAGAGTAAAAAAATGATCTATTCCTACCAACCTTATTAGGACTACTTTACCCATAGTGTGTATCATCACCATACATCACAAGGTACTACACCTGTAGAAGTGCATCTCAAGCCACCGTAACACTATCTCACTAACAACTTCCCATCATGAGAGTAAAATGATTCTTCTTCACTCAAGGACTTGGATGGAGTGATCACAGATGCTCCCCTCTTGTACTATTGTCTATAGCACACTTTTGAGAAATGAATTACACACTTGTAGATGCTTGTAGAGCCTTCACATTCACCTCTACCACCTCCTGAACTCGTAACATGCAAAATTTGGGATAAAACATGATGAGGAACAATCAAAACACCCTCACAACTAGTTTGAACCATACCAAACACTTTGTATATGCATTAGAACACTCCTTTTATTGTGTCAACAAAGTGATTACATTTCAAATCTTTGAAACATCCAAGAGTTAGGGTTCTAATGAGAAAACCCTTCTCACTAAGCATTATGAGAAAATTATTCAACTTTGTCATAGATTATGGGAAGAGCACATATTGTTAGAACCTGAAACTAATTGCATCCTTTAGCCCCATAAACCTAACAAAATTTCCCAAAATTTTGGCTTCTAACTCAATCATTTGACCCTTCAAAATTGAGTTTCCTTCTCTACCACTCAAGAGGATTATGTAAACACAATCATAGACAGTGAAGTACCAAAATGGCTTAATTTTTTCCCATGTCACTTCCAAGCTAGAAAAATACCTTTTAAAGTCATGATGAACACATCTCTTCAATAATTATATATTAAGAACAACTATTTCTCATACATGGAGCACCTTAAATTTCTTGGAAAACCCTAATATTTAGCACTTAGGCCACAATGAGCCATTCTCTCCATAAACACTGATCAAGTTGTCACTTGATCACCTTCACCATCTTCTTAAATATAATATAGCTTGTTGGAGTGATGTAGATGCCTGAGGAACTCATTAGAGAGACACAAGTGACCTTCACAGTCCTAGACTCAAGCACAGACACCTAAGGACTGACAACACACATGATATGAATGCAAGACACCCATTTTTCAATGCATTGACCACACTTGTGGCTTCACACATATAAATGACAATATGTCACATATATCAAGACCATTTATACCTCATGACAACCCCTTATGACCTTCTAAGGACTCGACATGACAATTTAAAATATCACAAGACACAAGTGATACAACACAAACCAAATTTGGACACAAATACCATGAGAAAGATATTCAAGACCTCTAAAACCTTTAAAACACACATAGAGACATATCAAGATGACACTAAAACATTCATGACTCACCATAGATGAATTATACACCTTGAGAACTCATGCACAGATCACATAAGCTACTTACAAGTGTAACTCAGAGATGCAAGACTAATTGTCAAGATTATTGCACAAGAACCAACATCATGAACCAAAAAATACTACAAGGAGCATACACACACATGCCTTAACCTCATGGAGGAGTCACATAATGACTTTAGATAACTCCCCTCACCTAGATGCTTCATATGCAATGATATGCCTTCAAGAAGCATAATGAAGGCATATAAGCTCCATAAAGACCTAAAAGAAGGTCTTGAAGAGGTCCCAAGCCTTCTTGGGCACCTTAAAACTCCTTCATCCTCTCTTCTTTGATATGAGCACTGAGAAACACATCTCCTTCCATCATTACCATCTCTTACTGAGGTATGAAGATATCTTCTTGGTTCCCAAGTCCTTCTTGGACCATTTTCATGTATTCTAGGCCTTTGAACTCCATAGGCTTGCACTCTAGGACTTGAAGAACTCATGTTTTGACTTGAATAGCCTTGATAATAGTCCCTTGCAAAATGACCAAATCTGTTACAACTGAAACATACCACTTTATTCTTCCTCTTAAAGCCATCACCATATCTTGGTGGATCAATCAAGCAATGTCTAGCAACATGACCTCTCTTATGGCATTTGTAACACACTATACTCTTGGAAAATTCACTTCTATTGTCTTTCCATGAATGAGTATATAGAGAACCTTCTACACTCTCTTTCCCTATGACCAAATGCATTACATGAATAACAATATCCATTGAAAGTTATTTCATACCTTGAGGCATTAGGTTGCCTAATAGGCTTTGTCTTCTCATTGTTCTTGATGAGTGTCTCCTTCTTCTCTTCCTTGGTGATAGATTCACCTGATTCTTTGCTTGAATCAATGTCTTCTTGCTTCACTTCCTTGCCTTTAGAATCCTCTTTGAATCCCAAACCAGTCCTATCATTTGCTGCTCTTTGTTTTCCAAGTAGGTCATCTAGGTATTTTACACTTTTCTCAAATTTCTGAAAGGTCATAGTCTTCTTGCTAACTTCTAGCAACTCAGCCCTTAAAAACTCTATATCTTCTTCATACTTTGAACACAAACTCTCTTTATCTTGAAATTTTGAAACAAGATGCTTTACCTTTTCTTCTAGCAATCTCATTGACTCATTTTGCTTTAGAATATTCAGACACATATTGTTCTTCTAGCTTATGAAAGTGATTCTCATATTCCTTGATCTACAAACTCATCTTTTGTTTTTCTTTTTCATCTTGTTTAAACTTCTTTTGAATGCCTTCAAAATCATCTTTTCATCCTCATCATCTCCACTAGAATAGGTGTAATAACCTGAAATGAAATCTCCTAACAAAGAATATCCCTCACTAGAAGACTTCATACCTTATTTTGTCATGAACAATGCCTCATTTCTAATATACTCACAATCAGTTTCAGATTCAAAATCTGAAATACCACTACTTGCATAAGATAACTCATCATCTTCATTTATAAAAAAATTTTTTGTCCTTCTTCATATATTCAACCTTTTTAAAGCTTTTCTTGCTCTTATCATACTTGTTGTACTTGTGGTCATGATCACTATCATGCTCATGTTCATCATGATCTTCCTTTTTATTCTTATGAGGACAATTAACAACAAAATTTCCTATCTTACCACATTTGAAACATTTGTAAGGAAGCTTACCTTTGTACCTACCAGATCCAAGCTTCAATATTCTAGCCATCATAGCAAAGAGCTCTTTATCTTCAATCTCAAGTGTGACTTCATCATCCTTCACCTTCTTAATTTTATTCTTCATTTCAGACTTGAATGTAACCTCTTTTTGGTTGGTTTGAGATCACCTATTCTCATTTCATATGCAATCAAGGTACCATGCAAATCATCCATTTTCAAAGTAGTCAAATCCTTTGCTTCTTCTATAGTAGATACTTTGGAATCAAATTTTGGAGTTAGTGACCTTATAACCTTTTTAAAACCACTTTTCTTTTACTTCTTCTCTAATCCTTTCATGCTATTGACAATTTTGTCAACCATAAGTAGATATGCAATAATGGACTCTTCATCATTCATCTTAAGAGATTCAAACTGATTTCTAAAGGTTTGAAGTTTTGTAATTCTTACCTTTGAGTCACCTTCATATAGGACTTGTAATTTTTCCCATGCTTCCTTCGTTTATTTGTAGTACATAACATTTCCTAACTTAGATTCTCAAGACCCTGAATAATATCATTAAAGGCCTTAGAATTGTGTTCATATGCATCCTTGTTTGCTTTGTCTTTAATAGGAGTGGTAGGAGGAATATAGCCATCTTCCATTGTCTTCCAAACATCAAACCATTGTGACATAATGTATGTCTTCATCCTTATCCTCCAAAATGCATAGTTTGTTCCATCAAACATTGGTGTTTTTCCTCTGACTTTAACACTCACCATTTTGTGCTTTAAGGATCTCCTTTCAAGTTGTCAAACTTCTCAAAAAGGACCAGATTTGATACCAATTGTTAGAAGAATAATGGACTGAGAGGGGGTGAATCAGTACTTACAAATTAACCTTCAATTTAAAACCACTCACATAAACCATTAACCATTTATCCATCCATTAATGTGTGAACAACATCATACAACATTTATTCAATAAACCAAGAGCAAGATAAATAACACCATAACACAAGATATAAGTGGGAAACCATCAAAGGGAAGAAAACCCACTAGAAAATTTACTGATATTACACAAAAAAACTTCAAGTGAATATTACACATCACAAGAGATTTCTTTAGTGAGACACCAACCCCACAAGGAGTACCAACCCCTAAACCCTTGTGGATATTACACACAACAAGAGAGTTACATGAGTATGAATCATTACACAATATTTATATGAAGTATGAAAACTAAAAATATGCTAATACCATATCTGATAGTGATCCATATATTCAGCTCCAAGCTCTTCCAAACCCTAGGTCTTCAATTTGCACAATCTAACTCTTTCTTCACTTCTCAAGGCTTTAAACACATGCACACTTCCTTGATAATCTTCCTCAACCTATAAATCAATTGATATACCTTAAATTAATTCTTCATACAACTGTAAATTTCACTCACACTAGGTCGTGTACTTCTCTCACACACACGCACACACTCAATTAGTTCCAAAAACACCCAAAAACATGCTTTTATATGCTTCTCCACATTTCAAACTTAGGCACAACCTTTTCCCTCCTTTTGGTTCGACCCATACATCAAGGAAAAATTAAAATTTGAAATATAATAGTCACAAGTGATCCCAAATAGGTCGGCCTAGCTAACTAAACCATCATTTCATGTGCCAAAATGGCTCAAAACCCCATGGGCACAATCTTAAAATTGCCCTAACATTAGTACCATACTTTTTCATGACCCAAAACTCATCACACATGATTAAAATATAATTTAAAATTCATACATGGTCACAATTAATATCAACCAATCAAATTATTTCATTTATTGGGCCCAGTTCCCTTTACAATTCTCAAAATAGTTGTTTCTTTACACCCTTCAACACCTTAGAAACTTCATAAGGTCACCAAATCACTTATACTGAACCAAAACATGCCATGTGACCACTAAATGGAAATGGAATAACATTTATAACACTTCTAAGCAAGTTATAAGTCATGAAACATCCATTTCTTTAAACCAAACATATACTTTTCCTTCACCAGATAAACCTTCCAAAAAGATGTTTCCAAATGTTAGCTCATAAAATAATTTATAAAACATTAAATACATATAAATGGATTCATTGGATGAAAAATTCATCCTTATTCACTTTCCAGGTGATAGGAAGCATCACCCAATCCATATTATGCTTCAAATAACATCAAACTTCCACTAAAACACATGTTGTCTTGAACTACCAAAAATATTCCTATCCAAAGAATACCTAGAAAACCTGTAAAATAAACTCATAATGAGGTGAAAACTCATATCAATAGAAATATATCTGAATAATATTTCCAATTCAACTTGAATCATCTCAAAATTCCACATGTAGCTCAAATTATAGCCATTTTACTAAAGCCTACTATTTGAGATCCCAAAACTACCCTTTGACCAGTCAACCTATTTGGACCTCAAAACACCATGTAATTGCATAAAATTGTCTTGAAACCTCCATGGAAATCAAGAAAAACTCCCATACATCATGCACCATCAATTTTGCATGTTACTCCTTTGGACCATCTTGTCCTAAAACCTTCTTCTTCGAAACTACTATTTTTAGGTGGGGCCCACTCATCACCATGACCTAAACCATACATTTATGGAAGGATAAAATAGTCCTATACAACATAAATTCATCACTTTTGATGAAACAATCACAACTGGATCACTATACTTCATTCTCTGCAAGTTGCTCCTAGCTAGGGTTTAACTAGGGTTTTAGACCACTTTATCTTCTTAACATTCGTTCATAAAATATTGATGATAAAAAAACCTCATTATTTTTTTAAACCTTATAATTTCACCATATAATATTCCTTTAAATCCACAAGGTACCATGCAAATCACACTATTCACAATGAGCATCAAAAGTTCAAATTCGAGCTTGATTTTCACTTGTTTTTAACCCTGTCTCACATAAATTATCATATCTTGCAAAATTCACATAATGGAAATCTGAATTTTTTATCAAAGCACTATGAAAAATATCTCTAACATCTCCAATCATAAGAATTTCAATACCATACCTAAATCTCTAGCCTATCTCATTTGCATAGCTTCATCTTAGGGATTCTCACTGTAGAAGCTAGGGCCAACTAAAAAAATGTAATAACTAATCATAGAACTTATGAAAATGACCCAAAAATACCTAAAATTACATGATATATTTGAATACAAGCTTCCATGAGCTCATATAACTCCAAATCACACTATCACACGTCCAAGCTGCCATACCTGCTCCCAATGAACACCTGTAACATAGTGAATCATCTGTACTGCAATATGCCACTATTGTGAGTGCCCAAGCACCCTCAAATAATTCTAAAACATCATGCAACATGCTTCTCAAGTATCCAATAAGCTCATATTGTCATACTTCATCTCCTAAGCACCTGCATGGGCTTGCTAGAGCAAGCAATCCTCACTGAATCCCATTGTAATAACTCAAACACATTTGAACCAATATGTTAGCATCATGAAAAAAATAATATGAAATCAATGCAACATTCAATTTGTAATGTGGTTTTTCATCAATGACAACACCTATCAGGACCACATGCCAACACTCTGGAAGAATATCATGTTGTTTAGCATTTGAATCAAACTTGAGAGGCGTTGGTAGCGGTATGACTTGGGGTTCACTTATATGAGCACATGTAGAAGACATAAAAGTAGAATGAGATGTAGAAAGAGAAATAACATGGGCTTGAGAAGCATCCTTGAGATGTTGGATTTCATCTTTAAGAGATGTAATCGTTGTTTCCATAGCTTGAATTTTGTCTTGAAATAAATAATGTAAAGCTTAAATTGACTCTAAGATGAGTTGATTAGATGGAGGATTAGGGTGATAGAGTCATCAGATAGATGATTGAAAATGGAACTTACTTGAGCGGGTGACGTATTGCAAGGGATATACATAATTTTAGGGATTTTTGGAGAACATATTTTCATGGTAAGTGCATTTGAAGTAAGTCATGAAAGGAGATTAGAGGATTTTTAGGAGCCATGAAAGAAGATCGGTAGAATAGGCAAAATGAGGATCTAAGTGTTTGATCATGAGTGGGGTTCACTAAATGATTTAATTTAATTTGAATTAAATACAAGTATTTCAGAGTAACTATTGAAACAAATGATGTGTAAATGATAAAGTACAATAATGACACAAGCAAACAAGCATGTAAAATATTGAAACCCTAAGCAAGAAGATGAGATAAGAATATTTAGTTGATATACGCCCAATATGGAAGTGATATAGAGTAGGAGAAGTTTTGAAAAGGATGTAAGTAACATCGTACCTGACTTATGTAAATTTTGGAGCTCACGAACAAGGCTAGGCAGGGGCGCCCTAATAGGATAGGGCGCCTTGACGTTGATGATTGGATCTAGGCACCCATGAATGTGCAAAATCTCTCGATATGGTTCTTGTTGTGTCAAAGGTTATCGTAATTATCCCATGATGATCACCTGGTAGTCACTCCTAGATCACCGAAGGTACCTATAACCTACAAAATAGAAATTCACCCGCACAATCCCAAAACCGCATCAAACATAAAAGGAAAATATAGAATGGGAGTCAAACCGACCTTGAAGGTCACCCCGAGAGTGAACTTACGACCAAGTTCTACACTACATCTCATAATCCATGAAGTTTTGATGTGTGTGTAGAAATGATGCCCAGATGTCCTTGTGTAAGTTGCAGACTGATAGCCAAAGAGCTGTAGAATGTAGCAATGTAGTAGAATGTGTGGATGAAATAAAATTATCTTCCCCTTCCTATGTTTTTTATGCATAGTTGATGAAACCCTTTCCCTTGAATGAATTTTAGATGGGTTCCTTTAGTGCTTTAGTGCATTTGGAATGCAAGTTTAGGTGATGATAGTAATGCTTAGTGTTTGGTCCCTCATTTTGAACACATAACTATGTATTTATATGATTCCCTTGTTTGAATTTTGTAATTGACAATTGGAAGGCTGACCCATAAGTGAAAAAAATATGCCCAAAAGATAAAAGATACCCAAAAGGAGTGAGTAAGGTGAGAAAGGGTCAAGGGTGCACCTAGAGGGGAGATGAGTACCTAGGTGTTACTTTCCTAGTTGGTACTTGTATCTAAAGCCATGAAATATAAATAAGTAAAGTTCTAACTAGGTTATAGGGTATGTGAGACAAAATAGAAAAAAAGAGACAAATAAAAGAGACCAAACATAGCTGTCAATTACTAATTTTCTTACTTAGGAATCATGTAAATGCTAGCATGATTTTAGGACCTAGAAATGTGCCCAAGTGTGTGATTTTGTGTCTACATCTTTGTACTTGATATGAATGTCATTGTACACTACATAATCCATGATGTAATGCTATTTTGTCTCCACTACTCCCTCATCACAAAATGAACATGTTTTTGTTTCCCATGCCTCCTTAGGCATTGTCTTTCAATGGGTTTCACATCTAAGTTGGTGTGAGTTAGTCCTTAATTGTGCTATCAACATCTTCACTTTCCATTAATTTCTTCCCCGTATATGAATTTTCTTTGTGGTCCCGTGGGGTTGAATTCTTTGATGTAATATGCTTTCTTGTCCTATTTGTTTTGTCCACATGGCTGCCCTAAATTTCTCTCTTTCATACTTTTTAATTTCTTCTTGAAGTCTTATTTAGATGATGAGATTTTGTGTTGGTTTGTGGTCTATTTTGGTTGTAAAATAAAAATGTATTCCATGGATTTATCACATGGGTAGATATCTATGATTTATGCTTCACTTATTGTTTCCGTTATTCACGTGTGCACTTTTCAACACATGGATGAAGGGGATTGATTTTATCAATGTCATATTTTCTGCAATCCACACCATGCATGTCATTATCACTTGTCGTGCAAAGAGCAACCCTCAATCCAACTTGGAATGTCTTAGACATAATGAGACATTGAAAAGAGTGGAATAGAATTGACATTTATCATGTATAGTATAATACATGTGAATTGAACCTTTGAGATGCATGCACTTTTTAATATTGTATTGACCTATAAGTGATGATTTTATTTTGAAGTGTGTAAGATTTGTGATTGTTTTTGGTATACGTATTGTTGATAGTATTGATGAGGCATATTGACATTTATAAATGCATTAAAAATTATTAATTTTGTTGCTTATTAGACATGTTGTTTATAGTATTGATGAGACATATTGACATTTATAAATGTTTATAAAAATTGCTAATTTTGTTTCTCCAATCAAGTGGAGTGTTGGGGTAATGAACCATATCATGGAAATGGGAGCCATAGAAATCAACATTTGCAATGGTAGAGATTAAAGGGAAGAGATAGAGGAATGGGTAGCCATAACCTCTGGACGAACTTGATTTAATAGAAAACTATCTAGAGTGCATTATAAAAGGGTATTTGATAGAAAGAACCTCTTGCTCAAATAAAATGGTCAATGAAAATATAAGTCACTATAATTTATCATATGTTATGTACTAGTAAATGAATTCCAATATTCTAGAGTCTTCATTATCAAAAGCCGAGATAGAGGATTAGGATGAAGTTCCAGGAGGACATAGTCCAAACTAAATGCATACCATTTTATCATATGTTAAACCTATAAATTGCTTCCACATTTCACAAATTCTCTGTTAAGGACAATAAAAATTAAAAAACATGTCAATTTATCATATGTCAAACCTAGAAATGTCTTCCAATTTTCTAGAGTCTTTAATTCTAGGTCTTTTATGCTCAAGACTATATTCTCAAAAAAATCCATGAAAGTTAGTCGAAAAAAAAAAACAATGCGCTTTTCTTGAAGTGGGGATGAATGGAGTTTTTAGTGTCGTATAAGCAATTTCAAAATGCAATCAAGAGACACACATGACTTGGGATAACATTTAGAAGCGAGTATTATATTTGATTTTTTATTTTTAGGGGCATATTATTAAAATATAAAGAAGATAGCGAGTCGAGCAAGAACAAATTAATCTTGATCAATTACCATTATGTTTAAGGGCATATTTTAATGTATGTATGTATATGTATGTGCATTTGCGCGCGTATTTGTTTGTGTGTTTGTGTGTTTGTGTGTGTGTGTGTGTGTGTGCGTGCGCGCGTGCGTGCATGTTTATGTATATGCGTGTATATGTGTATACATACAATGTGTATCACATACAAATATCTATGTATTATTTCATTTTGTAAAGTTTTGTGTCAAATGAGTTAAATTTATGTTTGTTTGATGGTAAATTGTAAATGTCCAATAAATGATTTGAATATAAATTCATTTTTTTTTTTTGGTTTGATATTATACTATATTGTCATGTCGTGACATATTTATTTATCCCTCTAAATGCATTTAAATAATTTCAGCTAGGACCTATCACATCAACCTCTCACATGCCACCCTTGAATGATGTAGAAAGGGCGAGATTGTCAAATCGAGAGTCTAGAATCGTACTAACTTTGGTTTTTCCATAATTATAGTTCCTCGCTTTTTTGAAGAATAAAGGAGTTGGTAAATTAGGCAATCAACTATAAGATAAATATTATTTTAATTAAATTTAAAATATTTATTTCTCAAAACCAATAGTTTAAACATTAGATTATAAAAATAAGGAAAAATGATTAGCGAGAAGAAAAAATCTAATTGAAAAGTGAGAAAAAATATCCGCCTTCGATAAGATAATAAATTGAGGCAAGTGAAAATTGTTGAATGACCATATGTGGTTGTCAAATTTATACCAATAACGTAAGGGAAATTTGGGGTATCTACAACTAATTTAAAGCATTGGGCCCATACAAGGGCCAATGACAATTATTTTTAGGGGCAAGTGGTCCCATGTAATACATCGATTTTTCATAAATTGCAAAAAAAATTTTTTTCTAGAAAAAGTAGAGTGTTGACTCTGACAAGAAGGCCATCTATGACAATTGGAAGAGGTGGGGCATTGGACTTATCTATTTCTGCAATCCACTTTTTATCGTCATGTGTTAATATATCACCGGTTAGAGAATAATTTCCCCACCAAATCTACTTCCCTCCAAATTATTCGTTGTAAATTTTTGAAGGAAACATGTTTTATATATTCTCTTTTTTATACAAGAAACAAATATCCCTTGTTTCACATAAAATGATCCCCTAACAAATTTACATCAATCTCTATTGATAAAGATTTTACAAATATGAAGTATACCTATTTAATACACATGTTAATATTCCTGATTTTTCAATAATCTACAACATTTTAAGACTTTATGTAGTTATGTAGCTTAATTTTCATCTCGGTAATCAAATTTTATAATATATTGATCCAACTTTCACCTCCCACTTTTCTATATTTTTCATCCAAGAAGATCACTTGCTCCAACTTTCACATCCGATGTATATAGGTGAATACTACAATATCATCCTCTACAAAATGTAACCTAACACTTCTTCAATTACACCCACTTATATATGTTGAACTTGGTATAATGAAGATATAACATGGTGTGATTTTTCTTCATTGGTGAAAGACCAATTGTCAACCTTGTAATAGATAGTTGCAAAATTCATTGGTACTTCAATAAGTTTAGTCTATGGAGGACAATAGAGAACTCTAGTTTGTCTTGCTTTAGTAAATTGGGCAATTAATTTTAGTGTCTATTATCCAAAATAAGCCCATGCTTATTTTTGGTTAACTTACACTATTTTTCTCTCTTTTGTGCTTCAACCTCATTTTTTATACATTTTAAGCACTCAAGATTTCCTTGAAATGGCTCCATCAAATGGAAAATTTCTTCCCCTTTCCAAAAAGGTAAATAAGTCCTTCTAACTTGTATTTTTCAAGTTACGGTCCGACGGGCCTTAGAAGGATGGTTTGCCCAAATGCGGGCCGATGAAGCCTCTGGGAAGATTTTTGCCAAAGGGAGATTGCATGAACGATGGAGCGGCGAGAGGACATTTTGGCACTTAAAATTTTTGTGAAAAATGAGCAAGTTCTGAAATGTAGGCCTGCAAATCCACATTGAATCAGAGAAATACACGTGGTAATTTGAAAAGGTAGCGAGCGGGGATGCGGGTCATGGGAGGAAATGTGGATTTTTTCCACTTTTGCGAAAGGACACAAAATGAAATTTGGGCCCGTGGAAGCTTTGTGCCACGTGTCTTTTCGAGTTGTGGGGCGGAGAGATTTGTATTTTTTTAATTTTTGTGCGAAAGGCAAAAGTAAATTTTGGGTCCACGGATCCATTTTGTAGACTAGTTTTTGCCATTTTTGCCCTAATTTAATGCGAACTTTAGAGGAGCATAAATTTTGAACCAATGGTCCAAATCTAGAAAATTTGGTACCGTTGGAAATCTCTGGACCTCCACTATGCCATGGAAGCATAAAATATCATTTTTTGCATGCCTTAGTGGGTGGAAAACAGGAAAATGTATTTCATGCCATTAAAGTGGATCTGATTGCTTCCACTACCCATTTTTTGATATTATCTACCATCTTTCCTTCTTTCTATGCCAAAGGATGTGGGAACTAGAATTTATGGGTTACGGTGATTTATAAGGAGATTGATGGTTGGTGGTCGAGTTTTTTTAAATCGATTTCTTTCTTTCCTCTAGCTTTTGTCACTTCATATATAAATACAAGAGCTCTGCTCTTGGTAAGTGGTTGGAAATTCTTTGTTTTGCAGGCTCCCTTTTCCTTCTAGCAAAGGAATTTGTGGATTTCGGCCTTCCATTAAAATTGCAATATGTTTCTTACCTCCTGGTTGTTTTGGAATGCATCAGATCAATCTGGCAGAGCAATAAAACACGCCTGTGATCGATTTTGATCCTTTCTGTCTCTTTTGCTTACATCTAGTCTTTCATTACAAATATGGTTGTCTGTGCTTGATTATTGCATGTATTTTGTTAGTTTGTGTCTACCAAAGAACTAGTGTTCATCATTCCTTTGGTGCATCACCTTGTAGTTTAGTTATTTCTTATTTCTTGTATCCCCTTTTATCCTTGTCTCCTTGGCAATTTTTAGATTAGGTATAGACATAGATCCTTTGTAAGTCCTCAAGTATGCACCCAAAACAAAGGAATATGAACCGACTTTTAACTGGAGAGCTTTCCCACTTTTGCAAGGTCTCACACCTTAGGAAAGTTCAATGTTATGCAATCACACCAGATGATTCTCGCCTTAGAAAATCAAATTTTAGAACTCATTTGGGGTCTTTATGATTTTACACTAACAATGTCTCTATTATGATTTACATATAATTGTTTATAAAATTTTATCATCACTCTCAAATAGGCCATTCATATTTGGGACCAACCTTAGATATACATTTATCCCAAAGAGTCGCATTGAAATATGGTTGAAATGTCACTCAAACATAGAGTCACAATTTAAAGGTAAATATAACAAACATTTGTTTTCCCTTTCTACATGTGAATATGTTATTAGAACAAGGATATGCCATGCATTTGTTTAAATGTTGGTCATTCCCTTAGCCTTAATGGCTTATTTGAAAACAAAATGTGTAAGAGGATGAATACCCAAATGATCAAGCAAGCTTTGAAGTACATCTTAATTGTTAGCCTCACATTCATACATATCATCGATATGTTCTACATCTT
The DNA here is from genome assembly GCA_018340775.1 of Taxus wallichiana var. yunnanensis. NCBI lineage: Eukaryota > Viridiplantae > Streptophyta > Pinopsida > Cupressales > Taxaceae > Taxus > Taxus wallichiana. Next base: position 179,326,046 of record CM031238.1, on the reverse strand, counting down.
CCATCATAATTTAATGCATTGTACTAATTTCATCCTCTATCATGGCCTCAACAAATTATTCTAGTGTAAATAACCACTTCTTGTAGTTTTTTAGCTTCTCCTATATACTTAGATGAAATTTATTGTGTTAAGTTTTATGCTTCTAAGTTGTAAGCAATGAATGTAGAATAGGAACACGTGTCTTGATTATATTTGAAGTTGTTTCTCCTTCGGGGATGTTGTTGGATCCTACAATCCCTACCTAGTGCTTTGTTTCATGTCAGCATAGATAATACTTTATCTTGGTTGATTTCTATTATAGTTAAGTGTTATTTCTATCCTTGTTTCTTGAATAAATTGTATATACACATGCTTGTGTTTAATGCAACACATACAACATTAGACTATGCATAGAAGAACCTCTTCTTTGGTACTCGAATTCTAGATCTCTAGAATACCATTTAACTAAACTATAATTTATAAATATTTTCACCCTTTTAAAGTTTAATTAGGTTTTTACACTATAATAAAATGAAGAATGAAATAAATGTTACATGGGGTTATTTTGATTAATTAAATTCCAACATTAACTATTCAATATCAGAATAACACTTTTATACTTGTTAAAACTATGCACAATGCAATACAAACTCACAAATACATGGGATTGAGTGCACTTAGTTGATTTCGATGATTTTGGGTTGATTAGGGTGTTCAATATTGGAACATGGTTTTTAGACTTGACAAGGGTTTGGAACTAGAACTGCGAGTTGAGATCTCCCGGCACATGACCGTATAAAGCAGGTTAGGACCATATAGATGTTCTTGCCCCTGTTGTATGTTTTTGACCCAAGAGTGCAAACCTGCAATGTGAAGTTTGGAAGATAAAAAGTGGAGTTTATTACTATGTTTCATGCATTTACTTCTCAAAAATTGTTGACATAAGAGTGTGTAAGAGAAAAAAAACTAGATAAGATACTCGGGGATGTATCATATGAGAATGGTTAAAGTGTACTTATTTTAGCAAAAGAGTAATGTCGAACACCATTGTCAAAGAGTAGAATTACCAAATTTGAGTTTCTACATCTCCCCCTTTAGGTATGAAATGAATTCACATGCTTAAAGGAAAATATACCTAAGTGTGTAGACATACTTTGTCTTTGCTTCATGTTTATTTTGCAATATCTTGTTATATTGATGTTGGCACACTCTACGATGAAACCTCGCTACACAGTGTGTAGTCAATGTCCATGATAAAGAATTGAACTTTAACTCAAATTTAAAGATGAAATGTAATGAAATTTCAAATTGTAAATAGTTAAATAAATATATGTAAAATGTGGAAGGAATACACATATTTGTTTTGTGGGGGGAAGAGCTTCCCATTCTTTTCTTGTGTTTAGAGATTTGGATTGCTAAACTTTACTGAATGATTGGGGGTGATCATTCCCAATTATGCTGAGGAGATGTTGAAGTATTGGGTGTATGAAACCCAACACACAAATTCCAAAGAGAAATAAGAAGAATGAGGAGTGAAGCACCCGTGAAGGAAACATTTACGTATCAAGGCCATTCAACAACTTTATATCTCACCCTTGGGTATAAGATGAGAGGCAGATTGCCTATGAAGAACTTAATCACTTTGCTACCTTCCATAACCCCACAAACCACACTATTGTAGATGGATCTAGACCCAAATTTGTAAATTAGGACACAATAAAAAGAGAATGGATTCCCCCATACTCTCCCCATGTGGAGCACAATTGAGTAAAAATAGATTATAATTGAAATGTGCTTAAATGTAGTTGGATAAAGGAGACCCACATCCCTTATATTCTTGAAACTGGAACTAAAACTAAGTTTTGTGAAGAATAAGGAATGAAACCTTTCATGCCCCTAAAAATGATATAAATTGAGTCTTTTGAAGTATGAATTTGTGTCAAAAACTTGCAAATGTAGGTGAAAATATGAATGTATGCGAAAATTATTGCAACTATTCCCGTGGAAAAATGTAGGAATGGGTCAAGAATGTCCATACAGTCTTGACCTTCTTTGTACAATTTTGACATCGTGCTTTCTTTTCTAAATTTTTGTGTCTCGATATTGTTTCGAGTGTTTTTTCTTTTTTGTGCTTATGTCTAAGTCCAAAACATGTCCATGTCTACCGTAGGTGTAGAATATACCCAGATGAATGCCCCCTCCTTTAAGGCATGTGTGATGAATATTTTGAGCACGCAACTCAAAAGAATAGATGTGTAACCAATTCGATAAGTCTAATAATCTGCATAGAAAACACATTAAGGGTTAATGTGGTAGCCACCAAGAAGAATATGTACCTAAAAGGGGATGTGCATGGTGGAGACCATGGTGCACAATCAAGAGAAATAATATCAATAAGAAGGATAATAACAACAATGTAAACATGAGAACTTTTAACAATCAACAATAATAATGCAATTATAAGTGAAAACATAACAAATACAAACAATGCCACATAAAAAGGCTTAACACCTAAAAGCATTGGAAACTCATGGTGTTGCAAGAAAATCAAGGCCCTTGAACCTATAAACAAGAGAGGAAATGCCATAAAATAAAGGAATGATGCCAAAAACATGGGACAACCACAATGTTGTGAGAAAAACATGGCACACATGCCATAATTAAAGTAACAAACATGTAATTACACACATCTAACAAGCATGTATGAAAAAAATAAGTATCATAATGTGATAAAATGACATAGCAAGTGAGATATAGAAAATCATGTGAAACCAAAAGCTATCAACACCACATAAGACACATGTGTTAGTCCTATTAGTTCAAAATATAACAAATACACTATGTATGTAATCAAGTGTAATGAGGAAGTGAAAAGGTACTATAATGAAATAATATCACCTAGTTTGTGTGGAGGGATGCCCCCAAAAGAAGTATGTAAGGAACCTTGATAGCTCCCATAATCATGTATCAATTTGTATGTCTTGCATCAAGCTTAATATACCTTGTGAACACATGTGTGTAAAGAAGAAAATATCAAACTACAAACTAAAAGGATAAACACCATGTATAATATAAAGTTCAAAACAATGTATGCTAAATAAATAGGTCTTGAGTTTTGTGTTTTTGCATTTATTTGAACATTTTTATTTTTGTGGTTATATGAGTGTTTTTGGAAATTTCTTAGTACATAGTTATGTGTCACACCCGATCGATGTGAGTTCCAAAAATGGTAAAAGACAATCAACTATTACGATTGAAGATGATAAAATAATAAAGGTGATGATATTTTTTTTTTTAAATTACTTATACGGCGATTACGATGGCCCACAACAAAAGTAACGCGACTAAGTCACACATATGAAAAAGCAACACCAAACCGCAATCGCAAATGACAAGGAGAAATTATAACAATTTTTGCAATGTTAATACAATGTCGCATTAACGACCATACAAGACAAGAATTCAACTTAGTCCCGCTTCGTAAGTTATATGGATTACGATTATTTTTATAAGTTTTGATGATAAATATATTATGATGACCGTAAAGTGTCGAAAGACCCATTAGCGATTTATGATTGCACTCGAAAAAAAAGCAAGCTTTATTTGAAATTTCACCAATTAAATAAATTTCGACCCATTTTAAATTTATTCCAAAGGGAATTAAATAAGTTTTTTACTTAAGTCCATGGATAAAATCACAGTCGTGGTTTGGGTTAATTAATCCATTTAATTAATAAAATAATATTACACCACCTAAGTCTCTTCCCAAAATTCACATTTAAATATAAAGTTCCCTAATAAAGATCAACTATAGAGTATAGTCATGTTCTCATTAAAAAACAAGTAATACATTTATTTAAAAAAAAACAATCTTATTCACCAAAGTGAAAATCTAATTAAATCAGGGCCCTAGATTTGTTTTTAATCTCCACCGTTAGATATGCTAAACCTAAAACCAATGTGAGGATATAGTTATCAAACCTAAATTTATTCTTTCATTTCTATTCTTCTCATTCATTCGGGTGTTTGCTTTTTTTTTTGCAGGAAGAATGGAGGCAAAGGAGGAGCTAGGGAAAACATGGAAGGAGGGTTTCATCTCTCGAGTTTTATTTCTCTCTAATGCACTATGGGTTATGGTTTTTCATGGCCATTTTTATGAATCTTTATTTTCATTTTCAACTTGTAAATGCTTAGATTTTGATCCAAAAGTTTTAATTATTTGCTGGTTAAAGGATTATATATATATATATATATATATAAAATCAAATCTAATCATATACACATACACCGGTCATATTTGTATTGGCCCCCAAAGGGGCGGCGACAAAGTAGTGAACTAGGTCGTATGGCCTTCATACATGGCGAATTGAAGTTTGGTGGTGCGACCTTGAGCCGAATGGAGAAAGGGAGGGTTGCGTATATGCCACTGCCTAGCCGTGGCTAACCCCACCTTATTATTTTTATTTTTTTTTGTGTTTTTGGCTTGAACCAACACTCTTATCTTCTTAAACGACCATGAATATATTTGTTACCAAATTTTTTAAAAGGGATTTTCCTTTCGTAAAGCATAAACTTTCACTCTTATATATATATATATATATATATATATATATATATACAAACAAACCTTCATTAAAGAGATATACAATTCTCCTTTATATTAGTTTTAATATTCCATTATAAATATTAAAATTAATATTAATATATATAGGGATGGAGATAAACAATCTGAGAATAACCAAATTCAGGAAAAGTTCTCAAACATTTTTGTTTGTAGAAAGGATTTTATATATATATATATATATATATATATATATATATATATATTTGCAGGTTAATACACTTTATTATCATATAAGATTATAGGAAAAAAAAATAGACAACATGTAATTTTCTCATAGAGTTTTATTCAAAGTTGTTCATAATGTGTGATTTTTAATGATATTTGGCTAAGGATTTAAATATATACAACTCAACCAAATTGTTGATGCCAAGTTGAAAATAACAAGAAACTACATCTTTGAAAAAGGGCAAAACCCTTATTTTCTTCTATTCAAGTAGTAAGATATGGCTTTAAATGCCACAATTGTCATACAATAAAAAAATACTTGAAATTTTAGACTAAACATTCAACCATTACATAATTCCATGAAGAAAGTTTCATGCATAGAGATTGCAAATTTTTCCATCCCATTCCAATTTTATTTTAACCAAAAGCTGGTTTCTTTCACTTTAAATAAGACATTCCAAGAAGGAGAAACAAAAGTATATACAACAACTCTACTTGTGAAATAAGAAGAACACTTCCAGTTTATAGTATGCAATAAGATGGAGTTTTAAAACAATAACTAGAAATCCATAAGTAAGAATTCATAACAACAAATAATTATTATAATAGTCCTTCCTTAAAATAATTCCTTACACTTAACATAGTTAATAAAGAAGGAAAATAACTTAAGAATGCAAGTATAAACACTCCACTTAAAGTGAAGACACCATGTCAAAATGCAAACTCTTTCACAATCACAACTTACTGAACTCCAAATGCACAAAAAAAAATCTGCAACTTTTACAATTTTAAAGACCATTCTTTCAAGTTCCATGCCATCCAAAAGCAACTCCAAAACCCATGAGAAACCAACATGTTTACCTCCCAACCTATAGGCATCATTACATGCCTTAATGTGGACCAAAAGGACATGATCACCTCCCTCGAAGCCCATGGGAAAGAGGGAGGGGCATGCCTCAAACCAACAGTAGAGAAAAATGTAACCAAAACACATTCAAGGATATAATACTTAGGAGTAACACCCCAAAAACAATGCAACATAACCAATGAAAGACTCTAGAAGCACCAAACTTCTCAACGAGGGAAGAGGGGATAATATATCCTATAAATTGCCAAATTTAAAAGCAAATTAACTATAGTAAGCCACCATCTCCTTATCTCTCCATGAGATATCGTAATACTCTCCTTATCTCTCCATAATATATTATAATACTCTCCTTATCTCTTCATAAATTCTCCCCTTATCCCTACATGCCCTTCAAACCAAATGAAGGGGTAAACCATAGTTCCCTCAAGCTTGTCCATCAAGCATGAGGGTGAGTAAAAAGGGGATTCTTCCCTCTTCCCACACATGCCCAAAATCCAATCCATGCAAGATTGGATGGGAAAACAAAAGACAAGCAAATTGAACAACCAATTCCAATCCACACAACACAATTTTAACCATTTCAAACAAGAAGAAAATTTGAGGTAAGATCCTACCTCAAGATTAAGCAAGTGTTCCAACCCAAGCTTCCACAATCCACTTCCTTCTCCTTGTAAGCTCCCAAAAGAAAACCAAAGCAAGAAAAATGAAGCAAGTAACCCCAATCCCTTCCACAAGAGGGGATGATATAGAAAAATAGCAACCCAAAGGACCAAATGGGAGGGTGACAAGTGTCACCCTCCACCTATGCTTTAACCAATCTAAAATATCTAAAATTTGCACCCCAAAACCCCAAATTAAAAGATAAGAAAATAAATATCCAAGCAATCATGGAGGATCCCCACATCCCAACATCATTCACATAATCAAGAAATTTTCATAAAGGACAATGGAGAAAAAGGGGCAAAATGGCCAAATGGGCTCAATTTGCCTTGGAAGGAGCCCACCTACCCCTAGGTATAGGGCCTAGGGACTCTTTCCAAGGAAAATTTAGTCCATAACTTGCCTTATACACCTCTTAAATGTCACCTTTTCCCAAATCCGAGTTTGGGAAAAGATGACATTTAGGAGAGGTAGTTGGGCTCACCTAATCCATGATTAGGTATCCCAAATCCTCCATTAGGAAGACTAAAGCAAGACATAACCAAATTTGCATAAAATCCAAGGGGTTAGAGTTAAAATCAAGGTCAAAGCTAATAGAAAAGAGGATTATAATTATTAATAACAATGTCATAGAAGAGGGGTTAGCAACACCAATAAGATAAGAAGGTAATAATAATACAACATCACAAGGGGGTTTAAATAATCCACAACAAGACCAAGGTCAAGAAAGGTGACCCATAGAAAAATAAACTAGGAAGGAACTTTGGCCTTTTAGGGTCCATTGTGCTGGTTTGAGACATCCCCTGCCTGAGTCCCATGTTTCTCACATGATGAAACCTGTCATCTGCACACTCAAGTTAAACATTATACCTTCCCAATAATAGCTAACAAATACGAAAACAATGTAAGAAATATCTCAATGATAATCCGCATATGATCAATAACTAGCTAGTGAATAATCAAACTATGATCCACCAATAGTGTAACAAGAGGGGAAACATGATAATGCATCTATGAAAAATATATATACCATCCTGCGAGATCTCATAATCTAGTCATAATTAGTGCATCGATACTTAAGAAAATCAAACATATTGGCATCAAATTCCATGTACATCCATACTATAAAATGAGTTAGCATCCAAAATCAACATATAGTTATCCATGTATGTAACACTATCATCATCAAAAAGAATTATATCGATAGTCAACACCTCAATCAAAATAATACGATGCCATAATGAGTCAACATGGTCTAAAATGGGAATCAAAATAGGTGGGCACTACATCCCCTTCCCTAGAATTAGAATTCCTCCTGGAAGTCACAGGGAAGTGGGTAAAATGACCTCTTAAAGGTAGCATATCTTACCAAGTAGTTGTTAGTCCCAACAAACATGTCCCACCAATCCTAACTTCGCATGCCTTAAGTGTATCTCTCATTGAGAGAAAGTTAATTAAGGAAAACTATAACTTCCAAGAAATTTATTAACATTATCGCCTAAAACCCATACATGGTCCCACGTAAGTGGATTTTCATCAAAATATCACTTTACAAAACTAATGTCGGGTGAACTAAGGGAACAAATTTTTTTGTCTCAAAAAGGTTAACAATTATGCGCACTTGATGTGCACGAACCCACTCAAGAAAACCATCAAAGGCACTACAAAACCACACAAGAAGAGAGAAAATTTCCAAATTTATGGGTGGTTTCACCTCCTAGCTCACACTTAACTTAAAAAAATGGACAACGGTTCATAAGGCTCTCCAAATCGGTCCTAACATTTACACTATTCATTAAGGGGGTCAAAGATGAATGTTTACATAATACCGGGCATAATAAAAGCGTGATGAATTGATTTGGAAATTCCTTTTACGTTCACACAAATAAAGTTCCAATAGGTTGAATGTGTAATATATATCTAACCATAAATTAGGATTAGTTTAGTTTCATGGTTCCATAGCTTGAACCATTTTCTAGGACATCACAATTCAGGTTCAAAATTTTCATTAGAAAACCAATTAGGAATAGTTTAATTTTTATATTTTACAAGTTTATCAAAGTTCCACCATGAAAATTTCCAATTTTTCACACTTTCTACATCCCAACAAGGCCACTATCTTTCATTAAATCATCAAACAACTTGTTTTTAAACTCAACAAGACATATGAGAAGTTTACTAGAATTATAGTTCCTTTAACACTATAGCCAAGAGAAAACATGAATGAGCTAGGTGGAAAAAGTATTCAAAAGGAGGTTTCCCAAACCTATCCTATCCAAATTATTTCTTGGTTGGCTTACAACAACTTTCCCGCTCACACCTCCTAAGTAAATTTCCAAATTATTTCTCAACAACTACCTAGGTTACCAATGACTTAGATCAACAATATATATATATATACATATATATACTTAAAGAGGTCACAATATATATGTATATACATACATTTTGTATATACTACAGGAAACGATATAACCATAACTCTTCTCCATATCATATATATACTATATATGTTATTTTAAATCAACATACTACCTAGGTTATATATGACCCATATAGATCCAATATATATACACACACACACACACACACACACACACACACACACACACACACATATATATATATAATTCTTAAACTAGAGTGGTGAGTTCATTCTCAAACAAGGGACTTCAAATTTACCACCCCGTTGAGTGGTAAGAATAATGGGACCACATTTTAAAGAGATCCCCAAAACAACACACTCTCAAATCAACCTCGAATTCACATTTCTTAACAAGGGTTTACACCATTATCAAAGGATGTCGTTACCCAAGGTAGGTGGAATGAACATATAATCATCATTTTTAGTCCTCGCAAAAAGGGGTTAAACCATTTATCCAAAAATAAGTTAATGAGAGTCCTCTAAGGTGATTGAAATATTATACAAAAGTCTCCTAAGATTCAAGTAGCCAAAGGCATATCCAATTTTTGAGAAAATTACAACCTTCTATTATTCTCTTTACTTTCACAAGAAGAACCAAGGAATGGCTAAACAATGCCTAAATCAATTACATAAGACCAACCATTCAATGTGTATCTGAAATTAGATGAACATCACACAACCGATAATAATGAATATCTCTCATTTTATTTGATTCAATATATTATGATCACAAAAAAATAGATTTTAGGGGGTAACTCGACGCTAACATTTTCTTTCAACCAAGGTCGTTCATGAATAAATATTCTACGTGTTCCCAAATACATAAAGTTGTTCAATTTCATTCTTGGTTAAAAAATATACATAAGTGCATAATATATATATATATATATATATATATTGTGGGTTTCCAACTATCATATTCTCTATTCTTTACACCACATTAACTTGAAATTTCATGGACCAACACCAAGATTGGCATACAATCTCTTCCCATTAGGAGAGAAATCAAAATCAAGTGATTGTCTTCCACCGAGAGATAGATAGATAGATAGATAGAGAGAGAGATAATATTGTTATTTTAATCAATGTTATTCTATCCAAGAGATACGGTAAGCATGAGAGACAAATTCTATATTGTCCATATTTAAGCCTTAAGTGCCACAAACATGATTGTTTAAAAATTTTCTAACCCATTTGTGAAGGATTACTATCACGAGTGTACCTTCTATGGCAAGTGTTCAATCAAGTTCCATAACAATGTCTCACGTGACAAAACTAATAAGAGACCATAATATGAAAATGGGTCTGTCAAGCTCAAGAAGAGTTATAAAGAACTAGAACATTACCAAGATATTTCCAAATATTATATTGAGGGCAACGATGAAATTTTAAATTGTGGAACCCAAATTATGCTTCAAATTTCTCGAAGGGCTTCTTAGGTTATGAGAAGGGTAAAAACAATAGCTATGAATAACGTTTTGTATGAAATCATTGTAAATAAAAGATACCAATAATCATTTCTTCCTATCATTTATTTAATGGAGACTAGTTAGAGGATTGACTAAATTTTTTTCTCTCAATTATGATTAATTTAGACATACATTCCCAAAAGGAATTGTAAGGGTTATAAAGAACTTTTCCAAATTAAAGAGGATTATAACAACAAGCTCAGGTATAAATTCTTGAGGAGTAAAAATTTCTCCTAACCCACATTGATACAATTTAAGATGTGGAGAAACCTTTTTGGTATTAGTTTTCTCTACAATGAAGTACATCTATTTATTTCGTGCCCATCCAAAATGGGTTTTGTTAGGTTTAGAAAATATGCTTTTTAACATTGCACCAAGAGTTCTGACGATAACTCCACAACACATGGATGAATATAAATATAACCAAACAACAAGGAATACCCCTCATATATAGGGGATAATTCTATATTCATATATCAAAAATTACCAATTATTTCCAAAACCAAAACCAAGATTGCTTACGATGTCTAAAATGACTAACTAAGCCAAAACAATCAGCACCAAAAATGTTCCTTAACATCTAACTCATATGGGTCACATCAATCAACCAAGAACATGTGTAACACAACATGATTACAATATTATAAAAGTTTACACCCTCCAAGAATGTTTTGAAAAAAAAATCAAATAGGTCACTAAGACCCAGTTCTCCCATTGCACAATCTAGCCAAAATGGCTATAAAAAGGGTCTACCAAACAATTGTGATACCTAACTCGAAAAAAACACATATAACCAATTATTAATTATATATAGAGTCTAACGAGATGTTCGAAACCTAAAACTGGCGAACAAATCTCAAACTCGAAACACCATTATGGGGCCAGTTATTAAAATTTTGTTGCCGCATTTCAACAATTTTTAGTGAAAGTGGCTATAAATCCGAGTTTCAAAACAAGCGTCTATAGCTTGAAAATTATTATATCAAATCTCATCTAATCTCTATATATAGATAATCTAATGCAACTGGTAGAATATATTTATGATAACCAAGGCTGAAACTGTGACCTATTTTCCATTGCTAACTATCATTATAAGGCTAGTTTGTTTTGTGACAACACGACTTAGAGACCTCCAAAACATGCTTGAAAAACTAGCTCCCAAAGCATTTTTCTCAAAACCAATGGTTGCAACCAATTGACATGGAGAAATACTAGAGGTTAGAAGTGGTAGATTTCAGTTTCCTACTAAGGCTCCCTAAACCACGGGTCCAAATCGAAATGAATTTCTTAGTTTTCAGATGATGTCCCATACAACAAAATGATCAATTGGGCTCAAAACACCTTCAACTAAATGATCCAATGATCTTATAAATTTAGTTTAAACTTTTTTGTGACATCCCATGTCACTAAAGAACAAGATAACCCTAAACAACCTCTGTTACGGAAGTCCGAAAGCCATTTTGCACACTCTTTTTGAACAACTTTTCCTAACTTTTACAAGATGTTTTAAATTAGAGAATTTGAACGACTTGCATTTCAAACACAACTGGTGGTTCCATTTCTCAAATTAACTCGTGTAATCTTGTAATCAATTATAAAACACATCCCGTGAGTAGGAACAATGCTCCAAAGTGGTTGTCCTAGATGTGTGGCATTCAACGCCTTATGGCGGCATTCTGGCGATGCAGAGAGACATCTAAGTTCAACATAATTTTTTTGTTAAATGGGAAACCAAACCAAACCAAACTTAGTGTTTAAAAATTGATCATTCCTAAGTACGTCTAGTTTTGGAACCTCGCTCGATACCGTGATTACGCAATGCCCCAAATGGACATATTTTTCCCTAAAAGGATTGTAGGAAAACCCCAATAAAGTAATATGTAGATCTAAATTATTTAAAGGAATGGTGACTTGGGTAGAATGGAAAACACACACACAAAACAACCCTTATATTTAAATATTTCCACTCAGATTTGGTTCCACAAATTAATAAAGCCCAAATATGAAGAAAGAATGCAGATTTCATATGCAAATAAGGCTGAAATTAATTAATAAAATTCTGCAGACAAGCTGCCCTTGCACAGATCTGAAATGACACTTATAGTCATCCAAAAATGCTGAAAATAGGTTGCTTTCATTCATAAAAATCAGATTAACAGATGACAACATAAATCAACCAAAATAGAAAGAGTAGGTTGATCCACCTTGGAAAAATATGATAAACAACTGTTTGCAACCTTCCTTACAAAAATCTGATGCAAATCTTCATTAAAACACTATTGGAATAACAAAAGAAATCTGTGAAAGCCCAATAGAATTCCTTGTGTAGAAATTCCTCTCAAACTCTTGGGGTTTTCATCCACAAGAGGGAAAATACTAAGGGTTTTTATCCTTAGAATATATTTGGTAAAAGCTTCAAGCTTCAACACAATTCAGAAAATATCAAATGGTCATAGAATGCCTTCCCCTCAAGTTGACTTCTCCTTATAAAGGAAGAAGAGACCCAAAACAACCTCCAAAATGTCCAATCAACATGCAATGATTTTCTCTATGCAATTTCTACCCTCCATTTTCCTTCCTAGGACAAGTCACATTTTTCCATAGGGAGGATACAAAAATACAATGTTTTTTATCTTTTCTAAGTTCCCATGATCCCTCCTCAATGCAAGTCGCCATTCTCCCTAGGGAGAATACAAAATGTATTTGGACCACTAATAATTGCCCCCAAGGCTAGTAGCACCTTCCTATAGGGATTACAAATTTTATAAGTGCTTTTTCTTTCTACATTTATATAATTAAGTTAAATAAATTAATATAAGTGCTTTATTATTATTTTCTTTTCTTTTGGCACTTTATAATAATTTATTGTAACTTAAGCCACCTTTGTGATCACCCTTTGGCCTCGGGTTGACAAAATAGGCCAAAGGTCTTCAATTGGGAAGAGGATATTACACAAATGTCACGCCCCACTCAATGCGAGTTCCAAAATGGTAAAAGGAAATAAAGTATTATGATCGAAGATGATAAAATAAAAAAGGTGGTAATAATTTTTTTAAAATTACTTATATGGCGATTACGATTTCTCAACAAAATTAACGTGACTAAGTCACACATTCGACAAAGCATCACCAATTGTAATCGCGAACAACAAGGAAAATTATAACAATTTTTGCAATGTTAATACAACATCGCATTAACGACCATATGGTATAAGAATTCGACTTACTCACGCTTTCTACGCAGATTATAAGAATTACGATTATTTCTATAAGTTTTAACGATAAATATATCTTGACAACGGTAAAGTGTCGAAAGACCCATTAGCGATTTACGATCACGCTCGAAAAAAAAAAGCAAGGTTTATTTGAAATTTCCACCAATTAAATAAATTTTGACCCATTTTAAATTTATTCCAAAGGGAATTAAATAAGTTGTTTACTTAAGTCCATGGATAAAATCACGGTCATGGTTCGGGTTAATTAATCCATTTAATTAATAAAATACTATTACACCACCTAAGTCTCTTCCCAAAATTCACATTTAAATATAAAGTTCCCTAATAAAGATCAACTATAGGGTATAGTCATGTTCTCATTAAAACACAAAGTAATACATTTATTTTAAAAACAACCTTATTCACCCAAGTGAAAATCTAATTAAATCAGGGCCCTAGATTTGTTTTAATCTCCACCATTAGATATGCTAAACCTAAAACCAATGTGAGGATATAGTTATCAAACATAAATTTATTCTTTCATTTCTATTCTTCTCATTCATTTAGGTGTTAGAGATTTTTTTTTTGTAGGAAGAATGGAGGCAAAGGAGGAGCTAGGGCAAGCATGGAAGGAGGGTTTCATCTCTGAGTTTCTATCTCTCTCAGATGCACCATGGGTTGATGGTCTTTCATGGCCATTTTTATGAATCTTTATTTTCATTTTCAGCTTGTAAATGCTCATATTTCGATCCAAAAAGTTTTAATTATTTGTTGTTTAAAAGACTATATATATATAATCAAATATATATATACATACATGTCATATTTGTATAGCCCCCGAAGGGACGATATATAAAAGCAAATCTATTATGCCTTCACACATGGTGAACTAGGGTTGTGGTGCGGCCTTGAGCCCAAAGGAAAGGGAGGAGTAGTATATGCCGCTGCATGTCATATGGCTAACCCCATCTTTTTTTGAATTTTGTTTTTGGCTTGAACTAACACTCTTATCTTCTTAAACGACCATGAATATATTTGTTACAGAAAAAAGTTCAAAGGAATTTTCCATTTTGTAAGCATAAACTTCCACTCTTATAGTTATTATTATTTTTTACAAACAAACCCTCATTAAAAAGATATACTTCTCCTTTATATTAGTTTTAATATTCCATTATTAATATAAAAATTATATATATATATATATATATATATATATATATATATATATTTCTTATTAAAAAATCCTTTCTAAAAATAATGTTTGAGAGCTTATTCACACTCTTTATTCCCAGTTATTATTATTTTCCCACAAACTATAAGGTATAGTTATGGAGATAAACAAACCCGGGAATAACTCTCATTTATATTAGTTAATATTCCATTATTAATTTTTTTCAGAAAAAATAATATTTATATATATATATCTATATATATATTTATTATATATAGTAGGTTAATACACTTTATTATCATCTAAGATTATAGGCAAAAGTAAATAGACAACATGTAATTTTTTGATAGAGAGTTTTGTTCAAAGTTGTTCATAATGTGTGATTTTTTAATGATATTTGGCTAAGGATTTAAATATATATAACTCAACCAAATTGTTGATGCCAAGTTGAAAATAACAAGAAACGACATCTTTTTTTTTTAAAACGATTTTGACCGAGCTTAGAACCGTGAGGGTTACAAGATCCCACCCATACATAAAAACCTAGGTAAGGGACAATAAAATGCACAGAACCAAAACTCCACATATGGAGCCCACCGAAAGAGCCAAAACGAACATGGAAGCACAAAACTAACACCAAAATAAAACCAAAAGCGAGATGCAACCAATTGCAAGAGGAACCACAACCCCTATTAAGACCCGCATGCCGAGTCATCCGATTTGTCAAGCTCCTCCGCTACTATTACTCCCCGAGAAACCCCTACACCTCAGCTGACACCACCTACAATGCCACCGACTGAAAACCTAACCATCCCTAGCAAGAGTTGGAAAGCCACCCTGACATGATCCGTGAAGCTCGTTCAAGTGGGCGATGGTCGAGTCAATTGGAGAGCGTGTACTTTAGATAGGTCTAGAGGGGGTAAATAATTGGGTCTGGGGCCACCATGATATAAAAGGGCATGCACATTCTTAGCGTGAAGAAGAATTTCCCTGTATTTCTCACCAAGCCAATAAACCCCACTCTCATAACCAATATCCAATTTGTCCACTTCTTCCACCCATAACAATGGATTAGGGATACGACACCTATCTAATTCCTCACTCAAACTGCCTCTGTATAAATAAAATGTTTGACCATGGCTTCGACGTCTACCTTTACCATATGAATCATAAGACAATTGGATATGAAAACATCCACAATTTATGAATTGACACGTGCCCTATACGATTCTTGCATATAGGAATCACCAAACACACATTCAATAAATGACCTCCGATTCAACTATAGCGAAAAATGTCTTGAAAGTGCCTACGAGAGATATTTGTGGAGAAATACATTTCCCACCACTTGCCTCGTAGAGAGAGAATGGAAATCCTAAGAAAACCATGGTGTTTCAGCCTTGAATCAACAAGATGGAAGAATGAGGAAGGAAAGCCAATAACCAACTATATGACGTTGGCCCCATTAAAGCTACAATCAAATCTAGATCTTTCCTTCATGGGAAATAATATCAATCAAACCATGCCAATCTTTTAGATTATGCGAAATCAATGCTTCGTCGAACACATCAATCGCCGCATTAGCGAGAAAATCAGCGACACAATTTTCTTACATGAAGACATGTTTAATGCTCCAACTTTGATATTTACCGAACCAAAAAGAATGTTGGAAATATAAAAATTAAATTGCCATGAGAGAGCTGATCCCTTAGTTATCGCATGGACAATAACTTGTGAGTCTCCTTCCACTTGAAGACAATCACAACCACATGAGACTACCAACTTGATACCGTCCAAGAGCTTGAGATTATGCAAGATTATATGTTCCATCACCCAAAGGGAAGGAGCTAGCCACAATCACCTCCCTTTCTCATTTCTCACAATACACCCCACCCCGATTCAAGAAACTACATCTTTGCAAAAGGGTAAAAACCTTATTTTCTTCTATTCAAGTAGTAAGATATGGATTTTAATACCACAATTGTCATACAATAATAAAAGAAAATACTTGAGATTTTATAGTAAACATTCAACCATTATATGATTCCATGAAGAAATTTTCATACACAGAGATTACAAATTTTTCTCGTCCCATTCCAATTTTATTTTAATGAAAAGATGATTTCTTTCACTTTAAATAAGACATTCCAAGAAGGAGAAACAAAAGTATATATAACAACTATACTTGTGAAATAAGAAGAACAATTCTAATTTATAGTATGCAATAAGATGGGGTTTTAAAACCACAACTAGAAATCCATAAGTAAGAATTCATAACAACAAATAATTATTAAAACAATCCTTGAATAATTCCTTACACTTAACATAGATTAAACAAGAAGGAAAATAACTTAAGAATGTAAGTACATAAACCCTCACTTAGTGAAGACAACATGCCAAAATGTAGACTCTTTCACAATCACAACCTGCAACTCCAAATGCACAAAACAAAAATTTGCAACTTTTACAATTTTAAAGACCATTCTTTCAAGTTCCATGCCATCTAAAAGCAGCTCCAAAACCCATGAGAAACTAGCCTGTTTACCTCCCAACCAATAGGCATCATTACATGCCTTAATGTGGACCAAAAGGACATGCTAGCCTCCTTCCAAGCCCATAGGAAATAGGGAGGGGCATGGCTCAAACTAGCAGAGAAAATGTCTCCAAAACACATTCAAGGATATAATACTTAAGGGTTTCTAGACCTGATAGGGGTTAGAAACTTGAAATGTGAGTTGAAGATCTCCTGGGGTAGGTCTGCATAATAGGGTTAGGAATGTATAAACATTCTTCCCCATACTATACCTTTTTGACCCAAGAGTATAAACTGTAATGTGAAGTTTAGAAGTTGACAAGTGGATTTTCTTATTGTTTTTCATGCATTTACTTCTTAAAACTATCAATATATGACTTTTAAGAGAAATCAAGCTAGACAAGAGACCTAGGTATGTACCAAATGAGAATGGGTAAAGTGCACTTGTTTGAGCAAGAGAGTAATGTCAAGAATAACAATGCCAAAGATTCAAATCACCAAATATGAGTGTATACGTTTAACCCTAACAAGACATTATTGTATTAGTAAAAATTAAAGATGTTATTTAACTTTCCTTTTGATTTCCCTTTTTTTCTTTTTATGAAAAGTTGTCATTATAGAAACATTTCCCTTTTTTGTTTGTTATGAAGAGTGGTCACCATAAAACACAATTGGAATTTTACGACATATGTTTGCAAATGTATTCAAATAATGGAAATGTTGACCACCAACTAAAGGGCTACACCATGGGTTCTCTAAATAGTTATAAAAATAATTTTCCAAATGTTTTAAGATTTAAATACGTAGCACGAAAATGATGTATGCCTAGTTCTATTAGTTTATACAATATTTAATGTATGAAAGATAATTGATAAATCCAAAATATGGTTCTTATTTTAAGTCTATTTACAAAGCCGTAGTTTGTTGCATTATTGGTTATAAAATTTAAAGTTGATTGGTTTTATTTTCTTTTTATTCTTTTTATTCACATCTTGATTTATCATAGGGATTAAAAAACATATATGTGGATAAACATGTGTATCACATAACTATTTTGAACCTTGATTTTATAAGATATAAAACATTAATTTCATATAATGATATACAAGATGATGATTTTTACTTCAATAATTCATTCATCCCTATTTTTGTTCCAAGTATGCAAGCACATAGTGCAAAACTTATTTCTCCTCACAGAGACAATATTTTTAGTAATGGAATCAATTACTGAGAGAACATTTTATAGCACATGTTGATGATTCACATTTACCTCAAGGGGATATGGCTTCAAAATAGGCAGAGATCTTTAAAAATGATCAAATGACCTTCTTCCACAAAAAGGTTAGAACCCGTTGAGTAATACAAAGCTAAATATAATAAGAGACACACTATTTCTAATTGTGGTCAAATGAGTAAGACCATAACATCCACATAAAAGTGAAAAATTATGCATAATCATTGTGTTGGTCATGGTGTTGTTCATATCCTCGGTCCGATTCCATGATCGATACAACCATGTTGAACCCGATTATAAAAAGATTAGAGATTATGAAAAAACATTACATCTAGTTGTGATAGTTACTAGATTATGACAATTGGAAAGATGATTGAGAAGAAGCTTCCACAAAATTATCCAAAGATTTTTTTGATACAATGGAGCTTAACTTTGGTCAAGATCGAGCTATTAATCCTAGGAATATTACCATTGACACTTCCAACACAAACCATGCAAATTATGATGATTCTTATTCTCCAAATGAAAATGATCCATCTAATGAATATGAAAACCTAAAGCAACTTGTGGAAGTCAATCCACTGGGAAAAAAAAAAAACATAAAAACAAAAATATCAAAGATATTATTGTTGAAAACAACAAGGTGGTTATTTCTACTATGTAGATAGTTGAGGAGGGGCATATGAAAAGTCATGAAAAATGTTTTTCTCTAGTTGAATAACAACATTCAAAATATTGTATTCATTGAACAATGTATACTGAAAGGGTTGATTTGAATGAGGAGAATATTAAAACCAAAGGAAAAAGATAAATGTCCAATTAAGTTTTTTTAAACTCTAAATACTATTGTGCAGGCCATGTTGAAGATTAGTGAATTATTTAGTAATGATAAATGATTTGTATAATGTGGTACTTAGGGTAGATAAGGACCATTAAGTGGATTCATCCTTTTATGTGTGGTTATTTTAGAATGTAGGTATTGCAATATTGTCTTTATTGAGTGCCCCTCTTGGGAGTGGTCTTTATTGAGTGCCCCTTCAGTGGGGCATAGGTTCATCTAGATTATAGAGCCATGCCCTACTTGTCTCTATACACCCCACTCACCAAGTTATATAGATAATTATATCTTTTTCTAGAATATATTACTATTGTGTTTTTCATTTATTTGTATCAAATTTTGCATTAGGATTGGCCATTATAGTTCTCACTTCTCTTTGCAAATTTACTCTCAATTTTACTTATTTAAAGTTACCTATTATTATACTCTTGACCATGCATATGGATCACAACAACTCCAACATGGACATTAATATAATACATTTCTAACTCACACAAATTATAGAGCATGCATATGTGTTTAGGACCAAATAATTTATAAGTTATAAAGTTGTATCTTTAATCAAATGATGTAGAGGATGAAACACACTAGATATACATAATTGTGGTTGGTTTCAAAATTACTTACAAAAACACTCTTATTATGCATACTTTTTGTCTATAACAAAATTTTAATACTATAATGATCTAACATTTTATTGTGGACCTATGTGTTTTGGTAGGGAGCGGTTTACATTTGATGTATTCCAAATTTAGATCTTCAAAAACTTATAATGAATATCAATTCAATAGCAATAATAAAATTCCTTTAGCATGTGCATTTGCAATTGTCCAATTAGCATTTGAAATTTGGTTTGATATGTCGATTCAATGAGTATGTGGTGTGTAAAGCAGAAACATAAAATATGTTCATGTAAAGTGTACATTGTTCAAATGTTGAAATTGAAGATGACATGAATGTAGAGATCCATGCAATCACTTCTCAACAAGAAAACATGATCCTTGAAATAGAGTTATCAAATTTGTAATGGAAAGCCAGGAATCAAGGTCAATGGTATGTCAAATTGTGTTCATTACCTTGGTGGAACCACCGTATTTTTAAAGTTAGATATGATCATCAAAATTTCCACAACATTTTTAGGTTTCCTTGTGCATTATGTCCATCTATTTGTAACTCATTGTGAGGATACCTTAGTTAAGGTGATATACCATTTTCATTGGTAACTTCAATAAAGGGTAGGGTGTTTCTAAAGTAGATAAATAAGTGGTCATCATAATTTCATGAACATCTTATGGAATGTCAATGATTAACATCTGTGAAAATTTTAGTTATGGAATGTCAACAATGGTGAGAGTTGTAATTATGTTTATTAATGTGACACATATTTGTTTTCGCAATCATGTTCAAGGGCCAAATGATAATTTTGAAATTTAACATGTAAAAAAAGGTTTTCACCAGAAACGAGGCTTTTAAATTGTTCTACGACTATAGATGTAACACATATTGAATTCCAAATTCCATATAATGAATTCTCATCAAATTGTTATGAAAAATATCAAAACTATAACATGTTAGTACAAGTAATTGTTGATAATAATATGCATTTCATAGATGTATTCACCGTGTGGCTTAATTCTATTAATGATGCTATTTTTTTTGCTGAATTATTCTTTTTACAAACTATGGAAAGGTGGGGAGAGGTTAAATGGTCGATCAATTTCCCTTTGTTCAACAACCATGAGAGAGTATATTATTTTCTATGGTGGCTATCCACTATTACCACAATTAATCACATAATTTTAGGTGCTCTAACAAATGAAAAATATAATTTAACTTTAATTTATCCTTAATATATATTGTTGTTAAGTGTGCATTTGGAAGGATGAATAATACATGGATAATTTTACATTCCATGATATGTCAGCCTAAATTGAATATGCAAGAAAAAAATATTATTTTATGTTTTATTTTACGTAATATGTCATTCACGTTTGATGAGGGTTGATTGATGCTATTAAGGTCAACAAGAATGAATACAATGTGCCAAACACCTTGAATAGGTTCTAGGTGATCCCACTACAACACAAGCTCTAGTGGACTTAATGGAATTTATCAATGTAAGGAGTGATATAACTCAAGTAGATGCATAGTTGATGGGTCCTTAGCTCATATATGGTAGTATTAGTAATAATATGTCAGTTAGAACATGTTGAAGAGAAACTTTAGATATATTTTGGTAGTAAATAGATTTATGTTGTGTGGTTTTGATTGGAATGATTATAAAAAAGCAACATAATTTCATTTTGTATCTAGAATCAACATTATTGTAAGATTGTCAAATCAAATACAAGTTATGTTGTATATCTTCTATTGGTACTATTGTAAAATATTTGATATAATTTTGTTGTGTAGCTTAGAGTGGAAATTGTGTAAGATATAAACTCTTACAACCAATAATATGTCCATGTTACGTCATTTTCCAGCTTTACATAAAAAGATAGTTAGTCCCACAAGGGCACCAATTTATGAATAATCCACCGCTTTCCATGTTATACTAGATTCATGCTCTAACACCCAAGTGAACATGACAATTTGAAATACCTAAAACAAAAATTATTGCACACATAACTAAGATATGCATAACTCTAGTAAAAATATTTAATGATCTATAAAAACTAAGTTATACATGTTTTATATGTCTTGGTCTAACCATTACTAATAATAGAGTTAATCATGACCAAAATGACCCATATTGGGCATAGAGAAATACCATAGTTAAGAAACCATCACCATATACATGATGAACACCATGTAAAAAAGAAAGCTATTAGGTAAAAAGATCTATAAAAGAGGATCACATAGGGCTACTTGAGTTGCATTGGTCCAATTATTACTCCATGAGGTTGTTTCCCTTTAATTGTTCTATTGCTTATTGATACCATGATAATAGGTATGCCACACAAGCTCGTGTTGAATCGAGTCACATAATTAATTACATTTTTAGATTGGCAATATACAAAATATGTCAATTACATTTATATTATTAACATTACAATTGTGTGCCATGGATTTTTATTTACTAAATCTTTAATTTAATTTAATGTTATTAGTGTAAAGTAATTTTGATTAAGTGTTTTTAGAATCACCATTTGGGAATCCTTAAAACAAGATATCTAGCCATACTTTCAGACCCAACTTCCAAGTTTTTGTCTTCTACTTGTTAATGATTAGTAACTACAAAAATATTTGATAAAATTTGACCTTATCCATCCACATTTTAATTATAAATCCATTGAACTATCCTGAATTACGAATGTAAATCTTAGAAATATTATGTGGTCACACATTTGGAGTTGAGTAAATATCACATTATGGGAGTGTATCTACAACACTTATGGATTGTTCTTTTCATGGTTTCACTCTTTTTGCTACATATTTCTTTTTTTTCATATGCCTATTTTG
The DNA here is from genome assembly GCA_018340775.1 of Taxus wallichiana var. yunnanensis. Taxonomy (NCBI): domain Eukaryota; kingdom Viridiplantae; phylum Streptophyta; class Pinopsida; order Cupressales; family Taxaceae; genus Taxus; species Taxus wallichiana. The sequence goes on along the minus strand of CM031238.1, from coordinate 179,303,404 downwards.
AAGTCGATAGGGCAAAGTGATGAAATAGCTAAACTTTTTGGCACTCTCAATTTTTGCTCCTCAAAACATAAAATTTACATTATCTCTTCCTCTTTAGAGATACCTACAATCATATCTCAATCACAAAAAATTCACATTATAGAAAAATCGTGAACATTACTCATTTCACATAGGCCACCGCAAAATCTTCTTATTGTTGTGCATTTGGTATGTTTTGAGATTCCTCTTACAAAATAAACATTGTTATTAATATTTATCTTGTTTGATGAGTGAAGGACAATTAAATTCAAAAGTTTAATTTACATTTATATATGTTTTATTTGAGTTGCTTGCTTAAGTTTTTAAAACCTTGTTTTCTAAGAAAATCTTTTAGGGTTGATTGAAAGATAACATTGAGACTTGACATTGTATCATATTATGGCTCCTTTGATGTCCAATCAAAATTGTATCCCATGTAATATTAAAGGTGATTTTTAAATAATAGAAAATATGTCTACCTGGTTAAACGATTTGAGACTGTTTGGAATATATGTGTGGAGCCCAAAATTGCTCACTTTCTTTGGTGTATTCTTCACCAAGGCCTTCCTATCGGGTCCGTCTTGTTCAAATTGGGATTCTAGCTCCCAAATTCCCTTCTATGGGCATCTGGAAATGCTTTTGCATGTCTTCTGGTTTTGTCCTAAAGCTCAAATTTCCTGGAACTGGATCCATACTTTTTTCTTTCCTCATGGCCCCACTGTATTTCACTTGGCAACATATCCTCTTGGGATAAAATCCCAAAATTTTGCTTATGTTCACCCAGATTTGGCATGTTTTCTAAGGGGAGATTTTATTTTGGATATGGAAAGAAAGAAATGCTTTTTTCTTTGCTAATTCTATAGTTGATCAATCTTTCACAATTTATAATAAATCTATGGTGATCTCCAATGTGCTCTGCTTATCCAAGACCAAGAAAACAAGGTGGCATTGGAGGTGGACCACCTCCAGACTCTTCTGCAACATTGGGGAAAGCCCCATGCAATGTTGCTCGAGTGCCTCCATCTCCCACCAGGCACTCCTCACCTTCAACCCGTGGTGGCCAACACAACAAATCCCAACATTGTGCATTTAGTCGTACTTGCCACCGCTCTCCGGGAATGAGTTATCAACATAGTGATTCGCATGTACGTCGTCGTGGATAGGGCTCACTGTCGCACTCCTCGGCTCACCGGAGGGGCTGGGACTTGCCACCTCGGCTAACATGGGTGGGGTCTCCACCTCATTCGTCACTCACAAATAGGGTTGGCATTCTCCTCCTACCATCACTTCGTACACAAGCTCAGCTGACAACCACCACCACCCCTATCTTCCTCTCGGTAAATTCCCATACTCGAGATCATCATTCCTACACATGAGGAAGTAGACCTTGAGGAAGAGCTTGCTGCTTGGATGGGAGATTCCAGGACATTCGGTAGAGAGATCTTTCTGGTTCGGGGCCGAATGACAAGGATCCGCCCACCTCCGGCATGTTCTTTGCTTTTAAGCTTAAATTTTCCTTTTTTTGTCGGGACGATGCTTTTTGTTTTGTTGTACTTTCCCAGGCTTGCCTAGTTTGAATTTTTTTCTCTAGGCTCGACCTAGTTTGAATTTTGTTGTTTAGGCTCGGCCTAGTTTGTTCATGTTTTTGGGGCGTGCTCTCATACCACCCACTTTTTTGTTGAAAGTTATCTTGTATCTTATTACATTAATATAATATAAGATACTTTTCATAAAAAGGATGAAATCGACCTTCCATGTAGAGAATTTGAGGTTTATGTTTTAAAAAATAATAAAATTCAAATGTAATGCCGAACTTGGAATTATTTACAACCTTGGAAATCATTCCCATGTTTTTTTTTGGATCATGATTTCCTACTTGGGTATAATAAAACAATGGATTTATGTATTTTATCATATCTCATTACTAGACATTTATGTTTTGGTAGATAAATATCCTCACATTTTCTTACATTGAATGTATTTTCATAATACAAAATTAGGGTTACATTCCTAATTGAATATACTATGCAATAATTATAATATAAAATCATAATAAACAATCCAAATAACCATAAATTATGAAATACTTTGTATGTGCCACCATGTTTTCTAATAATAATTAATAAAAGTATAATTAGGAATTAGGGTTGAGAAATGACTCATTCTACCAAGCTCGAATGGTGTGAAAAAGTATTCAAAAATATGAACAAGATAAGATCAGGGTGTTATCAATGTGTGAGTAAAATATTAGGTACTAAAACTACGCATAAGATGGGTTTCCACCTTCATAGATGAACTCATCCCCTAGGGACAAGAATATGTCCTTTGTACCTACATATTGGATCTAAATTCTAGGATTTTCTTTGCTTACCTTTAGAGGTATTATTATTATTGTATCCATGAAAACACTATTTTGTGTTGAGATATATCTTCTTCCCACTTATAACCTGTTGTCTTGCAAATGTGTAAAGGGGAAAATTGCAAGTTTTCAAGCAAGACAACTTTCTCCTATCTCAAAGTTTCCATGTTTTGATCATACTTAGGTACTCCAAGCCAAATTCAGAAGTCTGATCACTTCTTACAAGATGTGGATAGGTGATTTAGGAGAGTCTTTTCATCCCCCTAGGTGATTTGTAGGATTTTCTCAAGGATAACATCTTCTGGCCAAATCAGGGAAGGCTATCAAGAACAGTGAAGCCTCAAAGCACATTTCAGGATTTTCAGGGATCAAATGGTAGAATCAAGTCCTAGCACCCCCACCATTAGATTTAGAGCATCATTTCCAATCAAAGTCATATAAGGTTTCACAGGCAAATTCCACTTGAAGCTCAAGATATTCGCTCTGCAAGTTTTTCCCTCCCAAAGGCCATTTTTGGGACTTAGCCAATTTTGAAGTCGAGTCATTCCAATGCATTGTGGCTTTTAGAGTTTTTTGTCCCATGCGTCCCAGTTCATTTGGGACACTTGGGACCCAAAATACTGATCTCCCGACAGCCAATCAAATGCCGCCACGTGTCCTCGCTAGACCCGAGCAAGAGTAGCGGGCCCACGAAGAAATCAAGATTTTGAGCCTTTTTGGTGAAAATGGTCACAATGTTCAAAGGTTAGCCACTTCCCTGCAGCCCGCAGTCAATCAAAACATGCCACGTGTCCTCGGGCAACGGGTCATCGGAAGAAATTCAACTTTTGAGTTTTTTTCCCAAAAAGGATTGAAATGTTCAAAAAAGAGTCACGACCCCATAGCCAATCAGATCATGCCATGTGTCCTCGCTAGACCGAATGAGCAATGGGCCACGGAAGAAATCAAGATTTCGAGCCATTTTCCAAAAATGGTCAGAATGTTTAGAATTACACGGTGACCTCGTATCCAGTCAAAGCGCGCCACGTGTCCTTGCTAGATCGGAATCGGGCCCATGAGGAATTTAATATTTTGAGCCCTTTTTCAAAAAGGGTCGAATGCTCAGAATTGAGTCGTGACTCTGTTTCCAATGAAATTATGCCACGTGTCCATCTCTAAAAGCCAAGGTGGGGCCATGGACCAAATCGTGCCAAAGTGCCAAATCTCCCAAAATCGTGAAAACGCAAAAAAGTTTCCCCCGACTCCGCTCCAATGTTCTCCTACCACGTGGATGGCCCATTAATTTCAAAGCAATTAGGGAAAAGGATCAAATGGTTCATATGCGAACTAGCAAATTGAAATATAAAACACATTTTTACACGCAGAAACTCTTTTTTGGGTTCTTCGAAGCATTTTCTTTGCGGAGAGGAATCTGGAAGAGGGGAAATGATCAAATTTGTTTGTAATGGCTTGAATCGAATGATTTAATGGTTTTTCAAGTCTTTGTGTAGGGAAATCTTCTTCTATTCTCCTCCTCTGCATTATTTCTTCTATTCCCACTCATTGTACAAGTTTCAACTCGAGATCAATAAAAGGGAAGGAATTGTATGTCCCCTCGATGGAAAAATTGATTGGTGCTTTGTGACCAAAGTGTTTTATTACTGTCTTGTGCTCTTAAATTACAAATTTGTCTTTCTTTATTAATTAATGCATGTAATGAAACCTCCGAGTTGATGTGTGTGGGCATCGACACTCTACCCACAACATTGATTTCCCATCCTTCATTCTCACTCCCTCCCCTTTCTCATATCGATTTTTGCTATAGCAAGGAGTTGCTATTATTGCCATAGGGACAGTGGAGTGTTCTGTGGATCTTTGGTTGAAAAACCACCATAAATCCACTTTGGTTTTACATGCTAAACAATGGGAGCTGTGCCATTCAAATGTAGAAGGACTTAGATTCCCATAGCGTTGGCTTTGGAATCCACAAATTTGTCCACAAGACAAATTTTCTCGCCAACATAACCCTAAAAGGGGGTTAGTAAGGACTAGGTTGGACTACCTCATCACACATCCATTGTTGTGATGAACATTGCACTACATACGACTACTACTGAAAAAAGGATCAAGCCACATGTAGTTATCCTAACATTATGATGATATGTTTGTGATATAAAATTAATCAATAAATGATAGAGCCCTTGATATAATCCTCACACTTTTAACATGCATTTGATACTTAAGTTTTGTCTTACAATTAATTTAGGAAACAATATAGATGTATTCGAAGTTCAATAGCTTATTGTTGTGATGGTACCCTAAGGAGTTAGATGCTTCATTGCTTTCTCTTGACCTTATTAGAGTGGGTGAAATAGAAAATCCATAGATGCCCCTAATATCTTATGGTGGATGTGTTTATATATGTGACCATTTGAATGATTTATAACTACACTAACCCAAAAATACGAGTAAGTTGTATTGTACATTTGAAAATATGACCATTCGAATTACACGGTACAAGTTCATAGTAGGTGGGACATGGTTGGTTATGAACCTAAGTAAGGTATTCTAGGAATCGCTTATGAGACATGTATGAGTCTATAAGTGTCTTATGTAGTAGGTGCAATGATTCACATGGATACGAATTAGAGTATAGTCGTGTTCTATTGGAATTGAGAAAAAGAGAGATAAGGAAGGCACTTTAATTGGTCATTTATGTATAAATGGGATTAATGTTAAGATAAGTTCCAAATGTCATATTACCACCATATTACCAAGTTATTCATACCAGCTTTTGGGTACATTGAAATTGTCTTCCTTTTAATCTAGTATTGGTGAATCCTTTATTAAAAGGAAATATAAACCTCGTGGATTTGATCATAAAATGGTTGTTGTAACTAATTGAGTGTCAATGTACCAATCCACATGAAACCCATAATCAAATGGTAAATATTTATATGTCAATACAAAATAAACAATGTATAGATCTCTATACATTGAATTTGTTTTTTTAAATTTGGTTGAATTCTTGATATAAAGTGGAATGTGCACAAAAACAACTTCACGTAATTTGACATGATGAACAACGCATTCTATTTTTAAAATGTGATTAGTGTCATGGGGATTTATCCCATATACAGTGAGTGTTATCATCTCATTGATGATATTGATTTAATCATAGTGTGATTCATCTGCTAACTTAATAACTTTCCCGTAGCTCAAGATCTTTGCTTACTTAGTAGCCTCATCAATATCTTGAGATGTTTGCTAAATTAATAGCCTTAGAAGTTGCTTGATATGTTTGTTAGCTTAATATTATTTCCAATATCTTAAGATATCATTCAAATCTATGGGTTGTTGATGTTAATTGTTGTCTTGGGCTACTAGAGGAACCATACATCAATCCAAACTAATGAGGAAGCCATGTATTAGTTTCAAGCTACCCGGGAACCATATATCAACTATATGCGTATGATGAGATCAATTAATCTTTGTAATAGGTAAATAAATATAATATGAATCTATGTTCCAAATAGATAACTTTAATACAAATTCTATGTAAAATGTGACAAATATCTTATCTGGAATTTGAATAATTCTCATACAAACTCTATATAATGTGACTAATTTTGATCTAAATTTTGAATAACTATGATGTAAAATTGTGTGTAGTGCCCCAATATATTTAAATGTGTATACACCTAGCTAAAACATGTATGGAATTTGAGTAATCCCATAATATGCCCCATTTGAGATGAAGGATGTTACTATGTGTCACTTGACTTAAAAGAGAAAGGTTACTAATTATATCATGTGCAATAGACATATAGATATAAACCGTATAAATCATGTGTAATAAAAAAGTGGCATAAATCAACATGTATAGTGTATGATCATTATAAATCAATCATGATACATGTGATCTCAAGAGTAAGCATGTAGTGAATCATCATTTGAAGTTCATACAAATAACTAGGTATAGTGTAACAATGAACATCAGAGAGGTATGTTAGCATAAACATGACGTATCACCAAGGTATACATTGGAAATCATGACCTGATATGACAAGACATTACATGTTGAACCCTACATAAAAATTTGGATGACACAACTAACATGATATCATGATGACATGAAAATTAGACTAACAATTATGTTAGTAACAACCACGTAGTAAGTATATAATCATGAACAATGTAGTAAATAATCATCATATGTAGATTCAAAGATCCTAAAGCTAAGATATGTCATATAGTATAAATCAAGCATGTATCACACTATTTTAGACAATGATTAGATTCTAGGATTTTCATGGGATATAAAAACTAAGAAAGGAATAAGGATTAGTAAGAGGTAGACTATATTCTCTAATTAACTTCCAAAACCAATTATATATGACCACAATAATGTATTCCAACTTGAAATAAACTAAACAATAAGTAACTTGTTAAAAATATAAGAGTTGAGAGAGATTTTGTGATTTTAGGAAGATTCTAGAATGAGTTGGATGTGCTAAGTAGTGGAACAAGAGAGTTTAGGACTTTAAATTCTACATAAAATATTATGAAGTGGAAAACATACATGTTAATTTAAAAAAAAACCTATATGGTCTAGGCAAAAGTTGTATGGTCCATGAAAAGGGTTATATAGTCTTGGACCATAAGACAATTGAGCTCAAACTTTTTGGATGCTTCATTTGTTTGGAAATGGTACTTGCTTGTGTGTCTCTTGCTTCTTCGCATAACCTCAAGATGACTGTGTGATGATATGAACATAGTATAAACCCTAATAAATTACATAACTCTTCATCGAGCATTAACAAAATAAAGGAGAAATACATGTATGTATTAAGGCTAGACCACCCTAGGTGGTTAGACTCCCAACTTCTGAACCAAAATCAGTGTTGAACTACATATCCTTGATGCAAAATCAATCCTCATGTAGTTCTCCTAAGTTCTTTTCAAGCGTATAAAACTAACCAACCCCTTATGGGTGCCCTTGTGTCTCTTGACACCAATATAGTGGGATAACTATGTAGTATAGAATGTACCCAACGTGATATTAGTGAGATGTGGTGTGACTCAACTATGTGACCTAACCCTTGTGTTGATTGAAACCCTTGTGTAATGCTTAGAGTGACTTTATTCTTTCTTGAGACACGACTTTATGATATTTACATGCTTATAGATGGCTGAAGCAAGAATCCTTGACATGGTTGAGTGCTTCATACTTATAATAGTGATTTTCCTAAATGTTGTGCAACTAATTTAAGTAGATTTAGGAACCCTTTGATTAATTTTGGAATGATGTTTGCACTAGAACTTGTAATAATCACATGTGAGTTATAATGTGACAATGAGTTATTTATATAGTCAAGTTTTTAGGTGAGATACTATGATAATCCCAACCCTAAGAAGATGTAATGAACCAAAGAATGATTTAGCATTGAAAGTAGAGTTGGTAATTGAGAAGGGAAGGACCATACAGGTCATCCAAGACCAAACCACTCATCATGACCCTTTTGTACATTTTTGGATATGAGGGAGAAAATACTAAACTAAAAGTTGTGCAATGAATATCAAATATTTTATACCTCATTTATTAAATAATATTTCTTGATTTTTCAACATAGGAAGATGTAAAGATAAGAAATTTGTAGAATGGATAAAGAGATGATGAGATTAGATTTTGAATGTGAGAATTTGTCTTGACATGGATATAAGATCAAGCTTAACGTTACACAAGGACAAGCTACTTGATATTACTATCTACATTTCCCCCATTTAAGTGTGTAATTGAAAATTTCATTCTTAAAGGAAAAACATACCCGAGTGTGTACACTTACTTTTCCTTTGATTGAAGGGACTTCATTATGTGTGGTGTTGGCATGCTCTCCATGATGAAACTTGCAACATAGAGTGTAGTTAATTTCTATGATAGAATTTAAACTTAAACCCAAAATATAGATTGTGAATTGTAAATTTGAGCATTTAAAAAATACACAAAGGAAATGTAAAACATGGAAATAGTACACATGTTTGTTTTTCATAGGTAGTTCTCATGTTGTTGTCATACCTTGGAGAGTTGGAGCGTGGTTTGGAGATTTTAGAGGATTGGGGGTGATCAGTCCCCAAAATTGTGTCATAGGAGAAATTAAAGGAGGAAGGATTAGATTATGAAGGACCCTTGTGCTTTTATGCCTTCAAGAATGTGAAGAGAGATGAGGAAATATCAATCTACAAAACTTGTAGTTTTTCTTCGATGCTTTCCTTATCTATGAATTTGGTGAGAGAAGGGAAGATATTAGTCTTTGAAGCTTGCAATTTTTGCTTTGATGTTTTCTAGTGAACTCAAAGACCACACTACTACTGAAATATTTAGGCCCAATTTTTTCTAGTAGACCTTAGATGGAATGAACCATGTCATGCCCCCATAAGGTGTTACTATGTCTGAATTGATTACTATAAATTTGAGAATTTTTTGGGGAGTTGGAGGCCTATGCTCCAAACCCATTTTGTAATTGTATCTGAAATACCATTGTGAAGAAGGAATGAAATACTCATACCTCTTGTAACTTTCTCTAAACTATGTAATATGTACTGTACCTATATAGAGATCATGTAAATGTCTAGTAGAATATGTAAAAACCCAAGTTTTGAATGAAACTTCCCTCTATTTAGGACTATATGGAGAGGTAAGGACCGTACCACATTCCTAACTATTATGCATGATTTTTACCATGTTTGAATTTTTTCACATTTCAGTACTTGTGACATTTTTTAAGGATCTAAGCCCTCGTAGAAAATGTGTTTCTTTATCCTATAATCTATTTGTATTTGTAGAAATACCTTGTCAAATTACCCCTCTTTTGAGGCACGTATGATTAAACATTTGAGTACATGAATCAAAAGAATAGATGTATACCCATGTATCAAATATATGGTAATTTATAGGAGGATATGGAAGGATGAATTGGTGGCCATCATTTACTATTTGTACTTGCAAAAGGGGTTGTAGACGGTGTTAAAAATGGCACAAAAAAGAAGCAACATGCAACAAACAACAAGTAAGAATACATGTGTAAAACAACTATCAACAACAAAGAATAATATAAATCATGTCGTACTCCATTGTAAAACAAATATGTAATTAAAATAGTAATTATTTCATAAGCCATAATGAAGAAAACAATGTCATCATCAATGTAAACTAGAAACATCAAAGTAATAGAAACAACAATGTGTAATCAAGCAAGCAGAGCATGTAAAAAACATACTCGATATAAGCATGGAGATATAAACATGGGACACCCACAATGTCACATGATAATCATAATAGAAGGAACATTGTGCCAAAATCATATAAGTAAGTACATACTTTCAAATCATGCATGGAGAAACGAAAATGGGACACCCGTTGTGTCACAAGAAAATCAAGGCCCTTAGGTTGTACAAAATAAAACATTTATAACATCATAGTCAAAGAAATTCATGTAGTAAGTAATCAAGAAATGCATCCATATAAACAAGAAGTGAAAATAATGTAGAAAATATGTGTAACAAATATTAATAGTGATGATAGAGATATTAATGATAAGTTATCACTACACATGACACATGTGTTAGTTTCATTAATCTAGTATATATAAATAAACACTATGTATGTAAATGGGCATGATGAGGAAGGTGTAAAGTAACATGTAATGAAACAAAATCACTTGTAAAGTGTGGAGGGATGCCCCCAAAATATTAGTGTAAGGAACCAAGCTATCTCCTATCATCATGTAACAATATGTGAGTGTCCTACATCAAGCTCAAGATACCTCATGAACAAGTAAAGAATATATATGATATGTAACATATCAATGTAATAAACATGGTGTATAAAGTAACAAGCTAGCCAAACAAACTAGAACATATCTTGATTTTGTATTTTTACTCATATTTGAATGTTTTTTATTATGTGATTATTTGAATATTTTTGAAGTGTTTTACAAATAACTATGTACAATAAGGGGATAACATTAGATCCATCTAAAGAGGGTCCGATAAGGGGAAAAGATGAACCCCAAGTGGTGAAGGAGGCATAAGCCTCAAATATGTCATAGTAGAACATGGATAATTATATAAAGACTATAGAGGAGTCATAGTATGATTAAAAAACCCATCACGAAGAGGGCTAGACCCATTAAAATTATATGAGCGAGAAGATTGTGAACGAGATTTCTGATTAGAATATTTTTTCCTAAAAGATTACAATTGATGGATATTGATTTTAATTTATATCGACACCTATTGTGATTGAATATATATGACATAACATGTGATGATTAGGGATACTGTTAATAATATTAACCAATATAATGGAAGCATCACCCTTACCAAAGTGCGCAGGGGATATATAGTGCAAGAAACATGTTCTTGGAAAAGAAGAAAGGATATCCACATATTTCCTTGGGAATTTGAGAAGGGATTAAGTCCAATGATGTATCATGATGGATAAGCTAACTAAATAGAGGATACATGACCACTATAGATTCTGAATATGTACTCTTACTAATGATTTGATTGCATGTTCTATGGAATATTGAGTGGATTACTTGGTTGCATATAATATGTTGTGCTACACATAGCCCAATGTGCAACAATAAGTTGTTGAGAAATATATAATGCTTATATTGAAATAATATCTTCTTCTTCATCGATAAGCTTGATATTGAGTTGTTGTGAATGCTCATCAAACATATTAGGGTGTTTATAGTCATTGTAATAGTAATCATGATCAAAATCATCTATTTCATCAAAATTGACTAGTAGTGATAAATCAATGCTATTCGTGAAATTATTCTATATGTTTCCCATGTTGGGGATGAGAGCCATGGTGGAAAAAGACTTTTTAGAAGAAAATGTAGTCTTTAACTAGTATTTCATATACCAGTAGAGATATAATCACTATCAATAGTTATATTTAGATAATTTCATCCATACATAGTAGGTGTCACCTTACTAGTAATTGGCACATAAATAGGATCATTCGTATGTGCATCACAAATAACCTAATAATTTGAATTAGAATCTATCCCATCATGTTGTGGATAAGTAGAGTGATGTAGTTCCAATTCACCTTCAATCATCATCAAAAGTTAGAACATTCATTTGAAATCAATATTCAAAATAAATAGAAATTTTCACTTTTCTCAAATCCCTCACAAAACAAATTTTCTATATACAACTTAAACAAATATTGAAATCAATTCACACATTATATATTTCACCTATCAAAAAGGTTTATATGCTTGAAAATATTTCAGTACTTCACTTTCACTCTATCTCCTTCTAAACGTCATGTCCTCCTTCTAGCCCTTCAAATTTGCATTCTTGTGCATAGAAATCACATAACCATATTCCATGACTCATTGGTAAAATTTTGAGGAATCATTAAGCCCTACATTCATTTTACCAAGTTTCATTATCTAAATCTCTTCCTATCACCTTCAACTCCACTTTTCTCCATTCTAGGGCTTCATTAGCTTGCATCTAGGGTTCCATGCTCTTTCATAAGATTTTTCCTTTCTCACTATTTCTTCACCTTACCTTCACTTAGATTCAACTAAAAAAAGATTATACATGTCCTTTACAAGGCCCCAATCCTATTCCATCACCTTAATTTCCAACTACTTTTCTTCATACACTCAAAAGTTGTCCATACTTTGTTTTTATACCTTTTGATGGTTTGACTTGATTTCCACTTATCTTACTTACTGAGATATCTCCTTAATGTTCTTTCAGAATATTTTCTTACTCTCTTTCCCAAATACTCCTCTTTAGACTACTAATGTACTCTTTTAGGTCTTACGATTGCACCTTGAGGACAATTTGACTAGCCTTAGCTTTTCACTATCTCTAAGGTCTTCACTCTTGTGATGACCTTAAATCATACAAATTTCTCTTTCAATATGATTTTCTCTGCCCTTCACTTCCTTAACACTTGACCTTTGCCTCTCTTTTGGACTATTAAAGTATACTTCTTGATTGTCACTATGCACCCTACTTGATTGTAGGTTTCCTCTTTTATAATTATACAATAACATACTTATCTCGAGTGTTATGACCTCAAGATGCACTTACCCATTTCTCCCAATGAGATTATTCATAACTCTTCTTGTGAGATCCTTTCTAAACCATCTATTAACCTTTCTTGGTGATAAAGTGTCACAATATTTCCAAACCTGGGACTGCACATTCTTGTTTGACTGAGTTTAGCCCATATATCCTAATTCTTTAATACAAAGTCTAACTTCTTACTACTATCCTTCTTTATCTCTCCAACTTATTTCTTAAATTTTCACATTCTTCTAATCTTATGTATAAATGTCTACTCACACAAGATAAGATGCTTTTCTCAACCCATGATCTGGGCATACATAGTTAAGATATAAGTATCAACTCTTCTCAAGATATATTACCTTTGCATTCCATTGAATCCCCTAGAAGGAATTTTCAAATCTCTAGAGACTTCAATGGTACTCTCAAAACCCTTCTAATAAATGGATTAAGTGCTCCTCTTTAACTAAATTTCTCCTAGAACCTTTGAAACTATAGGTCCTTAGATAGACATGTACTTGATAAGATATTCCCATATCGAAACTCATTCAAAATCTCTAAAATTTATTCCACATCACCGCCTTATGCTCATAATAATTTGTACAAATTTTCAAGCCTTTTCACTAATGAATTTTCATGTTAGACAACTTTTTCTTATATCTTAAACCTTAGACTTGGTGTAGGTGGTATTTTCTTCACTTATTTAGTGTTATTCCACCTCACCAGGGTGAGTCATCTCACTTAGGTGGACATGGATCTAGGTGTCATCTTAGTTATGACAGATTCTCTTACAAAATCTGTCATATGTGTAAGTGTGTCATAGGAGTTACATTCCCATTTGGGAAAGTAACTCCTCTTCTCCATTATGGAGGAATATTCTCTTACATGGGAGTTACACATTCACTCCCCTATTTGTACTCACCTCCTTTGATCTATGATAAGCCTAAGCCAAGCCAAGCAATTCCATTCTACTCCATTTTTGAATCTTGAGCTCTCATATGCATGCACATTGCTTTACAAAGCTTGCTTGCTTTAATCTCACAACTCCTACACTTTGGTGAAGTGCAACTATTCGATGCATGTGAATTCCTTCCAGGTCTTCGTCCTTCACTCCTTCATGGTATCAGAGCTAAGGGGACCGGAATCACGTTGCTCACCATCATTTCTCCACCATGTAGTTGCTTGTGCAAGCTCTCACTTTTGCATGTGCTTTACTTGCATATTTTGAGATTCTTGTGGGTGTATATTTCGGTTTAATGTGTTGCAGGAGCCCGCTCTCTACCTAGCTCACGGCTCGTACTCTTCTTGCATTGATTTCAGGGCATTTATACCTCCATTTGGGTTTTGTTTTTGAGTTTTTGGTGTTTTTCGAGATTAGTTTCTTCGATCACTCGATTCTCTGGGTTTGCATGTGACTTTGGAGGTGTTTTTATGAGGTGTATTGCATTTCAAGGTGCAGACTTGAGTTCTGTGTGCTGGTTTTGGGAGTTGTTTTTGGTGAAAGAGTTGTCCTTAAGGGCCAACTTGGCCCCAGCTTGTTGACTAACTCACCCTGCACTCCTTCTTAGCTCTTGGCCTCACGCTTTTGCATTACCTTTGGGTTCACCATTTGCCATGCTTCTGTTTTATCTACTTGTTTTCTCAACTCTTAGCTCGAAAGTGTTTTATTCTAGCTTCATGTTTGAGCCTGCATACACTTGTGGTATTGGTTGACAACTCTATTGGAGATCTACGTTAGAACTGAACTGTTACAACAACATGATTCGATTTTCTCTACCACCCCTGTCTGTCATCATCTTTATACTCAACGGTCATTCCTCCAAATTTGGTATGTTTGAAATTGACTCGAGCTACATTCTGAATCTCTTCGTTCTTTTGAAATCAATCAATGGGTTCTCTCTGCTGGTTCTGATAGACGTTACACCTCTGACATGCATGTTCACTTTCTCACGTGGGATAAACATTACACACTCTCACTCCTTGTTACTCTGCTTTTCGGTAGATTTGATTTCTGCTAGCTTTCTACCCGATCCATCTCGACTCCTCTTGAGCCATTTCAAATACTGTTCTGTTACTTTTCTCATAGCTCCTCGAGTCTAGCTGCATCGAGCTCATGTGGCCTCCTACTCTCTCTGTTCGATGGTTACCAAAATCATTCACTGCCATTTCTCTGCAACTAGATCTGCCTCCTCTCCATCTAACCTACCCCATGTCGGTTACTTTGAGCACCTGAGCTATCTCTAGTCGGTGACACTTTGTACTCAGCCCAACTCCTCTAGCTCGTGGCTTCCTTTGACCCTAACACGTGGACCACCTGCATCGAACTTGGCACTGTTCAGGCATGTTGATGCGACTCGGTGACATTCACACTTAGCTCGGTCTGCTTTGTAACTCGGTGCATCCATGGATTGACACCCATCAGCTGGGCCCTTCCCTTTTAGACATTGTTTGATGGTCAAAACAATCCCTCCTTTTTAATGTTTTAAGGCAAAACATTCATTTTATGGCATTGTAATAATTTAGGGCCTTTATTTGTTTATATTTAATGTCCTTCATTCGAGTGTCGAAGACGGAGGGCGAGGTCCGGGGTTGGCAGGAGGCTAATCCCCCTCACAAGCAAAACAAACCCTTCCTAAAATTTGATTCCATTTCCAACGAGTACCCACACGACACCCTTTGCACCCATTTCGGGAACTTTTTAATCATTTGCAAGGGCTTATTGGCATTTTCCATCAGTTGCGAAATCATTTTCTTGCTATAACTTTTGACTCGTTGCTCGGTTTTGAGCGCTTCTTTAGTCAAAGTTGCATGATTTTTCACATTACGTGATGAAATTGTCAATTTTGTAAACACACTACTTTATAAAGTGCGCATTCTAGGGGTTCACTAGTACTCTTAGGTTTTGTACTACATGCAGACGCATTATCATTGAGTCTAACGTCTTGCTTTTGTGCATCTTGCATTCTTGCTTACGCATCATGGAGAGTGATCTTTCTAGACTTGAGCATCGTAGGATCACTTTACAGCCTCCCCACTTCTCACCAGGGAGAGGGAACTATTCAGCTTGGCGTGCTTCCATGGAATGTTACTTTGCTCACGAGGGTCTTTCACCCTTCTTACTTGGGCCAGTTCCTGCACCCACTGATCATCATCATCTGGAGGACTTTCTTGACACTTGTGACCATGTTTTGGTCACTTGATGATGCATGTCTCCAGATCTCTCTGGTTTCACGTGGCAGACTCAGATCCACTCCACCGTGTTTGGAGCATTCTTCAGTCCCTTTATGGAGACCCTTCACATACTACCGCCATTGTTGCTACTGATGATTCAATTGTCTCCTCTATTTCTTCATGTGATGACAGTTCCATTGACACAAATCATTTGGTTCTACTTTTGATGACGAGGATTGTGCACCCAGTTCTGATGTCAAGAGTACTATAGAGGACTCTTCTCCTCCTCTCTCACTATTCCAGAGAGTGTTGACACATCCCACATCTCATCAGATATCGAGAAGTCTCCTATACAATCTCATACAATCATCACACCCACCTCTTTTCCACCTTCAATGTGTGAGGCCCCTTTCACTCCTCCACCTTCATTGGATGACTCATACCTATTTGACATCGCTCTTCTATTTGTTGAGCCCCCTCATTGGGATGAGTATCTTCCTGACCTTGGTCATCTTTTCATAGAGTACACTTGTGATGTACTACAAGTTCATCATCCATCTATAGGTATTTCAGAGGAGTTCATCATCTCCGTTGTTGGGAGTGCCCCTTCTGGGAATCTTACCACTTCCACTTTTCCAGAGACCTTCATTGATCCACCCTTGCTTGTGGATCCATTTTTCTGTTGTGGGGGATGTTTTGTTACCTTCACATCAGTTGGACATCCTTTCTACAGTGTCCACCTTCACACTCTAACAGTTCTACACACATGGCATTACCTTCAGTTCCTTGGTGCTCATTTTCTAGACCTATGTCACACTTTCGTGGACCATACTTAGAGTTCTTTGTGCTACTTCCTTTAGTTTCCTTTGCGGAGTGGGTGGACTTCCAACACTCCATTTATGTCCTTCCTAAGGGTAGGCACACAGTTCGGTGCGGTGGCTCTTCTTCAGTCTAGAGGGAGGATCTCGTGATCGACATTCTTTTGGGAGACCTCCTAGAGCTGCAGAGTTCAGATCCATCCATGGCATCTTCTGCATTCCTCTCATCTCCCTCTTCTTCTCTCTTCTTCTTCTTTTTTCCGAGAGATTGCCTCTTTGTACATGGGTACCTTTACAGGCTCGTCTGTGGCCGGGACCCATCTTTGGCATCTTTCTTAGATTAGAGAGTGGACTTGTCTCTCTTTTGGGGGGAGTTTTTCCCACTGGGTTTTCTCCTTTTACTCCACTTTTTGAGAGTTTTTGTATATGGGTACCTCATCAAGCTTTGTGCTGGGGACCCATTTCTCATTTCTGACTTGCCACCTCATCCTAAGTTACGATGAAGGGGGTGTTGGTGTAGGTGGTATTTTTCTTCACTTATTTAGTGTTATTCCACCTCACCGGGTGAGTCATCTCACTTAGGTGGACATGGATCTAGGTGTCATCTTAGTTATGACAAATTCCTTACAAAATCATGTCATATGTGTAAGTGTGTCATAGGAGTTACATTCCCATTTGGGAAAGTAACTCCTCTTCTCCATTATGGAGGAATATTCTCTTACATGGGAGTTACACATTCACTCCCCTATTTGTACTCACCTCCTTTGATCTATGATAAGCCTAAGCCAAGCCAAGCAATTCCATTCTACTCCATTTTTTGAATCTTGAGCTCTCATATACATGCACATTACTTTACAAAGCTTGCTTGCTTTAATCTCGCAACTCCTACACTTTGGTGAAGTGCAACTATTCGATGCATGTGAATTCCTTCCAGGTCTTTGTCCTTCACTCCTTCATAGACAAGGTTATAACTCGAGAAAGGAATATTTAAGTAATTTTAGTGACAATTTATGTCTCAAACTAACTTGACCACTTTACAAGGTCTGCACCACATGTGACTTACTCATGAACTTGTTTCCATATTTTAAAAATCTTAAAAAATGGTGATTACATGCATTTTACCAGCTAAGCAAGAACCTTCATGACTTACTAGTTTGTATTTTAGAAGTTATCTCTATAGTCTACTCCAAAAATCATGAGATCTTCTTGATAACACTGTTAAATAGATTCTCCAACCTTGTACTAACATGTTGACCTTCACAAGGAACACACAAGTTAATATATTCCCAAGGATTTCTCAAAGAACTCTATCACTTAACTTGTTTAGCTAGTATACACACTTTCAAATCAAGCCCTAATAACCCTTACACTCACTTATATTGACTACAATGAATTCATTTAGACCTCATGCATGAACCATATAACCAAATAACACATATAAAATGCAAGAGAAATGGTCATAGATCGTATTATCATTAACCTTTACAATAATTTCATCTTTATTTACAAGAAACACGAGTATACATGCTTTTATGATTAAATCATTAGGTCTTCCTACCTCCTAGGATTCTTTCCTCAAAGCTTCTCCCTTGATCCTCCTTCCAAAAACTTATTTTCTAACTGTCTCTCATTCAAAGATATCTCTCTTTTATAATGAAGAAGAGTATTTATCTCTATGTTAGGGTGACCAAGTAGGGTTCTCAATGACCACTAACATAAGGTCTTAAAATGACCTTTTACATTATCCATAATCTTTACATTTCGTTTGACCCTTTACTCTTGGGCCGAGGAATTCAAATTTTAAACTTATCCATTTTGGAGGGAAACATACAAGTGACACATGATAACCTAAGGAGGACTCAATAAGACTATGAATCACTCTAGACCACCTAACATGCTCACAAGACTCCACACAAACCAAAAATATGAGGGAAAACCAAAATTACTATAAACAAGATGATGCTCCCGCATCGTAGAGATATACACATAATCCATTGTTGTGTTTCCCTTGATAAGGCTTGTGTATGCATTATGTGGTATACGTGTAGTTATTCAGATCATTTAGTAATGCTTTCATTTCTGTTTGCATGATAGTAGGATGTAATTATTTTATTGAGAGTGTTTATTCGATGGAGATATTTCATTCATATCCTCTTGTTCAATAGGTGGTATTGTGGTATAAAAAAATTGTATCATGTAGTATCACATTTTTTCATATGATATAGTTGTTATATAGCTTTCAATATCCATTGAGATTTTATGACACGAGATTATTGGAGAGGAGATTTTTCATAATGTCATGTGTTGAAGGAAATAAACCTTTATAATCAAGTTGTTAGATTATTCATTCTAAAACATATCGAGTCATTGTCACAATGTCCATTAATTCCATGATAACTGCAAAAATGGTTGACCTATGATTTTTTCAAGCCAATATGAGTAGGTAACAAAGCAATTAAATTATTATCAAGTAGCTCATATAGGATATCATGTTGTCTAACATTCTTTTCGAACCAAAGAGGTGCTTTCTGTTGTGTTTACCTTAGTATTTGAGATTGATCTTTTGGAATATACACATTGTTGCCTCTTTGTAGGACTTTTAATTCACTCATATGAACACATGTATCATGCATAATATTTGTATAAAATTTATTTTCAGTAGCCTTAGAATTAAATTTTTATCATAATGCATAAAGACATTATGCCACGGGAGTTGGAAGAATCCTCTAGATGTACTATCTCGTCCTCGAGAGATTTGATTTAAGTACTCATAGCTGTAAATTGGGCTTGATACCATGTTGTAATGCTTGGATAGAGTCTAGAATATCTTTATGAAATATGTCAACATTACTAATAGAAAGGGTTGGAATACGTCTCAAAATTGAATCCACACGGAAGGTGTCATATGTGAGGACTATGGGAAAGATCCAACAAGAGAATAGTAACGATGTCGTAAACCTTCAATCTTGACAAAAATCCATATTCTCTAGAAACCACATAATTAAGTTTACAAAAATATAAAAACGCTATTGTATTATTCACACTCTTTCCATTAATACATGGATGCCTATTAAGTAGGCTTTGCAAGTTGTTATATTTGACAACTTAATAAACAAATCTTATATGTATTATAGTATACATGCATTGAGCTTGTTTAATAAATTAACAAACTTGGTTTTACCAAACTAATTATCTCCTACAACAAAATTATTGGTGTGAACATTAAAATAAAAAGCAAGCTAGAAAAAAACATGAACTAGATCCTAATTTTTGTAGTGTGAAAAAAAATCTAATGTCCTCCCTTAAACAAAAGTGTAGAAAGAAAAAAATTGAAAGTGGGTTCAAGTGGGTCCCATAACTAGGCTTTATAAAGGTTCTATGAGCTTAAATACATGTAAATACATGTAATTCAAGTGACTAAACATTCATGCCATAATTTTCTCACCGTATCAACATGAACAAGTGATGACCCTGTAGAGGTGTCAAACTTATCAAATACATAAAGGCATTATTGATATTCCACCACACATATATCTATAACATCCTAAGGATAAGATAATTCCTAATTACAACACTTTGTGGAGTGAACTCCACAATTTTCCTAGAACCAAAATTACAATTTGATAAACTGACAACAAATTAGATGAGATTTCAAGTACTAAGAGTACATCATTGATGTACTTATCATGCATTGCATAATTTTGGAACCCAAAATATTGAACTTTGAAGAGTTTCCTTGAGTGTCTAATAAGTGTTACAATCAGAAAAGAGAACTCAAAACCACACAAGTGATTTAGAAGACAAGAAGCATAAGAATAAAAATCCATTTATTTGAGGATGAAGAACTAGCCCTAACAAAAAGAGATTTTAGTTTTTCTTCCAATACTATTATTATCTTATAGTATTTATATTTAGGATAATTTTTGCTGCAATATGGACAAGGATCATAAACCTTTTTCTATCCTGATTTTTTATTGATCATAATTGGAAGGTTTAGAGGTCTCAATGGTGGTAGGAGAAGGCTTGTTTGATTTTGTTGGAGGAGGTCCTGACTTAGGATTTGATTTCCATTTCCTTTAGAGGAATTAGCCACAAGTGCATGACTTAAGCTAGGTAAGGCATCAAGTGCTTGCAATTTTGTTTGCTCACGAGTAAGCCTTTCACAAAATAGCTCAAAAGTAGGCATTTAAATTTTTCATTCAATACATCCATTATAGGGTAAAAAGTGGATGCAAATGCACCAAAAGGGCCTTCTTGTTTTGATAGAATTAGTTAATTTTCATTCTTCATCCTTTTTTCTTTTACCACCAGCCTTTAGTTGTGATCTAATAGACTTGAATTTTAACAGGAATTCTTCAATAGATGGAAAATTAGACGATAAACAAGTATTTATTTTGTATCTAATTGAAGCATCATGAATTCATTCACTTTACCAAATGGTCCTTGAAATATTTTCCATACCTCTCTAGGATATTTGGATTCATCAATGTGAAACTATAGACTTTTAGATACATACAAGCCAATCAAACTGAGGGCTTCATCCTACTTGCACACATAAGTGTACTTTTCCTTCTCTAAGGTGAACATATGAACATTTTCCTAAAATACCCTCCACAGGCCTATAGACTAGAGCAATTGTCTCATCTTTGGTTTCCAAGTGTGGTAGTTAGACAAGTTGAGTAGTTCGAACATTATGAGATCCATCACCGATGTGGAAGTGGTAGAGCCAAAACTAGAGGAGAGGAATATCTTGGACATTACCAATAAAAAACTCCCCCACATAGGTTATTGCTCGCAGAATCCCTTTTTAAAAAAAAAAAAGTCCTAAAACTAGCAATCACATGTGTACAATGCAATGTGAACGCCGAATGGTATATGTTATTTGATTTAGAGGGATAGTTATTACTTTTGTAGTTGATGTTGATAAGGGTGTGATTGACAATTCTGATTTTCTATTAAAGCCAAAACAAATGTTGCAAAGTACATCAGAAGGGATGTTAAATAATAGTTAGTTGTGTAATAATCGAATACAAATGCAAGTAAGACATGTAAGTTTGCTAACACTCACTCTCGAGAATGTAGTGAATGTGAAGTGTTGACGTCAAAGTAGATTGAAAGAATGACTAAGTGCTTTAACATATTAGCTCTCCAAGAAACATAAATGAGACAAAATATGCAAGCATATATAAATGAAGCTTAAATGGTTAGGGTACATTCCAGAGTGCTTTATTACCTCAAAGAGTTTGAGAGCATCATTGTCAGAGCTATTTTGTGCATATCCTACAATTATGGCATTCCATGAGACCACATCTCTTTGAGGTATTTTGCAAACAAAAATCCACTTTCCATTATACTTTGATGGATGTTCATACCTTGTGTTAAGGCTCCCATATTGGTATAGAAAGGGAGTATGCTAACAAAGGTTGTGGAGGCTGGGTTTGCACTTGCCAAATGCATTCGCCTAAAAGTTTTGAAGGCATTTTCAACAAACCCATTTTATGCATATCCTACAATCATTTAAGTCCATGAGATCACATCTCATTGAGGCATTTTATCATACTAGTTCACATGCCTTGTGTATGCTTCCACATTTGCATACATGTCTACCATGAAACTTGCAACTACATCTAACAAAAATCAACTTTCCATTATACTTTGATGGATGTCCATGTCCTTCTTTAAAGCTTCCATTTCGGCACAAGTTGGGATGATGATGGAAAAGGTTGTGGAGTCTGGAAAAAGTCATGTATCTATTATTATTTGGTGAATTTCCATCCCCTATTTTGACATAGGCTGGCAATATGCTCGCAAAGGGGAACTGATATTCAAGTTGGCTACCTATTGGTTGCATTTGGTGAAACAAAGTCAATGCTTCATGAGGATGTTCATGTCTTCTGTAAGCTGCAATTATAATACTCCATGAGAAGGGGTTACAAATAATGAACCAAAAATATATATTTAGAAAAGCCACTTCTACAATCTGCCAAATGTAACATTGTATCTTCCATAACAAAATGAGTACCATATTTTAGAATATCTCTATAAATACAAGGGTATGAGCATAAACTGACAATGATCTGAAAGTAAGTTTTGAATAAGCGCCCACCTTCCATTAGAAATGTCTTCTTTGGGCACAAAGAGCTCATCAGCAGCGCAAAGATGGGTTGCAATATATTCCTTAAGTAGAAGTTTCTTTGATGTGCCGCTTGCATATAGATCAAACTATCAGGATCTCAAACAATGCCTCACAACTCTCCATAGATAAGAATTCTCCACAGGGACCAATGATTCAAATTCCTCCGAGGATGTTTTTGGTTCTATAATATTTTTCGGCTAATTCAACTGTCAATTAGCTTCAAACTACTCCTCTAAGAATGTTCTTGGTTAGAGGCAGATACAAATTCTCCATAGGGACCAATTCTTTGATAAGAACAAAAAAAAGCAAAAAACCATGGAAAATCCATACCTACACAATCTACCCACAAACTTCTATTTACCATGTTATCATAAAACAATAGGTTTCCATGTTTCATAGAGGATTACAAGCATATGGTGAAATAATTTCAAGGCCTCATTTGAACACTCATTTTGGGAATATGGAGAAATAATTGCATCCCACAAAACCCCAACTCTTTGAGAAACCCTATTAAATACTCAAAGGGCACCTTCTAATCTATGGCCTCAGGCATACATAGCTACAAGTGCACTACCTACAACTTCATTGGTCTCTAAACCATTTTTAATTACCTGAACATGGATTTCCTTGCCCCAATTCAGAGCCTCCACGCCGATGCACGCAGTCAGAATGCTCTCTAGAGTTTTGAAGTTGGGTTTGAGACCATCATCTAGCATTCTACGGAAGTAATCTAGAGGCGTTAAGCTCTCCGACTCTTTGAGAAAATGCCGAGATAATGGTGCTTCATATTTCCAAGGATTCCTTTCACAACTACAACTTGAGTTCATCGCTAAGGATTCCCTTTCACATCATGAAACTCGAGTTCCACTGCTAAAAATAGAAAAAATAGCTAAAGGCCCGTCAAATTTAATGGACAGGAAAACATTCGATTGTCGTCAAACCATCAAATTTAACACATATGTCAGAAATGTCTAGAAGGACCTTTCCCATAGAGAGAACGCCTTCGCGTAAAAATATTATTTGAGAAAAAACATTTTTAGCAAAAAAATTCTCACACCTAATTAGGTGTTTCAACTAAATTTAGTTAGTGAGGAACTGCTAAATTTACTTAGTCCTCACTAACTCTAGTGGGACAACTAGATTTAGTAGGACCGCTGATTGTCCTTAATAAAAAATTTCTTTACAAAAAGGGTATGGCCATAGATTTGATCTCATGACCACATACTTAGCCCTAAGACACAATCGCCATCAATATGCTATGTAACGTTTCGTACATAAAAAGATGCTAAAAAACATTTTAAAAAAATAATTACCTTCCTCACCTTCCATGCGGAAATTATCTTTTAATGTTGTGGCCTAAGCATTTCAAGGCGCCCGGATTCTTCCACATGGTAATAGAGATTTACGGTTGCTTAAAAAACTTTTACGGATGAATTTTTGTTCATGTGAATGCTGAGAGCTTATTTGTTTTTGTTAATTAAATTTCTATGCAATCAATTAAAGAAAATGGAAATTATTTTTCCTTTATACTGCTAATGAGAGACGCAGGAGGTGAGGATTTATTTCTTTTGAAGGAGAGACTACCACCTGAGGAGTGCCAAACGGAGGATGATTTCAAAAATTTGTGAATTCTTTGTACGTCCCTAAAGAGATAATTTTAGCCACTTGAGGAGTCTCCAAATGTAAGTTTGGATTATCATGAATGGAGATAATTTAGTATCCGCCTTTAAGGAGTGTTATAATTCAAGCTCTAAAAGTAACTGTAACTGTAACCTTTAAAAAGAGGTGTCGACAAGTTTGAAACTTTTATAACGAAAGTTCGTGAAGGAAGGGATCAACACAAGGTAGAGCAATATTTGTCCTCTTCTTAATCCTTTTTCCAAACGGATTAATCGACAGTCGTTTTATTTGATAGCCAGAAAATAGGATTGTTTACTCATTGAAGGACGCCCTTACTTGTTGCTGGGAGAGTTATAACTGAAACGTGTGTTGTTTGAGATAGTTCTGATAAAAGTGCTGGGTGTTTTGGTTTGATTGGTAATTGTTTGACACAATGCACTAGGTTATTCTGGGTTGTCTATGAAGTGTTTGACAAAATTACTGCACAGATTTGTTAATCTTCTGATTACAGAGTCATCTCATATGCATTTGGGGGCTTTATTGTTGCATGAAATGATCTCTTCTGCATTGACTTAATGTGATGACACAGCCATAAATCTTTTGCACGGTGAACAAGAGAATCATGGAAGAGAATGCCACACCCACAACAGATAGTAACCAGAAATTTGAAGGACACACAAATTGTGTCTTAACAGGACAACAAAAATTCAAGAGGGAAAAGTGGTTTCAGAGATTAAACATTTGGATCCTCAAACAAGCATGCTAATCCGTATAACTTGACTCATGTTTGAATACCAAGATAACCACACAACACCCACAACATAAGACATAAAAGCATTGCCTATTCACTCTAAAAAGCATGAGGACAATCAGATCAAACTTGTGGATACAGGAGAGAGACTAACATATGTGAATGTTAAACAATATAAAATGATCTTATAGCACAAACATGTTAAGATAACAAGAAAGCTAAAGCGGTTGGGAGGTAAAAAATTTACAACAATTCTTCCCAAGTCTACCCAAAACAAATGATCTAGCGCCTCACCAAATGAAAACATAACACAAGAACTGCTCAAAATGTGGGTAAACAAGTTTGAACAAGGTCATCACTTAAAAGACAGTTTCTTGGTAGAAAAGGGTAAGCGAAGCTGACAGAGGCCCCAAGAAAACATTGGGAATTTAACACAAAGAGGGAGGTTGGAAATCAAAAAAAAACATTATAGCACCATATCAATACCTCTAACATGGTCATCGTAAATTAGCTATATGTTGTCCTCTTCTTAGTTTAAAGAGAAGGGTGGATAACATGGCATGAAGGAGCAAATGAAAGATACTAAGTATAATGAGATTGCGAAATCCATTTGAAAATTAGAACAAAAAATAAGATGCTCAAAGACTAGATAAATAATTTGCAACACATCATAAAAACAAGGCAACAAGAGATAATATCATTAAAGCTTGAGCTAAAACAAAGTAGTACTTGAGTAGCATAACTGAAGTCAATCAATGGAGAAAGTGATACTCCGCCTATCAAGAGATATTTCAAGGCAATGACAAACATGGAAATCAAGGAACATAAAATGTTGGAAAAATTAGGATAGGTTCAAGTCATGGGCACAAGTAGTAAGAGAACTAACAGAAACACAAAAAGAGATGATAAATAAGCAGATCAAGCTGCAAATGTGGGAAGAAAAAGATCATCAGGATAGAGCATCAAACATAATAATCAAGGGGTTGAAAGAACATGGAGAAGGAGAAATTACCAACAGGTTTGTAAATGACTTCTTACTAGATAAACTACAATGGGTAGGGCATATTCTCCAAGCAAACAAAATTGGTAAAGTGGCCATGAAGGGGGGCATAACTAAAAATATAAAGATAACTTGAAAAATGTGGAAGATAAGAATTAAATATTAAGAACAAGAGGTCTCTCAAAGGAACACAATTATATATAGATGAGGATATAACTCTTGTACATTTGGAAGAAAGAAGGAAAGAATGGGAAAATGTGATGGCATTGAAAAAGAAAGGAAGATAAGCGTGGATATACAAGGGAAATCTCAATTTAGTGATAAGAAAACACATAATAAATAGGAGTCGGGGTCCCTAGGATCATCTTAATTTGGTTAAATGGAATTCTAGAGGCTACCCTTGGAGGAGGGGTCTTGGGTTGGGGCCCATAGCAAAGGGTACAAATATTATTGTCTTAGTTGAAACTCATGAGCATGAGGGCTGCAAAGTGCCAGAATTTGAAGGTTATGTAAAAGTCTCGGTTTGGAATGAGTTGGTGGATAATGGCAAAGGGCATGGAGGGGTAACGATCTTGGTTAGGGAAACATGGCAAGGAGTCATAAAGGAGGAAAAAAAGGATCCGCATAATTAATACATATGGATGAAATTGAAAGACAAGGAAGATATAATTTATCTAGCAACTTGTTACTTTGCTCCCTATGGTTCTAAAACATACAAGAAAAAGAACCTGGATAGAGAAGATCCTTTTGCAACATTGAAAAAAGATATTGTAGAATTTTATGCCATGGGTGAGGTCATTTTATTAGGGGAATTTAATGTAAGAACAACAAATAATCAAGCTCTTTACCTTGGTATGAAGGAGGGTGGAACAACAACCCTTTGTGGTTAGATGAAGATGAGCAACAGAAGTGGGAAAGGATCTCACAAGACAAAAAGGTGGTATCTCTCATTTTGGAGCTGAATTATTGGGGATATGCAGTTTACATAATTTGATCATTTGTAATGGGGTAAAAGCATGGCGAAGTCAGGAAACATCACATGTCATACTCACAATAGACAAAGCGTTGTGGATTATGCTATTTGTTCACAAAACATTATGTCATGGGTATTAGAGGTAGAGATAGGAAGCTGCCCAATTGAAATGAAATCAGATCACAACCCTATTCTTATGAAGATTAATATGAAAAACTATGATCAACAAAGGACTAATCTTCAACAAATAAAAAACAGATGCTCAAAGCAGAATTCTTTTGACTCGGGAGAATCAAGACACTTTTAAAGCTATGATTACAAAATAGATTCAGGAAATTCAAGATTTTGACAATTTCAAAGGGAACAAGAGATTTATGAACAATGAGGATTTGATGGTTATAATTCATAGGGTGCTCTGGAGCATTCTAGAGCCAAAAGAAGTACCAAAAATAGTTTCTTGGCTAATCCATGGTTTGATGATGATTGCAAGGCCGCAAAGAAAATGGTGAATATCTCGGGAAAGGATAAAACATATATAAAAGTATACAAAAATCTAGTGAGAGATAAAAAGGAAGAATTCATGAAGATAAGGAGGAAGGAGCTGATTTCTATGGGGAAGAATAATCCGAGAGGTTTTGGAGAGAGCTTCAACAGACTAGAAAAAATGTGGAGAACAATATCATAGATATCCAATGGTTAGAATATGCAAAAATGTTGTATCAAAACAAAGATCCTCTCCCCCTCCTCCTGTAATTGAAAATAAGGACAAACTCTTTTCTACAAAGGACATCAAGGAAGGAATCAAAAAGTTAGCAGTAGGAAAAGCTCAAGATATTGATGGGCTACAAGTGGAATTTTTAAAATGGAGTATGGATGACATTGCACCATACATAAAAGAGATTTTCAACAAAGTTATTTGGTATGGTTTTTTGGAAAAATGGACGACCAACATTGTCATTCCTCTTCACAAAAGTGGTGATGTCAACAATCCATCAAACTAATACACTATTATGATTGGAAAACCAAGTTGACTCTTTTTGGGTTGCTTGTTTCTCCGATGGTTTTATATGGTTGTGAAGTTTGGGGCAACAACATGTCGATGATGAAATGGAGACAAATAGAAAGGTTACAAAAATATTTTATCACAAGTAGCTTCAAAATAAAATCCATGGTTCCTTACGAGATCATTCTTTTTGAAGCTGGGGCCTTCCGATGGAGGCATCAACTTTGATTCAAATTTTGGGGTACTTGAAGAAAGTGGAAAGCATGGATGGTCTTTGGTGGCCCAAGATAGCAGTGGAAGAAAAGTTGAATAGAAGGAAGTGCACTTGGATGAAGTAGAATGAAAAGTGGATGAAGAATTGGGAATTAACATGTAGGACTGTCCTAACACTAATGGGGATATAAAAAAGTATGTGAGAGAGAAATTCAAAACTACCATGTGGACGAAACAATTAGGAAGAAAAAGAGAATATTATGTCAAGAACTTTAACCCCACATGTGATCATGAGAAAAAGCACTATATGGAGGTAGAAAACGGTGGAATGTTAATATGTTAATTGCCACTGAAAACTAGTTTGCATCATCTCAAATGTGAAACAGGAAGATGGACAATGCCGAAAGAGGAATGGTTTGAAAGAGTTTTCTAGTTTTGCAGGTTAGGTTATGTGGAAATGGAATGGCATTTCCTAATGGAGTGTGTAGCATATGAGGACATTCAGAGTAGCTATGCTGATTTTTTTAAAATGGAAGCTCTCACACCTATTTTAAGAGGATAAGATTGTAAAAACAACAGATTACTTGACTAAAATCCATAATAGAAGGCTCAAGATTAGCAAAGAAATTGAGAAAAAGTAGAAGTAGCGGTTTGGGCGGTTTCTTTGGTGTTTTTGGCTGGCTTGTTTTTGTTTTTCGGGTCCCATAGGCTACTTGGCCTCGTGGATGTCATTAAAATATTTCAATTTAATTCAATTCATCCTTTAGCCGCTCCATAAGCAAAAAAACAAATTGCATATTATAGGGCATTGGAATGAGGGAGACTATGCTTATCCAACAAAACACAAAATACATTATATGAATCCTACTACCAATGGAGAGAAACAAGGTCGTGTGGAAATAAAATCTATTGAAGATACATCCAGTTTTAGGTTCAACAACCTGGTAGAGCCAGAGGTAAAAAAATGAACCTCAATACCAAAGAACCTTAAGATAAGATTAAGAAAGATTGGGCTTCTTTTGTTATTCCCACTCGATACCATATGAGGAATATGGGTAGGATCCAACAAGAAACTAGGTGTGGCCTTAAACCTTCAGTCATGTGACAGAAACTCTGTATTCTCCAGAAACCACACAATAAAGCTTGTAGCAATACATTGCACAATTGTATTATTCACACTCTTTTCATTAATACATGAACACTTTTTAAATAAAATTTGTAAATTGTTGCATTTAACAACTTGACAAAATATTGTTATTATTATTATAGTTATACGGGCACCAAGCTTGTTTAATAAGTTAACAAACTTGGTTGCACCAAACTAATTATCCCCCTATAATATGCTTACACGTGTGAACATTAAAATAACTAGCAAGCTAGAAAATAAACCGAACTAGTTCCTAACTTGTGTAGTGTGAACACAACTCTAACATTGTATCGATATGACATATTATTTCTTTGGAAAAATTCAAACATAATATGGTTACATGTGTGATAACGTTGAATTAATCATATAAGGAAACTTGGGAATTTGTAGCATGGGACATAATGGAACAATATGATATAATAACATCAATTAGAGAATAAATAATATTAATCGGTGCATGGAAGGTTGAAAAGCAAGAGGCCATAGAGTGTAAGTCCCAAAAGTGATGTTTAGCCAAAAGTGACCATCGTCAAATTAGTAAAATGACTATTTGTGAAAACAAAAAATGAATTTATCAAAAAGGGGTATTTTTGAATTTGATTATATGGAATTATAACCTCTAAGAAATTTTCAAAAAATTGTATATTTTTATCATTCCCTACTTACTAAAGTAGTAGTTTTGAATTTCCAAAAATTATGCTAAAAATTAGGGAAAACAATAAGAGGTTTTCGTTAAATATAAAAAAACTAAAAAAACCTCTTAGGAAATTGAAAATAGAGTCATTATTTTTGGAGTTTGAAACGAAATATGGTTCAACAATTAATAAGACCTAAATATATTTAAAAGGTAGGACTAACCATGAAACCTTAGGGTAATTCATGCAAACTAGATTTAGGGTAGGAAATAGATGAAAATTGGGTTTGGTTTTTAATATACAATGCAAATATGGAACCTTTGGGAAACGAGGGTTTGAAAAAAGGTTGAAGTTTCTATCTCGAGTCGGGTTCACTGAATGTTTACACCCTAATTAGATTTCTTAATGAAAAAGATGTAAGGATTGTAACATATAGATTATTCTGATTTAATTAACTTCTAACATTAATTATATATGACCAGAGTAATGCATTCTAACTTGAAATGAACTAAATGATAAGTAATTTTTTAAAAATATAAGAGGAGAGAGACTTATTTGGTTTAGAAAGATTATGTATTGATATGATGAGCTAGGTAGTAGAATAAGAGAATATGGGACTTAATTCTACATAGAAGATCTAGAACTAGAAAACATGCGGGTTTAAGACCATATATAATTTGTATGGTCTATGTAGGAGTTATGCGGTTCATGAAAATGGTTGTACGGTCTTGGACTAGGAGAAAATTGAGCTCTAAAACTTTATGGGTGTTTCACTTTTCTAGAAATTGTGTTCACTATTTTTCTATTCTTCACACAACCTTGGATGACCTATGATGATCGATAAAGTACAAACCATAATAACCTAAAAAAGAAACCATAGGATAAAAACATGTGTGTGTTGAATGAACCACCACCCTAGGAGGTCAAACTCCCACCTGCTAAACCAATCTCAATGTTGCACTACATATATTTGATGTAGAATGAAGCCTCATTTCGTTCTCTTAGGTGCTTGTGCAAGTGTGTAAAACTAACCAACCCTCTAAGGGTGCCCTTATGTCTCTTTACACCAAAATATAATGATGACTACATAATATAAAATGTACATAACATGGTAGTAGTGAGAGGTGGTGTGACTCAACTATATGACCTAACCCTTGTGTTGATTAAAACCTTTGTGTAATGCTTAAAGTGACATTGTTCTTGCTTGAGACATGGCTCTACGATCTTTGTATGCTTGTAGATGGGTAAAACAAAAATCCTTGACCAGGTCGAGTTCTTCAAAATTGTAGTAGGTACTTCCCTATATGTTGTCAAACCTGATTTGAGGAGATATAGAACCCTTTGAGTGATTTTAGAATGATGCTTATAATAAGAGCTTGTAAAAATTCTAGGAGATTTAAAATGTGATAATGACATGCTTATATAGTCTTCGCATGTGAGATATTATGATAAGGTCAACCCTAGGATGATGAGATTACCCAAAGAATGATTTAGCATAAAAATAAGAGTGGTGATTGAGAAGTGACAGGACCATACATGCCTGTCATGACCGAACCCACATCCTAACCAGGTAAATTTTAAGACCCCTCCCAAAATCCAACTTGGATTTCTTTTGGCCAATCTGCAAAAATGGATTTCATGTTGATGAAAACTATGAGAAAAATGTATATAGTGATGTAGGCAAATAATTTATTCAAGAAAAGGCGTGTTGGGAATAAAAACCGACAAACACCCATCTACGTATGTAGTCGAGCGTCTATACATATAGCTATTTGGATGTATATGCAGACACTCATCTACATACACAGACACCTACCTACATATGAAACCGAGGAGCCTACATGCACATACACCCAATTACATGTACAATCAGACATTTGTGCATGCAATTGTCTATTGTGTATGTAGTTGGGTATCTGAGGTGTTTGTGTATGCGAGACGGGTGTCTGCATATTCACCAAACCAAGCTGCATTTATAGATGCCTAACTACATACACAAACGGGCTCAAACTCACCCGTCGGTGTCTGTGCTTCTGACCTTTGATTGCATATGCCGGCGAGCATCTTGTGTATATAGATGGGCATTTGCATATACACCATGGAGGATGTATGTGTAGATCCCGACTACATATGCGGATGGGATCGAACTCACCCATTGGGCATCTTTAATGTAAGAGCCTTATGGAATTTGAATTTCACAGATGTTTAGAATTTTTATATGTATGTATTGGTGAATGTACCCGATTGGTGTTTTGAGGTAGCGATGATATACATGCATAAGTATGAAAGTTATTTTAAACACTAGGCGAGCTGACCTACAAAATTAACTTGCATCCCAAAATTTTAGGCAAAATATTGCTCCATACGACTCCTCAAAATCGCCAAATGAAAATTTCAAAAATGTAAATATTCATGAATTAGCGAAGAATCACCACTAAAATTTACTCGATCCTAACCCTTATGTATATGGTTTTGGATTGAGGGAGAAAAGATCCTAAACGATAGTTGTGCAATGAATAGTATATCTTTTATGTCTCATTTATTAAATAATGTATTCATATTTTTCATAGAGGATGATGTAAAGATAATTAAGTTGTAGAATGGCCGGGCGACGATGAGATTGGATTCTAAATGCGAGCATTTGTCTTGATAAGGATACAAGGTCAAACTGACATTAAATGAGAATAAGTTACCATATTTTAGTGTTTACACATATTATAAATCAATTATGTTAGTAACAACCATGTAGTAAGTAGAGAATCATGAAACATGTAGTAAATAATCATCATATGTAGATTTATGGAGCTTAAATCTAATATAGTCATATAGTATAAATAGAGCATGTATCACATAATATAAATCAAGAATGACATAGAACAATCATGCCATAGAGTAAACATGAAGTATGTACATGATCATGAGGCCTACAATAATAAAACAAAATGTGAAATAATATATATGATAAATCAATATATAACATAAAAAGTAACAAGTAATGGAGAATGCAATGCCACTCTATAAAAGCAAGTGGTGTTGTCATCTAGTGAAACATGATACAATACCTAAATTAAGAACATGTCATAAAATATAAATCAATATAATATTTCTATTAATTCACTTTTTACCACCAATGTAAATGGATTCAAAATACATATTATTCCATGTAAGATACCCTCGATCTAGACCGAGGCATGCCCTCGATGGTTGCTCTAAGGTATCATAATAAAGGAGTCACAAAGCATATATGTATATGTTCATGGAAAAGGTCTATCATGTACCTAACTTATGAATAACATAAAAGTATAATGCGTAGATAAATGGATATGTAAATTGCTAAAACATGTCAACATCAACATGTGAGTTTATAGAATAATAAATCAGTCACATAAAGATCTTGGTTTTATATTTTTGGAATATTTGAATGTTTTTGTATTTTATTGAATATGTGAATGTTTGTGCACATGTTTGAATATTTTACATAAAAGTAAAGCTAAAAAATAATGGGCCCCTAGGCCATATGTTCTAAAAAAAATAATAGTGGGGATGAGATCCTAAGTAAGTATGATTCCATAAAAATTCACATTGGACCTTGAAAATGCGTTGCATCGGCTAGTTATGGGTGGGTGTCAACTCGAGATTAGGTGTAAGAGGAATGAGTAGTGTAAATTCAAGAAAACATAATCATAAATAAAAAAGAGTACAACAAAGGAGCTATGTACAAGAGTCTATATAGGTCAATGGAAGTAGGGGAAAATAGGAGGGTTATACTATTGATGTAAAAAATTTGCTATTCTAGTGAGAAATAATAGGAATATATGACTCATAATTCGAGTTTAAGAAGTGATCATATGCAATATAATATCAAGATTCATCAATGTAAGTAATATGTGAATACACTTGTTGTGGGTCATGAGTAGTCATAGTAACCCTTGGCCTCCATTATGTATTAAGAGAGTGAATTGGAGTCCCATATGGGTCATGTTTACAAGTTTTTGCATAACTACCTTATGTTGTGCATGGATTGGTATCATAGGTTGTATTCTAAGAGGAGATAATGTGAAATATTGATCACGATGAACCTATATCGATGGGTGTTATGGGATCTATCTAGGATTGGATGAAATATTTATCAAGGTTGATATTAATAGGTAGAAAGGGTGACACATGAGTGTATGATAATATAGGTTGGGTTGAAGTAGAATTATCTACTTTGATAAGTAAAATGAGTAACTCATAGGAAAAACTTGGGATTGGAACCATTTTATTTTTGTATATATACTTTAAACATAAGTCTTAAGTTGAAGGTGTAGCTCTCATATTATGAATCCATGGACATCCAAGTAACATGTTGATTGTATTATTAGAAGGTAATACTAAAAACCATGTGTCAATTATTTTGGGTCTCCCA
Source organism: Taxus wallichiana var. yunnanensis (assembly GCA_018340775.1). NCBI lineage: Eukaryota > Viridiplantae > Streptophyta > Pinopsida > Cupressales > Taxaceae > Taxus > Taxus wallichiana. The sequence continues at coordinate 179,269,069 of CM031238.1, read as the reverse complement.
TGTAGAGGTAATATGATTCCCTTTAGTGGGTTCTTACATTATCTATTAAAGCTACGAAATATATATGTTATATCGAATATATCTTGTGTAGAATACTTAGGGTGGTAAAGGGTGTTAATGTGGATTTTTTTTTGCTATCCATTGTCTACCATGACACTATAGATTATGTTTCAATCCACATGTGCTAAAATATATGATGTTTATTATAATATTTTTCATCACGAGGGATCTATCAATTGTTGAATGAAATCACATGTGATAGTTGATGTATACATATAGTCATACCAATAATGTCATTTATAGGGTGAGAAACCATGTTTTTAAAACTAGGAAGGATCCATAGTGTGATAAGCCACATGTGTATCTCATTGCTCATGTTCATGTCAACATGACTAGGTAGTGGATTGGTAAAAATTTGAGGGTTGAAATGGGCTATGGTATGAATGTTTGCATAGGATCAATTGTGGTGTAAAACTTAAATGTACTATCATCTATAGAATAAGTATACTATAAGTCATTATGAATTTAGTTTAGACATATGAAAATATTAGAATATTATACAAATTTATATAATATTCTAATATTGAAGTGTAGAAGGTACATCATTCAAGGTGTGAATCCAAGGTATTCCTAACATGAGATTATAATTTAAGTTGTTTATTATTCCTTTGAATGTTGTGAAAAGTAATTTTGGCTTGATTGTTATATTCAATTAAATGTCACCTAATACTTATCAAATGACATTGTAAAATGCTTTAATTTGTGTGTAAAAATAATCTGGTCTTGTTCTCACTAAAATTGTAACGAAAACCAAACAACCCTTTTCTTATCTCAAAGGTTGAGGTGGAATCCTATCAATTTAATCACGAAGGAATTAAGTTGTCCTTAGCATGAGGGTTGTTTAAATGTTAAGTAAAATATATGATCATTGGGTAAAGAACCTAACAGGATATAGGGAAATAAAAAGTCATTCACATAAGAAGAGAAAAAACAAACCATGAAAAAGAATTAAAAAGAAAACAAAAACATGAAAGGAAAAATAAGTAAGTAGTCTTATTTATACGATTATTAATCATATCTGCATGTGTGAAACATATGGAGAAAATAACGTCTTTAAGGATCAAAGATAAATTAACACTACACTATTATTTTATCAATTTACCAAAGACATATGGATAGGTGTCTTTAGATTTATAAAACAAATATTAAGGATCCATCAATGTACATTTTTATATTTAAAGATATATCGATCTTAAAACCAAATATGTATGCATTTTGAAAACAATTAATGAAAAGAGATCATAACTATAAAAAATCGAGAGACAAAGTAAAATACATTATTATATAGTCATGTAGACTTAAAATTTGATTTGTTTGAAGAATGAGAAATGGTGTTCCAAAAGTGGAATGTCATACCCCCTTAGACACTGAAAAACTACACCAATAGTGACTACAAATTTGAGTAATTTTTTTGGTTGAAGAAAACATATTCACTAACACCTTGCTAACCCTATCCCGTTATTAGTTAATTGATATAAATTTAATTTACCCAAAAATTAAATAACTCCAGTCCAATAACATCATAATTATTTTTATTCTATTAAATTTCCTAGGGTCCATAAATATATATATATTTAAAAGTCTACACCCCCTTGATATTTAATTAGATTTTATCTACCCACATACAAGCCCCCTAAACTTTATTTTCCCATTCACATTTTAAAAACACTAGGCTCCAAAAGAGTGTAGGGTTAATTTTGAGCCATAGGATCTAACCAATCTCAACCCTAGATCTAATTTTGACCTAAATCCCTTTATCTCATTCTTTTCTTTTCATTTCCATGTTATTTGCTCTCATTTGCATTGTTTGTTATTTGTAGAGGACAGGCCATGGAAGCTTGAAGATTTCTTATGTTTTCCTCCTTTGGTGATAGCCACCTCCCACCGTTATTTTCTTCTTTGTTTTTTTTTGAAATAGATATATGTATTTATGTATGTATTTTTGTTTGCTTGCATTTCTGGGAAGGCGACCTGAAGAGGGCAGCGTGAGGAGGGGCGGTGAGGTTTGAAGGGGACAGGGGCGCGGGGACGAAAGAGGTGGTCGGTGGAGGGATAGGGCGTGGAGGCTGCAGCGTGAGGGGAGGCAATGGTTGGGTACAGTAGAAAGGGAAGGCGAAGGAGGGAGGGTGCAGAGGTTTTGTGGGGGCAGCGCCCCCACGGGAGCACAACCAGGGGTGGAGGGCCGAACCCCCACCAAACATTTTTTTTTGTTTTTATTTTAAATTCGTTTTAAATTTGTTTTATATAAAATATGTTATATATATATATATATATATGTATATATATATATATATATGTATATATGTATATGTATATATGTATATGTATATATGTATATGTATATATGTATATGTATATATGTATATATATATATATATGTATATATGTATATGTATATATGTATATGATATATATACATATATATATATATATACATATATATATATATATATATATATATATATATATATATATATATATATATATATTTTTTTGACAAAAATCAAGAAAACTACCACATTTCCAAGTACAATTTCCTTTGCACAAAATAATAAAAATAAGATTTCTAAAACCATGTTAATATAAAAGGAGATGTGCATTTTACAAATAAAAATAGTTTCTTCCAAAGTTAAAACAAGAACAACTTCTTATAACCAAGTAGATTTCATTTCAGATTTAATGCAAAAGATCATTTCATTTAATGCAAAAGATCATTTCAGATTTACACACATGTAGGATTCCTCATCAAGTAATATATCCTTTTGTAAATAAAATATGGGAGATACATTAAGTTACAAATAAATGAGAATTTTGATACAACACTTCTCTTCCACAAGCTTAGACTACAAGGGTGATTGAATAAATATTCCCAAATATGCAAACAACCAATAATTTCTTTAACAAGTTTCTTGCAAGTAGGGAGAGAGATTTCTCATTTTAATCACCATGTCTCAAGTTTACATGTGAATGAAAAATATACAAAACAACATTCCAACAAAATTCCTTTCCAAGGTTGAAAGAAGATCTTCAAATACAAAAAGACTGCCAATCTTACAAGTGATTCCAAATCACAAGGAGGATACTTTACAAAATAAGAATACCCTTCAAATAGCCATAATTTAGAGTCACAAAGAGAGAAATGCCAACAAAGTGAAGGAGACAATGAGCACTAAGATGACAAGAGATTCCAAGCTTGAGATACATCCTTCATGCCTTCAAGAAAACTAACAAGGAGAAAGAGCTTGTTTGTCACCCAACCATAGTTATTGAGATGCATGCTAGCCTCCCCCAAGCCCATGGGAAGGAGGAAAACTAACCAAAACTTGCACAAGATGGAGGGTGAACTAACAATGATACAAGCACACAAAATGGGATAAATACAAAACAAGACTCCAAAATTTACAAGGAGGAGAACCCATGTTCTTCCTCAAAAGTGGGGAAGAGAGGAGAAAGTTCTCAAAAGTTATATTTCAAATTGCTTGCACAAAGCAAAAATCTCCATACCCTCCTTATTGCTCCTAAATTCAATCAAAACCCTCCTTATTCCTCCACCCTTTCTCCAAGTCCTTCTTGGAAGGGTTTTCAAACCCCAAAGGGGTTTCCTTACCAAGAATGGGGAAGGAGATTCAAGCCAAATGAATCAACTTCCCCACCTCAACCATTTGAGGGGAAACACTAAGACCCTACAAGGCTTGTCCATCAAGCCTTGAGGATAGAGAGGAAAATCCCTCTCCTCCCCCCACAACTCCAAAACTCCATCATGCCATATGATGGAGGGAGTAAAACAAGCAAACAACCAAAATCTACATACAACAATAACAATTTCAAGCAACCAATCTAACAACTAAAAATAAAACAACACAACAATAAGACATAAGAGCCTACCTCAAGGAAAGCTCTCCAAAAAGCTTTCCAACTTCAAATTTCTCCACTCTTCTCAAGAAAATCACTAGCTCCAAATCACCCAAGCATCCAAGCAAGAAGTTCCCAAGAAAAAAAGTCCCTCTCTTTTCCCATGAATGGGAATTTGAAGAGGAGCAAACAAGCATCCTCACAAATGAGGGGGTGACATGTGTCACCCCTCTTCTTCTCAAGGTCAAAGATGCCAAAACAAAAGAGAGAAAGGGTAAAATTGTCTTTTTGCCCTCTTCTCCCAAATTCCCTAAATGTTAGCAAGACAAAAATTAGTGAAACTTTTAATAAGCACTCCAATCCACACCCTTACATGGATGTGACCAAACAAGAGGTAAAAAGGAGGGAAAACTCCCTCTAGCCTTGAAAATAAGCCCCCCTACCCATTAGGTAGGGTCCAAGGGCTCATTTTTATGTTAGGGGAACTCCCAAGCTACAAAGGGGTCCCCAAAAATGCCCAAAATAACCTAATTTCAGGTTTTGCATTTTTGGCACAAGGGTAGAGGGTGTGGGGACCACCCAAGGGTCTCACATGTGACCCTAAACCCTTGTGATTAAGTGACTCATTATACAAAATAAATTTTTTTAATGAAAGTGGGATTATTAACTCCCAAAACAAGTTTACAACATCACTAGTAACCCTAAACAAAATTAATAATTCAAAGCACAATACATTACAAAAATTGGGGTCACTCATAGTGCCCAAAATAATAATCTCCTATACTAAGGCTTCACACAATGAACATGGCTAGGACTTAGCCCATGGGTCAAATTTTGCAGTGCAAGATTGTGTAGCTGGCCTGAATCCCACGTTCTCCTGTAAACCTGTCACCTGCACACTCATTGCACACATTAACCGTACCTGTCCGATAAAATATAAAACAACGACATAATAAGATATCAATAAGTTCTAAACTAGCCTAACATCCTACTGAAATCAAAATGTGACAACATGCACAATTATACTCAATATTCCAAAAGTTAGACAAGATGATAAAGTGACATATAACCATGGAATTTCCACATGCAACAACTATCCATCAATATAATTATGTTCCAAACACAACATCATATCCATTAGTATCCATGACATCATAAGAAAATGCGACAACATAGAAATTAAGCTAAATTGGCGCTATACGCCTGAATGTCCACAAATGTCTAATAAGATCAAATCTCAATATAATGTCCACGATAAAACAAAATTCTATCAAAACATGTCTCTGAGAAAAGAAACAACAAGCTACTGAGCTATAAAAAGTGTGGGCACTACATGGAATATCTAGTAAAACAAGTTTGAATCAATAAATTTGTTTAAAATATATTGTGATCAAAGAAAACTAAGTAAAGTTCTTATAGAATACAAAAGAATAAGTGTTCACCACTTGACAAAACTATAACACCCAAAATGAAGTTTCATGTTGTGAATAATAATACGTCATTAGGTTAAAATTTGAGATATTTATTAGATAATCAACAAAATTGAAAATGATATTGTTGGGTATACTTGTATGTCTCGGAACATGCACTTAACCATCATCTAAAATGTTGTTTGCGCTTATGTAAACAATAACCTAACTCTAAAATATGTAATCAAATAATTAAAAATAGTGCATAAAAATTTTTTAGAGCTTAGAAATTCTTGTATATTCATCTTGTGTTTTGTTTCATCGAAGCCTTTTCTAACTCGTTCCTTTATAAAGTTATTTGTAATCAACAATTCATATATGATATGATTTTATAATAAATAAATTCTAACAAACTTGATATTATAAAATATATCAAAGACAAGAGAATAATAACATGATCCTTTTAAAATACTTAGGGATAAAGGATACCAAATGAAATGATATAAGACTCGGGTGGGGGCCCACATGCTCAACTTAATCGAGAAATCTAATAAACCAAGATGAATGAAATCATAATCCAATAAGTTTCAAATATATTAATGCCAACACATATCCTTATTTCATGCCTAGATGACCATTCAATATGGTTGTGTTGTAAACCAAGATCATCTAAAAAATAATTGAAGTCAAAGCATAAAATACCTAGTTGTAATAATCATCAAAATATAGCCTCATCAAATATTTTTCAACTCAACCAAAAATGTTAGTTATATATGCATGTGACATATGAGAATTCAAAATATCCTTAAGATAACATCAATACAATTATTTTGAAATGTCAACTGAATTGAACAACTCATGAAATTTCAATTTCACATGTTCCACATATAAAGCATCAAAATAAAATCACATAATCTTATCAGCAAATTTCTAACCATATGGGAAAATACCACTAAATAATTTTAAGCAATCATAAAAATTCATATACCCCAAAAATCCATAACCAAAATAAGATAATATGTCAAAGTATTAGTCCTAAACAAAGAACACATAAATATAAACTATACATTTTCATCTTCCACATCTTGAGTGAATTCGAGTAGGGAATGCCCTATTTTTTTCACACTTCATATACTCGTAAAGAATCATAGGCAATTTAGTGCATGATAACACTCCCACATCATCCTCTACCTCTACTTTCACCTTCTTTAACTTTTGAGTTACCAAAGGAGAAGATGAATAGATCCTATTGTATTTTAAGGTTGAATGGTGTGCATATCTAAGGAGTAATGATTTGGGGAGAAACTTAATTTCCTATGTGAGTGGAGACTTCAAAAAGACAACTTTTGGTAGTGATCAAAACTAGAAGAACCACAAGTTATGGTTAGAATTAACTAAAAAATATGTGGTACAATTTGTGTGTAGCAATCAACATGAGACAAATGATGAGGAGGTTCATTAACAGCTTTGGTGTAGTGCAATTATGATCATGATCATGAACCTCAGATGAATATGGATGGGTGGATCAACCATAGGTTAGTTCATAACTTTCTCAATTACTAAATTAAAAATTTCCCAAAACATCGGTTCAAGTGTATTGAAATGAATAAAATCTTGTGCCCCTATGAAAACATCACACAATATTTTCTTGGAAGGAATTACCACCCTAAAAAATCCTAGTATCTCTTATGGGTCTAAAAGAGATACCCCAAGTTGGAAATGGACCATAAATTCTTGAATGACACTAACCTCCATGGGAGCTTGAGCCTTAAAAACTACTTCCTCTGCTCCACCCCGACGTAACTAAGAATAATTAAGTATGAAATTGGATATATTAAAAAAATTATGACCATATGAACTAAAAAAACATAACTTATGATCATATGTGACATATTTTCATCATACACATCCATCAAAATACAACAAAGCTAGAGATTCTTGAACCAACATATTTCCTTCAAATATTTCCAAACATCAAAGGAAATGATGTATCCCTCATATTTTATTAGACCCACCTTCGTGTTATTCCTTTGAAATATATGGGATATATGTGAAAACATTGGACTAAAAATGAGTTGTACATGAATTAAAACATCCCATGACAATGACAAAGTGAACTAATATATTCAAATAAGATATGATAAGGTGGCACTAAATCAATATTTTAAACAAATGTTAACACTAATAAAAAAATGAAACCCTTTTCCACCATATACTTCCAATTAATCATAATTAAATATCAACCACAACTTAATTCATCTAAACCCCACAATGATGCATATGAACCTTAATCCCATCCAATCATAATAATAGGGTCGATAATATTTCCATAAATGGCATTGCAATAATGAAACAAATAATCACTACCATTAGACAAATATTACTTCTCACCTTCAAAATTATCATGTCAAGCAAGCATACTTGAACCAAACACCCATATGGATCAATCATATTTTCATGAAACAAATTTCAATAGTTAATAAAAAAATTAACTATATAAACAACAAATGGATTATATGTAGTCATTATGTATATTGAACATGATTGTTGAAAATGTGTTGTATATTTTGATGAGTTACACTTTTCAAGACTATACAACTAACCCTTGAGAAACAAATTTAGTCCCTTTATAGGATTTCACACCCGTATAGGTTATCTAACATATGTCTAGGTGGTTATCTAAATCATGTTTAGGGGAACCATTATGGGTTATACTCTAGACCATGGTTATGTTACCCTTGTTATTCTAATACCATTGATGGGGTTACCTACCAATGTGCTTACATATACCTAGACATGTAGCAAAATAGAAAAAATCTGGTAAGTACATTATTATATTAGTAAAACAATTGAGATAATACAATAAGGAATATAATTTACTACATTGGATTTTTTCCTAAAAGGGTATCCCAAGATAAAATTTGTGTAATATGTTATCTTGTGTATGTAATTTCTCTATTTTCTATTTATCCTAAGACTTCTTTCATATTTGTTTATCAAAACAAATTCTTATCATTTGGTATCAATGGTAGGTTTTAGCTTTATGTGAAGTGTTCGGGTTTCCAAATCATATTGATAATATTTTCTTCCAGTGGGAGTTTTCTATGTGTGAATATTGTTGAATAGAGGAAAATGATTAGAAGCGTAAGGATTGAGATTGGAAACTTTTTGGCTAGCATTTTGAGTTATGGAAGCAAAAGATGGAATATCTTCTTATATACAAATATGAGTGGATTGTTATTTCTAGAATCATTCCTACATGTATGAAAGTAGAGGATAGAAAAAATATCGACACAAAGGAAAGGATTTCTATAAAATTGTGTATATCGATTCAATTTTTTTTGAATGTATCAACATAGAAAGCTGCTCATGCCGTATGGGAGAAATTAGGGACTTTGCATCCGAAAAGTCTCCAGTGTGAACAAATTGTTTCTCCATAAGAAGAAATATTCATTTAGAATGAATTCACAAAACACTTGATTGTCTTTAATATTGTAGTAAGTTTGTTAATTTTTTTGTTGATGTTAAAATGGAAGAAGAGGGTAAATGTATTATTTTGTTGTGTTTTTACCCGAATCTTGGGATAATCTAGCTATGAAAATTACTAGTACTACTGATAGAGTTATTATTTAAGGATGTAATTGTGGCTTTATTGTCGAATAAATGAGGTAGAAATTCATTGAGGATTATCAATCCAATGATACGTTATTTGTGACAGGATGTACCTAAGCAAAAATCACACAAAATCAAGGATAATCAACATCTAAAAGTTAATCAAATAGTATAGAAAAATATAAGAGGAAATGTTATAATTGTGGTAAAATAAGGCATTGCAGAAAAAGACTATAATAAGGTAAAATAAGGCATTGCAAGAAAGACTATAAGAAAGACTATAAATTTGTATACAAGGCTCCACGGATACAAAGACAGTAATAAGGTAATTGAGGATAGGGAGTAAAGCTAAAAAGGCCGTTATTCCCACATGCGGATTTCCGCGAGCTCGAATCACAGCACGCGGACGTTCATGGGAATAGAAACGGCTCTCATTTTCAACATTGTGCGGATTACAATAGCAAAAAAATACGGCTTCGTCTCAAGGATTTTGGAATTTGTTGCAAACAGTTAAGCACAGTGAAGATGGGGGGTCCCCCTTGCCAAATTGAGCCTAGTGCGGACCCAGACTGGAAGGATAATGTTGAGTTATGGAATATACTCAGCAAGGGCGGCATCACCAACTTCATGGAGAAGGTTCAGGGACATGATCAAAGTATCTCAGTGTGTTTTGCGAAGGATTGGAAAGAGCGGACTATGGAATATGGGGGGCAGAAGATCTTGGTCAACGAGGAGCTTATTGCTGAAGCGACCGGTCTTAGCATGGAGGGCTACCATTTTTTTAACAAAAGGGTCGACAGAGATGTTGAAGAGAGGAGATTTGTGGAGGGATCTGAGAAGCTGATCTATATTACCGCGGGCCTGCTTGTTAGCTCGATCCCTCCGCCTTATGATGAGGTTACTCACATGATGATAAGATTCATTTCTTTGGAAGGGAGGTTTGTCACCATACCTGCTAAGCACCTTATCTTTCTCAACCACTTCCGTAGGAATCGCTGGGTTTGTTTCCCCCATTATTTGCTGAACTCTCTTGAGCGCTCCATTTTGGAGTTTCAAAAGCATACCCAGGCAGTTCCTTTACACCAGGGGCTTATTTTGCTGCTACATAAATTTTGTCTTCTTAGGTATCCTGGTCTCCCTTCCTCTCCTAGCTCTGTTCCCCCTATGCCGGGTTCTGCTGCTGCTAGCCCCATTTCTCCACTCTCTGCCCCCACCACCGCTGTTGTCACCCCCTTGCGGTCGTCGTCAGACCCTGCTCTCCCGCCCCACCTCGCTTCCACCTCGGCCTGACCACCAGGGCATCTAGAAGGCTTAACCTCGATACTCTTGCTGCGGGGAAGGGCCCTCATGAAATTGAAATTGCACATGACCTCCTGAATACTAAAGCAGGTGCTAGTCCTCGAGATGTGCATATGGAGAGCTCTATGCCTTAGAAGCTGAAATGAAGGCTGTTGAGGGATGAGGTTAAGAACTTGGCAAAAGAGAAAGAAAAGAGAAGAAGGAGGAGGAGGTGGATATCGATAACGGCCCAGTTGAAGATATCTACAAGAAGTGAACTCCTTAGACTCCTATTTAGGGAAGGCCAAAACTCATCATGACTACAATATGGCCATTTTTAGTGCGATTGAGGAATTCATTGAGCAACATGTCAGAAGTGTCTCCAATCTCAGCGGAGTTCCGGCAACACTTTGGGGCAATGATAAAGAAAGCAAAAGGACCATTGATCATCTGGATAAGACTGACGCTGCCCACATGAAAACTTTGGGAATGTTCAAATCCTGGAAGAACATCAAAACCAGCATCGACAAAGCTGCCAAGAAGTAGTTGTAGGTGCTTTAGTTGCTCTTGCTTGTTTTTTTGCGGTTTCTTTGCTGCTTTTGTGCAAGGTTTTTACTGTTTTGTCTTGTTTGGGTTCTTTGTTTTTGGCTACTTTGGGCTTCATTGTCATACTTGGATTATGATCCTTTTTTCTCTGATTTTCACTTCTATTCTGGCTCATAGGCCCTCTCTTGTACTCAAGGGTATAGTCCCTTTCAAAAAACTATTTGCCAATAATAAAAAAAAGAAAGACTATAGATCTCTAAAAGGTGAAAAGGGGTAATTCATTAAACGATGTTGGATCTTCATGTAGAAAAACCTCTAGTCAAGACTTGTGTGATTTTTTCTTAGATTTTTCTCGCTCACATGCATGCAATGGTGCATGGTTAATTTACTCAAGCACCTCTTTTCATATACATCCTCCTCGGGAGCGGTTTTGTGAATGTGAAAATATCAATGGAGGTAAATTATACTTGGTATACAAATTGACCTACAAGATCATATGTCATGTAATAGTCATGTTGAGGTTTAGATATGGACAAATCAAAGCCCTCCCTATGTTACGCACATTCCACATTTGACTAAAAACTTAATATATGTAAGTAAGATGAATGATACAGTGTGTAGGTAGTATTTACTAAGGATAATTACAATATGGTTTGAGGAGAAATGGTGGGAATAAGGGGAGTATGTACAAGAACATTGTTTAAGCTCGAGGAAAACACTGTGAGTGATGAGTGCAATAAATCTATGGTTCTATAGGATAATAAATCTACATATATGAATCCTACATCTTCTAAAAGAAGATGATGTTGTGACATCAATTGGATATGAAGGCCTTCGTGCATTAAAAACCAAAGGTATGGTTGAAAGAATTTATGTTTTTTTAAGATTTTCTAAAACCGAAATGGGTATTTGGAAATCAAACTAGAGTAAAGTTTCCTAACAATGTTACAAGATTAGAAGGAATTCTAAATTTAATACACAATGATGTGTTTGGAACTATGAAAATTCCATCACTAGGAGAATATTTGTATTATGATATGTTTATATAATATTTCTCAAGGAATACCTTGGTATATTTTATGTGGAACAAGTTTGAGTTTTTCAATAAGCTCAAAGAGTTTAAAAATCTTGTGAAATTTAGACAAAAATAAGATAAATGTTTTGAGAAGTGATAATGATGAGGAATATTTCTCTAATGCCTTTGAGAAATTTTGTAAACATTGTGGACTAAAAAGGTAGAAGATAAATCTATGTATGCCATAAAAATGGAGATACAAAAAGTACACAAAGAACTCTATTGGAAAAGGGTAGAAGTATGCCCCATGGTGCAAGATTGGAAAATAAATTTTGGGTAGAAGCAATGAAAAATTGATTTTTACCTCATCAATAAATCTCCCTCGTTTTCCCTTGAAGATAAAACTCATTAAGAAACATGGAAGGGATGTTTGGTATTTAAGGGTATTTGATTGTATTTCTTATATGTATATCTTGAAAGAGAAAAGGAAAAATATAGATAATAAATTAGCTAAAAGCATATTCATTAGATATTCCAATGGTGTAAAAGGATATAATCTACGAAATATAGAAACATATAGGGTTGTTTACATTTGTAATGTAATCTTCATATAAGTTAAGGGATTCTTGAGCAAGAAGCAAAACCAAAACATGATAATGAACAAGTTGTCGTTGAACTAGAAAACGGTGAATATGTGTTTGTGATTAATGAAATTGCAAAAGATAAACCAAAGAGAAAGTTGTAAGAGAAAGATTCAAATGAAGAAAAGAAGGAACCAAAATATGTTGAACTAGAAGCTCCAGTCTTGAGAAGATTATATCGGGTGAGAAGGGTATCTGTCACATATAGGCCTCCCAATTTTCATTCTGCTTTTCTTTTATCAAATTTTTGTGACTAATGATGACTTGAAGAATATAAACAAGGATTTTAGATTGAAATAAATAAGTCTTGGAGGAAGGCTATGGGAAAATAAATGGAGTCCTTAAATAAGAATCCTACATAAGACTTAAAAAATCAGCTCCTGAAGAAAACTTGTTTCACAGTAAATGACTATTTAAGAATAAGTACAATGCAAAAGGGAAAATGGAGAAGTATAAAGCTCACTTGGTAGTAAAAGGGTTCTCATAGGTAGAGGGAATTGATTTTGGTGAGATTTTTCTTCCATTACTAAATTACATTCCATTATATATCTTCTAGATATTGGCGCCACTTTCGAAATGGAAATAGAACATATGGATGTTAAGACACCTTTTATCATGGTGAAATTGAGGAGGAAATATTCACGAAGTAATCAAAAGCTTTAAGGTTAAAGGAAGGAAGATTTGGTGTGTAGGTTGAACATGTATCTTTATGGCTTGAAGCAATCGTTGAGAATGTGAAACTAGAAATTTGATAGGTATGTGTTGGGACTTAGAATTGGAAGAATCAAAATTGATCCCTATGTTTATTTTAAATAAAAGGTGATAGTTTTGTTATCATAAAATGTATGTAGATGACATGTTAATCGATAACAATAAGAAAATTATCAAGTAGGTTAAGTCTCGAGCTCTCATGTCAATTCGATATGAAGAATCTAGGTGTTGCAAAATTTATTTTGGGTATTGAAATTATTAAAGATCATGTAAAATAGGAAAATGTGGTTAAATAAAAGGAAGTATGTTGAGTTGATATTTTAGAAGTTGAAAATGTAGGAAATTAAACCTATTAGTATTCCCTTTCTTGTTGGAAATTTTATCTATTGAACAATGTCTTAAAAATGAAGAAGAAATTGAGGACATGTCTGGTGTCATATGCTAGTGTGGTTCGTAGTTTGATGTATGCAATGGTCTATACTAAAACCTGATATTTCTTATGTAGTTAGAGTAATTAGCATAATCATGTTGAATAATAGAAAATAACATTAGTCTATAGTGAAGAGGATCTTTAACAATATGTGTGGGACATATTATTATATAATATGCTATCAGGGAAATCTAGGCAAAAGGAAGATAATAAATCTTCATAGATTCTTGAAATATATTGGGGTGGAGATCTTAACATGCAAAGATCTACAAGTGGGTATGTTTTCAACTTGTTCGATGGAGTTGTAAGTTGGATGAATAAACGTCAAACAAGTTTTGTGATATCAACCATGGTGGCTAAGTACATATAAGCTACTCATATAAGTAAGGAAGTGGTTTCACTTTAAAGGTTTATTTCCACTATTGGGTTCACTCAAAATATTGTAAGGATTGATTGTGATATTCAAAGTGTATTTTTCTAGTAAGGAACTCTGAGTATCATTCTAGAATGAAACACATTGATATTCAATACCATTTTGTGAGAGAAATGGTGTAGGAGAAGAAGAAACTGTTGGAGAAGGTGAACATAGAGGAAAATGTTGATTTTTTTGACAAAGACTATAAGTCCTGAGAAATTTTCTTGGTGTAGAAAATAAATGGGCATGACTGCCTTGAATTGTTGACTATATGGCATTAACACCCCTATGGAAATTATTTAACAAGTGGGAGAATATTGGAAATGTTTTGTATATTTTCCATGAGTTACACTCTTTAAGACTATACGATTGGCCCTCAATAATTTTTATAGGCTCCCTTTATAGGATTTTAGGACCATACAATTTATTTAACCTATGTTGTCATGGGTGGTTAGATACCTTGTAATACCCTCAAAACATAGACCAAAATACAAGCCAAAATTACTTGTATTTTTTTCTTTTACAACAACACTTGGGCTCACTTATTGGAATACAAAAATGTTTGAACACTTACACAACATACATCACATATTTTCACAACCAAGAATAATTCAAGTTTATGATGTAAATAATAAGGTATTTCCTTCGACCACAAATGAAATCCAAAACACACATACCTAAGATAAGAAAAGGTTTGTAATAAGAGGAAGATAATATCATTAGTACCCCTTATATCTCCACTAAGGAAGAGAGAAAATCCTTTGGTTCCTCCAATGAGCACAAACACATATAAAAAAATATATATACATCCACCACAATTTCAACACTTATACCTCCACCAAGGCTAGTATAACCTTCCTTTGTTTCCTCCATTTAGATATATACAAAATCACTCTTCATTTATAAAATTTTACCTCTGCCAAGACATAAATAATCCCCAACACACACATATGCAATAATAATATTTCATTCAATATAAAAATACCATCAATCAAACAATTACTTCCTCTTATGAAAAACCAAAATGCACATATGATCAATATGAAAATTAGAGAGTGAGAAAGACATTATATTGATATAAGGATACCTTACACAACCAAACCTACTTATAAATCTTGCAAGGGAAATACCATCATATGTAGTACCCCTTATCCCCTAAAAATGATTCCTAGCTAATATTTGTTTCCTCCAAGATGAAACACATAACATAATAGTATACCCTTATTCCTTCACTTATAGTTCCACTAATACTAGCCATGAATTCCTTCATTCTTCTAATGAAATAACACACCATTCAATATTCCTCCCTTCAACTAACACCCTCTTATCCATCCAAAAAAAAATGTATTCTCACCCCCACACATGCACACACACATTTGACAAATATTAATTCATTTTAACACTTGCTCGAAGGAGTGATTCAAACACAATAGTTAAACCAAAAGAGAAAGAGTAAAGAAATGGTTTTATCCATAATGCACATATATTGTAATTAGGATACACTTTTATTAAAAATAAATTCCTTGTTTAATCATTTGCTTTGCAACATGTTTAAAGTACTTAAGATTCACATACCACTTTTTTCAAATTATGAATTTCTATTCCCAATTAGTTGTGTTTCTTTCCTCAAGGAGCACCCCATTTTAGTTTTAATAAATAATCCAAAGGTTTAAAAACAAATTTGAGAGGGAAAACTCAATTTCCAAATTACACATTCAATCAAAACTTATAAAACAAAATTTGGTTGTTATAAATTATGAGGTTCTAACCATAAGCACCCTCCTAAGAGGTCTTAGGGTTCAATACACTCCAAATTCAAAACGATTAAAAATCACAACGAGATCAAATCTAGGATTATCATAACATTTTATTTCATATAATTACAAAATTTACTTAATCATTAATTTTTACTTGCAAGAACATGGGTCACATGAGGATTCCCATTTTATCTCAATTGGAGTAGAGACATGAGGGAAGGGGAATATAGGTAGCAAGATCACACTTCCCCTCAAGGCAAGTAGCTCACTAGGTCAAATATGATTCTACGGACCATAAACAATTTTTGAAGGCAAAAAAATCATTCTCACAAGGATGGGAACATACATGCTACAATGTAAGGATCACATGGGACCATATCCTTTCAAGTTCTCATACAATAAGATGAGTGTTTTATAACGACACACAAGAAAGAGATCTACAACACAAGGTGTCTACCAAGGAACAAAACCATTATGGTTTATTTATCAGATTATAAGGTTTGGTATTACTTAAAGCTCTAAAAGGGGTCATATAGTCATGATCCACTTCAAGCAAGTTTACCAAAAAGTAGAGTAGTCTAATCATTTGCTACTCAAATTCATCGTAGGTAAGGAATTCAATTTTAAGATAGACTTATTCAAGTTATTTTTAAATGATAAGTAACATCATTTCAAAAGAGTACAAGAGTTATTTCATATGGGTTATATCATTTTAGTTTATTTCATGAAGGATAATATAATTATAGGTGTATGGAACAATCAATTCTATTCTATTCATCTATTTGTTTCATTATATTTCTTACTTTATTTGTTTCCTATAAGACTACAACCACATGATAATAACATATTCTTGAAATTTAATAATTTCATGTAGGTAAAACATGCTTTTCATAAACACACGGTGATCTATAGTTTCCATAAATGATTTTATTAATTTCAATCCTCTTCAATTGACACAATAAATATTAGTAACCAAATACGATGATGTTTATTTTTTCTTTTTCCAATGAATTATATAGTATTTAAAGGGAACTATTTTAAAGTCCATTTTTGAGTACACTAATCAATTTTAATTTCACTACATCTCTTGCCACATGCATTAACAAGTGGTCAAAACAAAGTCGACATGAGCTGACAGAGAGAGAGAGAGAGAGAGAGAGAGAGAGAGAGAGAGAGAGAGCATTATTTTCTACAAGATTTCAAATTAAAACCACTTTTATTGGTTTGGGAGAAAGAGCGAGCAATGTTCATTTTTACATAAACAACCAATTTGTTTACATAACCAAGTGTGATATAGGAGAGAGAGAAAATGAAGTTATTTTTCACACAAGTTCATAGTCCAATTCACATTTTAGAGTTTAAATGAGAGAAAGGAGTTTGCAATTTTTCACATAACTTTTATTTTCATAGCCACAAGAAGATTCAAGAAGAAAACAATTTTTTTATACGAACATAATTTCCATTTACCATTTTGTTAGAGTTGTTTAGAGTGGTTATTCATAATTTTTAAAAATGTTTTTAAACATTAGATTAATCATACCCTACAAAGGTGTCTTAAAAAGTCAAAATTTGATCAATAAGAATTAATCACACTACCATTCAAAATATCTCAAGTGGATACAAAATGACCTTAGAAAAACATCATTGAATTCCCGAACATGGAATCGGCCACTTCTAACCCATTTTCCTCTATGGTGATAATGCAAGGAAACTAATGGAACTAAAAATTGGTAAAATGTGCTTATTTGAGAGGCACCCTTCTCAAGTTTGTTGGTTAAATTTGAAAGTTTTTCTCGAGCACTATAAGCCAAGGTGGATCTAAAACATGTGCGAAAAATTGATTTTCAAGGGAATAAGATGAAATCAAATATGATATGCAATTTTAAATGTAGGAATAAATAGGTTTTGGGTGGTGAAACCTAATTTTTGGTCAACAAACTTTAAAAACATAGTGATTCCAAAATATTTTCACAACATTGAGCATTTTCCTCATGTAACCAAATCTTCAAAGTGTCTTTGAAACTCCAAAAATGCATGAAATAATTGATTAGGTAAAGATTAGTCACTATGTAGATATCTCCAATTAATAAGGAATGTGTTCGAGAGATAAATTGTTGGGGGTTGTAGATGATTTTTGTGTATCAATTCTAGAGAGGATTTATAACATTTAAAAGGGTGTTTTATTTGTACAAAACTTATTTTCACAAGTACTTTAGTTTCAAAAATATGATAGTCAACATAAAACTAAGTTGGAAGTCACATTTCTATTTGCAAAGTGTTTCAAAGGTTATTTTTCATGGTTCAATAAACTCAATACAAAATTTATATTTTTGTTAAAAGTTTTGCATTATGGTTAAATGATATTATATTGATTTGCATGCTTTAATATTAAAATTTGAGTTCTACTCTACTCAAAATAGAATGCAAGTAAGGAAGCAATTTCAAGAAGAAGATAAAACCGTGCTGGAAGATGAAGAGTTAACAACAAGAATTCCTCTTTCCATTATGTTATGTTGGTTGTATGAACCCTATTCAAAACTCTTATTTTTACACAAGATGGGAGGAGGATGGTAAAGTGTCTAGATTTACACCAACCAAAGGAATTTTCTTGAATGCTTCCATGATTTACACACATACCTATTATGACACTTGCAACTATGGATCTTAACATACATCACATTTCCATTATGCATTGAAAGATGTCTATGCATAGTTCCATAAGGATTATTAAAGCACAAGATGGGAGGAATGTTGATAGAGTTACCCGTTTGATCTTACATCTACCTTAAGAATTTCAATGGAATTTTTAATACCTAACCAAGAAACCATTATGTACATACCTAGTTTCATTGCATCTCGAGAAACACATTACTTTTGAGGTATTCCCAAGCATATATGATTCCTTTATTTTGTTAAGAAGTTTGTCAAAATTGTACACATGCCCAACATATTCTCCCACCTTTTCCAAGAATAACTCGCCAAGAAAATTGTAGCCATATATTAGACAAAAGAAAATTTCTATCCAATGCTTGTGCACCCACATGCTAATCAAGCTCCTAGCTTGGCATGATTGAGAAGAAGGGCATTCTTAACAAACACATAAAATAATTTTTATTTACCGTCATGCTTTGGTGGATGATCTTACCTTGATGTAAAACTTTTATTTTGGTATATGATAGGATATTGGCATAATAATACTAGATCTACACTGATAATGACTCCCTATATTGACATTGATTGATATGATGAACTCATATTTGTTAAGAAAATATTTGTTTGACCTTGTCAAGGTAGAATTTCAACTCAATATGTTGGTGAATTACATTGTATAATGAGAAATAAATAACCTTGACGCTTGAACTTGGTGGTAATAATATTCAAAGTTTTGCATACCCTTTTCTTCCCATGCTTAGTGAGATCTCTAGACATATCCATTATGCATCTGCAAGCTGTTAAAATATGCACTTCACACGATGACTATGGATCCCCTCAAGATTGATCCATTTAGGCAGACCTTACAAACCCCAAGGTTATCTCACTCCCCGAGCTCCCTATTCACCAACCCCTTCCCTTTCATCTATCAACTTGGATTTCGGTCTCCATGACATCCAAAAAACTATTACCTTATCTCTAAAACTCCCATGATTTCCATTGACTACCCTTTGACTCTCTTCAAAGTTTCTAACTTGATATCTAAACATAAACTATTTAAGAAAATTCAACCAAGGATATAATTTCCTATCTACCCCACTCACTCTCCACCTACCGCTAACTCCCTTCTTCCCATTTTTTGTTTTCTTGTATATATCTATATTAATCCATTAATGTTTTTTTTTAAACATGCTTTATTTATTTAATTTATTATTTACTTTTTCATATCTATAATTTTAAAATAAAATTTATGATACGTGTATTTGTATATATGTTGTATGCACTTGCTAAAATGTAGTTCGAGTTCGAGTTCTAAGTTCTAAAATTAAGATGATACTCACATGTGATATTCATTAAAGAAGCAATTGTGTCTCTAAAATTAAGATATGCCTCACTATTTTAAAGAATAACTTTGTTTTCACTTCTTCATATTTCAACGTAGTCTTGATTAAACTAAAAAAATTCATCATTTCAAAACAACTCATACTTAAACAATATTTCATTAAAATTTTTCATTGTTACCAAAACATACATTCACATTAATAAAATTCCTTCAAGCTCAATCAAATATTAGGGTTTCAACATAACAACTATTATTCATTAGACATTACAATTTATTTGAAATATGAGTGACCAAAATTAAATAGAGAACTCCATAAAGGTAGAAAATGATGATGAAATTATCCAAAGGAAAAATGTGTGCTCAAAAATCTAACCACCACCCATTCATCTATATAAAATATCAATCCTCATCTCGATAGAAACATACTTGCAATAACCAAGGAAAATTGATGAGATTGGATTGATCTACCTTCCAAAACTTCCAATCCAAGTGTTTAGAATAATTCCTACCTCTTCAACTTAATCTACTAAGCAAGAAAATAAGAATAAACTAACCTCAGAGGACACGAGGTTTAGCGATACCCATATATGTAGATGAATGATATTTGATGTTGTGCTTTGTGAAAATTGGTACAAGCTCCTCTTTCGTGCGAAAACTTGCAAATCAAAGACACTATACAAAAAATCATTAGTAAGATATAAGGCAAATTTCCTGGCAAAGGCCAATCCCTAGAAGCCAAAGGAATTCCTTGTAAGGATGTCAATCCACTTTTAGAAAATCAAGTTTGGAAATGATGCATGATATATGATAAACGATAAACCATAAATGTTTTGACAATTGTTGGATCTATTACAAGATAAATAATAGATAAATAATGATAGATGAAACGATGGAAGAATATGGCTCGAATTCAAAATCTAAGTCTGAATCCAAATTCTCAGAGAAATCTAAATCCTCTTTTTCAGTGTAATCCAAATCTTCTTCTTCTTCTAAAAGTCAAAGTCTTCTTGTTCGAAAAACTCCATATCCTCTTCACCCGCTACGTATTGGTACTCAAACTAGGAAAGATCAGCTTGGATGCACTGGACCTCAAAGTATGCATCCCAAAATTTGTCTACAATGTCATGATTCATTGAGTGGACTCATAAATGCTCTACAACCGGTCTAAAGGGGCACAATGAATATCACATAGCTCTAAATCGTGAAGGATGTCGTACTATTCCTAAATCAATGGATTACTGACAATGGGCAATGAGTTGATACTAGTAATCTCATGGCTTGGACCACCTAGTGCCATCTAAAACAAGCCATGCTGGATAGAGTGTTAGTAACAAAGAGATATAATATGATAGATATAGATTATTGGATGGATTTTGATAAAATTTGTAGGAAAATAGAAAGAGTAGAAATTGTAGGTGATTCTAGTAATCGTTGGTGATTAGTGTAATCATTGGTGATTCTAAAAATGACAACAGACTAATAAAATGAACACTTTTGACTGATTAAGCTAATTTTTAAGGTTTGTAGAATATAAAAGTGATGTGAAACAGATAAACAAACAAGTATGAATACCTTGATATGGTGTGGAGGTGATGATCTGACCTTGATATGAAATGATGCAAGTAGCTGGACTGAAACCTACAAATGATGATAGAATATTGATATGCAAAAGCTCCAAAGGTGACTGAAGGATGGTTGAGGAGTGTTGGAAGGATGGCTAGATAGTAGCTTGAACACTTAGGTGTAAAACAACGCTATGAACTTAGGTAGAAAGTGAATACTCGAGAATGCAAGTGGATGATCCCCGAAGAGAGACTGAAAAAATTCTCTTAAGTAATCAT
Organism: Taxus wallichiana var. yunnanensis; assembly: GCA_018340775.1. Taxonomy (NCBI): domain Eukaryota; kingdom Viridiplantae; phylum Streptophyta; class Pinopsida; order Cupressales; family Taxaceae; genus Taxus; species Taxus wallichiana. The sequence continues at coordinate 179,247,508 of CM031238.1, read as the reverse complement.
TGGTGATTACCCAATCCCCAATGATTTCAGTCTATTTAGATTTTGTTTAGAAAATGGTTGAAACAAATTGCTAAATCCATATTTTTGTTTTGAATTTCGGGAATGGAGTTGTTAATTTGTTCGGGAATGTGTTGAGTTGGCTGGTGATGATAGAATGAACTAATTTTGGCTAGATTATCTAGGTTTATATATAGGTTTATTAGGTGTATAGAGGATAATGATAGGCATGTAAATGGTTATGATAGGTGTATCGAGATAAGGGAGTTAGAAGTGGTTTTAGATAGATTTTAGGGAATATTTAGTTTGATTTAGGAAAATAATTAAATTAACTTAGGTGGTTAGGGTGAATGTAACATATCATGGAAAATTGTGTACATTAATTAATTAAATGAAAATGGGGATTAATTAATGGGGGATGTAATGTGTGGCTTAAAATTTATTTAATTAAGTAAAGATGGAGGGGGTGATAAAAGTCATAAACATAAGATGTTGATATAGTTAATTGATTACTAGGAAGGAGGGTGTAGATTTTCGTGTCTACATTTGCCCCTTTTTGTCTAGCGGTTTAACGACAAAACGTTAGACAAAAACGATGAAAATTTGGTTTGTATGGGTGATCCAATCAGTAATGCAATACAGGGAATACCAATGTTTATATATCATGTGTTTCATAAAAAGCTATCCCAGTCTAAGGGGTACCAAAACAAGATGTGCTACCGAGGGACCAAATGATAGGGGAACCAAAGGATTCGATTCCTATAGTCGTATGATCCATGAAGGTAGGCTAAATGAATGGGAAATTCAAGTGATGGGGGCCAAAGGGCATGTGTCCCATAGACATATGACAAATCCCGATGTTGATTTTATTTGTTCGATTAATGTTTCAAGGACTAGGGTCCTTTGAAAGGGACAAATTCATGGTGAAAATTGATAAAAATGGGCATGGATGCCAAAAATGGGGGGAATTGCTAAGAATTCAACCAATCACTAGTGATTGTGGAGAAATCTCCTATGATTAGGAAATTGTCAATGATTTCACCGGGTAAAAATTGGGACTATAAATAGCCAATTGCAAGGTTATTAGACTCATTTTTATCGAGCACCATACGAATTTACTGAGTGATTTGGGGTGAAAAATGTGTTTACGAGTGGAACAATTGAGATTTCGACATCATGGCCTCATCTATTAGACACCAAAACCTACTTTGGTTGAGGTAAGTGATTTTGACTTGATTTGGTGTGTTTTTGGTAGTTTTTAGATTTTTTTTGCCATTTTAGGGGTGTGCGATGCCCTAATTTGGAATCGCAGGAATCATCGACGATTTATGCAATCGCCAAATTGAAGTGAATCATCGGTGATTCACCTGTGATATGGAAAGTTTGTATCTTTGATGATAAAGTATGTTTTTAAGAAAAATTTTCAATTTTTATGGTGTTTGTGGTTCCAATTTAGTTATTGGTGTTTGATGTATTGATGCTAATGTGGTTAATGTTGATTATATTTTGTGATGATGTTAATGATATGTTTTGATGTTTTAGATGTTGTTGGTATTTTTAGGTGATAATGTTAATGTTGATGTTTTAATGTAAAGATGTTTTTGATATGTTGTGGATGATATTTTTGATGACGATGCTAATGTTCGACTATGTGTTTTGTGTTTGCAGGTAGATGCTCAATTGACTATCCGTGATCGTATACCACTGATCTTGGATGAGGTGAGGGATGACATGATAGATGATGACTGGGAGCATATTGAGGCAATGGGTTTTGGTGGCATGAGGACTTATAGGTGGATTCACGATGCCGTAGTTTGATGTTGGCATTATTAGAGCGGTGGAATCCTTCCACCTGTACTTTTTGGCTGCCTACAGGAGAGATGACCATCACCTTAGAGGATGTTCATCGCATTATGAGATTACCCATCCATGGAGAGGTCATTTATATTATCAGTGATGCTGAGAGAGAAGATGTGATGTAGAGATTATATGGTGATGGGTCACAAGATGTGAGATATTCATCAGGGGCATTTGAGTACCAGGTGTTGTATGAGCTTGGGAGAGAGGGTTGTACACGATGACCATGATGATGATGGCCATCTCTTGTTTTGCTTTACCAGATTTAGGAGGTGGTCATTTTCCATGGATGATGATAGGTGTTGTAGCGGAGATGATGGAGCACCACACAATATTTGAGTGGGGATCTAATTTATTGGCATATACATTTAGAGATTTGTGGGCTTGGAAGGCCCACAAATGTTATGGGATTGATGTCAAATTTTACTACTAATGTTGTTGGGAGTACGAGCATATCTCTATTGCTTAGTCGTTGGGATTTCCATGGGGTATTGGTGAGAGACATATTAGTTTTATGAGATGGAGACAAGACATGGGATGGGGAAGAAGAAGAAGAGGGTCAATTACTATAGAGATTTGGTAGCAGGACTATAGGTAGGGGATGTGGTGTGGAGGCCATATTTATATTTCCATGATTGTCCTAAGTACCCAGATGAGTTGATAGGCTTACAATAGGATATATGGGCGCAAGCTTGTAGAGTAGGAGAGGACAGGTTTTACATTTTGGTAGGGTGAGGAGGTAGTTTGGACTCATACAAGATGTAACTAAGGAGCCCGTGTAGTATAGATATGAGGATGGAGATACTGAGATTCTGAGGGCTATTATGGTTAGATCCATGATCATTGGTGAGCAACATGGGGCTATGTGCCCTAACGAGGATGAGAGATTGTTCCTATTGATGATGCGGGGTTACCCCGAGTATACATCATGGTGGAACTAAGCACTAAGAGCTTTTGATAGGACCCGAGTTATACAAAGATGAGGTGGGTCCGTGCTTGGGGGGGAGGAGCACAGATCAAGATACTATTCAGGATTTTGATGATGATGATGATAATAGTGATGAGGAGGAGGGTGATGGTGATTTGGCAGTGGCTATTGTAGTGGTGATGGCCAAGAAGGCCGTAGTGGAGGGAGAGAGAGAGATGCGGAACACATAGAGAGAGAGGACCTCCTGGGAGTTAGGGATGTTTTGATTATAGAGAGAGATAATGTGATTACTGGGCGGGATGGTGTTATAGTAGAGTGAGAGGGTATCATAACATAGTTGACTCAGATACTCCTAAAAGGGATAGATACCATTAGCAATGATATACACTAAATAAGGCCCTAGGGATCATAGGGTCTTCTATTTCAGGTGTGGAGTTAGCGGTGATGGCCCAAGCCAATGGATAAAGGGCACAAGCTAGTGGACAGGACTAATGACTAGTGGAAAGAGGAGAGCACCCGTGACACCAAGGATGATTTGTATGGCCCACTTATCGACACTACTGACAATAAGAGTTATAATATTATGTCGATATGGTGACTTGTGACTATCCAAAGATGCTACGATTTATGCTTGATCATTTGGCCGGAAGGTGGAAATCCCGAGTGCACAAGGCAGGAGTGTGGTTCACCCACCGAGGAGATCGAGATAGAGAAGGAGACAACTTGGGAGGATCTAGTGGTGATATACTAGAGATTTTGGTGATGCAGGTGTCCAGGGAGGAGAGGGTAGTACTATCCTTGACGATGATTTTCTTGGAGATATCCATTTTACTTGATTCATGATATGCATTGATGATAGATTTGATGTATGTCATTGACGATGATTTATGGCTCATGGAAGCCCTAATTTTGTATGACATTAATGTATTTGTGTTATGAATTTTGATATATATATATACACATATATATGATGATGAGGTTTATGGATTATTTTCTTTGATTCACATGTGTTGTGTATTACATGTTTTTAATTTAAATGTGTTAATGTTAGATGAATTTGTATTATATGTGATGTCAAGAAATATGATTTGTACATATGTTTGATAAAATGTGGTTGAATGTTTAATTAATCAAATGACTTAAAATGTGATCTTAAAATGGATTGTATCAAGAATGTGACCAAGTAAAATAGGGTAAAAATGAAATGATTTCCCTATTATGGATTTGGTATATACGTGATGGGTTTTGGTAGTGTGAAAACACTTGCACTTGTAGCCTTAATAAATGTTAAATAAGATTATCAATAGGTAATTACACAAAGTCTTAATAAGATGTGGGATTAGATGAATGTACCTTCCTAGGACATGAAAGGGGTTTGTATATGTAGGTCAATGTGGGAAAAGGGTTCTCCTTTTCAATAGGTTCATAGAGAAATGCCCCAACTTTACATATTTGATTTTGAAACAACTAATCAATACGGGAAGTTTGTTATTATGGGAAAGCTGATCAATGCGGAAGCTCTCCTAGATGCTCTTGATATTGATACATTTTGAAACGATGATCAATGTGGGAAGCCTTTTTACATAGGTAGCCATCCTTCGGGTATGGTCTACAATTTTGATTTTTGAAAAATAGCCATCCTTCGAGAGATCGGTCTATGATTTTGACTGGTAGCTTTCCTTCAAGGGAGTATTCTACTTTTTTATATTTTTGGTAACGATTTTATATTTTGAATAGTTTTCCTTCAAGGGATCATTCTATTATATTTTTGATTTTGATATGAAGCATCCAATGAATTTTTATACATTTTCAAGCTAAGGGCAAGACCCTAATAGACCATTTTAAGGAGGGAAAAGATGAGTATTGACCTACACACACGTGCCCCATGTCATGTTTTCATCTAGTATACAGGGCAAGGTGGATGTATTGATTTAAGGGGATCCTATAGAAAAGGAACTTGTCCAAAGTGAAAGATGCGATGAATAGAGTCATGGTGCTCATCTTTAAGGTACATTTAGGATAATGATGGATAACCACATGTTTTCAAATCATTACTGTGATAAGATGGATGGTTTGATGGAGTGAAAAGATTTTGAATGTAACTACTTGTCATAACAATAAATCATTTAACAATAGAAATGCTACAAGTGCAAGGAATTCAAAGGTTCCTTTTCAGGTTCCCCATTAAGAGAAGTGAGACGATATGCTCACGAGCCATACTTGTGAGTGATGACGTATGGACCAATCCAATTATGGGAAAAATTTCCATGTTTATTCCATTCTAGTTGAGTGACATTTTGATTTTCTTTAAGCACAAGATCACCAATTTTAAATTCACGTTCTTTGATATGTTTATTATAGGCTCATTTGACGTGTTCTTGATAAAATTGATGATGTTCAAGAGCCATTAGACATTTTTCATCTAATAATTCAAGTTGTGCTAAGTGGTCTTAGTGATATTATTTGTCAGGATAAAGTCTTTAAGTGATACATGAAGTGATGGGATTTGGACTTCAAGAGGTAAGAAAAATTCGGAACCGTAGATGAGTGAATAGAGCGTAGCTCTAGTAGGAGTACGGTTCTAGCTCGATAAGCCTAGAGAGAAAAATTTGAGATGCCAATTCCTTCTGATCATCCTACTATTTTCATAAGGATTTTATTGAGCATTTTATTCGAGGCTTTAGCTTGTCCATTTTCTTGAGGATAATAGGGTGATGAAAAGTTGATCTTGATGTTGAAGGTGTCACAAAGCTTCTTGAGTTCTTTATTTTAAAAATATTTTCCATTATCTATAACAAGTTTATGAGGAACGCCAAAATGGAAAATAATGTATTGATAAATGAAATTGGTGATAGTTCTTGGTTTAGTCGAGGTTAGAGGAATAACTTCAACCCATTTCATGAAATATTCAGTAGTTGTGATAATGGAGTGATGTTGTTGAGATGATTTAGGATTGATAGCACCAATGAGGTCCAACCCCATTAGAGAAAGGCCATAAGTCCTGAGTAGGTTGTAATGCTTGACTAGGGACATGAATAAGGTCTGAATGGAGTTGGCATTTGACACATTTCTTAACATATGCACAATAGTCTTTAGTGATAGTAGGCTAGTAGTATCCTAACCGTATGACACATTTAGTGACAAAATTTCCACTGAAATGTCCACCACAAATACCATCATGGAATTCTTTGATTGCTTTGATTGATTCATGTGATTTAAGGCACCTTAACAAGATACCATCAAAACTACGTTTATAAAGGACACCGCCTATGATGACAAAGTGAGTGGCGTCTTTGAAGAAATGATATTTTAGTGCTATGTGATAAGTCGGATGGGATTTTAGATTTGGCAAGGTAGTCGTAGATTTGAGTATACCACAAATCAGTTGGATCATCGTCAATGACATTGATAGGAGGGAGTTCATTTTGATGTGAGGGATAATCTAATCTTTGAATGATCATAAATAATTTAGTGTTATCTTTTGACTCTTCATTTCTAATGGGATGAGGGATCCTAAAGAGGCCATTGTATCTACAAATTTATTAGAGGATCGTGGGATGGTTTGATAGTGTAGTGATCAAAAGCACCGAGGAGAAATTCAATGTTAGCTTTGTATTTTTGTAAGATTTCATTTTTACATTGATATTCTCCTTTAACTTGACTAATAACAAGTTGTGAATCTCCATAGATTTCTAAGATGTGAACACCTAGGAGAATAACGATCATAAGGCCCATGATTAAAGATTCATATTCTTTCATGTTATTAGTACATTTGAAGTTGAGTTTAAATGATAACGGAATGGGAATGCCCCAAGAAGGTATGATAACAACACTAACCCCCCCCCCCTTGCGACATTTAGAACCATCAAATACGAGAGTCATTTTTATAGGGATGAATTCATATTCATCGACATTGTTGATGGATTCATCTGGAAAGTATTTATGAGGAAGTTGATTGTCGAGAATGGGAGCGTCAAAGAGCTGATTTGCATAATAACCTGACCCTTAATATATTTTTGTGATATGAACTCAAGATAAAATTGAGTAATAAACATCATCCATCGAGTGATACAATCACTATGATATGGTTTAGAATGCATGGTTTTGAGTGGATTGAAACTAGTGACAACATAAGTTTTGTGATTAAGAAGATAATGATGTAATTTAGAAGTGGTGAAGTATAAATCACAACATAGATTTTAAACTTTGGTATAACGAGTTTCATATTCATGGAGTGTGTGGTTGATATAGTATATGACTTGTTCATGACCTTGACTATCACGGTGAGAGAGCATGGCTCCTAGAGCATGTTTTGAAGTAGATATGTATAGGTAAAACAAATCTCCCTCGCGAGGTGGAGTAAGCACAAGTGGTGATAGGAGATATTATTTAATCTCATCGAAGGATTTTTGACAATCAAAATCCCAGTGAAAGTCTGTCCTTGTGGAGAATGTGATGAAATGACTAGAAATGATCGAATGTTGTGATATAAAACGTCAGATGGAATGTAATTTACCTTGAAGGCTTAGTAGTTTTGTAAGATTAGATGGAGGAGGCATTTCAATGATAACTTTAACCTTTATTAGGTCAAATGCAATCCCTTGAATAGATATGATGAATCCTAAAATTTTTCTCGGTGAGAACACCAAAAACACACTTTGTAGGATTGAGATGAAGATAATATTGAATACGACAAATATAAATTGATTCGAGGATAGAAAGATGATATTTGTGTTGTTTAGATTTTCCGAAAATGTTGTCGACATAATCCTTGATTGTTTTTGTGGATGAGATCATGAAAAATGTAGGTCATGGCGTGTTGATAAGTAGCTCTTGCATTTTTAAGACTAAATGGTATGACACAACAACAAAAAGGTTTCCTAAGGAGTAATGAAATATTTTTTTTATTGATCATCTGCGTCGATAAGATTTTTACTATAACTAGAAAAAATATCCATAAGGAGAGCATTTCATGGCTGACTATTAGGTCAATGAGATGATCTATATTTGGAAGAGGGAAATCATCTTTAGGAAATGCAAGATTAAGATCCTTGAAGTCTATGTAGATGCATAACTTTCTTGAGGCTTTGGTTATGGGAACAATGTTAGAGACCCATTGTGGATAATCAATGATTATGATGAAATTAGTTGATAAAAGTGTTGTAACTCTTCTTTGACAAGGAGAGTTATGCGAGGATGCATCTTATGGAGTTTTTATTTAACAAGTTATACATTAGGATATGTAATGATATTTTATACAACAATATTAGGATCAATTCTAAAATATCACTATATGACTAGGTGAAGGCTTGATAATATCTTTCTAAAAATGAGGTGAAGTCATCCAATTATTGTGAATTAAGTGATTGACTAACATTAACTATACGAGGATCTTGAGGGGTTCCTAAGTTTACGTTGATGGTGGATTCATTAAGGAGAGTTGGTGTATCAAGATGAAAAGGATTTTTGAAGGAAGTGATCCTCAACTCCCATATGGGAAAGGATGTCTTGTCATCATGACATTGAAGGATATCTATAGTGGGTAAATATTCTTCAACCATTTCTGGCCAAATAAGAGGTAATGTTTTGATGAAGTGATCGAATTGATAAGTAAGCGGTCCTAAAGATATAGTATTGACTAAAAAAAAAGTTAGGCAGGATGGATACAACGTCATCTATGTCCATAGGATCTTCAAGAGTTACATCTATGTCCATGGGATCTCTAGGGGCTGCATCTATGTCCATAAGATCTCCAGGGATTATGGGTGACGATAGTTCTAGTTCAGTGATATGCATGAATGTAGTGGGTTTAGATGGGTTGGGCCGGATTTCTCATAGCCTAAGCCATATTTCTCATAAGTTTTAAGGGAGTGTTGGATAGTCAAGTCGTGTGTTCCTTGTTCGTAATAGCCAAGGAAAAACCTTTCCATGCACAATGATGAAGGTACATGTAAGTGAAACCTAGATTATCTAGGGATTTGAATTCTAATGTGAAAGGCATGGAATGGTGTGGATTGATAGGATGAGATGAAGGATGATCACATCCCCCATAAACAAGGTTTGTTTTATGATAAGTGGGACCATAAGAGATAAAATCTCTTACATTAGGCTCATACATGGGTTGCTTATTAGGACGACCATAATTTTTGTGAAGGGATGGAATTGAGCATGAGAAGGTGGTATTCCCCTAGAGTAAGACATTGTACAATGTCACTAAGGGAGGAATCATCTGGTAGTTTGGAGGAAGGAATGGATGTGCTGGTAGATGCTTTGTTAGATGATTCGATGCGGATTTAGGTATGAGGACATCATTTGGACGATATGTCATATAACAATCAAAGAAGGGATTGGATCTACAAGGCACTGTAAAAGGTTTGACCTTCATATTTGTATTTAAGACAACGGTGAAGTGTAGAAGGAACACACCACATAGTGCATATCCAGGGGACACCCTAATAACATGTTATATTGGAACTCCCCTTTTATAATGTAGAAGAGTTTATGATCTTAGTGCAAATTTAAGTGGTAGGATAACGGTACCTAATGTGGGTGCGATAGTGTTATTAAAGGATTGTAGTAAAATTGGAGTTTGACCAATGATAGAAGGAGATAATTTAAGTTGATTAAAAGAAATGGATGATATAATGTTGATGGTTGTGCCCCATTTAATCATGACCCTTCTAATGAGGACATCATTGATTTGAGCAATGATAAAGAGTGGTAAATCATGTTCCTCTGCCTAAGCGAGGAATTTTAGATGACTCAAATGATATAGTTGGATGCTTTAAGGGCCCCTAATAAAGTTTGTGAAAGATGAAGGGTCATCTGTTGGTATTGTTATTGATTGGAGGGCTTCGATCATAGCTCGCTTATGAGAAGGTGATGTCTGTACCAACTCATAAAGTGACATTTTGATGGGAGCTTGGTGTAACTGTTTAATGACAAACTTCTATATTGAGGTGGATGATGAGGGTGGTGTGGTGAGTATTGAAACCTTGGCTTTGGGTGATGTTGTTTTATTAGATGCTTCGGGAAGTATGGAAATAGATACTTTAGGCTTATCAGAAGAAGCATGTAACTCAAGAAGTGGAGGTAGGGCCATGAAAGTTTTATCTTTCTCAGGATCAGATTGATCTATGTCATAATTATGTGAGAGAGTGGTTATGTGTATGGAATCAACCTGATGAGAAGATATTTTGGACATAGGCTCTTTAGATTTAAATGAAGATGATGATATTGTGTGTAGTTCAGAAGGAAGGAAAGTTAGATTACCAAGTTTTTGAGAAATTAGGTGAAAGGCCTTGCAATATTCTATGTAATGACCTTGTGTTTTATGATAATCGCAAGAGACATTGAAGTCATGCAAAGTGAGTTCCATCCTCGAAGGTCGATAATTTGGGAGGTGGTAATGTTATAAGTGATTGTTGGAGGAGGTCATCTAAGATAGTTACATAATGCCCCCTCGGTGCAGATGTGGATGGTAGTGAATTTTTGGGTATCTTATCCTCTGGAGGAAGTAAGACTTTGATTGTAGGTTGTTGGGTTATTTGTTGTTGAGGAGTCTTAGATGTTGTGGTAGATGAAGGATGAGGGCCTAGTGGGGAAGGTTGGTAAGTAGGTCTTGGTCTTGGCATGATAGGGTGGTTACTAGGAGTGGAAATGACCCTTCTAGGAGGAGGTGGAAGAAAATGTTGAGGACCACGAAATTGATATGATTCAAGGAAGGTATAAGAAGGAATTTTGAAAACTTGGACAACACCTTGTTTGTGAGGTCCTTTTGTGGTTTTGGATGAGTGGGTATGGATGTAGAGGTAGGTGTTGATGAAGGAAGTGTTAGGTTATGGAGCTGTTTTGTGTGAAAGTGTTGAAGACCGTACATTAAGAGTATTGTACACTTTTCATGTATCCTTTGGGGGTTGGGCGCGACCATTCCAATTTTTTTAGGCGTAAAATTTTTGGCCTCGAAAAATGCACCCATATTCGGGAAACATGCTTTTCTCATATGGGAGAGTTTTTGACCCATTGGTTTATGGGATGGATTTTTCCCATGGTTTTGATACCCACGGTTTTGTAAAATCGCTTAAGATTTAATCTATTTATATGGTCTTATGCATATGATAGATGTACAAGAAAATGTATTGCAGATGTGTTTTGAATTCGTTTGTGAATTTCAGAGAGTTTGTTGGGCATAGCTCCAAACGGATCTGGTATTGTATTGAGAGAGAGGTGGCTTGTAATAAAATCGAGCAAGTGATTCTTGGTGGACGTTTTGCCCAAATTGGGTGAACCACGTTAAATCCTGTCTCTTTGTGTTGTGTTATTTTATTACGTAATTTTATTTGAGATCCAGTAATAATTTCTGCATATTAGTTTCTAATGATTACGTGAGGGATTATTCCGCATATTTTATCCCTTATTTCCTAACAGAAGGGGAGTTTGAATGATCAAAGGTTGATGAGATCAAAATGATTTGTGTAGTTTATAGGTTTTGAATTGATTGATGTAGGGATAATTGGTTTTGTAGATGGGGAAAAATGCGGTTTGTAATTGCCTTGGGTGGAGGTGTTTGTGTCATAAATGTTTCAAGAGGTATCATGGTTATATTTGCAAATGGAGGCATAGACATAGGTGTGGTTATACTAAGATACAATTGGTGGGGAAATGGATTCAATAATAACATGTGATGAGGATGGGAAAATGGTTTTAGTAATGTTGCTAGCAGATGAGGACTTGGTGGATGTTAATGTAGATTTGGTAGATATTGATATTGATTCAATAGGTGTTAGTGTAGGTTTAGTAGATGTTAATGTTGGCTCAATAGGTGTTGGTGTGGATTCAAGAATAGGTAATGTTTTAGTGATGGTATTGATAGTATGGTGAGTGTGAATGGTGTTTGTTTGTGGTTGATCGGTAGATGGGGTGATTTGGAAAGGGTTGTTTGAATATGTCAAGATTTTTATTTGGGGGTGCATTTGGATTGTCTAAGTGGAGTTCACCCCTGTCAATCAAATCTTGGAGGAAATTACGGAACATGTGACACCTTTCAATGTCATGTCCTTTAAACCCTATGGTATTTACAATAATCATTATCTTGATACCAAGAGGGCTTGGATACAAACGCATCGATAGGTCGGATGGGTGGGAGAGATATCATGTTTGCATCAAGTAACTTGTCAAAAATGACACTATAAGTATCTCCTATGGGTTTGTAACTACGCTGTTGATGAGAATGCTTAGTAGTGGGTTTTCCCTTAGGAGTGGATTTTACTACTACAATGTTAGTAGATGATTTGGATTTATCGATTGGAAGATGAATTCATTGGAATTTTTGGTTTCTTATGATGAAGTTTAACTCAACCATCCTCTAGAGCTCATAGTTCCAACTTACGGTCCATAGTGAAAGCTTCATCAAATGTATGGAAATATTGGATTTGTAGTGTTGATGAGATGTGTTTGGCACATGAGTGAAAAAAAAGTTCAATTAATTCAGTTTGTGGCAATGAGAAGGACATTTGATTAATTATACCCCTCCAGTGGGAAAAAAATTGGCGATGGAATCATCCTCAAATTGTTTGATGGCATATAAGTCATTGATAGTGATTTTATGGGCTATGTTTATGGAGAAATGTTCTAAGAAAAGTTGTGTGAGTTGTGTGAATGAGAAGAGGGAATATTGAGGGATGTTATTGTACCAATCCAAGGCAGGACCGATAAGGGACATGGGGAAAGTCCTCAACATGAGATATTGATCGTGGGCTCTTAGATACAGGTATGTCAGAAAGCACGAATGTGTCACTGGGGATTTTCCTTGCTATAAAATTTAATAAAATTTGGAAGTTCCCAATGGGGTGGATATGCTTTGTATGACACTGAAGGGTGAATGGGCTCATTAAAAATTTGGTCATAAGAGAGGAAATTTTTGGGTCTGATGAGGCATCTTCAAGATTGGATATGTAGTAAATGAGAGCTTGAAGTAGATCCGGTTGTGCTGGTTGTTGTGAAGATGAACTAGGTTGAAATGAGAACTAGCTAGGTTGTGAATATGTTTGATACTTGATGAGGAATGTTTTTTGGTAGGGAATATTTTGTTGTGGAATATTATAAGTAAGTGGAATGTTTTGTTGTGGGATGTTTTATTATGGGATGTTTTGTTGAGGGATATTTTGTTGTGGAATACTTTGTTGTGGAATAATTTGTTGTGGGATGTTTTGTTGTGGGATGTATTGTTGAGAAGGAATACTTTGTTGTGGGATATTTTACTATGGGATGTTTTGTTGTGGGATGTGTTGTTGATATAGAACATTTTTTGAGAGGGAATGCTTTGTTGAGGAATATATTATTGTGAAACATATTATTGAGGGATATTTTGTTAAGGGATATTTTGTTAAGGGATATTTTTCTATGGGATGTTATAGGAAGATCGGGACACTGAAGGTTGTGATGTTGAATATATTGATAAGGATGTGGGATAGATGTAGTGGTAAACAGTTGTGAATAAGGAGGTGGTTGCTAAAAATACATTGTAGAGGCAACGAGAAGATGGTGCTTGTTGTGGGATGTTATGAATATGAATAGATTGTGGTATGGAAATTAATGGTTGCAATGGTTGTGGAATATGTTTTGAGATAAGAGGTAAAAAGATTGCATTGAAACAAGAGGATTTGTGGCAATGACACTAGTATTAATTAAAGGAATAGATTCTAGAATGGACATAGTGATATAATGAATCTTTAACCGATTGAGATACAATAGTAGAAATGACAACAAAACTCATTAGAGGTGTCTAGGTAATTGAGGATGTTGGAGGGTAGATAATGAAACACTAGTATTATTTTGTGGAGGTGTTGAACCAGTGGAAGGCTTGGGTGAAGATGTATGTTGTTGGGTGGTTGTGTCTTGAGAAGAGATCATATGAAGACTAAGAACATGAATGGAAGATAAAATTAATGATGTTTCCAGAGTTGACTTAAAGGTAGATATGAGTGTATTTTTGAATGAAAGGTTGGTGGTTTGGATCAATAAGATGTGAAACCCCAGATGAAGGATTAGGGACATATGGTGGTGGTTTGGGTACAAATTGTTGGTTTGAATCAATAGGACATGAAGAACTAGATGAAGGATCAAGGATATTTGAAGATGGTTTGGGTATGAATGGTTGGAGTTGAACACCCCTAGCTGCAAGATAAGCGTTGAGAGAAATGGGGTTTGAATCCAACATTTCTTTGAAAATAGGGTCTCCTCTATCATAAAAAGGAGGTTTAGAAGATTCTGATTGTGAGTTGGGGGAGTATGGTTGTTCAATTTCTTCTTGTTTAGATGTATGGAAGATTTGACTATGAAATTGACATGAAGAATGTAAGAGACGTTGTCACATTTCTTCATTGTATTGTTCCTCTATTTCATTCTAGGCTTGTTGATGTGTAGATAGAGGAGTAGATGTGATTGGTTGATGAAATGGGTTTTGTTGTTGTAATGGTGTAGAGAATGTAGTAGGTAATGGTGTAGATACAAAAGTGGATAAAGGTGTAGAAATGGTGTAGAAAATGGAATAGATAATGGAATATGTTGTTGCAAAGATGTAGGTAATGATGTAGACATATTGTCGGAAGTTTGATTGCAGGCTTGTTGTCTAGTTTGTACCATAGTAAACAAATAAACACTCACCTAGTAAAAAAACTAAATGGGTTTATTACAAGTAACATGCAAAGACAAGAAAAATGATTTTTAAAAATATTTTCTTGATTTAATTATGAGAAAGTGAAATGTGTAAAATGGCTAATGAAGGTCCTAGGAAATGGTGAGATATGGATGGTTTTAGGTGTGTTTAAGGGAATATTCCTCGATATACCCAACTCTATAGTGCTTTGCTTCTACGGGCATGGTATTGGGCATACCCCTCACTTCACATCCCGCAAGCGATAAGGGTGGCATGCACTTTGTAAATATATCGACAGATAGTGATCATACTCGCCGTAAACACCGAGTTGGATTCTCCTCTTGGGGATCAAATCCAAGTAGGTATCCATCTAGGTAGGAATGTTTGAATGTAGATTATGTTTGATTGTGATTTGGTTGTGTGTGGGGGAAAATAAAGTGGATGCATCCAATTCACCTTTATAATTAAAACTATGTGAGCAAGAAAAATGTAGTTATTTGTTTTAAGACCCAAAAATAAATGTTGTTTCGATGAGACAAATAATCAATAATGCAATCTTTGAAAGCAAAGAGAAGGTTTTAGGACTCCCCTCTAATAACAATTCCTTTTTTTTTTTTTTTTTTAAAAGTGATCCAACACTCCAACAAGAAATCTAGCAAGAAAAAACAACTACAACAACAACAATATGCAAAACAAGTTAGCGAAAAGAAAAGGAAAAGTAGTAAAAAATATTCATAAGTTAACTATTAAGTAATCAAAAGGATTTAGAGGAATCGTCGGTGATTGCAAGAATTACTGGTGATCGCCAAAATCATAGGCGATTACTAAATAGAAAACCAAGATGTGGAAAAATATGATATTCTAGATGACCAAAAGAGATTTTTTTAAGATTTTGATAATGAATATACAAAGACAGAAATCTGAAATCTTATCTAACAGAAAATAGAGAAATGTCTAGAAAGCAAGAACTAGAAGGAAAACTACAAAGTAAGAAAAACACTCAAAAAATTGTCGGCATTGATTGAATCATTGGCGAATTCACCCGATCATTGGTGATTGACCAAATCGTTGGTGATTACTATGTAGAGAACCATAAATGAAAAACATATACTATTTTTAATGAAATTAACAATGAAATGAGGGACAAGGGTCCCACCAGGTGTGCCAAGATGTTTAGAATAATTCCTACCTCTTCAACTTAATCTAATAAGAAAGAAAATAAGAATAAACTAACCTAAGAGGACACAAAGTTTAGCAATGCCCGTAGATGTAGATGAATGATATTTGACGTTGTAGTTCGTGGAAAATTGGTACAAGCTCCTTTTTGTAAGAAACTTGCAAATCAAAGACACTAAATAGAAAATTATTAGTAAGATATAAGGCAGATTTCCTAGAAAAGGCTAGTCCTTGAAGCCAAAGGAATTCCTTGTAAGGATGTCAATCCGATTTTAGACAATCAAGTAAGTTTGGAAATGATGCATGATATATGATAAGCGATAAATGATAAATGTTTTGACAAGTGTTAGGTTTATTACAAGATAAATAGTTGATAAATAATGATAGATGAAAGGAAGAAAGACTATGGCTCATATTTGGAATCTAAGTTTGAATCTAAATTCTTAGAAATATGAATCCTCTTCTTTAGTGTAATCTAGATCTTCTTCTTCAAATAATTCTAAGCCTTCTTGTTTGAAAAAGTCTAGATCCTCTTCTCCCGCTTCGTACTAGTACTCAAACCAAACAAGATCAACTTGGATGTGCTTGGACCTCAAAGTATGCTTCCCAAAATTTCTCTACAATGTCACGAATCCATTGAGTGGACTCATAAATGCTCTGTAATCAGTCTAAAGGGGCACAATGAATATCACATAGCTCTAGATCGTGAAGGATGTTGTATTGTTCCCAGTACAATGGATGACGAGACAATGGGCAATGAGTTAATACTAGTAGTCTCATGGATTGGACCACCTAATGCCATCTAAAACAAGCCATGCTTGACAGAGTGTTAATGTAAAAAAGAGATGTAATATAATAGATATAGATTATTGGATGGATTTTGATAAAATTTGCAGGAAAACATAAAGAGGAGAAATTGTAGGAGATTCTAGTAATCGGTGGCGATTAGTGTAATCATTGGTGATTATGAAAAATGACAACATATTTGATAAAATGAACACTTTTGACTGATTAAGCTAATTTTTAAGGTTTAAAGAAGATAAAAGTGATGTAAAACAGATAAACAAACAAGTATGAATACCTTGATATGGTGTGGAGGTGATGATATGACCTTGATATGAAATGATGCAAGTAGTTGGACTCGAAACCCGCAAATGATGATAAAATATTGATATGCAAAATCTTTAAAGGTGACTCAAGGATGGCTAAAGAGTGTTGGAAGGATGGCTAGATAGTAACTCTAACATTTAGGTGTAAAACAATGCTATGAACTTAGGTAGAAAGCGAATGCTTGAGAATGCAAGTGGATGATCCTCGAAGAGAGACTGAAAAATTATCTTAAGTAATCATTGGTGATTACCCGAATCCCCAACGATTTTAGTATGTTTAGATTTTGTTTAGCAAATGGTTGAAACAACTTGCTAAATCCATATTTTTGTTTTGAATTTAGGGGAATGGAGTTGTTAATTTGTTCAGAATGTGTTGAGTTGTCTGGTGATGATATAATGAACTAGTTTTGGCTAGATTATCTAGGTTTATAGATAGATTTATTAGGTGTATAGAGGATAATGATAGGCATGTAAATGGTTGTGATAGGTGTATAGAGATAAGGGAGTTAGAAGTGGTCTTAAATATTTTTAGGGAATATTTAATTTTGATTTAGGAAAATAATTAAATTAACTTAGGTGGTTAGGGTGAATGTAACATATCATGGAAAATTGTGTACATTAATTAATTAAATGAAAATGGGATTAATTAATGGGGGATGTAATGTGTGGCTTAAAATTTATTTAATTAAGTAAAGATGGGGGGGTGATAAGGGTCATAAACATAAGATGTCAATATAGTTAATTGATTGACTAAGGAAGGAGGGTGTATATTTTCGGTGTCTACACCAGGGTTTCACATTGATGAAAAATAAAAATGCAAAAAAATTAGGTCAAATGACTACCAATAGCTTCCCAAAAATCTTCACCCAATCAAGGATCAACATTAAATGACTATAAGTTAAGAAAAATATTTTATTAGACACACCTTCATGCTAGTACTTTAACATATATGGGCTATAAGTAAAAACTTTGACTAAACAATGAGTTGTACATGAATTTAAACATCACATAACAATGACAAATTGAAGCAATATACTCAAATAAGATATATCTTCAAATAAGATGGGACAAGTGACACTAAATAAATCTTAGATACATATGTTAGCACTAAAATATTATGTGTTATCTTGTTATCTTGTGTATGTCATTTCTCTATTTTCTACTTGCATAAAATATTATGTGAATTATTTATTCTCTCATATTTTTTATTAGAACAAATTCTCTTCATTTTTATCGAGATAGGTTTTATATTTTGTGAAGAATTAGGGTTTCCACACCATGTTAATAATTTTTCATACGTAAGAGGGAGTTTTGTGTGTCTCGAATCTTGTCGAGTAGAGGAAAATGAATAAAAATTTAATGATTGAGATTATAAAATCTAGTGCCCACCTTTTTATAGCTCCAGTTATCATTGGTTCCTTTATTTCTAGACATGTTTTGATTGAGACTATAGATTGGACATTTTACTATGATATTTTATCCTCTTGGACATTATGGCATTTTGGGTGCGTAGCGCCAATTGGATTAGATTCATATGTGATATATTTCGTATGATGTGATGACACTAACAGGGTTATATGATAGACTTATCGGTTAGATATTAGTCTCTTGTGGTTAATTTGATTGATGATATAGTGTTTTGGATTTAATGATGGTGATTTTCATGCTAACCTAAGTGTATGTCGTTCAATTTTATGTGTGGATGATTCATGGCAAACTATGTGGATAATTGATGCATTGCATGACTATCAATTGTAAATTATGTTCGAACATTATAAGTTTGATTGATATTGTGATGTATAGATGATGTTTACTATATTGACAGTGCGGTTAATGTGTGCAATGAGTGTGCAGGTGATGGTATAGGAGAGCATGGGTTTCGGGTAGCTACGCAATGTGCACAAGCGGCCCACTTGGGCTGAGTCCTAACCATGCTAAATGTTTGAGGCCTTAGATTAGATATATTTAATTGGGCACCATGGGTGAACCCTCATTTTGTAATGTAATTATGTCTTGTAAAATTAATTAGGTTTAGGGTGTGTTTTATTAAGTAAACTCGCTTAGGGGTTTAATGATCTTGTCTTAAGTTAAGTGTTGGTTTTGGGAAGTGTGTGTGTGTTGGTAGAAGGGATTGGGGACCACATGTGAACCTTGGGTGGACCCTACACCCTCTACCCTTGTGCCCAAGCATGCCAAACCCGAAATTGGGTTATTTTGGGTAATTTTAGGGACCCCTTTTGAGTTTGGGGGTTCCCTTAGCATGAAAATGGGCCCTTGGACCCTACCTAATAGGTAGGGGGGCCTATTTCCAAGGTTTGGAGGAGTTTCCTCCCATTTAGCCCTCTTTAGTCACCATCCATGTAAGATGGTTGGGTTGTGTGAAATTGTTAAAAGTTGCTCCACTTTGTTTTATTTTAGTTTTTAGTATTTTGGGTGAAAAGGGATAAAAGGTGAGTTTACTCTTACTTATTTTGTTTTTGGAATCTTTGACTCTTGAGAGGAGAGGGGTGACACTTGTCACTTTCCCATTGTGAGGAAACTTTTGGGATCCTCTTTTATTCTTCCTCATGTGGAAGAATGGGTCTTCTTAGTTCATTTTTTTGGAGCACTTGGAGAATTTTGGAGCTTGGACAAAGGGGAAAAGCTTAGAGTTTTGGAAAGCATATTAGAGGTAGGGTTCTTATCCTTTTTCTTCTTAGTTTTGTTATCTTGTATGTATGCTTGATCAATGAAATAATGTGTGTGAAATATGTGTTGAGATGTGTATGATGAATGTAGTTGTTGTTTGTTCTTGTGGTTTTTCTTGTTTTCTCTCCACCATCATTTGGATTGATGGTTTTTGGAGAATGTAGGGGAAGAGAGAGGGATTTCCCTCTCAAACCTCATGGTTGTAGGTCAAGCCATGAAGGTCCCTTCTCATCCCCTCATATGGTTTGAGGTGGGAGAAAGGCTCATATGGCTTGAACCTTTCCCCATTCTTGGTGAGGAAACCCTTTGGGTTTGAAAATCCTCCCAAGAAGGATTTCTATAGCATAAGGAGGAATAAGGAGGATGTATGATTAGGAGGTATAAGGAGTTTTTATATATATGTATTTATTGGTGCTCCTATGGTTGGACACATTGAATTGGGCATCCTTCTTCCTCTCTTCCCTCTTGTGAGGTTGATCTTGTTCTCCTCATGTTGTGGTTTTCATTGTATAGTAGGTCTAAGTGGTTGAATGGTTTTATGTTTTCTCTTGTTGTGTGTTTAATCCCCATTATTACTTGTGCACATTGTGGAAGCTAG
The DNA here is from genome assembly GCA_018340775.1 of Taxus wallichiana var. yunnanensis. Classification (NCBI taxonomy): domain Eukaryota; kingdom Viridiplantae; phylum Streptophyta; class Pinopsida; order Cupressales; family Taxaceae; genus Taxus; species Taxus wallichiana. The sequence continues at coordinate 179,227,499 of CM031238.1, read as the reverse complement.
TTCCTCTCTCCCATGGGCTTGGGGGAGGCTAGCATGACTTCCAACCATGGAAAGGCATGTGATGATGCCTATTGGTTGGGTGGTAAACAAGCCATATTCTCTTGGAGTTGGATTCTTGTAGGAGTATTGGAGTTGGAGCTCAAGTTGGAGATAGTAGAGCCTCTTGCCATCTTGGCCTTTCTCATCCTTGGAGGACATTGCCTTCACTTTGTAAATGATTGTGACTTGTCAAGTCTATACACTCTTGTAAATAACCATTTTGTACTTATTGGTTCTTGAAAATATTGGTCACCACAAAGAAAGTTTTCATTTTGTAGTTGCATGCATCTTGTAAAATGGTCATTTGAATTTATAATGAAACCAAGAACTTTTTATTTTCAATGCCTTCATTTGGAAAGATTTGTTGTTTAGGAATATGAAATATAGATATGCATTACATATAAAATCTGAAAGTTTAGTGTGCTTGCTTGCATTTTATCTTTTAAAAAAATATGGCACTACAAAAATCTAATGGCCAACATTTTTAGTTATGAAAGATAAATATCAAATATCTTCTTATGGATAGAGGTCAGTAGATTATTGTGTCTAGGATAACGCCTACGGGTATGAAGGTAGAGGATTATGAAAAGATTGATAGAAGCAAAAGAGTTCCATAAGATAGTGTATAATAGATTTAGTTTTTCTGAATTTATCAATATAGAAAGTCACTCGTGCACTAAGGAGAAACTGAGGACTTTATATCAAACAAAGTATCTAGTGAACAAACTATTTCTCTAGAATAAACTATATCCATTAAGAATGTATTTCGGTGACTCTATCATATAAAATTTGAACATCTTTAAAATATGGTTTGTCAAGTAATTTATGTTGAAATTAAAATGGAAGAAGAGGATAAATGTAATACCCTTGTGTTTTTACATGAATCTTGAGATAATCTAATTATCTACTACTAGTACTACAATAAAGTTATTAGTTGAGGATGTAGTTATGACTTTATTATCAAAAGAAATGAGGTAGAAATTTAATAAGGATTATTAATTCAAGTATGCCTTATTTGTGAGAGGTCCTACCAAAGATAAATACAAGAAAAATTAGGGACATTAAAAGTCCAAAAGTAAATCAAAGACTACAAAAAAAGATAAGAGGAAATGTTAGAACTGTGGTAAAATGGGGCATTTCAAGAAGGATTTTAGATCTAAAAATGTGGAAAAGGGTAAGCCATATGAAGATGTTGGATCTTCATGTATGAAACCCTTTAATGAAAACTCATGATATTTTTTCTTGGCATTGTATAACTCGTATGCATGTGATGGTGCATGGTTAATTGAATTGGGTGCCTCTTTTCATGAATCCTCGTTGGGGTGGTTTTGTGAACATGAAAAGATCAATGGAGATGAAGAATTCTTGGGAGATAACTCAAGTTGCAAGATCATAGGTTGTGGAAGATTCATTCATGTTGAGGTTAATAAATAGACATATCAAATCCCTCCTTGGTGATTTGCACATTCTAAGTTTGACTAGAGGCATAATATATGTAAATAAGATGAATGATGTCAATGTGTAGGCAATATTTACTAATGATAACTACAAGATGGTTTGAGGATAGATGGTACCTGGTAAGGGAGTTTATATAGGAACATTGTTTAAGAATGAGGAAAATAATGTGATGATGCTTGTGCTTTAATGGATTTTTGGTTCTAAAGGATAAAAAGCTCTAGATCCGACTCCTACATCTACTTCAAAGAACATGATGTTAGGATATCAAAGGATGAGACATAATGGAGAGAGTGGATTTCATGCATTAAAAACAAAAGGTATGGTTGAAAGAATTTTTAGTTTTCCTTTAGATTTTGATTTTGTGGTCTTTATGTACTTCAAAGCAAACAATAGTAAATTTTCCTAGAAGTGTTATAAGATCGAAGGAATTCTAAATTTAATACACAATGATGTGTTTAGAACTTTGAAATTTCCATAACTAGGAGTATCTTTGTATTATGTCACTTTTATAGATGATTTCTCAAGGAATAACTTGGTATATTTTATGTGGAACAAGTTTTAGGTTTTAGTAAGTTTATAGACTTTAAGGATCTTATGCAAAATTAGACAAAAAATAAGATAAGGGTTTTGAGAAGTGATAAAAATAGGGAATATTACTCTAATTCCCTTGAAAATGCTATAAAAATCATGGAATAAAAAAGGCATAAGAAACATCCATATCACCGTAAAAAAGGCAGTTACATCCATATCGCCAAAAAAGGAGTTACGAAAAGAGTGAAAAGAATTATGTTAGATAAGGATATAATTATATTCCATGGTCAACATTGAACAAGAAATTCTAGGGTAAAAGCAATGACAACTGCTTTTTACTTCATTAATATATCTCCCACATACACCCTTGAAGATAAAGCTCATTAGGAAGCATGGGCTGGTAAGAAACCTTCTATACATTTACGAGCATTTGGTCATATTGTTTATATGTATATTCTAAAGATAAAATGACAAATTTAGTTAGTAAATTGGCTAAGAGCATATTTATTAGATACCTAGTGGTGTTTAAGGATACAAACTATAAAATTGATAATGATATAAGCTTGTTTATAATTGTAATGTAATCTTCATAGAAGTTAAGGGATTCCAAGAAGGAATCAAAATGAAAACATGATAATGAGCTAGTTCATGTTGAACTAGAAGAGGGTGAATTTGTGTCAATTTTTGATGTAAGCACAAAAGAAAAACTAAAGAGATACTTTCAAGAGGAAGATTTTGAGGAAACAAAGGATGAAGAACTAGAATATGTTGAGCTAGAAACTATAGTATTAAGAAGAATAGATCGGGTGAGAAGGGTACTTGATAGGTACAAGCCTCCTAATTTACATTATGCATTTATTTTATTAGTTTTGTTTGTTATTAATGATGACATGAAGACTATAAAGGAGGATTTTGGCTTGAAAGAAAATAATTATTTGAAGAAGTTTATGGGGAGGAAATGGATTCGTTAAATAGGAATCATACATTGGAATTTGTAAAGTTACCTCCTCAAGAAAACTTGTTGGCTGTAAATGGGTATTTAAGAAGAAGTAAAATGGATAAGGAAAATGGAGAAGTATAAAACTCACCTAGTAGAAAAAGGGTTCTCACAGGTAGAGGGACTTGATTTTGGTGATATTTTTCCCATTATTGCTATGTTATATTATATTATATTTCTTCTAGCTATTACTACTACTTTTAACATGGAAATAGAACATAAGGATGTTAAGACACCTTTTTACTATGGTGAAATTAAGGAGGAAATCCACATGAACCAGTTGATAAATCTTTAAGGTTAAAGGAAAAAAATATTTGGTGTGTAGGCTCAATAATTTTCTTTATGGAATGAAGAAATCACTAAGAATACAAAGCCAAAAATTTGACAAGTATGTGTTGGGAATCAAACTTGGAAGAAGCAAAATTGATCCTGTGTTTATTTTAAACAAGAAGGTGATAATGTTGTTATCATAAAAATGTACGCAGATGACATGTTGTTAATTGGTAACAATAAGGAAATTATTAGTCGGGTTAGTCTAAACTCTCATTTTAATTTGATATGAAGAATCTAGGTGCTGAAAAAAATATTTTGGGCATGGAAATTAAAATAAATAATGTAAATAAGAAATTGTAGCTAAATCAAAGGAATTATGTTGAGATGACATTGCAAAGGTTTAAAATGTAGGAAACTGATTAGCCAAATATTCCATATTAGATGGTAGATCGATCGCCATAGTGATCTATAGGGGGCTTGACCCCTAACTAACTACCCCAACTGCACTATCAATCATGAGGCCTTCTCCCCTAGCTAGTTGCAGATTTTTTTTGGCCCGATATGAACACTATGGATATGGGATGGTCATAACTATAGGAATTGGGATAGGAGGGAAATGGTCCCAATCCATATAGATAGGGAAGGGATGTGCTAGACCCAATACTATTAACTCGTATGTGTTAACTACAATATTTTATTTGTTGTTGTTGTTGTTATACCCCCTAGGGGTTTAACCCATTAGGGCTAAGGGGGTTGGTAATATGGTCCATAAAGGAGAGGAATGTACATCTCTGTAATGTCCCCTTTCCTACGCCAAAGGCCTAAGGGTCAAGTCAAGTCCAAGCCGTGGTCATACCCAAGGGGTGTGGACACTGGGAGCTATTGGGAAGGGGGCCACATGGTACTAATATTCAAGTTTTGCATTTGGGGGTCACTTTGGACCATGACGACTTAAACAGGAAGAAGTAACTTTAGTTACTTTTATTTTATTGGCCCTTCCATGGAAAGAAATGTGTCTAGGGTCTATTGGGGCTCTTTTGCCTTGGGAAGTATATAAGGAGTTGGGAGAGAAAGGAGAGGCACTTTTGCATACATTTTATTTACCTTCACGTGCAACTGCTGTTTGTGCATCTACAACTTGTGGAGTAAAATTCCATAGGGACCCTAGCTTCGGTGGTGAGAGACCCATCCCTAGCTAGTCGGGCATCTTTAGTAGTGAGAGATCTACCGTAATATGTCATTTTGGAGTCGCTTTTAGGGGTTGTGTTATAGAGATATTATCAGAGGGTTCAAAGGAAGGGTTTGAGGATTTTTGGGGCATTTAGGGAATATAATCAAGGGGTTCCAGAGAGACTTACATCAGCCATTTGGGCTAGGATTAGCATCACTTTAAAGGTGCCTCCATTAGTTTCCAACCCCTTTCCAAGCGAGGTGACTTGCAACCTTTATTTGGAGGGTTTTCCAGTTGGTCCCTTCAGATCTAAAGGTTGAAATGTCATTTCCTATACCTGTTAATGTTATTTCCAAGACTCTTAATTTTTGCTCTTGTATTTGGAGAGTTACGAACCTCTAAGTTTTCCAGTTGTCTAGGGCACGCTGTGCTTTTTCTGGCAGCATTTTAATTTCTGTAAAACTCCAAAAATAGTTTTATTATGTCCTTTATAATAATATCAAGCTCTCTTTAAATTTTCAAGTAATTCGAGTGGATATTTTGGGAGATATTAATTTTCTTTAGTTCGCTGTCCTTACTGTAAAAATATGCAAAAATCAGTATTTTATTTGGCTGCAAATTTTCAATATTTGGTGCATTTTTAAGTGGTATCCCATAAGGGATATTTCACCATTGTCCCTTTGGGATGAAATTGTAGTTAAATCAAAGGATGTATGTTGTGATGACATTGAAAAGGTTTAAAATGTAGGAAAGTCAACTTGTTAGTATTCACTTTCTTGTTGGTTAAAAATTAGCTATTGAACAATATCCTAAAATTGAAGAAGAAATTGAGGGCATGTCTCAAGTGTTTTATACTAGTGGGCTTAGTAGTTTGATGTATGTAATGTCTATACTAGACCTAATATTGTTCATACAGATTAGAGTAGTTAGCATATTCATGTCAAATCATAGAAAAGAAGATTGACCGTAGTGAAGAGGATCTTCATCTAGTTACATGGTACATTGTATTATGTAATATGCTATTAGGTAAATCTTGGAAAAATCAAGACACCAAATCTACATGGATTTGTGGATTCAGACCAGGGTGTAGATCTGATATGCAAATATCTACAAAGTGGGTATGATTTGAACTTGTTTGCTAGAGTTATAAGTTAGATGAGTAAACACCATGCAAGTGTTGTGATATCCACCACGTGATTGAGTACGTGAAAGATACTCATGCAAGGAAGGAATTGGTTTGGATTTAAAGGACAATTTCCACTTTGTTGGGTTCACTCAAAATACTATAAGGATTGATTTTTATAGTTAAAGTGTAATTTTTCTAGAAAGGAAATCTACATATCATTCTAAAACACATTAATCTTGAATACCATTTTGTGACATAAATTGTGGAGGAGAAGAAGATATTGGTGAAGAAGGTGGACATAAAAGATAACATTGTTTAGTTTTTGACAAAGGTTACAAGTATTGAGAATTTTTCAGCATAAAATCAATGGGCATGACTACCCCAAGTTGTTAAATATATGTCCTTGATACCCTTTATGGAAAATATTCAATGGAGGTGAATTATTCTTGGGGGATAATTCGACCTACGAGATCATAGGTCATGGAAGAGTCATGTTGAGGTTCGAGAGATGGACATATCAAAACCCTCCGCGGTGTTTTGCACATTCCAAGTTTGATCAAAAGCTTAATATATGTAAGTAAGATGAATTATGTAGGTGTGTAGGTATTATTTACTCAGGAAATTTCAATATGATTTGAGGAGAAATGGTTATATACCAAATAGGATTATGTATATTGTTAAAACAATTCAATATTATTCTGAGGCATAGTAATAACATTCCTGTGAATGATGACTCCTTCCTATTTTAAATATGTGGCTTCCAATAGCGATAAAAATATATACAAATCTAACTCCTACATCTCATGTGGTACTAAAGATAATATTGTACATGACATTCAAACTCAAAGGAAGGATGACATATTGTGAGAGAAATACAAATCTAACTTTCTGTGTACTAAAAACCAAAGGTATGGTTGTCCTTTAGATTTTGATTTTTGTGAGCAACGTGTATTTGGAAAGAAAACTAGAGTAAATTTTCAAACTAGTGCTATAAATTAAAAGGAATTCTACATTTAATGAACAATGATGTGTTTGGACTTGTGAAAGTTCCATCACTAGGAAAATATCTATATTATGTCACATTTATATATGAATTCTCAAGGAATACCTGGGTATATTGAATGTGGAACAAATATGAGGTTTTCAATAAGTTCAAAGAGTTTAAGGATTTTGTGCAAAATAAAATAGAAAAGAAGATAAAGGTTTTGAGAAGTGATAATAGTAGGGAATATTAATTCAATTCCTTTGAAAATTATGTAAATAATGTGGAATAGAAAGGCATAAGATAACTCCATGTATGACACACAAATGAAATTATAGAAATAATGAACAAAACTTTGTGCGATAAGGGTAGAAGCATGCTATGTGGTGCAGGTTTGGTTAGGAAATTATTAATAGAAGAAGTTGCAAATGATTGTTACCTAATCAATAAAACTACCACATCCATCCTCGAAGATAAAAATCAACAAAAATCATGGAGTGGTAAGAAATTTTCAATTTTACATTTGATGATATTTGGTTGTATTGCTTATATGTATATTCTGAAAGAGAAAAGGATAAAGTTAGATAATAGATATACTAAGTACATATTTATTGGAAAAAGGGTTCTCATAGGTAGATGGATTTGATTTTGGTGAGATTTTTTCTCTTATTGCTAGGTTACACTACATTATATTTCTTCTAGCTATTATTTTTGCTTTTGGTCTCGAAATAGGACATATGGATGTTAAGACACCTTTTTATCATGGTGAGCTTGAGGAGAAATATACATGAAGCAATCATAAGCTTTTAAGGTTAAAGGAAAGGAATATTTGGTGTGTACGATGGATAAGTCTCTTTATGGCTTGAAACAATCACCAATAATGTGGAATTGGAAATTTGATAGGTATGTGTTGGGACATGGACTTGGAGGAAGAAAAATTAATCCCTATATCCATTTTAAAAAAGAAGGTGATACTTTTTTTTTTTTATCATACTAATGTATGCAAATGACATGTTGTTAATTGGTAACAATAAGTATCTCATCATTCAACTTAAGTCTCAACTCTCATCTCAACTTGATATGAAGAATCTAGGTGCTGCAAAATTTATTCTAGGCATGGAAATTAAAAGAGATCACACAAATAAAAAATTATGGTTAAATCAAAGGAAGTATGTTGAGATAAAATTGCAGAGGTTCAAAATGTAGGAAAATACACTTGTTATTATTCTATTTCATGTTGGTAAAAATCAACTACTGAACAATGTCCTAAAATTGATGAAGAAATTGAGGACATGTCTTAAGTGTCATATGCTAATACAATTGGTAGTTTTATGTATGAAATTGTCCATACTAGACTGATATTTCTCATGCGAATGGATTAATTATCATATGAATGTAAAATCATAGAAAATATCATCGAATGTAGTGAAGAGGACCTTCATCTATATGATTGTGACATCTTACTATGTAATATGCTATTGGGGAAATCTTGGTGAAAAAAACACCTTTGAATCTACATAGATTTGTGGATTCAACATGGGGTAGAGACCTAGATATGTAAAAATGTACCAGTTGGTATGTTTACAATTTTCTTGGTGGAGCTATAAGTTGGATGAGTAAATTTTAAGAAAGTGTTGTGATATCGACCACAATAGATGAGTATACGTAAATTACTCATGTAAGTAAGGAAGAAATTTGGATTCAAAGGTTGATTTCCACTATTATACTCACTCAAAATGTTGTAAGGATCAATTGTGATAATCAAAACACAAATTTCCTAGCAAGAAACCTTGAGTATCATAGTAGAGAATGAAAAACATTGTTTTTCAATACCATAAATGGTGGATGAGAATAATATACTTGGTGGAGAAGATGAACATAAAGATAATTTTTATAAAAATGTTGTAAGTAAAGAGAATTTTTTTCGGTACCAAAAATAAATGGGCATGAATTCCCGATATTTTGACTATAGGGATTTGACACCACCTATGGAAAGTATTCAACAAGTGGTAGAATGTTGAAATTGTTTTGTATATTTTTCATGAGTTACATTCTTCAAGACAATACAACTAGCCCCCGATAATTTTTTGGTAGGGTCCCTTTATAGGATTGTGGGCCCCTATTGGTGATTTAACCTATGTTATCATGGGTGGTTAGATAACTCATGTTTATGGGATCCATTATGGGTTGTGATAGTTACATTACATTAATTTATTTGAAATATGAGTTATTAACATCAAATAGAGACCTCCATAAAGGTAGAAAATGGTGATGACATTATTCAAAGGAAAATTATGCATTCAAAAACCTAACCACCATAATCATTCATCTGTATAAAACCTCAAAGCATTATATCTTGAATAACCAAGGAAAATCGATGAGCTTAGATTGATCTTCCTCCCAAAATTGCCAACATAGGGTTTCACATTGATGAAAAATCAAAATACGTTAAATGAGTTAGAATTAATACTAATAGCTTCCAAAAAGCTTCACCTACTCAACATTAAATGACTATAAATTAATGAAAACATTTTATTAGACCTTCCTTCATGTTATTCCTTTGGGATATATGAGCTATACATGAAAACTTTAGACTAAAAATGAGTGGTAATAGTGGAAAATTGAAGCAATATATTCATATAAGACACATCTTCAAATAAAATGTGACAAGATGACACTAAATCAATATTCTATAATTTTTTACCACTAATGAAATAAACTAAACCCTTTTACCACCATACATTTTCAAGTTTGCATAATCAAATATCAACCACAACTCCATTTAGCCAAACCCTAAAATGATGTATATGAACTAAAATACAATCTAATCATAATAGTAGGGTCCGATATTGTTTCCACAATTGAAATTATAATATTGAAATAAATCATCACTATCATTAGAAAAATTACTTCTCCCCTTCAACACTCTCATGTCAAGAAACTAAACACCCATATGGATCAACCATATTTTCGTGAAGAAACTTTTAATAGTTAGTAAAACACCTTAATTGTATTAAAATTAAATGAGCTGTATACTTATTTATCTTAAACATGTCTATCTCGAAATATGTTATATATTTCCCACAAGTTACACTCTTCATGATTTTACTTGGCCTATAAGAATTTTTTTTTACGGTTCCCCTTTATAGGGTTTTGGGACCATATATGTGATTTAACCTATGTTATAAGGGGAGATTAACTAACTCATGTTTATGGGTACTCATTATGGGTGTAGAAACAAAATCTATGCACTTGGGTACATTTCTAGGTCTTAGAGCATACTAATATATACATGATTCCTAAGAAAGAAAACTAGTGATTGACAACATATTTTGGGCCTTTTGATTTGTTTCTTATACTTTTATTGACCTTACACACCCTACAACCATGTCGATGTTTGAATGATATATCTTTTGTGGTCTCATAGGCTAGCACCCATTTAGGACAGAAGTGCCTAGGCGCTCCTGTCCCTTCTGGGTGCTCCTGATCTTATTTGATTCCTTCTTACTCTTTTCAATTTCTTTTACTTTTGGGTCATCTTTTATAACTTTGGGTCAGCCTTTTAGTTGTCAATTATGAAATTCAAATAAGGGAATCATATATATACATAATTATAGCTCTCAAACAAGGGGCCAACTATCACTACTAACCTAAGATTGCATCCAAAGGCAAAAGAGAAATATAAAGCATCCATATAACACATCCATACAAGGGATAGGGTTGCATCACTCTGCATACAAAACATAGGAGGGGAAGTCTATTCTATTGGATCTCACACATTTGTGTACTTGGAGCATTATAAATCTAGCCCACTATCATAGTGAAACTTGCACAAGGGAAACATAGGGCATCATTACACACACTTTCACATAGAACTACATGGAGTCTGAAATGTAGTGAAACATTTGGTACTAAGTTCAATTTTGGGTGACCGCTGGGTCGATCGACTCCACATTCTGCATCTTTTTTATTAGATTTTATGTGGTTTGTGGACATGTATAGGTAGACAATTGTTTTACAAGTTACAGTACAATTAGTGACATTGGAGAAAGATCAGAGCGATAAAAGGAAACTAACAATGAAGCTCCTCATGCATAGAAGAACATAGAACCCGAGCATCCGACCGGACTCTAGCGCTCGAATCAATCATTATCTCTTGGGAGCTCCTGTCCTCTAGTGGGAACTCCTGTCCTACACATTTTTGGGTCTCAGAACCTCCAGTGAGACTTGACAATGTTTCCTCCAGTCTGCTTCGATTATTCACTTGCCTAGATCATTATCGATTGCAAAAAATCAGCTAAGCCACCCTCTCTCTCCCTCTTGCTTAGGGTTTCATATTATTGTATGCTTATTTCTTGTGCAATATTGTAATTGACTTCTTGTATATAATTAGTCACATTATGTTACTATAAAATTATATTTAATTTAATTTATATTAAATCATTTGGTGATATTTCTACTCTCTTGAAAAAACAATCAAGAACCTCGCTTAATGTGATGCACCTTAATCGGTATTATGCATAATCACTTTTCACTACCTAATGATGCATTCTAGTGCTATGGTTCACACTTGACTGTTGAGGTTCCAATTCTTAAATGCACCTCACATTACATAATTTTCACGCTCAATGCTTCATGATACATATTTTCTAGCATTTACTCTCAATTACAAATATAACACTCATCACCTGATGATGCACTCTAGTGATACAGTTCACACTTGATTATTGAGGGCACACTTCTTCCATGAACCTCACATCATCTACACTTCACACTCGGTGCTTCACGATCACACACATAACACTCATTTTTGATAACACACTCTTATTTTATGGTTCATTCTTGACTGTTGAGGGAGCATTTATAAATGAACCTCACCTCACGCACATCTCTGCTGGGGTAAATGCAGCCCCTCCTCATCTTCACATCTTAAACAATGCAACACACCATTACACTTGTACCGAATTTTCATATCTTGGTTGTATTTGCTCTTGTTAGCTTATATTACTTACATGTTACAATTTTCTTACTATGTTATCCAGATTCTTAGTATGTCATTATCTTTTTCTATATACACATGCACATTCACTTGGTATCTTGAGGTGAATGCAGGACCTTTCATAGATTCATACATGATGCATGATGCTTGACACCACTCTTTACAAGTTCCACTTTGAGGCTCTTGGGGGCATCTACCTTTGCTACTCTCATACTCTACACATCACATGTTCTATTATTACATCATTTACTTTACTATCACTTACTTTTCACCACTATACATGATTTGACATACTACTTATCTTTATAACATGCTAATGGGTGCTTCATGTGTAGAATTTTCCTTACAAGATCAATACAAACATGGTTATCTGTCACTTTTTCTTGCTATTGTTTGCAGGCTATGCCCTATGTATTACTTGACTATTGTTTGCTTATGACCGCTTCAACCATGTTTATCTTGTGATATTATGAGCGATATCCCATGTATGAAACCTACTTTTCACAGTCCATCTTGTATTCCTAGTTATTTGTTACATTTTCTTCTATTGGATGCTGGCTCATTTTCACTAACACTTGTTACTATCCTCTTTTATTTACACGTGCCTTCACTTATACCATGCACATCCCTTACCCTTGCAGGTATCCAATATCAGATATGCATATCAACTTTAGGTCCTCTCCTTTGGGCTACATTATCCTCTAGTTTTCACATGCACCCCAAATGAGGGGGCATCTATTAGTGAAAAAATCACCCCTACACCAGCTTAGAGCTTCAAAACGATCGAAACAATACATAATCAACATAATCACACATTTACAGACTGTCCTAGAATCATACTTGGGTCCAAAACATAGAGAGGACACTAGCACCAAGTCCTAGATAGTAATGGTGGGCACTTATGTCCCCCGAGTGCTTATGTATTATGGGAAAAAATAATCAATTTCTTAGTTCAACATGTTATGTTGTGGAGCCTATTTTCATGTGTGAAGTGTTGAAGATTATACACTAAAAGTACTATACACTCTTTTTATATGGGCAAGGATTTTGACCCATATGTTTATGGGATGGTTTTGGCCCACGGTTTTAGTACCCATGGTATTGTAAAATTGCTTAAGCGATTTGCCTATTTATGTGGTTTTTGCATATGGTAGGGTTGATGTAATAATGTAGATGTGTGTGAATTCGGGTGTGAATTCTTTAGAGTTTGTTGAGCATATCTTTAAATAGATATGGTATTGTATTGAGAGAGTGGTGGCTTGTAATAAAATATGAGCAAGTGATTCTTGGTGGATGTAGCCCAAATTGGATGAACCATGTTAAATATTGTCTCTTTGTGTTAGGTTATTTTTATTTTGCACATTTATGTGAGATTTGTAATATTTTCTGCATATTAGTTTTCTATTGTGATTACCGTGAGGGATTGTTCCACACATAATTTATCCTTTATTTCCTAACAATTGGTATCGAGCCTAGTTTGGTTTATTGAAGTGATGAATTACAAGGAAATTTTTAGCTTGAGTGGGAGCTATGATAGATGATGGAAGATCAAGGGTTGATAAATTCAATAGGTAGAATTTGATTCTTTGGAAGATGCGATGATGAAGATTACCTTTATCGAAGGATCTTTATATTCCACATGTCGAGAAAGGGAACAAACCCTCAAGTATGATGGATGTGGAATGAGGTTTTTGGATAGGAAGGAACTTGGAATGATTTGACCATGTCTTGCATCTTCGGTATTATTTAATGTTTCAAAGGAAAAGACAACAAAATATTTGGTGGATGCATTAGGAAATTGTATGAAAAACCCTCTACCTCTGACAAGATATTTTTAATGAATTTTTTTATATGAATATGTCTAGAATGGTTCAATAGAAGATCATTTAAATGGTTTTAATATGGTTGTAAATATTCTAGCTTCGATTCTGATAGAATTTGATGAATAAGTTAGGGATTTATTAATTCTATCCTCTTTACCCGAGAGTTGGAATAGCTTGGTAATGGTGGTAATCAACTCAGTTCCAGCTAACTCAAAGTTGAAGTTTGAGGATGTTGTAGGGGTGATTCTAAGCGAGGAAATGTGAAGAAAAATATTTGGGGAATATTATACTTTAGGAATGCTTTGACAAAGGAAACTAGAGGAGACAGAAGAATAGAGGAAGCCGCAGAAAAATTGAAAGATCGGGAAGGTTGTCAAAATCCAAAAGCAAGATAGTATGTTGGAACTGTGGAAAGTCTAGGCATGCAAAGAAGGAATGTTTGGAGCTTCGGGATAAGAAGAAACAACAGGAAGAAAACAAGGAGGAAAATGTGGCAATGGGTAATGTATGTCATGATGTTTTGATTCTTTCTTTGCACAATATTGTTGAATCTTGGATTTTAGATTTGGGGCTTCTTTCCATGCTACTCCACATAGGCATTATTTTGTTGATTATGTTCAAAGGGATTTTGGGCATGTTTTTCTTGGTGATGATGAGCCTTGCAACATAGTTAGAAAAGGTTCTGTTCGGGTTAAGATGCATAATGGGAATACATGGCTATTAAAGGATGTCAGACATGTTCCTACTTTAAGATGAAATTTGATATCAGTGAGCCAATTGGGAAGTGATGGTTATATTGTGATATTTACAATGGAATCTTGGAAGGTTACCAAGGGTGCTCTTATGGTGGCAAGACGTAAGAAGGTTGGAACCTTGTATTTAATCACTTATAACACTAATGTTTGTAATCTTGTGGCTTCAGAATCATATACAAAATTGTGGCACTATAGGCTCAGTCATATGAGCCATAAGGGCATGGAGATCATAAAGAAGGATTTTCCCATATATACATAAACATGTTTGGAGTTCTATGAGGACTGCATATATGGAAACAAAAGCAAGTAAGGTTTCTCAAAGTTGGACCTTACAAAAAAAGATAATAAGCTAGAGCTAGTGCATTCGATGTGTGGGGACCGGCTCGGGTATCATCTCTTGGGGTTCAAGTTATTATGTTAGTTTTATTGATTATGTAACAAGGAAAGTTTGGGTATATTGTATTAGAAACAAATCTTATGTATTTGAAAATTTTGTTAAATGGAAATCCTTGGTAGAGAATGAAACAAGTCTTAAGATTAAATGCCTCAAGTCGGGTAATGGATGGGAGTATTGCAACAATGAATTTGATGATTAATGTTCTAAGAATGGAATCCATAGGCAAAAGATGATTCCAGAACTCTACAATAGAGTGGGGTGTCAAAAGGATGAACATAACAATAATGGAACATGTTAGGAGCATGAGGTTACATGCAGACTACCTCTTTATTTTTGGGTAGAAGCAGAGCACAACTGTTGTGTACTTGATAAACAAAGGAAACTCAAGTGCCTTGGATGGAGGCATACTTGATGAGGCTTGGCATTGTAAGAAAGTTGATTATTCATTTCTTAGAGTCTTTGAATGTGAGGTGTTTGTCCATATAGAAAAGGATGATAGACCAAGCTAGAGGCTAAATTAGAAAAATGTACTTTCATTGGTTATGGTGAAGATGACTTTAGATATAAATGTTGGAGTATTAAGGCCAAGTAAAATCATTCGATCTAGGGATGTGGTATTTAATGAGAAATTCGTGTATAAACAACATTTTCAAGAAAACATCGAAGAACCCAAGAAATAATATGTAGTGATGGAGAGATCTTCTAGATGGGAAATTGACCCATGAATCGGTTCAGGAACCTACTCAACAGAACCCCAAACTCCTATATTGAGGAGGTCTTCTAGGGTAAGAAGAGAAACTAATTTTTTTTATCCTTCTCTTTATTATTTATTACTCACTGACCATGGAGAGCTAGAGAGCTTTGATGAAGCAATGCGAGGTAGATGCCGGGAAGAAGTGGGAGCAAGCCATGGATGTAGAGCATCATGCTCTCATGGAGAACAAGACATGGGATTTGGTGAAGCTACTCGAAGGAAAAATAGCATTACATAACAAGTGGGTGTAAAAATTCAAAGAGGAAGGAGGAAAGAAAAGATATAAGGCCCAGTTGGTGGTCAAGGGGTTTGCATAGAAAAATGGTATAGATTTTGATGAAATTTGTTCTCCCGTAGTAAAAACATCTTCTATTAGAACTGTTCTTGGAATAGTGGCGGTAGAATACTTGCACTTAAAGCAGCTTAATGTAAAGACTACATTTCTCCATGGTGATTTGGAGGTGGATCTATATATGTAGTAGCCATAGGGCTATGAGGTCAAAGGTAAAGAGGAGATGGTGTGCAAATTGAAGAAGAGCTTATATGGCTTGAAAAAGCTCCACACTAATGCTATAAGAACTTTGATAGCTTCATGATGGAGCAAGGTTATATTAGGTTCCATTCTAACCATTGCGTGTATACAAAGAAATTTAAGGATGGCAATTATATTATCTTGTGTCTATATGTGGATGACATGTTAGTTGCAGGTAAAAACATGCAGAAATAAAAGTACTCAAGAAGCAACTAAGTGACTCCTTTACTATTAAGGATTTGGGGAAGCCAAACAAATCCTTGGTATGAGGATATCTCGGGATTGGAAGGAACAAAAGCTGACTTTATCTTAGGAAAAGTACATTAAGAAGGTATTGGAGAGGTTTAATATGTAGGATGCTAAACCAGTTAGGACTCCTTTGGCATGCCATTTCAAGTTATCAAAGGAGCAGTGTCCCAAGACATAGTAGGAGAGAAACCAAATGTCAAGGGTACCTTACTCATTAGTGGTTGGTAGTTTGATGTATGTCATGGTGTGCACTAGGCTTGATATTTCCCATGCAGTGGGAGTTGTGAGTAGATTTATGAGTGATCTAGGTAAATATCACTGAGATGCAGTAAAGTGGATCCTTCGGTACTTGAGATGGACCATGGGGACAATTTTTGTTATAGTGGATAAGACACCACTTTGCATGGTTATGTAGATTTAAATATGGCTAGAGATGTAGATAGTAGGAGGAGCATGACAGGTTATACTTACACTGTAGGTGGGACAATAGTGAGATGGATTTCATGACTATAGAAGATGGTGGATTTTTCAACCACAAAGGATGAGTATGTTGTTGCGATAGAGGAAAGTAAAGAAATGATTTGGTTACAAAAATTGATTTAGGATTTGGGGCATAATTAGGAGGAAGGAAAGTTGCATAGTGATAGTCAAAGTGCTATACACCTAGCTAAGAACTTTTCTTTCCACCCTAGGACGAAACATATACAATTAAGATACCATTTCATCAGACAACTTTGAAGGAAGAGAAGTTAAAGTTGAGAATTTTCATACCAGTCAAAATCCTGTAGACATGATGACTAAGGTGGTCACAAGGGAAAACCTGAAGCCATGTTCAAATTTTTTGGTCTTCATGGAAACTAGTGAAGGGTTGAGAAGATAGCTCAGAGGAAAACTAGTCTCCAAGTGGGAGATTTTTATGTTGTGGAGCCTATTTTCATGTGTGGAAGTGTTGAAGACTGTACACTAAAATTATTGTACAATCTTCTTATATGGGTAGGTATTTTGACCCATAGGTTTATGGGATGGTTTTAGCCCATGGTTTTGGTACCCACGGTATTGTAAAACTGCTTAAGCAGTTTCCTATTTATGTGGTTTTGTGCATATGGTAGGGTTGATGTAACATTGCAGATGTGTCTGAATTTGGGTGTGAATTCTATAGAGTTTGTTGAGCATAGCTCCAAATAGATATGGGTATTGTATTGAGAGAGTGGTGGCTTGTAATAAAATATGAGCAAGTGATTCTTGGTGGATGTAGCCCAAATTGGGTGAACCACGTTAAATATTGTCTCTTTGTGTTGTGTTATTTTTATTTTGCACTTTTATTTGAGATCTGTAATATTTTCTGCATATTAGTTTCTACTGTTGCAATTCTATGAGGGATTTTTCTGCATATTTTATCCCTTATTTCCTAACACAACACAATCTCTAGAAATTTACAACACATTTCTCCAGAGTAGGCACTTACCTCTAGTTATAGAATACAATCAATCGATTCAATCGTTACAACATGAACAAATCAAGGACATACCATCTAGTAGTGGTGCTTATTGGGAAGCATCATGGAAGGAGAGAAAAACTAGACCTCTCTTCCCAACACTCTTCTCTTAGCGTGAGATCACCCAAAAAATCACTCTTGGCATGAGATCAAAACTCACTATTGATGAGATCACCCAAAACCTCACTATCGACATCCAAATACAACAACTTCAAGCAAGACAAGAAACTTTTCTATCTCGGACTCTCTCATACATCAAGTGTACACTCTCCTTTTACACACTTTTACACCGATATACATGTTACTTTGATTTTTCATATACAAAATTTCGACTACTCTCTTTTTCTCTTCTTTTAAAGGTCTATGCTTATACACAACAAGAAGTAGCTCACATCATCAAGCACAAGATCCAACACATATGCTCTACCCCTAGAGTCTACCTACCCTTCCTAGTTCCACGCATCACTTTAGGATAACTTCATACTTCACTTGTCCACTTGGTATGCTATCGGCTACACTTTTTCTACATGATCACATGATACACATCTTCTATCTACTTTATGTTATCGAGTATTCACTCAACAACATAAAGTAGGGGAAAATGTAGACACAAAATCTATGCACTTGGGTACATTTCTAGGTCCTAGAGAATACTAATATATACATGATTCCTAAGAAAGAAAAATAGTGATTGACAACGTATTTTGGGCCTTTTTCTTTACTTCTTATACTTCTATTGACCTTACACACCCTACAACCTTGTCGGTATTTGATTGATTTATCTTTTTGGCCTTAGACACAAGCTCCAATGTAGGACGAAGTGCCCAGATGCTCTTGTCCCTTATGGGTGCTCTTGACCTTCTTTTCTTCCTTCTTAATCTTTTGGGTCTCTTTTACTTTTGGGTCATATTTTACAACTTTGGGTCAACCTTTTAGTTGTCAATTATGAAATTCAAACAAGGGAATCATATATATACATAGTTATATCTCTCAAATAAGGGGTCAAACACTAGCATTATCTACTATCACCTAAGATTGCATCCAAAGGCACAAGAACATTACAAAGAATCCATCTAGCACATCCATACAAGGGACAAGGGATGCATCACTTTGCATACAAAACATATGAGGGGAAGTCTATTCTATTTCATCTCACACATTTGCATACTTGGAGAATTCTAGATCTAGCCCACTATCATAGTGCAACTTGCACAAGGGAAACCTAGGGCATCATTACACACACTTTCACAAAAAAATACATGGAGTTTGAAATGTAGTGCAATGTTCGGTACTAAGTTCACTCTTTGGGTGACCATTGAGGTCAGTTTGAATCCACATTCTACATATTTTTTATTAGATTTGATGTGGTTTGTGGACATGTGCATGTAGATAATTTTTTTCATGTTACATGTACAATCAACGAAATTGGAGCAAGATCGAGCAACAAAAGGAAACTAATAATGAAGCTCCTCCTACACATAAAAACACAAAACCTGAGCATCTAACTGGACACTAGCACCCAAATAAGTCACTAGCACCTAGGTGCTCCTATCCTCATGTGGGTGCTCTACACACATTTTTGGGTCTCAGAACCTCCAATGAGCCTTGATGACTTTGCTTTGAGTTTGTTTTAACAATTCACTTGCCCATATCATCGCCGAGTTGCATGAAATTATCCAAGTCACCCTCTCTCTCCCTCTTGCTTAGGGTTTCATATTATTACATGTTTATTGCTTGTGTACTACTGAAATTTAGTTCACATATATCATTAGTTACAAGATGCGTTACTATGAAATTATATTTAATTTAATTTATATTAAATCAATGGGTTGTATTCTTGGCACATGGTTTTGGTACCCAATGTATTGTAATACCAATGTGACAGTTTCCTACTGATGTGTTTACATATAATGGATCATGCAATAGGATATAGTAGAACTTAGAAATACATTATCTTTGGTAAAATGATTGAGTGAATACAATAAGGAAGGTAAGTTACTTGCATTGGGTTTTCCCGAAAGGATTTGTTAAGCTAAATCTTGTGTATTATGTTATCTTGTGTATGTCATTTCTCTATTTTCTATTTATCTCAAATATTATGTAAAGTATTGCTTCTCTTGTTTTTGTTTAGTGGATCAAATTCTCTTAATTTGGTATCAAATCTAGATTTTAGATTTGTGTGAAGAGTT
Source organism: Taxus wallichiana var. yunnanensis (assembly GCA_018340775.1). Classification (NCBI taxonomy): domain Eukaryota; kingdom Viridiplantae; phylum Streptophyta; class Pinopsida; order Cupressales; family Taxaceae; genus Taxus; species Taxus wallichiana. The sequence goes on along the minus strand of CM031238.1, from coordinate 179,207,729 downwards.
AAGGTTTTAGAATATTTTTGGTAAGATTTTATTCGATTGGGAGTTTTGTGTGTGTAAATATTATTGAGTAGAGAAAATTACTAGAAGAGAAAGGATTAAGATTGAAAAATTTAATGGCCAACATTTTGGAGTTATGGAAGCTTAAGATGGAATATCTTCTTATGGATAGAGGCCACTGGATTGTCGTGTCTAGAATCATGCATATGGGTATATAGGTAGAGGATTGGGAAAAAAATTAACAAGAAGGAAAATATTTTATAATATTGTGTTTATTGGATTAAGTTTTACTGAATGTATCAACATAGAAAAATGATCATGCACCATGTGAGAAATTCAGAACTCTATTAGATAAAGCTTTGATGAACAATATTATTTTAAAATCTAGTTTCATTAATAGGAAAATATCTGTATTATGTCACTTTTATAGATGATTTATCAAGGCATACTTGGGTATATTTTATGTGGAATAAATATGAGGTTTCCAATAAGTTTAAAGAGTTTAAGGATATTGTGCAAAATTAGATAGAAAAGAAGATAAATGGTTTGATAAGTGATAATGGTGGAAAATATTACTTCAATTCCTTTAATTAATTCTATAAACAATGTGGAATCTAAAGGAAAAATATAACTTCATATATGCCACAACAAAATAAAGTTACAGAAAGAATGAAAAAAACTTTGTTGGATAAGGGTAGAAGTATGCCTGTGGTGCGAGGTTTGGAAAGAAATTCAGGTAGAAGTAGTGACAATTGCTTCTTACATGATCGAAAGATCACCCACATCCACCCTTAAAGATAAAACTCCACAAGAAACATGGACTAGTAAGAAACCTTTAATTGACATTTAAAGGTATTTTTTTGTATTGCTTATATGTATATTTTGAAAGAAAAAAGGACAAAGTTAGATAATAAATATGTTAAGTTCATATTTATTATATACTCTAATTGTGTAAAAGGATGCAATATATGGATTCTAGAAATATAGAAAGTTGTTTACAATCATAATGTAATCTTTATATAAGTTAAGGGGATTCCTGAGTAGGAAGAAAAACCAAAACATGATAATTGTCGGAGCTCAAAATTGCAGTCTTCCTTGAATCATGAAGATTGAAGGTTTTGAGGCAATATAGGATTGTCTCTAATTGTGGGACTTGCAGCTTGAGATAGACCTTCGAGAAGGTTGGATTCCATGTTATGTAGATTTGGGAAAACCTTCATAATACAACCTACATCTAATGCTAAAACTACTCCTACAACTAATCTTACACTAACAATTCCAAGGGACTAGGGAGAGAAAGAGATGTAAGAAAGGTAAATCCTAAGCTAAGGGGTGGTGATAACACCAAAATAAGGTTGATCACTCTCCACAAGGGGAAGAAAGGGGAGAAAATGTGAGAGGAAATGGAAAATAGACATTCCTTAGGACAAAACCATGTAGATTCACCCTTCCCATTCATTCATCACACACAACAACATAAACCTACAAGTATAAGACACACACATCACACCAAAGGAAGGCAAAAGGAAAAAACACATAAAAAAGAAAGAATAAGGTAGAGAATATCCACAACACTCAATTTCATTACTTAGAATACATGGTTACATCCATGACAAAATGTAAAACTACATTACAAATACCAAGTTCAAGGTCTAAAACTCATGGGAAGTCGGCCACCATTTTGGCATGGTACCATTACAAAAAAAGAGATCCTTTTTACAATGCATGAGCTCCATATTTATAGAGAAAGAGAGAAGGAGAGAGAGAGAGAGAAGAGAGAGAGAGAGAGAGAGAGAGCCATCAGAGGATTCGACCACCAGAGAGACCAATCACCAAAAATCGCCACAAATTCTGGGAAGATGTGGGTGCTTGACATGGCTCCCATGACACGCCATCATATTTTGGAGAGGAAAAAATGGCACCCATACTTCATTAAATTCTGGTCGGTGGAGTGGTTGAATGTCACTTTGAACAAAACAAACACGGCTTTTAGGTTCTCCACAAAATTCTGGTTTTTCCAATTTGATGTGCAACCTCCATTGTGCCTTTCATGAACATCATCTAGATCCACTTACGTTATTGATGCAAAATCATTAATTGTATAGATGTATAAAGCATGTTTTTGGTTTTGGTTGATCTAGGTGTTAGGGAGTCATTTAGGTGTTTTAGTGTGTTTTGAGTCCTTGAGGACCTCTTTGGAAATGTAAATGTGAAGTTATGAGTTTTCCCTCCAAATGTAGTATTTGAAAATTTGAATTTCTAAACTTGGAAGAGGGAGTCAAATGTAAAGTGAAAGGGATAATAATGATTGTAAAAGGTCATTTAAGACCTCATGGGGGTAAATAAGGTGTTTTCACTTAGGGGTTACGTTTATCTAGACCATAGTCATCTTAAACTCTAGTTGGTTGGTTGTGAAACTACCTTTTCATTTGTTAAAATGGATGAAAATCAAATAGACGAGGGAGAGCAAGGTGTAGGAAGTTAGTGGAGGAAGAATATATCTATAGTAGATCCCTAATGGATCCGGAAGTTGTGTAACCTCTATGGAATATAAATAAAACGCTTATTATTTTACAAAAAGTTGTGTATGGAAGTTATTAAGGTTTGGTGTATTGATTATTTTAGTAATTGTGTTTAAATCTTATTGAAAGTATGGTATAAATTCTTATACAGGTGTATAAAGATGGAACATCCACAAGAATGGTTTGACAATACTTTGAGAAGGCATTTATGAAGGCAATAATAGTAATGAAGGAGGCCATCAAGAAAGTTAATGGACTAAGAAGGTAAAGGATTGTGTTGGTATCAAGTATTCAAAAGTATTTCTTTCTAATAAACCATATTTTCATGATGAAATGTGCATGAGATATTGAATGATTGAAACCTTTGGTGTTTGTTGAATGCATGACTAAGAATCGAAGAGGAATGGAGATTGTCTCTAAAATTTTGTGTTTAAACTATCAATTATTGATTTGAGGGCTTCTAGAGAATTTTAGTGATATGAACAAGGTTTTTAGTGATTTGAGATGGTTTTATGACATTTGTGAAAATGTTATAAGTTGATTAAGATTCCTTTAGTGATCAAGAAATGGAAAAAACAATCAAGGAGTCACTACCGGTTTGTACCATATCAAGAGACCATTAACAAGGAAAAATTAATATAATGAACCAAATGCAACCTTGTGTACTACCTTAAGGTGATAATAAGACAAGATTTGATGTAATACAAGTGTATGTGAAATGATTAAGACTTTTGGGGAATATTTTTAGATAAAACTTGAAAATACTCGAGTTAATTTCCATGACTTGCCAGTTTGAGGGTTTTGTCTTAATAAAGTGAGTAAAAAATTGATCTTTTTCATTGAATAAGTGGCTAATCCATCCCTATTGTTTATAGTAGTTTGTTAGTGGTATGAAGGTAATTTAGAGTGACTTTCAAGTGCTCGGGGAGAGGAAAGTTCCAAAACTCGGTTTGAACCCTATATCAAGACCATTACCACTCCTAAAGAGGAGGAATGTACTAGGAGATTAAGAAATTAAAAGAGACAATGGAACAAATGAATTTTGAGGGTGCTTGATTATAATTTAAGACTTATGAGAGTGAAGAAGTCATCTCATAAATAAAACCAAAAAGAATTGTATAATTTCCCCATACGAGTCTTGTTCTAGCACTGTGATAGTCAAGTTTAGAGGGAGGATTACAATGATTTCATAAAAGGTAGTTTGTTGTCTAAAATGTTTAGAAAATCTATTATTGTGAATGGAGGTCTTGAATAACGTGAGAAAGTCCTTGGAAGATAATGTTTAGTCTTTAATTTCCTTATTCTGACCCTCGATGAGAAACACCAAGTGGTTAGTTAGCCAAGTATAAGGAGAAGACTCAAATAAGGGTAAGTGAGTGGTTTAAAGAGGGTAAGAGTGGGATAATAGTATGAATGTGTTAAATCCATGAAGAAGAGGTTTCATAATTTGTGGAGTTGCAAAAAGTTAGAATCCTAGACCGTCCTAATATAGTCCTAGAAATAACTTAAAAGGAGGTAAATGTCACTTGATGGTAAATGTTGGTTGAAAATAGATAAATACATTGAGGTGGAGGTTGTGAAAAACATGTGATAGTGATAAGAAGTAAGATAGAGCACATAAGAAACCTAAAAAGGAAGAATATAGCACAAGGTCTATTAGGACTTGAGTGCAATCAAGAAAGCCTTGAAGACCAAACTAGGGAAACATAATAAGAAGATGTTAATGAGATGCATAATAAATGCCAACAACTTAAAAAAGTGGAAAATAGGTGTAAAAGGAGGTTTAGTGGTTGAAGTTGTTTAAAAAGGAGGAAAACCTAAACATGTCATCAAACCCTAGGAAGGCCTAATTGACTAGTTGAGAAAATGAGGAAGTTGAAATGGATAAATTACACATGGAGTTAGAACTTGAAATTAACCTGGCAAGAATAGCTTAATGGGTATCTGAAATAATAATTATGTTGTCTTGAATGTTTGTGGATTGTCACAGACATAGCCGTTTGTGTATTAGGAGGGCTAGTAGGAATAAAGCTAATTTTGAAGCTAAAATAAGATTAAATTTTGATAGAAAAGAGATAAGTTCTGAACTTTGTAGATAGCTTAGAAAAAAGGGTATTCACATAATTTACCAATCAAGCCTAGTTCTTTGAAATTTGTCTTTTCATCAAATTTTGATCTTTTTGATGGCTACATGGATAGGTCTAAAAGAAAAAAAGGAAATGGTGAAATGAAACTTGTTAATGGCCCTAGTTAGATAAAGCTTTTTGATCATGTAAAATAAGTTGAATTTGGCCTTTGGTACACCCATTTAGTCCATTTTTTCCTTTTGAGCAAAGTTGTCTACTTAAGCAAGGTAATAGTTCGTTGATTTTTAGGTGACTGACAAGTCAAATTGAACCCCCTAAAGAGATTATTGGTGATGAAAAATGTGTATACAGGGTGCTCCTGCATTAGTTATACTACCCACACTTTGCCTCTTTTCTCTCACACACATGTTTTCTTTATTATGAGGATTCTCGACTGTTGTTCTATGCTAGGAGGTTTGGAAATTCCTGCGGGTTAGTTCATTTTTCCATTTCCTCCATAATGCCATGAAGGACTTATCCTTCATTACACGACATCATCGTAACCACGGATTTCATTCATAAAACCCGCAACAAACTATTTCCTTGTTCCCCTAAGAATCAAACCCACACATTTATTTCCATATGCCATTTTAAGAAGTCCATAGAACAATAGGATAGTGTTATGATTCTAAGTCATTTTAATTTTTTTCTCCTTACTCGGTAGGACTTGGTAGTTTGTTCAAAGTGCATTGCAGGTTTGAGTGAGCTCCAACCTTATCCTTTACTATGCAACACCATCTTTTCATAAAAATATGCCTAAGTCCTAGATAGCTCATTCCTTCATTCTACGAGTTAAGAGAACTGCGCAGATACTACATTTTTAAATTTTGAGGTAGAATGGGTCAATATATAGATCTAAAAAATAAGGGCCATTAAACTGTCTCTATTTCACGGAGGTGAAATAATGCCCGATATACTCTTCATATGTGTAAGGTGGCCCTTGTTCCATAACATGTGTTCATGTGTCATATTAGGATGATAATAAATGAAGCTCTCATTTTGAATAATAACCATATTAGAGAACATGGGGAAAGTAATACTATAATTATGTGTATATGTTGGTGTGAGGGATTTCATTTATCTCTTATTGGGTTTTTCCCTCACACATGGTAAGTCATCTCACCTTAAGTGAGGTCATAGGTCTTTAGGTTGTCATTAGGAGTTTATGACGCATGACATATTCTGTCATAGAATATTTCATTCACATCAGTGTGTGTTAGTGCGTCATATAGGAGTTACATTCCATTTCTAGATTGTAACTCCTTTCTCCCTTGTGAAGGTATGATGGGTCTTGCATTGAGAGTTACACAACACTCCTATTTGTACTTCTTTTTTGATCTATGAGAATGAGACTTTTTTCTTGCATGCATAATTTTCATGTTGGTTATTTCTTTCTTACTACTTTGAGCTACATCAGGATTCCATTGAGTGCAACTTATTTGATGTGCACGTATTCTATCTTGATCTTGTGCTCACATTCTCTCACATTATATCGAGCATGTTTTTGGGAATCGTGTTACTCATTTACATTCGTTGCCTACTACTCTTGGTTTTGTGGTTTTACTAGTTTCTTGTGTAAGTTTTTTTTAATCGTATTCAATTTGTGCTCTACTTGCATTAATTTAGTTTTATTTTTAGCGGAAATATATTCTTTAGAGGTATTTTATGGGTTTTGGTTTGTATTTGGTTATTTTAATCAAGATTTTCTTTTTTAAATTTCCTATTTTATTCCAAACCTAGATGACCTCCATACTACCCTTCTAGACCTTCTTTTCACCTTGTTTTCCCTTGGCACATCCTGTTATGCTCTCCTACCGAGATGATCTTCTCCATCGGGTCTCTTTAAGGGCCACTTGACCTACCAACTCTTTAGCTTGTCTCAGCAATTTGAGCTCTCTAATCGATCTCCTAATAGACATGTAGATTGAGCCACCTCGGTCTCGGTCTCTCTCTTCACATCTCGTTCTCGTTGATCTCTTGTGGTTGTATGGCCAAGTCACCTCTAGCTCGACCCTCACCTCTTGACTTTGGGTCCCCCTTAGCTCGTCCATCTTCTACCATGCTTGGCTTTTAAGCTCCAAACTCGGAATTCCTATGTCTCGATCCCACTTCGAGTAGATCCAACTTGGATCATTCAAGAACCGTCATTCCTTGTTTTACCTAATTCTATTTGGGAACCTTGTTACTCGACCCTTGACCAAATCCCTCACCATCATCATTGTGTTCGCCACCACACCGAGCTTCCTGTTGTCATATGCCTGCTGATCCTTGGTTCCTCATCATGCTTATGATCCATTCACTTAGCTCCTTATGGTTTTGCCCTACTTCGGCCTTGCCCACCGCTCTATCAAGCTTCACCTCCGCTCTTCCGAGATTTCAAAGCTTCCTTGTTTGCGCTCAGACTGACCGTACCATACTATGTGTGTGACACTATTTTTGACCCTTGGTGCCTCGTTCACCCTACTCGAGCCCTCCATTACAACTCGGCCTTCGTAATAATCCTATCCCGGTCTCCAACCACCTTGGGCTTTATTGCCTTGAATGGCCCCTACCTCTCCCCGCTTTGGAATCCACCCCTACCTCGAGCCCAAAATCTCGCTAGCATCCATGACCTCAATCGATCGCCAAGAGTCATACCTTGTCAATTTTTTGAGCTAGGAAAGCTCACCCTTCCTTGAACTTTGAGCGATTTAAATTTTCTTCCCCTCCCTTTTGTTTTTTTCGCACAATCTTAATTTATTTTTTAAGCTTTTTTTTATCTTAGTTTAAAATTATTATTAATCTATCGTATAAACTTAATAGGCCAAAAATATTTAATTTAGGATAAAAGGGATAGCTTAATTAAGATCCCATTAATTTTTTAAATCAATTGGTTAAATAAAATAATCAGAAAACTCCTACATTAAACATTATGGGCATTTTTTTCCACTTTGACGATTTTTTGAGGTGTTGTCAAGTTTTTTTCGCACGTTTTGGAGGTTTATTGCATGTTTTGGAGGTCATTTTTGTGTTTTGGGATCCTTTGATTCATTTTGGATTATAGTGCTCTTATTATTGTTTGCGGCTAATGACTACATCTACCAAAACCTTGCGGCAAGGGAGCCCCCATATGTAACGTGAGATAACTTTTATCACATGGAACTTAGATTTTCCCCTTCTTACTTACTTTTGACCTTGTTTTGTGCCCATTACGTGTTGTTTTGATTATTTTGACTAAAACTTATTTTGGCTTCCACACTTGTGCAATTATCAACTACTACAAAGTGAGTGTCCAACCATTTCACATCGCATGAACACACCTTACTATAACCAACACAATGTTTGTAAAGTGTCATAAATAGAAGTTAATATTATTTTAGGGTGTTGTAATTTCTATAGATGAATTCTTGGCCGAGTCCGATGTCTTGCAATCTTGTGTGTGTGTTCCTACACCCTTATTTTCTTGCATTCTAGATGCATTTTTGGCTGAGTCCAACGTCCATTTGAAAGTGATTTTCCTTATGAATCTTCTAAAATTTTCTCTTTTTGCGGATGCACCATGAAGGATGTTCTTTCCAAACTTAAGATTCAAGGATTGTTTCAAAGCCTCCACTACTTCTTCTTAGTAGAGAGAATTATGCATCATGGTATTTAAGCATGGAATGTTACCTTACTCACAAATTCCTTTATCCTTTTTTATATGGACAAGTACCTACACCCACTTATCCTTATCGTCTTGAATACTTGGATCAACACTTGTGACCAGGTTTATGGTCACTTGTTGGCACATGTTTCCGTGCCTCTCTAACATCATGTAGCACACACAAAGTGTCTTATCACTATTTGGAGAATTCTTTAGTCCTTATTTGGAGACCCTTAGATATTTTTGTTGTTTCTCCATCTTCGATATAGTTGTTTCAACACCCACTTCATGTGATGATAATTTTTCTGATATGGATTTGCTTGTTCATATTCCTGATGATGAGGTTTGGTCTTCTATTTCTGATGACGAGAGTACTGATGAGGATACATCTCCTCCCTCTCTCACCACCCTTTAGAGAATGTTGAACCTCCTCTTTACCCATCGACACTAGATATACATGTTCCCACTTCATACTTTCATTGCATTAGCCTTCATTCCACAGTCATTATTCAAGGATTCTTCCACTCCTCATAATTCTTGTGTTTATGATTCATACTAGTCATACATTGATCTTCCATTTTTCGAGAAACCATTTTGGGATGAGTATATGTAGACACAAAATCATGCACTTTGAGTCATTATTTAGTCCTGGTCTCATACTACTATTCATATGGTTCTTAAGTGAAAAGAGTAATAATTAACCCATGTCTTTGGCCATTTTTACATTGCTTGTTGTTGTATTTTCAATCTTACACCTACACTTTCCTAGTTTGTATTGTCATTCTGCATTTTTCCTATTTTTGACTAGGGCGCCCAGTGTCTTGGTCCCCTCTGGGGCACCCTGATCCTCTTTACACTTTACTCTCACCTTTTGGGCACTTTCTAGCCATTTGAGCTTTCTATATTTTTGGTGGTCAACCTTTTTGGGGTTAATTATGAAATTAGAACAAGAGAACCATATAAATATAAAGTTATGTGACCATAATGAGGGACCAAGCACTAAGCATCTACTATCACCATCTAGAGTTACATCCATCAAAGGCATCTAAAGCTATATTTACATCCATCTAGCTCCATCACAAGGCACACAAGGCTAGTTCATCTACATCACACTTCATAAGAGGGGATTCTATTGTTTCCATGCACACATTTATTACATTCTACATCTAGTTACTTTCTCACTACTTCACAAAGTGTGATCATCACAAAGAGCAACCTAGGGCACAATTTCCACACACATACCTAGAATGACATTGAGTCTAAGATGTAGTGCAGCGCTCAATGATAATTCCATCAATTTGGTAGTTGAGGATGGTCCAACCCCTTCATATGCATCTTTATTTTTTTAGGGTTTTGATGCTTTGTCTAGGGTTTTATAGGTGATTCTTCCATCTCCTATTCACAACGATATTTGGTGCGATTTCTACGACATTAGTACGACAGAAGTGAATATAGATGAACATATAAAAATACTCTAGAGGAGGTTTCCTATCCATTTCGTAGTCCACGGTGCCTAGATCTCATACTAGGTGCCCACAGGGCGCCTATTCCTTTTCAAGCACCCCGATTTGTCCAGACAACTCAAATTAGCATTTTCTTAGGCTTATGTGTGGTTGTTTCCTCCTCATGTTCACCTGGTATACATTATAACATATTTTTACAACATCTATGAATCGAGTTAAGGGCTTCTTAACCCTCTTTTACACATTAGGGTTTCACATTTTTCTAGCTTAGTTTGCTTGGGTATATTTGCTATATTTTATTGGTCATTTATTTAGTTATTTTACTGCTCCTATAGCATTAGATTACACTAGAATATTTGTTAATAAATATCTCATCATACTTTATATGTATCTTCGTAGAGCCTACTTATGTTGCAAAGTTTGAGGAGTTTATCTTCCTTCTATAGATCCTTCACACATTTGTACTTCGGAGGAGTCCTTCATCTCCTTTTTTAGGAGTGCCCCTTATGGGATATTTGTCACTTCCACTATTTTAGAAACCATCACTGATCCACCTCTGCTTGTGGATCCTCTTTGTTGGCTAGATTTTCTGCATAGCATCAAACCTAGGCAGTCATGAGATAAATCTCCCTCATTTAACCGGTGAGGCTCCCGTGTCAGATTTGTCAATAAAAATGTGTTTCTATCTATCAGGGGTTTTACTTTAACAACTTAGTTCATGAACCATAACTAAGAAGTTCTGCAGCAAGTAAGCAGCTGTTTAAGAAAGGAAAATTACAGAAGAAGGAAGTAAAGGAATTCTGAGAGAAGAAATGAGGAAGATGTGCATCCCAATTAGTAGATTGCAGAGCTAATTGCATGCACATAGAAGAAACTCAAATAGATTTGAACACACAGAATTATAAAGCAAAGGCAGCTCTAGATCTAGATCTAAAATAACACAAAGTCTATTAAGAGATCTAAGATTTAGAAGCAAGAAACAAAATACACCGTGACACAAAGTTCTCCGGAAACCTGCTTCTTTGTATTCCTCTGCAACAATTGGCTCTCAGGGGTTCAGCACAAAGTCTAGAACACAAGATTGCTTCTTACAAATTCTGGATCGATGATTAACCCGAAGGTTCTTCTCCTACTTATAGAATGTAGGAGGGAAAGTACAAATAGAAGACTCAAACTGAACTAAAGTATGAACAACAAGTAAAGATGACATTTGGCAATCATCCTCAACTAACTTCTTCTTAAGTGACACATGTATCACTTAACTAATAGAAAGGTTCCTCATGACTTCGAGTAATGGTTGCAAAACCAATAACTTAGAAGTTTACAATTCCATCCGGGAACATAGAAAATAGAAGAAGAAAGAAATAGAAGAAGTCATGCCAGCTGTAACATCTACATCTTCTTCTTGTTCTGATATCTGATATACTTGTCGAACATATAGTTCAGCATCTTTCCATCTGTTTTAGCTACTGCTTCCTTTTCTGTCCTGAATTGCAGCAATCCTTCATTCAACACTTTGCTGCATGCTTCCACTTCTTCCAAACTTGGCCCAAATCTCGCAATGTCTGCCTGCAGTGTCACCAGCCTACTGATAGAGTTCATCGTGAAAGGCTTGGTGGCTTTATCAATCCTCTTTTGCACCATCAGAAGAGAACCCTCCAGAGAATCATGCACCTCGTTAGAAACAATCCGCACGTATGAAGTAATACCTCCATCCACTCTTTCCTCAGTGAAAGAAATAACACTATCCGGCAAATCTGATGTTCTGCTCTCAAGTGCCTGCATCCTCTTCAGCAAAACTCTGCAGATCTCCAAACGGAAAGATACTGCAAATTCTAGCTGCTTCCCCTTCTCGACTGATCCATCCGGCACAATTTGCTCTGCAACCAATACATCTCCCGGCAGCTTGTTGATCTCGGCCAAAACACTCAGGTTACTCTCTGCAACTGTATTTATTCCTTTTATGCTTTCTATCAGTTGCTTTAGTTGATTTTCTGCATCGTTCATAACCTTTAGGCGGGCTGGCACTTCTCCAAGTTGCACAGAAGCTTGACGAATAATCAGATCCTTCCATTCATCAATAGCCTTTACTTGATTGCTTGCATCTTCCATTTCCTGCATAAGATGATCACTCACCTGCGCTGAAATGGGCTGAACGGAAGATTTAGCAACCTTGGCTATGATCTCACATAATTGAGATATTTGCTTCTGTAGCTCTTCTTTCTCCGCCTTTTCATTGTCAAGCCTAAGGAACAAAGCATCCAGCAATGTCTGCGTGTCCTGCTTCAATCCTTCAGTGGTAGCTTGACCGAGTGGTATTTTGGTCACTGTCACATCTTCTGCCGTGAGTTCCTCTTCTACCTTTCCTTCCGCCGGGATCGATATCTCAGCAAACTTCTCTCCCGAATCCTCGATGATCAACCTAGAAGTTGCTTTAGCAACTTTAGGCCTTCTGTCTCTTCTGCTCAGATCCTGAAGTAGCTGCAAGTCATGTTCCTCTAAGTTCATCTCTATTCTTGCTTCCGGAACCAACTGCAAAGCTAACCATTCCGAGAAATTACTTCTCGGAGAATGAGAAGTTGCTGAGTGCGCTACTATTTCCCGCTCTGCATCCTCTCCATCAGAAAGTGCCACAGTATCATGGCTGCCATCCTCTGAAACATCCAAGGACAAAGCTCTTTCGAACTCCGTCATCTGCAGCTTCAACATCTCCTCTGGAACGGGTGCTGAACGAAGTGGCTGCGGAGAGAAGATGAACGTTGCTGGTTTCAATGAAGGCATGGAAACATCCTGCTGCTGTGGTGCAATAGTTGGTGATCCACTAGGTACTGGAGAAGTCGGAGTCAAAGCTATGGTCGTAGAAGTGGTCTCCTCTTTCTCTTGAGATTTTCTGCGTACTTTCAACTTCTCGGACCTTCTGCTGCTCTCTCCTTCATGCTTTCGCTTGAGGGAATCTCCTGCGCCGAAGTTGCCCGTGATTTGATTCATCAATACTTCATCAAGGCAGTATCCCTTCGTTAGCAACCAGCTCGAAGTACTCACCAACACAGCTCCGGATCTTTCTTCTATTGTGCTGCAGCTGCCATTGCTATCCTGTAGTAGAGCTTTATCTCCTCCCATTTGATGGTAAGTGTCCAGTACCACGTTCCCATCATCTTTAAGATCCGCAGTATCCGCTAGTCCAAAGTCAAATACTTGCTTTGCCGACAGCCTGCTGAAATCTTTCTTTCTGACCTCGTACTCACTTCTGCACTTCATCCAGAAATCTTCTAACGAAGGCACATGTGCGTACTCCTGGGAGATTGTCTTCCTGGCTATTCCAAATGGATCAAAATTAAGCCGTGCAGGGAAGAACTCTTGCTCATACTCGGACAACATTTGTGCTTCCATTCTTCGAGCTCTGTGAATGCTGATGCAACTGTAATATCCCACAGTGAGTGGGAAGTAGCCCGTAGACTTGTGCCGCTTCGACTGAAGGTCGTGTAACTCCACAAGTTGCCTGCTTAGCTCCATGGCAATCAATCTGTCACTCGGGTACCTTGGCATCTTTGTTGGTTCACCTGAAAAGCTCGTAACCCTGAGGTATGTGAAATCTGCAAACTGGATGAATATACTGCCAATCTTGGACACTGCTTCCCATGCTTCCTTGCTTACTCTGTGAGTCTTCAAGTCTTTGTCTAACCTGCAGATGAAATCGTAGAAGAAACCATCGTTGATCACTTTGAAGTCCTTCTCGCACGCAGGTGCAGTAAGCTGTGGGTAGCACTCGAAAATGGGATCCTTGGAAAGAATACCACATCTATCTAGCTTGGAAAAGACACCCTGTGAAGCTGCAGCATATACCAAGTATGAAGTCATCTTGAAGCTGAAGGTACGCTTTACGTTCCGCAGTTGCTCACCGATGTTGCTGCTAATAATTTCTGACCAACTGATTATAGAATCAACCTTGTTGATTTCAATGGTCCTGATGAAAGCATACATCCATGTCCTAAAGTGTAGGCATTCGCTTCACCATTCAACCTGCATAGCAATTTGACAATATCATCCGCCTCCTGCACCAAATTGGATCGTGGAAGAGTTCTCGGGAACCTGGAAGGGGATCTAGGCTTCTTCATGAACCGGCTATTCATGATGCTCACACAATCAGCTCTATGCTTTTCCCACCTACTGTCAGCATCCTGAATGCTAATAGAAGTCACCACCTTTCGTACTGGAATCTTCAAACAATAATCGAAGAATTCTGCATCCAAACGAATTATTGTCTTTCCCGCTACATCACGCACTGATCTGGATGAAGGATGGTAAGATCTAGCACACTCCATCACAAACTCGGCAACTGGGCTGTACATGGGAAAGCTGCAGCTCGAATAATTCCACTACTTTTGACCGCACGCATGAGTGAAGTCTTTCCAGCTCTGGATCTATCAATCAAATCAGAAAGAGGTTCTGGGCCTAGATCCGTGTCTCCTATGTCTGAAAGTTTAGAAGCAATGCATGAATCCATCGTGCTCTCTTTTTCATCTCCTTTTGCCATAGCTTTATCAATCTTTGTCTGAATAATTCTTTTTCTTCTAATTTGGCTTTGCTTTCTTTCAATCTTTGAAAGTGCAGATCTGGACAATTCTTCAGATTCGGAGGATATTTGCAATGTATTGGACATTGATAAATACTCCTTTTCTTTTATAAAGCACCTGTAATGAGTTCCTGCAATTTATTCAGACAAAAATGGCCACCGGAGCATGAATAGTGAATTTAAATTATAAAAATCTGCACTTTTCAAGCCTGCTGCCCCAAAAAATGGTGTTTAATTTGCACATAAAGAGATCATGAATCCTTTCAATCAACACCTGAGCTCCTTTAACACCTGTGAAAACAATTGTGCAGACGAAGATGAACCTTTTCCAAAGCATGCGCCAAATCTGGAAGCTTTTAGCCTTTGTTAGCACTTTGTCTCATGCAAAATCCTTCCTCTAATGGGGCGCACTTTTTCTCCTTGCTGCAATTCTTTACCTGTGTGTTGAATAATAAATCCATATGGCTGCCCATGCTTATATAACCTTCATAATTCTATAATTAATAATTGCCCTAACAATTAAAGGCAATTAATTAATTAAAAATCATGCTTTTCTCTTTTAAAAATTGCATGTTTAAGGACAAACCATCCAATAAATTAAATTAATCCAATTTAATCCTTCACACAGCACTTAACTTTAGCCTCACAGTGTGCTTTGACCATAGCCACTGAAAATAGAAATTAATTTAATGATTTAATGCATTTAAAATCATTAAATAACTCCTAAATGGGGCGCACTTTTTTCCAAGGAGAGGGGCAGACCACTAAATAAATTAAATTTAATTAATTTAATTGCTTTCTTTTAATCCTCCTTTGACTTTTCAACCTCCTCAAGCTTGGGCGCACTTTTTCCAAGGATAGAATTTATCAAAAATAATCAATTTAATTATTTTTATCCATCACCAAAGGGCGCACTTTTTGCACATGTAATTCTATTTTTAAGAATTTTCACCATAATGGGATTCTTTACCCTGCAAGGTAGGCACTACTGATCCCATGATCCACTTAAGTGATTTGACTTTTCTTGCAATGGGATTCTTTACCTGCAAGGTAGGCACTAAAATCCCATGATTTCACTTAAGTCACTTTCCTTTTATTATATCATGGGAATTTTCACCTGCAGGTGGCAATAAATTCCCACCGCCTTTCTGACCTCTATTTTTCCCACTGCAATTGCACTTAAGTGACTTTTATAACACGGGAAAAGTACCTGTAGAGCGCCAATTCCCATCCTACTGCGGCTTATATTTTTCCCATCGCAGCTCAAATCCTTTGTTTTTCCAAAAATGCGCCCATCCTCAGCGAGGCTTTCTGTCTGCGACTTCGCTTTTTCCGAGTGATCCGGACCTCGATGATGACTTCCTCCGGGCAAAATGTGCGTGTATGTTTTCCAATTTGCTTCCCAGGCAAAAATCGGGCTTACCGGCCAAGGAGTTGTTCCAGAAATTTTGAGAAAAGCGAGCAGGACACCACAAAAACACGAAAAATTGCCAAAAGTTACAAATAAAGCCCAAAACTTAAAATAAGTTAAAATCCTTACTTATATAGGAATAATAACATATTCGCTCATAATAGAGTTAAAAGAGGCAAATACTTTTCCTCATACGGGGCTCAAAATAATTAAATACAAATTTCCCGAGACAAATCCCGCGACATAATAAAACAATTTTGGGCATCCGGGTATTTGGCGAAAAGGGCTAATATGGCTCTTCGGATTATCTTGACGCAATACAGGAACTTTCGAGGCAATAAAAACAACAAATGACCCACTATTTTAAAAGTACGAAATTTTTTTCAAATTGGGTAGTCACAGATTTCGGGGTGAAATCACAGGTGACACCACTCTTTCTACTATTCAGGGGTTGTTGTGTCTTGATCCATATGGACATTCTCTCAGTGAATGATCCAACCCATACTCTAACAGATTCTACTTTAGTGACAACACCTTTAGTTCTTGAGTACTTATTTGTCGGACCTATGTAACATTTTATTTGTTGACCAACTTAAAAAAAATTCATATACTACCTTCGATTTCCTTCGTGGAGTGGGCATAATTTTAATATACTATTTCCGTTCTTCTTAAGGGAAGAAACATTGTTCGATGTGGATGGACCTTATTTAGTCTAAAGGAAAAAGACCAAATCATCGACACTCTTCTTGGAGACTTAATAGATTTTCAGACTTTAGACCAAAGTTGCACATCGATAAAGCCAAATATCCTTACTTGTGCTCTCATCTTGGGTGAGGTCCACTGTAGCTTCACATCTTCTTCAAAGATTTCTAGTCTCTTTATCCTCCTTTTCTTCTTCTATAAATATTTTCATTTTTACATGAGTACCTCATCAAGCCTTTAGTTTCTAGGACCTATATGACGCATCTTTTTTAGGTTATTTAGGGAGTCTTTTATCTCTTGTAAGTGGAAAATTTTTCCATTGAATTTTCTTCCATTACTTGAGATCCTTATTGTAAATGGGTACCTCATCAGGCATAGCTACCGGGATCCATTTCTCTTTACGGTTTTTCGTGTCTCATCCTAACTTACTATGATGAAGGGGGTGTTGGTGTGAGGGATTTCATTTACCTCATATTTTGTTTTTCCTCAAACAAGGTAAGTCATCTCACCTTAGGTGAGGTCATAGGTATATATGTTGTCACCAGGGGAGTTTATGATGGATAAAAAAATCCATAATAGAACATGTCATTTACGTTAGTGTGCATGAATGCATCATATAGGAGTTATATTGCATTTACGGATAATGTAGTGCCCACTTTTTTCAGGTATTCTTAATTTACCCGAGAGTGGCTCATTGCATCGAAACTATCATGATAACAACGGCATTATTGCTTAATTTTTTTTTTATGGAAATTATCGGAAGATATTAATGTTTGATATGGTTATTATTGCTTTAGTACATTGTTTTGATATGACATTGTTCATGATAGTGTATTGCTAGCATAGGATGTTAACACTTATTGGCATGTTGGCTATGGTGCACACGATGTCATTGTTAATTTATCATATATTATGTTATGATGATGATATCATGAGTTATTATGGACATGTTTTTGTATTGATATTGGATCCATATTTGATGTATGATGTTATATCGTTTCATTCAATGGATGATTCATGTTATGATATATTGCTAGTTTAGCATGACTTGTATGGATGTTGATTTTGATGTATATGATAGTGTCATATTTTGTTATCATATTGGGAAGATATGAGGTTTGCATTGAGTGTGTAGGTGATAGGAAATTATCATGAGAATAATGTGGGATTCAGGGAACACACATCAACTAGCCAAAAAGGCCTAACGACCAAACCTCTTCTTCTTATCGATTACGACATCCCTTTCTCATGTTGTGCCATATCATGTTGGTTTGCTTTGGTTTAGATTTGTTAGACTAACCTTTATTTCTATCATGGTGATGAATTATTATGTTGCTTAGCTATTTGTTAGTTTCTTATATACCATTGGTTTATTCTAGCTAATGTTAAATGCTACCCATTTCCATGTGGTTCTAACATCTACTTTTGGTTTTGGGATGATGTGTGGGTTGGGTGGAATTAGGCCACGTACTCATAGATTAGGTGAGCCTAATTTCCCCTCCCCAAACTAAATACCTCATTTGCATGGAAAAGAGGCCCTAACCCCATCCCTATGGGTGGGTGGGCTATTTCAATGCAAATGAGGCCCATTGGCTCATTTTTCCACTCACCACACACTTCATATTATGGGAACTTTGATTTTGGGAATGTATGGGATTTTGGGAAATCCTCTCATGATTGCTTTGGGATAATTTTGATTTTCCCTTCATTTTAATTTGGTGCATTTTTGTGGCAAGGGGATTGGATTTGATTTTGGTGGGGTTACATTTGTCACCCTCCCATTTCTTGTCTTGGGTAGCTTCTTTCCTTTTTAACCCCTCACTTCCTTTGGGATGGGGTTATTTGCTTGGAATTTTTTGGGGAAAAGCTTAGAAGCTTGGTGGAGACTTGAGCTCTTTTGGAAATAATTCTTGGATTTGGCTTGTGGAGTACAAGGTAGGATCTTACATACTTATGTTTTCACTTGATTTTTCCTTACATGTTTGTGTATGGTTAATTATGGAAAATGCATGTTGTGTTTTTTTTTTGTTGCTCCACCCACCCTTGAGGGGTGGGTTTTTGGAGATTGTATGGGAAGAGGGAGGAATTTTCCTCCTCTCTATTTGGGAACCCTCCTACATTTGGTTTTTAGGTAGGGATGGATTTCTATTTGGGTTGGAAATTCATCCCTACCCTCAAGAAGGAAACTTTCGAGTTTGAAAATCCTTCTTTGTGGAATTTTGAGAGATAAGAGGAGATTTGATGAGATAATTAATGGTTAAAAACATGGAGAGATAAGGGATTTTATGGTTATTTTGGCATGGTTATATGGTAGCATGAATTTGGGATTCCCATCCCCTCTTCCCAAAGCTAGAAGCATGGAGCTTCTTAACAAGTTTTCTTGGTTGCATTGTGTTTTTGAAAGGATTTTAATGAAGTTTGAAATGTTGTGTGCACCTAAATATTTCCTATGTGCTAAGTGAAGTGTGTGCCACCTCTTTCCCATGGGCTTGGGGGAGGCTAGCATGCCACCTTGGACTCCTTGGTGGCATGTAATGATGCCAATTGGTTGGGTGGTCAACCAAGAATCTTTCTTGTGATTTGAAGACCCTTTGCATTGTTGTTTGGGAGCTAAATGGAGTGGCCTAGATGATGAAAGTTGTAGTTTTGGAGTTGTAATATTATTTGTGTTCTTGAGCCAAAAATTTGGCATGTTGTCTCCTCTTGTGAGGAGGGCTTGTTGTGCTTGTATTTTATCATATTCTTTCAGTATGAAATGGACAAATTATTTTGTTATAATTTTTAAGAAATGTAAATTGAATGGTTAAAACCATGGTTGAAAATTTTGTTAAAATTGTTAAAGGTTACTTAAAGTTGTAGGTTATAAAGTACCTCATTTCAATATCTATTTGTGTATTCTTCTTTTGGAATGAAGAATTTAACTAAGGAAAGGAAAATATATGCATTCAATTCTGTTGTTTATTACCATTGTATGTGTGGAAAGAAGGTTGCTATTTAAATGATAAATTAATATTCCATGCTTAAATATTTCCTCTTGTTTTGAATTTTAATTATCAACTTCTAGTGTAATCCTGTTTTTAAAATGAACAAGATATCCTTGCTTATAAACTTGGAAATAATCCTCTTCATTATGTATAGTTAATTGTTGTGTTATTGTTCAAATAAACCACCTTCTTTCTATTTTTTGCTTATTAGATACCTTTGACTATGTTTAACAATCAAATTCACACACACACACGCACACACATTTATATGATTTAAAATGATGTCTTCCTACTAAACAAGTTAGTAAAACTTATTATGGATCTGGGTATTACCAGAATGTAAATGAAAATGTGTTTGAAATAAAATAAATTAGTGTATATATATAGATAAATCTTATCTTAAAAAAAATTGTTATGGAGAGGCCGTATATGTGGCCAAATAAAATGAAATGTTTTTAATATTAAAAATTAGATGTGAGGGTGGGACAACCGTCCCACCCGCCCCACACTTTTAAAACCCTACATTTAGGGTTGTGGTGCATGCCACAACCCACAGTTGTGGCATGGGCCACATACCTCCCTCCACAATGTTTTCATGGCCAAGATCTGTCTACCCCACATATAAGCCATTCGACCTAACTTGTATATAGCCACCCATCCTTTGGACTTTTCTCAATGCGACCAACCATATATATATATATATATATATATATACATTTGATAAAATGTATCTTCAAATATTTATAAAATAAATAAGATTTCTCTCATACTCTTTACCTCACTATGGGATTTTAATTTAAAAATGAAAACAATAAACCAATATACAAGTTGTGGATCTCTGTGATCTACCATTGAAGAATAAATGAGAAGTTTGGCCTTGAAACCCTATTGCATGAGCTCTCCTCTTGATCTCTTCATACCTGCAAAAAATGAGAGACCCGAATGTAGAAGGAGAAAGAAATGAATTAAAACTTAGGTTTTACAAATATATCCTCACCTTTTTAAATTTTAGGTTAGATTTAATCCTACAATGGAGATTAAATCAGATCCTAGGGCTATGGTTGAGTGTGCATACAACTTAGGTGTTGGGGGTGTTTTAATTTTAATATGATGTTTTAATATGATTATATTAATTAGTGACTTAGGTTATTTTGGGTGATTTTAACTTGATGGGTAAATTTAATTTAAATGTCTTAATTTTTATAATTGGCTTAGCTTTTATTGGTGGGATTCCTTTAGCGTGAGATTTAAATAAATTAAATCTTTTATTAACTCGTGTATTATTATTTGAGGGCATGGGCCCATTTTGGAGGAAAAATGGGACCCATGACCGTGATGATTATTTTGACTTTCCGCAAAACCCTTGATCATTTTTGAAACATTTATAACTTGTCGAACTTTAAATGCTTGAACTCTCCCATCTTTCCTATGTGATAAATTGTATTGCAAATGGAGTTTTGACCCTACCACCGTCACACTTATTTATCACGATGTTAAAATTAATTAAATTCTCAATGTTGCTCGTTATTGTGATTTGGTATTGCATTAATCATGTGTCGCGATTTAATTGCTTATGACACTTTGGTTACGGGTAGCCATAATCGCATTTTTTTATGATATAACTTAAAATAAATTAATTCTTTTTACCACCTTTGTAATGTTTATCTTATTGTTCCATATGTTTGGTCGTTTTTTTTTTGAA
Source organism: Taxus wallichiana var. yunnanensis (assembly GCA_018340775.1). Taxonomy (NCBI): domain Eukaryota; kingdom Viridiplantae; phylum Streptophyta; class Pinopsida; order Cupressales; family Taxaceae; genus Taxus; species Taxus wallichiana. The sequence goes on along the minus strand of CM031238.1, from coordinate 179,186,627 downwards.
ACTTGTGCTAAGCGAGGCATGCCATCTAGTAATGAGATCTCGGTTTCAACACTTGACACTTTGGGGATTTGTTAATAACTTTTGGTAGTTTAATTTAGATAAAACAAATTTTTTTAAATCATTTCTACAAAAAAAGTCTATGTACCATTTTCCCTCATTTAGGATGATGGGGCGCAATACTGGACAAGGTGTAACAATGACTTGGGGTCATGTGGTGACCACCTTCGAGAGGTTCGTAGTACCAATTTTGGGATGCAGATCTTAGACACCCTTCATCAGATGATGGGTTATCTAGGATCGACTTCCTACACACCCCGAGCTAATTGTAGAGGATATTCAACATGACAATGAGATATAACTGATGAAGGTTCACACTATGCCAATCACATACATGATTATTCATAACAATAAAGGTCATGCAACCATTCAAAACTGAGCTTATGCCTTTAACGAGGAGGTATTGTAGTCCTTCAAAGTGAAAATTCAGAGAGTGGTTGAGACATGCCCTCATGGGAAGGCAATAGGTGGTGCCATATGTATATCCTTCAAATTCACCCACCTACATATGGACACATGATAGATGGATTTGGAGTCAAGTCATGGCTCCTAAGTTTAGATAGTTTCTTTGTATTACATCCTTATGAGAGAAATGTCAAAGCTCACCTCACCTTACACCTCTTCCATGATGCAACATGTGTCTGATGGAGGAATGAGGAGAGGAATATCCATTTGATCCATGAGACAATCACCTATGAGCTATTTGAGGAGATTTTTGGGCTCGATACATGTCCGAGCATTTCATTCATAAGAGGATCAACAAGTTTCATGATCTTTGATAGGGTTTTGGTTCAATGGCCCAATATGAGTGTAGATTTTTGGATCTTATACAGGTGTAGACTACCTCCATGATGAGAAGTTGTAGGTGAACATGTTCATTAGGGGCATGGATAAAGACTTGATAGAAGTAGTTATGATTTTATCTCCCCTAACCTCGAAGAATGTGGTGGAGAAGGCCCATCTCAGAGAAGAAGAGACTAGAACTTAGGATTCTCGGGATAGGAATCGGGGAAAATTATAGGAGTGAGTTCTTTCATTTTAGGATAAGAAATCACATGGCTCCACCCCATCCCCGAGAGAGAGGGTTTAGACCTTTTCAGTCAGCTTCATGACCTCCTCCACACTCATAAAGCCCTCTTAGTAGTAGGATGCTCAAAGAAAGAGGACTAGGCCCAACCATATAGTCGAGAGAGGTAGGGGCCATAATGGCCACATTTTGGGTAGAGACAGGAGGTCAATAACCAACAACATAATCCGTCTCATTCACAAGTAGTTGACCAGAATGGACCCATAGAGTTAGTACATCAGAGCACAATAGGGTCTTAATCGCACAAGGATGCACTAGGTTGTTTCATTTGTGGGGCCCTTGATCATTATGCTCAATTTTTTCCTCAGAGACCATATTTTTCGAGAGCTAAAGGCACCTACTTTAGAGCAGAAATTTGGCATGTAGGATGCGCTCATCATGTCTACGGTGGGGTGGAGAACCATCAGGCTGCGAGCATTAGGCCACCGATCATTAAGACAACAAACATGATTACGGGGTACAAGTGTTACCATATTATTTGATTCAGAGCTTCTAAATCCTTTATATTACCCTCTTTAGTGGATAGGTGTGGATTGGTGGATTTTAGGAAGGAAAATATGTGGTAGGTATAGTTGGAAAATAGGGCCAAGCTCATCATAGACTCGTATGTGGAGAGTTGTATTCTAGACCTAGGTGTATTCTCCACTACCTTAGACCTCTCATTTTTTGTCATTGGGATCTTATGAGGTCATTCTTGGTATGGATTGGATTGATTCTCATCAAGCTAAGGTACATTTTAGACAGAATCTCTCACCGAGTGTGCGGATCACATAAGTAGTTCCACATTTATATCCAGGGTATAGAGACCCATGTCTTTGCATATGATTTCCACTATGGAGTTTAAGTAGATCATGCACAAGGGGTGTCAATTGTTTTCTATCATGATCAATGATAGATCACAAAAGATGTTAGTGATTTCTCCTTTGGATGAACACCCTATTTTGAGAGAGTTTGCAAATGTTTTCCCTAGTGAGCTTCTAGGTATGCCACCACATTGAGAGGTGGAATTTTCTATTGATCTTGTTCCGGGTTCTACACTTGTATCCCGTGCTCCGTAAAAGATGACTAGACATAAGATCAATGAGATCAAGATTTAGTTAGAGGATATTTTAGATAAGGGCCTCATATGAGCTAAGCTAGTGTGTCTCCTTGGGACACACCGATGATTTTTGTGAAGAATAAGGATGGGTCTCTTCATTTTTGTGTTGACTTCAGACAATTGAATAAGGTAATAGTGAATAAACATTATCCTCCGCACCATATAAACATTTTTTTATCGATGAAAGGAGCCAAAGTGTTCTCCAAGATAGACCTAAATTTAGGTTATAAATAGTTGCAAATTACTGTAAAGAAGACAAATATGCATAAGATAATTTTTTAGACTTAGTATGGGCATTACGAGTTCACAAAGAGTAGTTCTTTTTATTTGATGAATGCACATGCAATTTTTATGAGCCTCATGAATGGGGTTTTCAGGACCTTCTTGGATAGATTTGTCATTGTGTTTCTAGACAACATTTTGATTTATTCTCACTTGATTGAGGAGCACTAGGAGCACTTGAGACATGTATTATAGGTTTTGAGGGAGCACCAACTTGTTTGAGAATTTGGAGAAGTGTTCCTTCTTTTATATTGAGATTCAATACTTGGGGCACATTATCATAGGTGAGGGTATCTCAGTAGATCCCTCAAAGATTTGTGTTATCATTGATTGGATAGCCCCCACCATAGTGACTAAGGTTAGGATTTTTATAAGGTGACCTAATTACTACCGCTATTTTGTTCAAGATTTTTCTAGGATTTCAATCCTATCACTTCCCTTCAATGTAAAGGGAAGAAGTTTTGTTGTTTAGATAAGTGCAAGAAAACCTTTTAGCTGCTCAAGGAGTGATTGACTATTACACCCATCCTCGCAAAATGCTATGGATCCTTTAGATGATTTTTGGTTTGCACAGATACATCTATAGAGGGACTTGGAGTGGTGTTCATGCAAGAGCATCGCATCATTACTTTCAAGTCCCATAAGCTCAAGGAATAAGAACTTAATCACACCACTCACGATCTTGAGCTTACTATAGTGATACACACGTTGGTTCATTAGAGGCATTTTCTTTTGGGTAGGCCCTTTGTATTGAGGACAAATCATTTGATCCTTCAACATATATTTTCTCAACCTAACCTCAATTCCCGGAAAGGGCGTTGGATGGAGTTCCTCTGTGAGTATGACATGGACATCCAATACATCAAGGGGAAGGAGAATGTCGTTGTTGATGCTTTGAGTAGGTGAAAATATGAGATTTCTTCCTTGACATTATGATTAGATCTTAGAGGCAAGATACTTCAAAATTTCCAGGTGATAGATTCTACGAGGGTTCCAAGTAGATGGTTGAGTCTCAGGGGCCCTTAGTGGGAAAGTACGTAGGGTGCACATTAGATTCATATGGTCTTCTTTAGTTTTAGAGACATATCTATGTGCCTAGAGTAGGTGATTTTACAGGTTTTTTCTTTCTAAGGAACATCAGAACCTTACTCCACCCATCCTAGGGTGAATAAGATGCATGAAAACTTTAGAAAAGTTTAATTTTGTCCAGGGTTACACCGTGATATTGCAGATTTCGTAGCCCACTGTCTTGAGTGCTAGAGGGTGAAGGCCAAGCATTCTCATCCCGTCGGTCTTCTATACCCTCATGATATTCTAGAGTGGAAGTGGGATGTGGTGTCCATGGATTTTATTGTTGGTCTTCCCACTTCATCATTTCATCATGACGCCATCATGGTGATAGTGGATAAGTTGACCAAGGTTTCTGCTATCTCCGACAAAGGTATCATATAATGTGGTTGTTATTGCACATGTGTTTATGGATGATATAGTGAGATTGCATGGTATACCTAGGACGATCATTTACGATCGTGGATTGGTTTACACTTGAGTTTTGGACCTCTTTTCAGGAAGCTTTGGGGACTCAGATTAATTTCAGTTTAGCATATCACCCTCAGACAGATGGGTAAATAGAGAGGGTGAACTAGGTACTTGAGGACATGCTTCGAATGTATGTGATGGATTGACAGATGAAGTGGAATAATTACCTTTATCTGTTCAAGTTTGCATATAACAATAATTTTCACAACTCCATCGGCATGATGCCTTATTAGGATTTTTTTTAGACCTTGCAGGACAACGTTGAATTGGGAAAAATTAGATAACATGATTGTTCTTGGTCCCTCATATCTTTAGGATATGGAGCATTTTTTTTTCTTATCCGACAATGTTTAGAGAAGACTCATGCATGCAAGAAGGCCTATGTTGACATGAAGAGGGTAGAGTATAACTTCCAGGTGGGTGAAAAGGTTTTTCTTAAGGTTCATTCGCACAAGATTCCAATCTGTTATGGAAAGGGCTCTAAGTTATCTCATCGTTTTATTGGGCATTTCTAGATCTTGGAGACTATTGGTCAAATTACCTATTTCCTAGCTCTACCACCACACTATCTTGTGCACACGACGTGTTTCACATCTCAATGTTAGAAGTACGTTCTTGATACATCTCACATTTTGGATTAGTCAGCCTTGTATGTGGAGGTAGAAGGTCAGTGGAATTTGGAACCCGTGCATATTCTAGAGCACAAGAGGTTGGCATTTCATGGGAGTGACCTAGACCAGGTTAGGGTTCAGTGGGACATATACGATGAGACTACAACTACTTGGGAGGATGTGACACCATTGTGAATATGATATCCTTACCTCTTCCAAAGTGACTTACAGGACCATGTTAAGGTTCGGTGGGACATGTACAATAAGATTATAACTAGTTGGGAGGATATGAATCCATTGTGGGCCCGATATCCTTACCACTTCTAGTGACTTCCTAGAGGAAGTTGATTCTTAGGGAAGGGGATGTAGTGCCCACCTTTTTCAGTATTCTCATTTTGGTCGAGAGTGACTCATTGTATCTAGACTATCATGATGATAGGGACATTATTGCTTATTTTGTTGTTTTGATGGGACATTATCACATGATATTGTTATTTGATAGGGATATTACTGCTTTAGTACATTGTTTTGATATGAAATTATTCATGATATCGTATTGCTAGCATTATGATGCCAACTCTTATGACATGTTCTATATAGGGAAAATGATGCCATTGTTCATTTATCGATGTTATGTTATGACGATGATATCATGAGTTATTATGGGCATGATTTTTGCATTGATATTGGATCTATATCGAATGTATGATGTTATATCATTTCATTTAGTGGATGATTCATGTTATGATATACTGCTAGTTTAGCATGACTTGTATGGATGTTGATTTTGATGTATATGATAGTGTCATATTTTGTTATCATATTAGGAAGATATGAGGTTTGTATTGAGTGTGTAGGTGACATGAGAATAATGTGGGATTCAGGGAACACACATCAACTAGCACAAAATGCCTAACGACCAAACCTCTTCTTCTTATCGATTATGACATCCCTTTCTCTTGTTGTGTCATGTCGTGTTGGTTTTATTTGGTTTGGATTTGTTAGCCTAACCTTTCCTTCTATCATGGTGATGAATTATTATGTTGCTTAGCTACTTGTTAATTTCTTATGTTCCCTTGGTTTATTGCTAGCTAATGTTAAATGTTACCCCTTTTCATGTGGTTCTAACATCTACTTTTGGTTTTGGGATGATGTGTTGAGTTAGGTGGAATTAGGTGCTACGCCCTTAATCATATATCTTATATTGGATGTATATAGCTGACTTGTGGCTATCATAACTTCTTATCATTATGTATCTCTTTCATATATGTTATATTTTCATTAGTGGTCAGCCTTGGTGTTGGCCATAGCATATGAATAGTATATATAGGGGTTAGTAGGTAGTAGTTCATCATCATATTTAGCATTTGAGTCTTATTGTCTGGTTTGGAGGTTGCCCCCTCGAAGTGGCTAAGATATTCTTCTTGCACATTGAGATCATTTATCTGAAATATTATGTTCATTGGTGTTATATTGCTTCTGATAATCATATTTATACAAGTAATTACATTACAAGTGGTATCAGAGCTTGAACTCGTAACACCGCGTTTAACCCTAATTGTGAAGGTTTGTCCATATCTCAAAATAGGTAGCGAATTTTTCTACAAATTTTTCTGTGGTGTGGTGAAATCAGTCAAGTAAGCTTCCCTCAAAATTTTAAGAATTTTTTACTTGATTTGCAAAAGTTATAGCGGATTTATGTTTTTTCATAATTCGGCTACCTAGGGTGCAATTTGTGGAATTTTTCAAAGTTATTTACATTTCTAGAAATAAGATTAAAAATTAGTTTGAGTTTGTTCTTTGAGTTTTATAAAATTTGGCCGAATTCCTATTGAAATACCAAACCCTAAATTTTGACCTTGATCCTTAAATCTTACCATTTTGGGGCATCATGGCTGGGCCTTCGACAAGAGGCAAAAATAATCCCATCACTCTGAGTAAAACACCTAATAAGGATGAGATAATAGTTGAGGAGTTAGAGTCAGAAGGGGTATCTACAGAGTCCTCAGGGTTAGGGTTTACTTCAACTGACCATAAGGTCAGCTATCTTGAGTTAGAGTTGCGAAACCTCGAGGGTAGAGTGGCCAACAAAGAAGATGTAGAAAATATTGGACAATGATTGGAGGATTTCATTCACCGATTTGGTTACAATAGCATGGTTCATAATATCCTTCCTAATCAGCCACAACTCAATCATACTCATATTAACCAGGGTGGATCTTTAGGTCAAAGTAATAGAAAAACTAGCCAAGGTGGATCTGCAAACATGACCAATCCAAATACAAACACTCTGCAAGCCCATAACATGATTCCAAAAGTGGAAATGTGTAAGTTTGATGGAAAGGATCCATTCAATTGGATTAACCAGATAGAGAATTTCTTTGATCTTCATCAAATTCCATCGAGACAAAAGGTTACCATGGCATCGTTGTATCTTGAACCTGACCAATTCATTTGGTATCGATGGTTATGTGCTCAAAGGAAAAAGAGTGGCCTCAATGTTACATGGAAAATATTCACCGAAGATTTGAAATTTCACTATAGTTCTAGTGTGTCAGAGAATTATTTCAGTCAATTAGCAAAGCTCAGACAAACAAGAATAGTTAAAGATTACATCCATCAATTCCAAAACCTTTCCTTACAGGTGGAAAATATTCTTGAAGATAATTTGAATGACTTATTTCTTGGGGTCTTAAAGAAAAAATTGAGACTGAGGTGCATATGTTTAATCCTCATAAGGTTTCAGACTCTATGATCATGGCACGTAGGGCGGAGAAAAATTTCTTTCCAAGGAAGACAACAAATGTCGGTAATATCAAAGATCGTAGCACCCTTCCACCATCATTCCCTCAGCCAGTAAGACTGACACCTCAACAAATTGAAGAAAAGAGAACCAAAGGGTTATGTTTTAATTGTGACAAAAAATTTGGATCGGGACATAAGTGTGCTTTGAAAGAAGTTTTCTACATTGAGGGACCTCAAGAAGAAGAAAATGAAGAAGATGAAGAGGTAGAGCCGGAGAGGAATTAGGAGATCCCACCAACAATATCATGCCATGTAATTTCGGTATTAGCACTCTCCAAACTCTCAAAGTAGTTGGATTCTTAAAAAAAGAGGGTAACAATGTTGATTGATTCGGGAAGTACTCACTATTTCATCAATCATAAGTTGGCGGTATGCTTGAACTGCTTTGTTTATCCGGCTCCAGAATGTCAAGTCATGATCGTTGATGGGAAAAGCATGTTAGTTGCTCAGAAAATACCATAACATTAATATTACCATGGGAGATTACTTGCTAACTAGCAATATGTATGCCATTGCCATGGGAGGAGTAGACATTGTGTTAAGAGTTTAGTGGGTTACCACCTTGGGAACCATTGAAATTAATTTCAGGAGTTGTTCATGCAATTTTAGTCGAAGGAGGAATTTTAAACTAAAATGACTAAGAGCAAAGTCCCCACGATGGTAACTTCTCATTAGATGCAAAAATTTCTTATAAAGGGTGCAAAAGGGTTTATGGCACAACTATTTTCATTGGAAGCACATCATTCCAATACATTTATACCGTAGATATGCAAGCAATTATAGATGAGCACTCATGGTATTTGGAGAAATTCCCAGGGCTGCCTCCAAAATAGACCATGACCATGCCATCCAACTAGTACCAGGAGTCAACCACCCAACATAAGACCTTATAGGTACCCCTATATGCAAAAGAGTGAGATTGAGAAGATAGTTCGAGAGATGTTAGAAGCATGACTTATTCGTCATAGTCAAAGTGCTTACTCTTCCCCTTAGTGATGGAATGGAAAAAGATGACAATTGGTGCATGTGTTAGATTACAGGGAACTCAATAAGTATATAGTTAAAGATAAGTTTCCAATTCTTATAATTGATGATTTGCTAGATGAGTTACATGGTGTTGTTTACTTTACAAAACTTGATCTTCATTTTGGATATCATCGATTAGAATCAGGATGAAGATATTCGTAAAAAGACTTCGAGGGCACATGAAGGACACTATGAATTCTTAGTAATGCCTTTTGGACTAACAAATGCACCCTCTACATTTCAAAGCTTGATGAATTCCATCTTTAAGACATTTCTTCAAAAGCTTTTTTTAGTGTTCTTTGATGATATATTAATCTATAGAAAACATGGGAGGAACACCTGCATCATCTAAATAAGGTGTTGGAAACTCTTGAACAACATCAACTTTATGCAAATCCTTCTAAGTGTTTTTTTGGAGTCAAGGAGGTTGAATATTTGGGTCACATTGTCTCTTATGAAGGTGTTAAAGTGAATCCTAACAAGATAAAATCCATGCTTGAATGGAAGGTTCCCAAAACCCTAAAAAATCTCTGAGGATTTTTGGGGCTTACAAGTTATTATCGTAGATTTGTAAGGAATTATGGTAGCATAGCAACACCACTCAAAACTTTATTGAATAAGGAATCTTTCCATTGGAACAAGTAAGCTAATGGCCTTTGAGAAGTTGAAGGAGGCCATGTGCATCACTCCAGTTCTAGCAACCCCATATTTTTCCAAAACATTCATTGTTGAATGTGATGCTTTAGGGTATGGTATGGGGGCAATAATCATGCAAGAAGGGCGACTGTCATCACCAATCCGGCACTATGATAATTCTTCACTGGGAACTCCTCGTGCTATGATTATTTACTAATGCACAACTTTTAGTTTGGTGGATGTAATCTGGAAACACAAAACAAACATAACACAAGAATACCATAGACTATGATAAGAAGGAATGATGATAAATCTGAAATATAAGTGTAAATTATAATATCAACATGAAATTGTTACAATCTCATCCATGAGGTACTTCAAGTGTTCTTTTGACTTCACTTTCCTTCCAACCATAGTATGGGAGAAACTTCACAATTACAACTCTTAATGGCTTCTTTAACACACCTCAAAATGATGGCTTCCTTTACACACTTACTCATACAATATTTCTCACTACTTCCTTCTATGCTAAATGAGGGGGGTGGCCTCTCTATTTATAGAAATTTCTAGGCTTATCCATCTTATCTCTAAGATAGGATAAGAAATCTACTCTGACGAATCATATTCCATACCTTAACTCTTATTTGTACATGTAAGCTTATCTTTTAAGATAAGATAAACCTTATCATTTCACATGGGTTCCACATTTTTAGACTTTTTACAAATAAAATACACAAAATATTTATGACCTCACTCCTTGTCCTTATTACCAATATAATATTTCTAATTCCTAATCATGTAGACCCTACTTCTCTACTTACCCTAACTTTGACATTTTAACATTACCGGACCACTTACGACAAATATTTACTTTTTACCACAACATTCCTATTGTACTTTTGACTATTACCGTACTATACATTATTGGTGGCATCGTACTGGCAGCGTCGTTATCTTCTATCAAACGCTACTACTAATTATACTTAACAACATCCTATTCCTAATACATACATTAATGAAATAGAAATTACGGAGGAAAATTTTAGTGTCGACATCTTCCCCTTTCCTAGCTTCTACTCCGTCTTCGGAGTAGACTATTCAGTGCTTGGAAAATCTTTAACTTGTCGTGGTTGACCCATTTCGTAATGGGAGTGCCATCCAATTCCTCCATTCGGTATGTACCATTTTCATGCACAACTACTATTTTGTAGGCCCCATCCATTTTGGAAGAAATTTTCTCTGTCTTCTTTTTTTGTATCTGGAATCATATACTAGAACCAAGTCATTCACATGAAATGAAGACCAACGGATATTTTGATCAAAGTATTCCTTCTGCTTCATTTTCTTCTTATAGCTTGTATCTTTTGCTATTTCCCTCATTTCCTTTATCAAATTAAGATGTACCAACCTTTCTTTTCTTGAATCACTTTCATCCATCCTTACTTCATTTTCATAACTATCACGGTGGGAATATCAAACTCAATAGGAAGAACTAGATCAATGTCATAAGCCAAATGGGAGTATCCTGATTTTGATTTTGATGTTGCCCTATATGCCCACAATGTTGCATGAATCCTTTTATCCCACTTATGTACCTACAAGGCTGCATCTTTTGCTAGAATTTGACACAACACAAAATTTGTTCATTCCACCTGTCCATTTGTGCTTGGCTTGTATGTTGTTGCCTTCCTGTGCTTAATAGAAAATTTATTGACTAGGGCTTCTACCACCTCATTAATGAAGTGGATTCCTTGATCTATTACAATTTCTAATGGACAATCAAATCTGGTGATAATGCGTTCATATATGAACCTTGCCACTTCATCCATGGAAGTTGTTTTCAATGGCCTAGCTTCAACCCACTTGGTTAAATAATCTGTGGTAACTACAATATACTTATTTTGGTGTGGGGTAGTTGGAAGTGGACCTACAATGTCTATTCCCCACTTTTCAAAGGGACCAAGTGGAAGAATAGGGCATAATGGAGCTGATGAAGTCTTACGGTTACCATGTGTTTGACAAATATCACATGTCTTACAATAATTATAACAATATCTAAAAAGAGTGGGCCAGTGATAACTTGCATCCAAGATCCTTCTTGCTTGTAATTTTTCCAGAGAAGTGTCCTCCACATGCACCATTGTGGAATTCTTCTATCAAATCCTTCCCTTGATCACGTCCAACCCTCTTGTATTGTCCATCGGTCCTATTCGAAATAATACTCAATGCGAGAATAGAATATGGACAAGTGTCTTTGAGTAATCTTCTCTTAGTCTTTGCATTGGCACCATCGGAAAATTGAATTTATTCAGATAATTCCAAATATCTATGTATTCACTAGGGATTATGTCGAGGATAACAATGTTGCATCTGAAAATCATCATCATCACAAGATGAACCTAAACCATCATAGGCTCGAGAGAGTGCATCTGCATTGACATGCTTCTTTCCTGACCTATCTATAATATCAAATTCAAATTCTTGTAGAAAAATTATCCATCTTGTTATCCTCCCTGATGGGTTAGGCTTATTTACAATATATTTTAGAGCCTGATGATCTATTACAACTATAAATTTCTGCCCTAGCAAGTAATTTCTAAACTTCTTTACAACAAAAATGATAGCTAGAGCCTCTTTTTCGATTCTGATATAATTTACCTCAAAGACTACTCATTTGTCTGCTCCCAAAGTAAACTGGATGATCATTCCCATTTTCATCCTTTTGGCTCAGAGTACTTCCTAGTGCTACATCTGAGGCATCAATATACATAATGAATGGCTTGCTCCAATCTGGATTCTTTAAAACAGGTGAAGACACTAGGGCTTCCTTCAGTTGTTCAAAAGCTTCATGCGCCTTATTTCCTGGTTCATAAGTAACATCCTTCTTCAAGAACTAGGTTAGTGGCTATGTAATCTTTGAGAAATTCTTGATGAACCTTCTATAGTAACCCACATGGCCTAAAAATGATCTCAACTTACTTCTATTCATAGGAAATGGTAACTCTTTGAATTTTTAAACTTTATCGGGATCACTACTAATACCATCTCTAGATACAACATGCCCTAACAAAATGCCTTTAGAACATCCAAAGACACACTTTGTAGGGTTTAGTGAGGCTTGTGCTTCATCTAACCTTTGAAATGTTGTCTCCATCTAGTGCAGGTGGTCCATCTTGCTCCCATAGATGCGAAAAATCATCCGAAATACTTTGATGAAGTTCCCAATGTAGGGTTCAAACACCATATTCATCAATGCTTTGGAATGTTTCCAAAGCATTACACAACCCAAAAGGCATAATCTATAAGAAAATGTTCCCAAGGAGTGGTGAACATGGTCTTCACGCCGATCTTTCTCTCGCTATACGAACTTGGTTGTATCCACTATATCCATCAAGCAAAACTATAGCACTCCTGGCTAGCTACTTCGTCCAAGATCTGATTTGAGAATGGAAGAGGGTAATGATCCTTCTTTGTTGCCTTATTGAGCTTCTTATAATCAACACAAATGTGTAGCTTCCCATTCTTTTATTGAGATCACAATGGGAGAAACCCATTCTAAATTCTCCATAGCAAATATGAATCCTACATCAAGCAACTTATCTATTTCTTCTTTTACAGTCTTGGAAAAATTAGGATTCATTCTATATGGCATTTTCTTTATGGGCTTAGCACCATCTACCAGCTCAATAGAATGTTCTACCCAACTTACTTGACAGAGTTCCTTGTAATCAAAAGTGAATAGGTGTATGTACCTTTGAAAGAGCTAGAGGTAGGATTCCTTCTCACTCTCCATCACAACATCACCAATCTTTATTTGTTGGAGACGATCATCAATTTCTTCTTCAGATAATTTTATGGGTTCATGAGTCGGTGTGACTGGAAGGATATCCATGACTAAAACATCAACCTCACTTTCTTCATCTTCTGTGTCCACTTCACTAGTACTAGAGTAATCAGAGGATGTCCAATCATCAGTTTCATCACTTGAATCCACAAGTTCTATCTTATGATGCCGAGGGATCACGTTTATCTTCACCCTCTCTTTACCATGTCCAAGTGTCATGAAGCCTTCATTCTAGTAGTTTCTTGCATGAACTCTCCTTAGCCATGGTCTTCCCAACAACATTGGGTACGCAACAGTACCATTTTTCATCACCTGAAAGTCTACCACACATACAACACCCATAACAGATATTGCCACATTTGAAACAACACCTTCTAGTTTAGTTTTTCCCTTATTTAATGACCTTAACATAAGTGTTGAGGGGTGATCAATTTTTAAACCCAACATATTCATTACAGACTCGGTCATTACATTAACTGCAGCACCTCCATCAACTAAGACATCATGAATTGAAATACCATTACATAATACCTCAGCTTGTGGAGTGTAGGGATCCGCCTCTGCCTCCAAAATAGGGACCTCAACCTCCTTCCTTCGTCGAGCATTGAGTCCACTTCGCAGCTCCTGCCTCTTCTCAGAAGACATAGCTAAGAGTTGACCATATGTAATATTTGCAAGCCTTTTAGACAGATCTTCTAAGATGGAGTATGGTCCTTGTCCCTGTGAAATCAAAAAATCTTACACACCCAACTTTCTTCTCCTATGTTTCTTACTAGTTTCTCCTTTCATCTTCTTAGGATCATTTCCATCTTGGTTATCTTTTTCTTTCTTCTTTTTATTACAAACACATCTACTTCATTATTTATGCTCTTATCTACTACATCAAAAGAATTCACAAGTGCTTTTCCTTTATCATTATCTCTTGTACCAAATGTAGAAGCTCTATCTAGACAATTATACTTATAATGACCCTTTTTATGAAAACCATAACATACAACTTCAGAAATATTTCTTTTTGGACCTCTATCTCCTCCCTGAGAACTAAATTCTTTTCCTTGAAGAAGATTAATAGTTAACTAGCCCATCTTCCTGAGCAGATCTTCATACTCAGTAGATGTACTAGGAGAAAGATTTGTGCTCACCGAGAGTGGTTGTGGATTCTGGACCAAAGGTGCTTTGGTGTAGGCTCTACTTTAGCAACAATTTCTTTGGGCTCCTCTTCCATGCTTTCTTCTTGCCTTCTTGCAATCTCCTTTTCTTGTTCAATGGTAGGCTGACGGTCATACTTCACTCGTTTTCGATCTCTGCTTCATCCCAAGAATGAAGTGCTTACATAGGAGATTATCCACGCCATTCATCAACCCATCCGCTAATCCTTCCTTCCGGATCTGGGCATCAAGCTTCCTCCTTAGCTCTAGAACACGAGCATGATAATCCCTTATCTTCTCCTTCTCTCCTTGGATAGCTTTGTGATATCGATCATGAGATTTACATATTTTTGTTGTTCACCAAATTCTTCAAGAAAACTTTCAGTTAATAAATCCCATGAGTTTTTCACATTATCACCTAGTGTTTCAAACCACCTAAGGGCTGAACCATCCAAAAAGGTAGGAAAAATTTAGTCATTGTTCCTTCTTATAAGGCCATTACAAATACAAGATCGTTTAAACTCTTGAATGAAAGAGGAAGCATCTTCATTAGATTGGGCTGAAAAATAGGAATCTTCCCCATTTTCAAAAGTAACCACAATGAAATACCAATCCACAAGTACAATCAACAAGATTTATGTGCACAAATAATTGGAATTAATATAATAGAAAATAGAAATGACCATGGTAAACTATGGTAAAACTTGACTTACTCATGGTAAAAACCGACTTTATTGTGGTAAACATTATTCACGATAAAAGTGAAGTTCTTTATCGGTAAATACTATTCACGGTAAAAGTGACTTTCTTGTGGTAAATACTATTCACCGCAAAAATGACTTTACCATGGTAACTACTATGCATAGTAAAAACAAGGTTACCCTCCAAATGTTTTCGACTAAGTCGAATATCTCTCAGAAAATCCACCAATGAGGAATGGTCCCAAAATGAACGGACCAAAATTTCATCACCAATCCGGCACTATGATAATTCTTCACCGGGAACTCCTCGTGCTATGATTATTTACTAATGCACAACTTTTAGTTTGGTGGATGTAATATGGAAACACAATAATAAACATAACACAAGAATACCATAGACTATGATAAGAAGGAATGATGATAAATCTAAAATATAAGTGTAAATTATAATATCAACATGAAATTGTTACAATCTCACCCATGAGGTACTTCAAGTGTTACTGACTTCACTTGCCTTCCAACCATAACTATGGGAGAAACTTCACAATTACACCTCTTAATGGCTTCTTTAACACACCTTCAAAATGATGGCTTCCTTTACACACTTACTCATACAATATTTCTCACTACTTCCTTATATGCTAAATGAGGGGGGTGGCCTCTCTATTTATAGAACTTCCAGGCTTATCCATCTTATCTCTAAGATAGGATAAGAAATCTACTCTAATGAATCATATTCCATACCTTAACTCTTATTTGTACATGTAAGCTTATCTTTTAAGATAAGATAAACCTTATCATTTCACATGGGTTCCACATTTTTAGACTTTTTACAAATAAAAATACAAAAAATTATGACCTCACTCATTGTCCTTATTACCAATATAATATTTCTAATTCCTAATCATGTAGACCCTACTTCTCTACTTACCTTAACTTTGACATTTTAACATTACTTGGACCACTTACGAAAAATATTTACTTTTTACCACAACATTTCTATTATACTTTTGACTATTACCGTACTATACATTATTGGCGGCGTCGTACTTTGGTATCGCCGTTATCTTCTATCAAACGCTACTACTAATTATATTTAACAACATCCTATTCCTAATACATACATTAATGAAATAGAAATTACGGAGGAAAATTTTAGTGTCGACAGACCCATTGCCTTCGAGAGCCGCCAATTCAAAGGTAAGAATATCTCTAAACCAGTTTATGAGAAAGAAATGTTAGCAATACTTCATGTAGTGAAGCAATGGAGACCATATCTAATGGGATGACATTTCAAAGTAAAGACAGATCATGATAGTCTGAAATACTTCTTAGAACATGTTTATCATCAGAAGAACAACATAAATGGGTCTCAAAAATGTTGGGGTATGATTTTGAGATAATATACAAGAAAGGGAAAGAGAATGTAGTTGTTGATGCTTTATCTCGGAAGGATGAGTCTACCCAGCATTGTTATGTGCCATATTTGTATTACAAGAGGATTAGATAGAGGATGCAAGGTCTGAATGGAAAAATGACCCAAGTACACAAAATCTCATTTAGAATCTCCAACAAGATCCAAACATGTCGAAAAAATTGTATGGAAAGGATATGTTTTATGGTATAAAGATAGATTATATCTATGTAAGAATTCAATCCTTAAAAATAGGGTTCTATCTGAGCTCCATGCTTCTCTAGTAGGGGGTCATTTTGGCTTCTTAAAGTCTTATCTCAAGCATGATTTTTTTCTAGGAAGGGCTAAAAGGAGATGTCCAAAATTTTGTGGCAGAATGCATGGTTTGTCAGCAAAATAAGGGCGAAACAATTAAGTCCCCGGGTCTTTTTTTACAACCTCTATCTATTCCTAGACGGAGGTGGGAAAAGGTGTCCATGGACTTCATCACGGATTGCCTTAATCGGAAGGTAAAAATGTAATCATGGTGGTGGTGGACGGAGACTCACCAAATTTGCCCATTGTTGTGCTTTATCACATCCATTTTTTGCGAGTACGATGGCTGGCGGCCTTCGAGGATACAATTCGAAGCTACATGGGACACCAAAGATTATAGTAAGTGATTGAGACCCTATCTTTACTAGTAATTTTTGGACTGACTTGTTCTCATGCTTGGGCACACAACTAGCTCGCAGTTCCTCTTATCATCCCTAGTCTGATGGGAAAACAGAGGTGGTAAACAAGTGCTTAGAGGGATATCTTCATTGTTTTACATCAGATAAGCAAGTGAGATGGGTCCAATGGTTATCGCTAGCAGAATGGTGGTATAACACCTCCTTTCATACTTCATCTAAAATGTCTCCTTTCTTGGCATTATATGGGTACCATCCACCATCTATCACTTCATCTTTGAGAGTCCAGCCAAAGGTTCGAGTAGTTGAAGAACATATTCAACACCAACAAGAGGTGCTTTCTAGTCTCAGGGAGAATTTGGCCATGTCACAAAACCGCATGAAGCAGCAGGTAGACCAACATCGCAGTGAAAGACATTTTGAAGTTGGTGATTGGTTTTTGTGCATTTATAACCATATAAGAAAATGTCCTTAAAACAACAGAAAAAGGATAACAAGCTTTCACCTAAGTATTATGGTCCTTATCAAGTGTTATAGAAGATTGGAAATGTAGCATACAAACTGGAACTTCCTCCGGCTACTCAAATTCATCCAGTCTTCCATGTATCTTGCCTAAAGAAGGTAATTGGACAGACAATATCAACCCAGACTATGTTACCCAAGCTTGATGAAGAGGGCAGAATCATCCTGGAACCAAAATGCATCCTTCAGACATGCACTAAGCGATTGAGGACAAGGGTCATCACTAAGTATTTGATCAAGTGGAAAAATCTAGACAATGAAGACACAACTTGGGAGGATGCAAATTTCCTGCAGCAGCATCCAAATCTTCTCAACATTGGGGACAATGTTGCTTCGAAGGGGAGGGGCATGCTACGCCCTTAATCATATATCTTATATTGGATGTATATAGCCGACTTGTGGCTATCATAACTTCTTATCATTATGTATCTCTTTCATATATGTTATATTTTCATTAGTGGGTCGGCCTTGGTGTTGGCCATAGCATAGGAATAGTATATATAGGGGTTAGTAG
The DNA here is from genome assembly GCA_018340775.1 of Taxus wallichiana var. yunnanensis. NCBI lineage: Eukaryota > Viridiplantae > Streptophyta > Pinopsida > Cupressales > Taxaceae > Taxus > Taxus wallichiana. The sequence goes on along the minus strand of CM031238.1, from coordinate 179,168,671 downwards.
GTAGTAGTTCATCATCATATTCAGCATTTGAGTCTTATTGTCTGGTTTGGAGGTTGCCCCCTCGAAGTGGCTAAGCTATTCTTCTTGCACATTGAGATCATTTATCTGAAATATTGTGTTCATTGGTGTTATATTGCTGCTGATAATCAGATTTATACAAGTAATTACATTACATTAGGCCACCTAATCATAGATTTGGTGAGCCTAATTTACACTTATTAAATGCCTAAATGCCTTATTTTTCCCAAACTCGGATTTGGGAAAAATGTGCCATTTAGGAAGGTAAATGGCAAGTAAGGGACCTAAATTGTATGGAAAAGATGACCTAACACCCATCCCTATGGGTGGATGGTCTCTTTCCAATGCAAATGAGGCGCATTGGCTTTTTTTTCCACTCACCACACTTCATATTATGGGAAAATTGATTTTGGGAAACTATCTCAAGGTGAATTTTTGTGGTTAGGGGATTGGATTGATTTTGGTGAGGGTGACATTTGTCACCCTCCCACTTACTGTATTGGTATCTTATTTATTTTTAACCCCTCACTTCCTTTGGGATGGGGTTATTTGCTTGGACATTTTTGGGGGAAAGCTTAGAAGCTTGGTGGAGACTTGAACTCTTTTGGAAAGCATTATTGGATTTGGCTTGTGGAGTACAAGGTAGGATCTTGCATACTTATGTTTTCACTTGATTTTTCCTTACATGTTTGTGTATGGTTAATTGTGGAAAATGCATGTTGTGTTGTTTTCATTGTTGCTCCACCCACCCTTGAGGGGTGTGGGTTTTGGAGATTGTATGGGAAGAGGGAGGAATTTTCCTCCTCTCTATTTGGGAACCCTCCTACATTTGGTTTGTAGGTAGGGATGAATTTCCATTTGGGTTGGAAATTCATCCCTACCCTCAAGAAGGAAACTTTAAAGTTTGAAAAGCCTTCTTGGGGGAGTTTTGGAGAGATAAGGGGAGATTTAGAGAGATAAAGAGTGGTTAAAAACATGGAGAGATAAGGGATCTCATGGTTATTTTAGCATGGTTATATGGTACCATGAATTTGGGATTCCCATCCCCTCTTCTCAAAGCTAGAAGAATGGAGTTTCTTAACAAGTTTTCTTGGTTGGATTGTGTTTTTGAAAGGATTTTAATGAAGTTTGAAATGTTGTGTGCACCCAAATATTTCTTTTGTGCTAAGTGAAGTGTGTTACCTCTTTCCCATGGGATTAGGGAGGAGGCTAGCATGCCACCTTGGACTCCTTGGTGGCATGTAATGATGCCAATTGGTTGGGTGGTCAACTAGACATATTTCTTATGATTTGAAGACCCTTTGCATAGTTGTTTGGGAGCTAAATAATGTGGCCTAGATGATGCGAACTTGTAGTTTGGAGTTGTAATATTATGTGTTCTTGAGCTAAAAGTTTGGCATGTTGTCTCCTCTTGTGAGGAGGGCTTGTTGTGCTTGCATTTTATCATATTCTTTTAGTATGAGATGGAAAAATTATTTTGTTATAATTGTAAATTGAATGGTTGAAAATATTGTTAAATTGTTAAAGATTACTTAAAGTTGAAGGATATAAAGTACCTCATTTCAATATTTGCGTGTGTATTCTTATTTTGGAATGAAGAATTTAAGTAAGGAAAGGAAATTATATGCATTCAATTTTGTTGTTTATTACCATTGTATGTGTGGAAAAAGGGTTTTTTTAAATGTTAAATTAATATTCCATACTTAAATATTTCGTCCCATTTTGAATTTTAATTTTGAACTTATAGTGTAATCTTGTTTTTAACATTAACAAGATATCCTTGCTTATAAACATGGAAATAATCCTCCTCCTTGTGTATAGTTAACTGCTATGTTATTATTCAAAGAAACCATCTTCTTTTTATTTTTTGCTTATTAGATAACTTTGACTTGTGTTAAACAATCACACACACACACACACACACACACACACACACACACACACACACACACACACACACACACACACACACACACACACACACACACACACACACACACACACACACACACACACACTTACTTTATGATTTAAAATGATGCCTTCCTACTAAACAAATTAGTAAAATTTTTATGAATCTAATGTAAATGTAAAAAAATTTTATGAATCTAATGTAAATGTAAATGTGTTTGAAATACAAGTTAGTAAAACTTATTATGGATTTGGGTATTGCTTTAAAAAGTAAATGAAAATGTGTTTGAAATAAAACAAGTTATTAAAGCTTATTATGGATTTGGGTATTACCAACATGTAAATGTAAATGTGTTTAAAATAAAACAAGTTAAAGAACTTTTTTAGATTTGGTTTTTACCAAATAAGTTATTTTGGCTTGTGTGTGTGTGTGTGTGTGTGTGTGTGTGTTGTGTGTGTGTGTGTGTGTGTGTGTGTGTGTGTGTGTGTGTGTGTGTGTGTGTGTGTGTGTGTGTGTGTGTGTGTGTGTGTGTGTGTGTGTGTGTGTGTGTGTGTGTGTGGGCACGCGTGTGTTATCTTTAAAAAAATAAATTTATTATGGAGAGGTTGTATATGACCAAATAAAATGGAATGTTTTTAATATTAACAAAATAAACGTGTGTGGAGTGGGATGGTTGTTTGACCCGCCCCCACACTTTTTAAACTCTACATTGAGGATTGTGGCACATGACACAACCCATGTTTGTGGCATGGGCCACATCCCTCCCTCCACAATGTTGCCATGGCCAAGGGCCCTCTGCCCCACACACAGGCCGTTCGGCCAAACTTGTATGTAGCCGCCCATCCTTTGGGTTGATCCAAAATATATAAGTATACCAATACATTTGAGAAAATGTATCTTCAAATATTTGTAAAATAAATAAGATTTCTCATAATCTTTCCCTGGGTATGGGATTTTAATAAAGTAAATGAAAACAATAAACCAATATACAAGTTGTAGATCTCTGTGATTTGCCATTAAAGAATAAATAAGAAACTTAGCCCTAAAACCATATTGCATGAGCTCTCCTCTTGATCTCTTCATACCTAAAAAGAGAGAGACCCGAATGGAGAAGGAGAAAGAAATGAATTAAAACTTAGGTTTTACAAATATATCCTCACCTTTTTTATTTTAGGTTAGATTTAATCCTATGGTGGAGATTAAATCGATCCTAGGGCTATGGTTGAGTGTGCATACAACTTATGTGTTGAGGGTGTTTTAATTTTAATATGATTATATTAATTATTGGCTTAGGTTTTTTTGGGTGATTTTAACTTGATGGGTAAATTTAATTTTAATGTCTTAATTTTAATAATTGTTTGAGCTTTTATTGGTGGGATTCCTTCAAATAAGTGATATTTAAATAAATTAAATCTTTTATCAACCCACATTTTATTATTCGAGGTCAAGGGCCCATTTTGGAGGCAAAATGGGACCCATGACCATGTGATGAGTATTTTGAATTTCCACAAAACCCTTGATCGTTTTCAAACATTTATAACTTGTCAAATTTTAAATGCTTGAACTCACCCATATTTCCCGTGCAATAAATTGTAGCGCAAGTGTATTTTTACCCTACCGTTGTCACGCCTATTTATCATGCTATTATAATGGCATTAAAATTAATTAAATTCTCACGCGGTTTGGTGTTGAATCATCGTGCGTCGTGACTTAGTCACTTAGACTTGGTTACGGGTTGTTGTAATTGTAGTATACTTAAAATAAATTTTAAAAAATTATCACCTTTGTTATGTCTATCTTATTGTTCGAGATGTTTGGTCGTTGTCATTTTGGAACTCACACCGATCGAAGCGCGAAAAATTATAACTCCTTTCTGCCTTGTGGAAGTATGATGGGTCTTACATCGGGATTTACACAACATTCCTGTTTGTACTTATTTTTTTGATCTCTGAGTATGAGAAGGCCTTTTTCTTACATGCACAATTTTCATGGTGGTTATTACTTGCTTACTATAGTTACATCATGGTTTTGTTCAAATGTAACTTGGTTTATGTGTGCATAATCAACAACAATATACTCACAATCGTCATGTATAAACTTCACACATTGATGTATAGTAGATGAAACAACTTGGGAGAGGCCACGATGGCTCCCATCACTTCTCGTCATGTCCCACATGCAAGTGGTGTGAATTCTTTGTCTACTAGTATAACTAGTGATGATTCACCTCCGGGGTCTCATGGCTATAGGGGCACCTCCAAAATGAAGACTCATCCTTTTGCTCCATCCCTTGCCATGGTTGTTTCTCCTTTGAACCCCAAATTTAGGATTAAAAGATTGAAGTTTGGTTCCTCTCCTCCCTCTATTACGATATGCGATTTGACCCTGTATTGGATCTCGATGAATCTATATTGTGGGAGGTCTTGGAATTAGAATAATTATAGTCCAAGCAAGGAATCATCTACGATTTTAAAAATTCCAACCTTCATTGTTAGATATTAATGCTTGATCTCTAACTATTGAAAGCCTTGTTTTTAGATTGTATTTCCATTTATCCATGTGCCAAAGCATATTTCATCATGATTTTCAATTTTATATTGGATAGGGATGCAATTTTGATTTTTATATCATGGTCTTGGTTATCAATTTTTCTTTTCTTACAAGCATTGGTTCCCATATTTTAATCCAACGACCCATGTTTTTTCAACTGCCCCAATCTAGTTGTGATTTCCCAATCTCCCTTTACATTTTTGGGATAATTCTTGTCTTTTAGAAATTGGTAATATCGTAGGAAAGTGCCTTTTGATCCTTTTGGAAAATATGTATCTCATTTAATCTACTTATGCCCATATTTGTGTGGAAATAAATGTCCAAAGGATTGCTAAGGAAATAATGTTGATGATTTGGGATTTAACTTGGGTTCAACAATTGGATTTTGAGCGAATTATTTTTAATGCAGATCTTGTTTTGATGTTGGTCATTTGGTTGAATCTTGTTCAAAAATACATGTCTCTTTCTCAAAAGAGGGGCATGTTTTCTACTTGGTGGAAGGGAGCTGATTTTTACATCATCATGTTTGTGTCACCTTCGAGGATCAAGACTTGGTGGATGATTTGTCTAAACATTTGGAATCTTCCAAGAAAATTTCTAGTAATAAGAGGAAGGTGGATTTGTAGTAACCAAAAGAGTCTTCTTTGTTGTAAATGATGAATAAAAAATTTGTTGTTGCTTTTTCATTTAGGATTCTTGGCTCCTCTCCTAATAATGCAACCACATTTACTACGACATCCTCATTGATTATCATCATCCACTCTTTGAGCCTAATCAATGTTAGAACGTAATATTAAGTTCCTATAAACTTTAGTTTATAATTATATAATTTATAATAGATTACATTCTTAAATATTTATTATAAAATTTAGGTTATGTTTAATTGGTTATTTAATAACTAATTTATATTAAATCGAGGTATGATTTAATCATACCCTATCACTTAATATGGTTCGTGACCTGTGGGGTCAAATAAATATGGTTATAGGTCATATTGCTTTATTCACCTCATGTGGATTGGTGGAGAGAAGTGAGGAAGGAGATCTGGACTGTAATTATGTTTCTCAATAATGGAATTATCTCTTTTCGTGGTTTTTACCCCTTGGGGGTTTTCCACGTTAAATCTTTGTGTTTGTGTTATTTTATTTTATTGCATTTGTTATAATGTTTTTATAATGTTTGTTATATTAATTTAATTAATATTGAATCTTATTTAATGGTTAATGTGTTTAACCCCTTGGATCTAACATGGTATCAGAGCAGGTTCAAAAGGTTTCAAATAAATAAATTAATTTAATCTGGTGTTTGGGAGTTTGGAACTATGTTTTTAATACCTGAACTATTTTTTTTTTTTTTCTCACAAAAATGACATCAATTATTGAATTTGATGTTTATGTGTTAAAGAGCTTCAAGATACCTTTCCAACAAGACCAATTTTGCCTAATTTAGAGTTGTGGAGAGAAATTTATGGCCATTTAAAGTTGTGCATCTCAAGAGGAACAACAAGTCGACATGTGGCAATTTCTTATTTGCTTCAGGTTTGCCTATGTGTGCCTTTGTGATTATTTCCTTCTTTCCCTCATGTCTACCTTTTACTTTTCCATGTGTCTCCTTTGACTACCTCAACCCTATCCAGGACCAAAAATATTTTATTTGAAACTTAGTTTATTTTGTGGACTTGAGGTCCATAAAATACATTTGGTTGAAAATCCTACATGGAATTACACCACATGTCCTTCCTTTATCCCTTGGATTTGTGACACGTGTCCACCTTATTAAATCAATTTATACCTTTATATTATTTACTTTCCTTGATCAAATATCATTATATGTGATTTGATTAATAAATTTGGTTAGTATTTAACATATGTGGCCCGCTTAATACTACTAAGCCTTGGTCACGAACCCGAAGTTGCAATTAATCTCCTTGATAAAGATGGAAAGATCATCATCAATTTGAGTATTCTCAAATCTTGTTTAGTTATGTAAATTACTTACTTATTTTAAGTAATTTTAACCAATTATCAAAGATAAGTCTTGTTAATGACTAGTTAATGGATTTAAAATCAAGATCTAGTTGAGTATATTAGTATGTGATTATTCTTGCATGATTTTTTCATTTTTTTCCATATTTTTATCTATCAGTATTATCACATTTTAAAAGGCTTAGAATAGATAATGAAGATATATGTGTTGTTGATAAAACATTTCTAATTTTTAAAATTAGTATGTGATTACTAAAAATATTATTATATGTATATTGAATGACACTTGTGGACGTCTTTGTGTTTGTATTGGAGACGTCCAATACTGTTGCAACTAATTTATATTTTTTACAAGATTAATATGTTGAAATTGTTCAACATATTGGTAATATAACATGGTTTTTTGTTAAACATATTATTAGTTAAGTTGTTATACAATTTGTGTTTAACCTATCAATGTAAATTTTATAGATGGTTAAAATTGAAACCAATAACGATTTGTATTATGCTTATTATAATGTCCATAGGGATATTATGACTCTAACCATGTTGATGTTGTGTTGGATATCAAATATACAAACTAGATATGTGTTCAAGTTTTTGTACAAGTGTCATTACTTGGAGCAATAAAAAGCAACCAACAATCTCCATTTCTTTTACTGAGGCATAATATAGAAGTGTAATGGAAGCAAGAAAGAAGCCATGTGGCTGAAGCAACTATTAGAAGAGATACACATGGAAGCTAAATGAAGTACTCCTCTTCTATGTGATAGTCGAGTTGCATTTCTCTTGCTAAGAATCCAGTTCAACATCAAAGGACAAATCATATAGAGATTCATATGCACTTTATCCGAGAGAAGGTTCTCTACGGTGATATAGATCTCCAGTATTGCCTGACTGAAGATCAAGTTGCAGACATGTTTACGAAGCCATTGTGTGTTGTAAAATTATGTAAGTTTCGTGTAATGTTTGGCCTTTCATATTTTCCATTGAGGGGGAGTGTGCATGAAAATGTCACCTCCTAATGGCCGATTGATTGATATCTCCTTCTCCTCTATACTTCTGCTCCATTTGAAAGCATTGTAAAAATATCTTTTGTAAACTTATAACTCTAAGTTTATGGTGTACAATCCAGTGTGTTGCATCTATTTGTAAAGGATGTCCTTGTGTTATAAAAGGCTCCTAGAGATGTTGTTTGAGATTTTTTCCATGAGAAACTATGAGATGTAGTCTCACAAATCATGCTTAGCCTAAATCATAACTTTTGATTTATGGATTCCAAATCCTTTTGTACCAAAAGGTAAGTTGAGCATGATGAAGGTGTTATAAATCCTTCAAAAGTGATATGCTAGCCTAAACCTTCACTAATGGTTTATGGATTTGTAAATCATGTTGTACAAACAGTAATGTTGGCATATGGTTCCCCACTTAATATTAAGGGGGAGTGTTAGAACGTAATATTAAGTGCCTATAAAATTTAGTTTATAATTAAATAATTTAGAATAGGTTATATTATTAATTATTTAATATAAACTTTAGGTTATGTTTAATTGGTTATTTAATAACTAATTTATATTAAATCGGGTACAATTTAATCATACCATGTCACTTAATATGGTTTGTGACCCGTGGGGTCAAATAAATATGACTATAGTTCATATTATTTTATTCACCTCGTGTGGATTGGTGGAGAGAAGTGATGAAGGAGATCTAGACTGTAATTATGTTTCTCATTAATGGAATTATCTCTTTTCATGGTTTTTACCCCTTGGGGGTTTTCCATGTTAAATATTTGTGTTTGTGTTATTTTATTTTATTGCATTTATTATAATGTTATAATGTTTGTTATATTAATTTAATTAATATTGAATTAATAGTTAATGTGTTTAACCCATCGAATATAATAATCAAAACAATATTCTTTCCCCCTCCTTCATTAAGAACTTGTCTTTCTTGGTGGAAACAAATGTGTAGAATTTGGTCCAAAAGGATATCTTCTTCAAAATATAAAAGATTCATGAAATATGGTGCTACAAGAGCTTGAGGTATGGGGATCATGCTTGTATTAGTTGTAGAAGGCATGGGAAGCTACAAAAACCGGGTTTTTTCCACAAAAGACAAGAATTTTAATTGAAGTTGTTTATTTTTAGGGTGTTACCCTTGTTCTAACTTGGTTTTTCACTTTAAAGGGGATTCTCTTTTGCAAGTTCCATTTAACTTGATTGTAAAATATTTTGATATTTTTCATAAATGGGTGAGTGACCCATTTAATCATCTTTTACCATTAAAAAAAGATGGGACAACTTGCATAACATGGGTCCAAGGGCGACCTAAAAGAAGATTACAATGAAGACCATTGTCCATGATGTGAAATGTAGTTAGTAACTTATTCGGGCCAACAAAGAGGTATAAAGTAATAGTTCCTAATGTACATCATGAGATATTATCAAAGCCACACATAGTACTAGTGGTTGCATCAATTGCATGCATAGAGATAACCATTTGTTTAACCATAGAGATAGGAGAGATATTTAAACCATATCCGTTGTCGATTAAAACATGTTTGATGAGAAATCATTGAATACATGCAACAATAAGTAGTGGTGAGAATGGGTCCACATTAGGTGGGGAGGGGTCTCATCCAAACTAAAATGGATTTCATTATCCATAGTTTTGAGTGTATCTTTATAGATGTAAAGACAACATGTTGAGTATTGGTAGGAAAAATAATAAATTGTAAATCTTCATATAAAACATTCTTGTAAATAGGTGGTTTTGAAGTAAGTTACAAAAGAAATATCTTAGTTTGGGTATTTCTTAAATTTTCTAGTATATCATACCCTTTAGAAGGAACACTAGGCTCAACAGAGGGAACAACAAGTGGTGGAGGAAAAGGTGGGTTTCCCCCAAATGTTTGTTTATTATGCCTCATAGTAACCACATTAATCTCGGAAGTTATGGGTGAAGATGCAAAGAGGGGGATGGAGTGTAATAACATGAATGATATCTGATTGTATATCAATGTAAACAATAGTCTTGTAAGCCATGAGGCAAGTGGGATCAACAAAGGGTCCCCTCTCTCATGGAGAGTATGAGCATAATTGGTTAATGGATGGTAGCCCATATTAGGAAGATGGAGTGGTAGGCTTGAAGTAGTGATCATAAAAACTTGGAGAATAAGTCATGATGACACATATAAATATAATGTATAGAAAAAGGATCATATACCAAAAAAGGAGAAATCTAAGGAAACTACAATTTGAACAAAGCGATACATTCGATCAAGAGTTAAGTTCACCAAATTTTTACACCCTAAAAATTATAATTGCAATATATGAAATATATGATGTAATGGTTTGTTACAAGGGATTATTTTGAAATAATTAATTAACATTAACCATGCACAATCAAAATAATGCATTAATACTTGTAACTATGCTAAGATGATTAGATGATTGCTTAAAACATACACAAGAATACATACTTAATTATGTAGAGTTGTGCAGGTGGATCTGGGTGCGTGTAGATTGCATGGATGAGCTATTATAAACCTAAAAGTGATTTATCTTTGAAGCTTCAATTAGAAATTGATCATTTCCAAGACCATACAACTTTATTTAGAACATGGTACGGTCCTAGATCATTCTATATGGTTTTGTATCTACGTGCAATGGGTTTATGTAACTTCTCCTACCCTTCTCTTTCCTAAAATAATTTGACTCACACTCGCACAACCTCAACACAACCTATAATGACCTACAACAATTAGAAACCCTAGATACTTGTAATACCCTTCATCAAAGCATTAAATAACAAAAGGAGAAATCAATGTGCATGTGATGCTAGACTAATCTTGGTGGTTAGACCATATTGAACCAATCCAAGAGCTACACTACATCCCCTTGAGCGGGATCAAGCCTCATGTAGTTATCCTAGTATAAGTGCAAGTAGTGTATACATTCTAAGCCAATCCCTATGTGTGACCTTGAATATGTTGACACAAAATAGTGGGATAACTATAGAGTAGAGAATGTACTTAACGTGGTAGTAGAGTGATGTAGTGTGTTTTTCTACTAGAATAAACACTTTTATCCCATGAAGACTTTGGGAATGATTGGAGTGACTTGTTCTTGGTAAGACATGACTCTAAGACCTTTGACTACTTAGAAATGGACGAAGTTAGACTCTTTGACCTAGTTGAGTGCTTCAAACTTGATGTAGTGGTTTCTCTAAATAATATAAAATCAATTTAAGTAGAATTTAGAGACCCTTAAGTGCTTTCATGCTATATTTGCAATGGGAGCTTATGAGAGTGTCAAGAGTTATGAAGTGCATTTGAATTTCTTATAAAGGATTCAATGGGTTAGATATTCACATTATAACCAACATAGGAAGATGACACGACACACACAAGATATTCAAATTAGAAAAAAATTCATTAGATAGAATTGTACAAGATTGTACAAGTCAACTAGGACCATACTCCATTATGGACTTGACTTGTACAATTTTGCCTAGGTAGAGAATGATGCAAAAGATAAAGTTCAAAAATGATATTTGTGGTTACATTATTGCTTTAATTAATTAATATTCTCTAAATGAACGAAAAGCATTGTGCAAAAGTGAACAATTTAGGAGAGATAGAGAAAGATATACTAATTGGGATTAGAATGTGAGAATTTGTCTTAGCATAAGAATAAATCCAAGTAAATCGTTGCCAAAGGATAGGTTACAAAAATTGAGAGTCTACACATGATATTTAAGATCACTAAGTTTTCTATGAGGCATGATGTATAAATAAACACTTCTCCCAACAACTATCCAATGTGTAATGGAATTGCAAAGTCCACAATCAAGAACCTGATCAATATCATGAAGTGCAAACTTAAGACATACTAAGGTGAAAGTAGGATTGTGGGTTGACATGATTGCTCTAAAGCACTCAATTGGAAACTCTTCCTTCATGTGATTGTATGTAAGTGAATCACAAATCCCACTCTCATTAGATATTTTAGAGATAGGTCTTCAGCTAGAATTCAAATATCATGATGTCGGATAGTCGAGTTACAAAATTGGTGCACCTTGAAGAAGTTAAAGTGAAGTCCGGAAAAAAATTTAGCCGCACCAATAGGTAGTGAATATATTTTTTGACAAGTGAGCCATTGATCCAAGGTTTGAAGACGATGACCTAGTGTTGAAGTGGGATGCAAACCGGGCCAAACCTATAAGAGATTTGAAGTTCTAAACTATTTTTTTCCATTTATTACCTTTCTTTGTTTAGATTTTACAATTACCTTTATTCTAGTTTTGCAATCCTTTGTGCATTTTTCCTCTCTCACTATTTTGAAATATTGAGGAGTCTTGAACTCCCAAGCCAAATCTTTAAGACTCTATGCCTAATAGATGTTATATGTTATTGGTTCTCTTTACTTAGCAGAAAGTGTCCATGCAAGTCACCAAAAATAACTAGAACGAGTCCCTTGCCCATTTTTGTTATACTTGTGCTTTGATAGCCACACTCACCAAGCACTTACCTCTTTTACAAAATTGCATGTAATTTCTTCATTCCACAGCCGCAAGCTACTAGTTTCTTTACTTCATTGAATGTAAACTATTATTCTTTGTCACATTACATTACCACAACATTTCAAGGCCTTACACTCGACCCACAATGCCTTTATCAAGACACGAAGCACCTAATTACACTACAATGTATGTATTTTACACTATGCTTCTCACACATCCTTTAATTTACCCAAGTCACCCATTCATGCTACGTTTGAGTTGGGCCTACTTGCCAACCTTTTTTCTAACATTGGAGTGTTAAGCCTTCACCTCCCTTTAGTTTCTTCTTTCCTTCCATCTAATTTTCCTTTCCTTCTCCATGCTTCCTTCCATTTCTTCTTCCCTTATTGTGTTCTCAACTTGTAGAAAGATGTAAATGCTTACATGAAGTGATATTGCTCTAACAAAGTTGTTAAATGTCAAACATTTTTCATACCTTGGTACTTTGCATTTCATCATCGATGTCTTACGAAATAGCACATAACCTTCTAAGGTTACAAACCACCTTATGCCCCCCACCCCCACAATGTTTTCTCTTCCGCAGTTATATCCTTGTCACAAAGTATTTATCTCAAGCCACATCACCTTGCTAACACTTGTGATGCTCCTTTAATGCCATAGTACACTACATTTTTCCATAACATTCTTCTCTCCAACCCCTCAACTATTTGGAAAGATGCATTTGATTATTCGGAGTTGCATTCCAATGTAAGAATACCTTCCATGCAATCTTCTTCTCGTTTGAGGGACTCACAACATTTCTCTTTAGTTCAAATTTTTTTATATGCCACTATGTACTTGAACGTGTTTCACCATTTCCCTTAGGTTATAAAAATTTACTACATGTAGCTTTTGAACAATTAATGCCTTGAGTCATGCCTATGGCATATGAACTTTTGATAGATTTGGGACTTATTGTCTTCACTCAAGTGGTTGTAAGAGTTAATGTTTTCACTCAATGCCATGCAAATCAAGGTTCATTTTAGGGGAAAATGTTTGTAAAATGGTGAATATTAGGATTTTTGAAATTTGAAATTGGTGATTTTTTCATTACCGTATGGTAGCAGGTTCGCCAAATTTTATGGGTTAGAAATAAATTTGACCCTAGTTTTTCCTGTCTGTTTCACTAGGGGCCGACCAATGTTGGTATATTTTCCATTATGTTATAATATATATATATGTGTGTGTGTGTGTGTGTGTGTGTGTGTGTGTGTGTGTGTGTGTGTGTGTGTGGATTAATTCTCCATAATGTAGTAATACAATATAATTCCAAAACTCATTAAGTTTGAGATTTGGAGTCAAAGACGAAGGTAAAAGTGAGTAAGCTTGTGAAAAAGCCGAAAGTGCAAGTCGTGTGTCAACGCAAAACTACTATCGTGCGTGACATAAAAATGCTACATGTAATAACGAAAAATGCTACCATGCGACAACACTTTTGTGTTACCGTGTGGTAGCATTTTTGCATTGCCACATGGTAGTAGTTTTGTGTTGACACGCCGTAGCACAAAAATGCTACTGTGTGACAAATTTTTTTTATGCGTTCTTATGTGGTGGAATTTTTGCATTGCCACAAGGTAGCGATTTTGTGTTGATGCACACACAACACAAAAATACTATTGTGCTGCAATGCAAAAATGCTACGAGTTGGTAATGTTGTCGTATGGGAATTGTTTTTTGCTTATGCCATATTTTGGGAGGACAGATTTCTCTTGAGACAAATTTCTCTAACATCAAAAAAATTCAAAAAAATCCCATACAAAATTAGCAATAATTTTTTTTTAAATTTTTTTCTTTGTGCCATATTTTGTGAGGACTTTCTTGTTAAATACTGGTTATTATAACTAATATTGTCAAAAATGATTTTTCAAAAATTTACATATGTTTTTGGCCAACATCATATATTGCCATTCGACATCATATACTATTAATCAAAAAATGCTACCAACCGACACCATTATTAAACTGTTTGAAACCCATTTTCTTCATATTCGCCATCATTTCAAAATTTATTTTCACAGATTCACCAAGGAATCTATAGGAATTTTTTTGGGAAGGGTCTTAAAATGAACCATGGTGCAAATAGTTACTAGTATGAGTACTCACCACTAGAGTATCTAGTTGCAAACTAAGGTAAAAATTTCAATGTTTAATCTAAAATCCCACATTTTTAGTGGTAAAGGACAAACTTTCATTCTTCTATGAAAATTTGACTTTCTTCGCAAGTCTTCTTCCTCCTCTCTTATTTTCTATAGATAACAATATTTTCTGTTATCTAGACTCTTTGCAGTTTTGGGAAATTCTCACCTTTATTGGGCTCTTCTCTTTTGGATTTCCATCATTTCTTCTTCTCTATTTTGTCTTAGCAGAGAAATTGTAATACATTCAAGAGATATTTTGCGATTTAAAATAGTTATGCATATTTTAAGCATTCATTGAATTCTGATGGCTTCTATTTTTCTACTCTTTTCTTATTTTATCTTACCTTTGGTTTAAATTATGATAAATGTGTGTGTGGATTATATTTAAATTTTTTTAGTCTACCGTCTTATTCCTAAACATAGTGTGGAAGAAGATCCACATTTCTCTCTTGGTGCATCACCATTTTCTTTCCATGTTGCTCTTCTTCTCCCTTTTCCTTTTTAGTATTAAGTAGGTAGATTAGTGATAATATTAGGAGTAAAGATAGAAAAAAACTAGCCATTTGTGGATGTTTTATTCAAAGGTGTCAAGTCCCACACTTGTGACGCAATCCTATGTAGCATGAGCTTGTATAAGGAATGCTTACAAATTATTGAGCTCAACATTTAAAACTATCATCAAATGAAAATAATAGAGATTTAATCCATACTTAAACTCTTGAGTTGTTTCAAAGACATGAAGAGCATTCTCAACTTTAAGAACCAAAAACATTGCAATAAGAAAGAATAATTCCTAAAACAAAAAGTAAGTTTTGTAGCCAAAAGGTGGGAATGATAGAGCCCTCCATTGGAGTAAGTGCTAATAAGGCCCTACTTCCCCCATCCATCAACATCATCTATCAAGAGGATGTTTCCTATGAAAGATGATTTACTTTGGTTGATCCCCTTGTGCTCATCATGTTGTTTAACACCTTGTAATTAGACTTTCATAAAAATAAAGCTATGATCCGATTTAAGTTCCACATGAGGATATTTTACTTATAGCTCTTTTATTCTAGCTATACAATCTTGCATGCAAATAACATATTTGATTACACTACGGCCGTTATACATCTTGCACGCATAAATTATTGATTTTTCCCATTTATTCATGTCATTGCATATAATCGGATTGTGCACACAAAATACACCTAATAACTTTTCTACAAAGTGCGTGATAGACCCATGCCCATCATTTGAATCCTTTCTCCATTGATAATTTTCTTCTTCTTCCATGCAAAGAGGATTCATATTTAGATCCTCATTACTTCCTAGAATGTTGGCTTACTTCTTTGTTGTCTTGGCATTAAATCTCCAATTAATAAAATATCTCGATTTTACCATAGGCCAAAATATCTCTTTAGCTTTGAGTAAGGGTCTTCACGATCTAAATCATGTTTCTTATAGAACTTATAATTTTTGGGTGCAAAATAACATGCAACTATGCTAACGTTTGTGTCATTTTCTATGATTCTTATCCAAATGTATTGTTTGTTCTCATCTTACTTTTCTATTATGATAATTTTGCCTCATGATCCCTTTATTAACACAATTATACCCATGCACCGTGTGTCATTCTTTGTTGTTTTATTCCATATTGTTGTTTTTTAATACCCTTTAAAATCTAATGTATTACACTCATTGTACTCGTATGTTTCAATCAAAATGTGTGTGTGTGTGTGTGTGTGTGTGTGTGTGTGTGTGTGTGTGTGTGTGTGTGTGTGTGTGTGTGTGTGTTGTGTGTGTGTGTGTGTCCTGTGTGTGTGTGTGTGTGTGTGTGTGTGTGTGTGTGTGTTTATCCAACATCTTGTGGATATTGTTATCAAGAGTAACCTTTAAATTAATATACTATTGTAAAAGATGCTCCCAAATTTTGTTTGGGTTTATTTACTCCCTAAGTTTTTATCTAAAAGTTTCATTGTTTAAGTCGTTTAGTTCATGATTAAGTCAAAATTTTTCGCATGCGAGTTCAAATATTACTAGCATCGTACATGAAATGTATAGACTAAAGGGGAATTCGTATAAGGGAAAAGAGATAGGAAGATGAGTGATGAAGAAGAGGTTTTGTTTATCCGAATCTCTTCTTTCTTACAACCACGGTTTTTGTCACTTTAGGAGAAAGGGGGTTTGTTAAGTCTCATGTTATTTAGGTCTAGGTGTTCAAGTTTCTTGTATTGTTTTTAATGTTAGCATTTGAGTTCATGGTATTAAGAAAGCTTTTGGGTAATTTACAATGCGAGTTCAAATATCACTTGCAATCGATTTGCACTAAAATGTACGATGGAAACACCAAAATGGGGATGCAGGTTCAAACCCAAACCACTTGTAAAACATAGATGGTTCTTGGATTGGCGAAGAAATGGCGAGGGCTGAAGATTAGTGATGAAGAATAGTTTGAGTGGAGGCCCTCCTCAATTTGAAGGACATGAAAAATAAATAAAATTGGGGGATATTCTTGTATTTTTAATTTTACTTGGTCATAATGAAATAATAATAAATTTATATCATTCGTTATCAAGGAGGAGAAAAATATTGGGGATGGAAAACATTAATGTAAGAGATGCTCGAGAAAAATACAATATTTTATACAAGGCTATCTTAGAAGTCGATTTAGACATATTAAGTAGGTAGTCTGATCAATATTAAAGCCAATGTCATTTATGTAGCTAGGTTTTGTGAAGAGTCATATTTTAAAATAATAGAAAATTTCACTAAAAATTAAGATTTTTACTTTTTTCCTTCAATTATACTCACCTCTACTAGATACACCAACAACATTATAAAAATTTAAACTTTTTCTAGAACAAATTACACACATACATAATGGCTACACCATAGAATAATAATGAACAAAAAAATCATATGTGCTTATAAATATGTTATTTTTGTATTACTTGTAAAAATATTACATGAAATTTATGTTACTATACAATAATATCTATAAATGGATTCATCAATTAAATCGTCACATAAATTATTTTAAAGTTCGTTCTAAAATTAACCACTTGAATACAACAAACCCCTATGTTCCTTGTTTGCCTAAGGCTTAATCCCCTCTAAGAAATGGTGCTCATGTCCTTCATCCATGGAAGTTATCTATACTTTAATTGGCATGGAGGACAACCATTCTCAACATGTGCTAGGGGTTGTCCGACAAAGATAGCATGACGACCACCATAAAATGGGATTTCCACTTTTTTGACATATAATTGTAGGAAAATAAGTGATGCATGGACAATCATCAATAATTTAGCTCCTCCATTGGTTAATCATTTGAGTGAGAGGTAGATTTTATTTGCAGGGTCGAAAGTTTTAGGCTAAGACTCCATATGATTTCTAATGTTTTCAAGAGAAAATTCCCTCTTATTTACAAGGAACCTAAAAAAACATTAAAGTGTACCATCAATGTATTTGAAACATATTCCTTGTGAGGGCATTTGCGAGCTGATCGGACCACATTTGGCTGCAAGGGGAAATAATTCAAAATCCTTCATGAGCTGGGAGAAAAACCAGACACAAAACATGGCCCCCTCTGTCGACAACAACAAAGGTTTATCTGACCATGCATTATCTTCTCATAAGCCTAAAAGTTCCCAGCTAAAGACAAGCACAACACTATAAATAATATTATGTCATTGACGATGGTGTCAGAGCTACATGGGTTTAATCCATATAGGATATCCTGACTGTAAACACGCCTTAGACGTAATAAATATTAAAAGGAGCATTAATGAATCCATTGCAAATAAGGTTCCCAAGTGATTTGAGATACTTTGCATGTACATCCATACCCACCTCCTCTACTTATTCCATAACAACAATTATTATTATAGTTCCAACATTGCATTGCATTGCATTTGATCTTGTAATTCATTTTATTATAGTGTGACCAAAATAAAGAATTTTAAGAAATCCGACATGGGACCAAAAGCTGGAATTCCTGTGGCTTTGCATCCATTCACCATGCCCTTGCTCCCGCTCGGAGTAGTCATCACTATCACTACTTCCGCCCACACTTTTTCACTGCTTCCACTGTCATGTCCTGCACATTTAGACGACCTGATACTGTCGTGTCATGAATTATCCACTTTTTTGAAGTATAGATATTTATCTGTTTCACTATATCATCTTTGAAGTTTTTCTCTATTTCTTTCACCACCGAAATGACATACACCTCTTCTGGAAAAGGTTGCAGCATGAACGACCTTCAGGAAATCCATGAGCATGGTGATGATTAGCACGAAGCAGAATTCATGCTTCTTTTCCAGAGCCGAACCATGAAGTTTGAAGGAGTTCTCGATAGGATTGTAAGATGCGATCAATAAGATGAAAACCTAAAGCAAAGTGAGGGAAGTCCAGCTGGTGAAACAGTGGAATCCTTCGAAGACATTATGGTGTAAGTGGCGAACCAGTGGAAATGTTGCGACTGAGCTTATTACCGGAAGCCATAAAATGGTGGATGCTACACCTGTAATCTCGACTAAGCTGGTCTCAGAGTGGCGCTCACCAGAGTCCCTAAAATGGTGGATGTCATGCCTGTAATCTTGACTGAGATGGTCTCAGAGTGGCGCATGATTTGTGCGAGGGAATAAATGATCCATGTCATGGATGAAATGTCACCACCACTGTGAATTCCTCCCAAGCACTAAAGGAACAATGTTGTGGCTATCTTGAAAGGTATTGTAACCCATGACCTTCCAAGCACCTTCACCACCACCAGAAAACACATTTGAGAAAGGCATCCTTGCGGCATGTAGTGCCCACACTTTCTACAGCTCAGTAGCTTGTTGTTTATTTGCTCATAGACATGTTTTGACAGTGATTGGTGATATCTTGGACATTATTTTTAGATATTTGATTATATTAGACATGTGTGACATTCAGGCGTATAGCGCCAATTTAGCCTAATTTCTTTATTGTCGCATTTTCTTGTTATGACATGGAAACTAATGAAATATGATGTGCTTGGAGCCTAATTATATTGATGGATAGTTGTTGCATGGTGGGATTATATGTCACTTTATCATCTTGTCTAACTTTTGGAATATGGAATATAATTGTGCACGTTGTTGCATCTTGATTTCAGTAGGATGTTAGGTTAGTTTAGCATGCATTGATATCTTACTATGTCATTTAATTATATTGTATCGGACAGGTGCGGTTAATGTGTGCAGTGAGTGTGCAGGTGACAGGTTTACAGGAGAACGTGGGATTCAGGCCAGCTACTCAAAACTTGCACAAGCAGCCCACGGGCTGAGTCCTAGCCATGTTCACTGTGTGAAGCCTTAGGATAGATGATTATTAATTTTGGGCACTATGAGTGACCCCAATGTATGTAATGTATTTTGCTTTGAATTATTAATTTTGCTTAGGGTTGTCAGTAAGGTTGTAAACTTGTTTTGGGAGTTAATAATCCCACTTTCTTTTAAATTGTTGATTTTTGTTAATTAGTCTCTTAATCACAAGGGTTTAGGGTCACATGTGAGACCCTTGGGTGGTCCCCACACCCTCTACCCTTGTGCCAAAATGCAAAACCCGAAATTAGGGTATTTTGGGCATTTTTGGGGACCCCTTTGTAGCTTGGGAGTCCCCCTATCACTAAAATGAGCCCTTGGACCCTACCTAATGGGTAGGGGGGCTTGTTTTCAAGGCTAGAGGGAGTTTTCCCTCCCTTTCTACCCTTGTTTGGTCACATCCATGTAAGGGATGTGGATTTGTGTGTTTATCAAAAGTGCCACTAGTTTTGTCTTGCTAACATTTAAGGAAATTTGGGAGAAGAGGGCAAAAAGATAATTTTACCCTTTCTCTCTTTTGTTTTGGCATCTTTGACCATGAGGAGGGAGAGGGGTGACACATGTCACCCCCTCATTTGTGAGGATGCTTGCTTGCTCCTCTTCAAATTCTCATTCATGGAAAATGAGAGGGACTTTTTTTTTTTCCTTGGATTTTCTTGCTTGGATGCTTGGGTGATTTGGAGCTTGGGATTTGCTTGGAGCTAAGGGTGGAAATCTTGAAGTTAGGAAGCTTTTTGGAGAGCTTTCCTTGAGGTAGGCTCTTAGATCTTATTGTTGTGTTGCTTTATTTTAGTTGATAGATTGATTGTTGAAAATTGTTATTGTGGAATGAAGTTTTTAGTGTTGTTGTGTGTTTTTACTCCCTCCATCATATGGCATGATGGAGTTTTGGAGTGTGGGGGAAGAGAGAGGGGAATTTTCCTCTCAATCCTCAAGACTTGATGGCCAAGCCTTGAGGAGTCTTTTTATTTTTTTCCCCTCAATGGTTGAGGTGGGGAAGTTGATTCATTTGGCTTGAATCTCCTTCCCCATCCTTGGTAAGGAAACCCCTTTTGGGGTTTGAAAATCCTTCCAAGGAGGACTTGGAGAAAGGGGGAGGAATAAGGAGGGTTTTGTTGTGAATAAGGAGCAATAAGGAGGTTAAGAAGTTGTGTTCATTGTGCAAATAATATTGATGCTTAATTTTTGGAGAACTTTCTCCTCTCTTCCCCATTTTTGGAGGATGAACATGGGTCTCCTCCTTGTAATTTGGAGTCTTGTGTTGTTGTGAACTTAATGTTTGTGTGTGTTTGTTTCATTGTTGTTTTACCCTTCTCCTTGTGCAAGTGTTGGTTAGCTATCCTCTTTCCCATGGGCTTGGGGGAGGCTAGCATGCATCCCAACCTTGGGATAGGCATGTGATGATGCCTATGGTTGGGTGGCAAACAAGCTCTCTCCTTATTGGTTCTCTTGAAGGCAATGTACATGGGGATCTCATGTTGAAAGTGGGTTGTTGGATTGGAGCTCTTTATCTCTTACACTCTATTGTGGTCATTACTTCTTGTCTCTTGCAAGGAATGATTTAGTAGAATCTCCATTGTTGTAAATCTCTTCTTTGTGTTGGTAAATTTCTTTAGACATGTGTAAGCCACTCTTGAGAAAACTCTCTCTTCCTAAGCTTGTAAGGAGACTTGTAACTTATTTCTTGAGTAGTTATGCATTTTGTGTAAAACATATTGTACATTGAATTTGAGTCCCTTGTAAATGAAATTGTGGTAACTCCCTTTTTGGAAAGAAAAGTTGTTTATTGAAAGCATGTCTCTTCGAAAGATAATATCTTACTTATTGGAGATCTTACTTTGTGAAAATCCGAAACCTTGAATTCGCTTTGCATTTGAAAGGAAGTTAGTTCAACATGGAGTTTTTTTTTTTTTTTTGGACTCATTGTATAGAAATATTTATCTTCTTGTGTTATAAATCCTTGTAAATTTTGTTACATAAACGAATGGAAGAAAATCAGTTTTGTCTACATTCTATGAGAAAACTAAAGAAATTTTTTTATTAGAAAAGTTTATGTGAGTTGGTATCTTTCCTTGCAAATTGTAAACATACTTCAAGCCTCTCTTTGTTTTTTTGTTTTGTTTTTGAACTATTTTACCACTCTCTTATTTTATCACATAAATGAGTAGATCATTCAATAAAGATATATATTGCAAGCATTAAATATTGTATACTTCAGCCTCACAACATATGATATGATTATATTTATATATATCTTATTTGGTTAAATTTTAAAATATAACTATAGAGTGTTCTTTCAAATTTATTGATCATTATATATATATATATATATATATATATATATATATATATATATATATATATCTTATCACAGTTATAAAATCTTAATTGTAATTTGAAAATCCATTATAGTTAATCATATATTATTCATATATAAATATATAATATATAGTAATGTAGTATTAAATATTGATTAATAAATTAATTCATTATATATATGTGTGTGTGTGTGTATTATAAACTAAATAAAAGAAAAGTAATAAAAAAATAAATAAACAAACAAAAATAAAGTAATCATAATAAAGTAAAAACATACGGTGGAGTAATGTTTTAATTTTAGGAAAGTAAAAGGAAATATGGGGAGGGCCGAACCCCTCCCCAAACCTGCACACTTTTCCACCACCCACCACATCCCTTCCCACGCACCCCATCCTCCATTCACATCCCCTTCACCCAACTTCAAAACCCTTCCCCCTTCTCTTCAAAATTGCGGCCTTATGCCAAACCGCCGCCTTTAAAAAAAATTCTGCGGATATTGGTATTATTGCAGGGTTTTATTTTTATTTGGGTTTCAATAAGATATATATATTGAGTGTGAGCTTTCAAGCATATTTGCCTCCATCTCACAAAAAGAAATAGTCTGCTTTTCCAACCAGTTGACATCTGGAAAAAAAAACCAGCAAACTAAAAGAAATAAATAATTAAAAAAAAAAAAACCCACTAAATAACACTGATAAGGATATAACATGAAAGGAGATCCTTTCCATCAAAAGAAAAAAAAGAGACTCCATGAATCATTCTCTTCTTAGTTCCTCAACCTGCACACAACAAAAAAAGAAAACAAAATGAATACCAAATAGAAAGAAAATAAGAGATAAAGATATGCTAGGGCAAAATTTAGGGCAAGATGAGATAAAAGGCCCAGATTTGTTTAATCCTAGGGTCCATATGTGACCCTACATACTTTTAAGTCAAAGTCTTTTTTTTGGGAATGGGAGAATAAATTAAAAAGGTGTGTTTGGTAATTAAATAAAAGGGGAGGGGGATGAAATAACTAGTTAATTTTAAAGGGGTGTATATTTACAAGTGGTGACTCTAGTAAACTTTATGGAAATTAATATTTTAATTTGGTATGGGACTAGAGATTATTTATTTTGGGTAAATTAAATTTGTATAAATTAATTATTAACATAAAGCAAAAAAAAAATAAAAAATAAAATAATAAATTAGTATTAATTAATCACTTCAAAAAAAAATTCCAATGTTTTTTTTTTTCTAGACGTGTTTTTATTTGGGTGTAGTTTACGGTGTCTCGAGCCGGGTCGCGACACGGCACAACATTAGCGCCAAAATATTTCCCACCGAGAAGAGACCCAGCTAATCTTCACTCAATATGCACCGGTCAATGCCGGTCAATGCATCATGACCATCCATTTCACAATGGACAGCCATGATGTGTTGACCGGAATTGACCAGGTGCATATTGAGTGAAGGGTAGCCTCTTTTGAGAAGAGAGCAGCTTCATTATTAGTGTAGGGAAAGTGTTTGGTGGGGAATACAGAGTAAATAGCTAAAGACAAAAACAACAAATAATATTACGTCATTGATGGTGGTGTAGTAATAAGGTTAATTGTAAACACGCCTTCAACATATAAAGACTTCATCCACATTACCCAAAACAAAACAAAAAATGAATACACACTTTTGTATGTTTCCTTTTGTAGTAGCATTTTAAGGGAGATGTTCAACCATTAGGTGTCTTAATTTTTGTATGGTGATGGGGTGGTGGACACAAGGATGATGAATGCATGGACACATGGTTGAGTTTGAACCTCATTAAAACTTGCCATATCTTCTATCACTTGCCTCGTCCTTCCAAGCTTCAACTTTTGTCATCTCGGAAGAACACTTTGCAAATGTCATGCTTGATTTCAAGAACTATACATGGTGAATTTCGATTACAAGAAGTATACACACTAAATAGCTTTCATGGTAGATGTGGAGAAGAAACACATGGTGGTTGTGAGAGGTGGAATTGCAGGTGCCAATGTTGTCAAGGCCCTAGAAAACTATGCGAGATGCCGAGATCTTACTTGTTTTTTCATAGAAGAAATATTATGATAAAAGAAAATCAAATAATTGATTAGGAAAATCATACATATCTTTTATTCACCGTGATTTACATATATAACAAAAAGGACAATTTTAAGATCCCATGGGCAAAATTGAGGTGCATGGTATAGCTATGTGGTAAAGCCATGTTTTGGGTTAAGTTCAATGTTTTTGCACAAGTATTTGAAGATTGATAAGCTTATGACATCCATTGTAGAAAGTGGTTCGAGAGGAAGTTGTGGTGATTACCGCGGGGAAGAAGTAAAGTATAATTATCTGGTACTTTCCACTGAACTTGCTTAGAATGAGCCTCTTACAAAGGTATAGAGACTCGAACAAACAAAAATAGGTACAAACAATATAGTCACCATCCTAGTTAGAATTTTGGAAACTGAATCCGCGAGACTTATGGTTTGTAAAATTTGAAGTTCAATTTTGATAATTTTGCTTTATAAACCCAAATATACCTAATTTGTTACCTTGATTCTGCAAGTTTACTTTGCAGGTGTGCATATATGCAGAGGAAAACACGTGAATAATAAGAATTTTATGTGAGTGGAGTGACGAGTGGCAAATATACGTTTTTTGTGATCTCACATGGCGTAACAAGTGAAGCTCATAAGGACCATGTCTAAATAGTCAAGGATTTGTTGTATGAAACGCCTAAACCGTCATATCTAGCTCTTTAAAATGCTTCCATCGTCCGATTTACGTTGATACGACATGACCCCCTTTTCTAATAGGGAACGTCTTCGGCATAAATATTTTAAAAAACATTAGCTATCTCGTGGTACGTTATTTCGCTAGCCATAGTGTGATTTGTTTTAAATTATGTTATAAAGGGATTAGTTTGTCATGTTAATTAGTGTTGTACATGATTATGTGTTTAAGTTTGTATTTCCCACATAGGTATTTAGTATTTAGTTATGTTTGTTTTAAATTTATAATTTTGTTTATAAATAGATTAGTCAAGTGGAGTATAAGTGTTTTAATAGTGTCATAGAAGATTTGATGTATGTTCTCAAAGTTTAGTTAATTTAAAAATGTTTTTCTTTATAAATGGATGTATTATTATGTGAACTAAATGTTATGAATAATATGTATTTCTATTTTATGGAAAGGGGGTGGATTATACAAAATGACATATATTTGAATCTCACGATGTATTTTATTGAGTAAGTACCACTCACCGAGGGTTAGAGGTGACTAAGGAAGGCCAAACAACATCTTTCGTCAATTTCTTAACGAAGAAGACACAAATGGAATAGTGACAAACCAATATATAATATAATAGTTGATGCTAAGGACAATTCTTAGTAGTAGTGGGGATCGTTAGTGTTTTTCACGGTGAGTGCTAGTTATCATGTGCAACAACTACAAATGTGACAACAAAGACACAATCTTCAAATTTTATATGTTTTTAGTTGTATTGTATGTGTAGTACTTGTATTTTTCTCTTGTTGTGATGATAATGTGAAGATCTAGATGACATGTATTATAGTAGATGTTCTTGACAAGTGATATAGGCATGCCATTCCCTTACTTTTTGACGGATTCAATTAAAATGTGTTAGTTTGTGGTACATGTATTCACACGAATAGCTTGATCGGTCCTTGTTCATGATTGATATGGTTCCCATAGTCAATGTGAGTGTCAAAATTATCTGCAAGCTCCGAGCAATATGTTGCTTTGTTCTAAAGTAGTGTTTTCTCCTCATATTCATACTAGGGAAAAATATCAGAAATAATAAGTTAGTACACATTAATAAGTGAGTGAAAATATTATTTATATGTGTGAGTAAATGTTTAAACAAATCACATAGAGAAACTTTGCAAGAAATTTTAAAATTGTTACACCATATGTAAGAATTTAACGATTTATGAGATAAACTTAAACTACTTTGTTTTAGGAGATGAAAGACCAATATATTTTCAACTTTCATTATAAAATAATATAATGAAGAACAAACGATTTGATGGTGTGGCATCTAATCCAAAATTACAATCAAAATGTCTTAAAGGCGTGCTTATAAGAAATTATTCACATATTTTTATTTTTCCTTACTAGTATAATACATTATCTAGGATGCCTTATGGATTTCCTTTTGGGAAGTAACTTCGTTAATATAACAATCTAAATGAACAAAAGATTTATAACTAATTGTGACATATGGTTCCATTCTACTTTGTTGGTATGGAACCAACCTGTGCAATAATTAACCAAAAATAATTTAAAACCGAAAACTTGCATCGTTTGACACAGAAGTCTTCACACCTTTACAATAAGTCTAATATCTTCTTATGTAGTGAGATTGGGGTTTGTCTATTATTAAACATAGACGAGGTTGAATGGCAAGTAATTAAGGGATGTGGAATGCATAAAGAATCTCTATTTTATTGAGTATGGAGATATTTTGAGAGTTGAAAATTAATCGACGTCTATATTTATAGTAGAAGATCCATCATTAAAAAGAGTTGTAAAGTCTAAGAGATCAATGGAAGAATTATTGTGACCAACAATTGTGTTACTTATTTTGTTTCAACTCTTGGTCTTATAGACTAATTGATCTTGTGGACATTATTAAAATCATTCATTCATATCCTTGTTTATATTGTACATGGAACACACGGATACATATCTTTTATTTAGTTCAAATGTTTCATATACCAAATATTTTCATTTATTTATTTCTAAAAACACATCTTTTAAGAACATTAAAGGTATTATACTTATTTTGCAAGTAAAAATAAATATAGTATATTTTTGAGCTCATATGATTTTGTTGGTATTGCTAACCATTTTTCAACGTAGCTTCCATTGTACAAATGCGTATTTTTTCTAAGAAATAGTTAATATATTTTTATAGTGTCATTGATGTAGAAATGAGTATAATTTTAGGAAATTTTTTTTAATTATTTATTCCTTTTTTGAGAAAAATGTCAATTATTTTTCATGGAGGAATTGATAGCCCTAGTCCAAATACCACTCTTCGCAAAACCATGGGAGCTACATAAACATTTTTATTGTTTTGTGAAACAATGTTCGAGGTTGAGTCCCGTCACACTTGCAAGAAACTTTGTATAAAAATTCTATTTGTTACATTTTGAGCACCTCTTGTGATTAATTTTGTCCATCAATGGAATATTTCTCGACCTTCTACGTGATAACTTTATAGGATATTTTTATACTTTTTGTATAGTATCTTTAAATTTGCTAATTATTATGACCACGACGTAAATTTCAAAATATGAGAATATATGAAGTTTTAATTTATTTACTTGATAGAAAAAATTATTAACTGAAATTGTAAGAAGGGTGTCCACTCCAACTACTACCTAGGGTGCTTCCAACCTTTAATTTGGCTCTATACAATATGCATGCAATTTATGTTACTATATAATAATATTAAAAAAGCGGGTCAACTAATATTGAATCTTTAGGTAAATTGTTTTACTATAAATTTCACGAAATTGCCTTTGAACGCCTATTATTTTTCAATTGAGACTATGTTTATGGATGATGGTGTTGTGTAACTTCGCTCAAGCCTAGTTAAGTGTACAATATATTAAAATAAATGTGCCATGTGAAAAATTGTAAACATGTCATTTCGTTCATGATATTAAATTATCGTTACAATTTTTAATTTTGTTCTATGCAAAGTTTCTTTGTATCAAATTCAAGTAAAGCAGAAAAATGGAAGCCTCCTCTTTGACCCCCACAGCTGAACAATCTCATAGAAGAGGTTCAAATTTCATTGAACCTAATGCAGCATGAAAAGATTTGATTAAATGTAATGGGGATAGTAACTATAACTTGGACCTATTCATGGGACACTTAAAACAATTCAGGTAGTAGGTTGCGAATATGCCCCTTTTGCAAAACGAGGAAAACTAATTCAATCGCACAAGTTCAATACTATTTGATTGGTATAAGGAAGAAAAAGAGAGATCAAGATTCACACAAATAATCCCAAGTGAGAAAGGGGGATTTAATTGAAGAGTGGACAATTCTGGAGTCCATCAAACCCATTTTCAATTCGGCACCACAATAATCATGAGAGCCACAAGTTGGAGATGATATGGATAGCCCCCCTCAAAATCCAACACAAGAAACTTCTTCTACGTAATGCAAGACGAATAAAGAAATGTATGATGATATAAATTAAAAAAATATAGACAATGTTATTGGGAGATTATTTGTTGGTTGTGGCTTGCCATTTAATATTGCTCAGCCCCTCTTATGCAAAGATGGCGTGCATATGAAAAACAATGCTCCAAAGGATATGTGCCCCCTACTTATGAAGAGCTTCAAACAATAATTTTGAACGAGAAAGCACAAATTGAGGCTAGATTGAAAGACAGAAGAATCTTGGTCACATACAAGTGTTTCAATCGTTTCAAATGGGTGGACTAATGTCACTTATAGACTATTTATAAACATTCGTATATCCTCCTTTAAAAGTATCATGGTTTTAAAGGCACGACACATCTAGTCATGTAAAGGATGCATCTTATTTGATAGGTTTATTTCTAGAAGTGATTAAGCTTCTAGGAAGACATAATTGGTGCAAAATATTATTAGATGTGAGCATGATTGAAGACAAAACAATAATGGATTTATATTATTAGATGTCGAGGGAGGATCAAATAAAGAATAGATATATTGGGTAGTCTGGCAATGGTATGCAGATTCATCTTCTATGCAAAACAATAATGGATTTTTTCCATGCAAGTAACAATTATGAGCCATATATGTAGGATGTTTTTGAAAATCTTGAATGTATGAGGGAGACTCTTCATAATGTTTTGATAAGGGGGCACCTTCTTTTGATTGACAAACAAATGATTTATTTTGGGTATGTAGTGACCGGAGGTGGAGGCTCAATAGTCCTCCTCAATTATTATTTGTTCACTTCATCTAGGATAGTTTGATAAGAAACCAATGATTTATTTTGGGCATGTAGTGACCGGAGGTGGAGGATGCTCAATAATCCTCATCTTTGTATCGTTTTTCCACTTGAGCCAAGGTGGTTTGATTAAAAACCCAATGATTTATTTTGGTCATGTAGTGACCGGAGGTGGAGGATGCTCAATAGTCATCATCACTATATTGTTTTTCACTAAACCATAGGTGTTTTGATAAAAATGTTGGAGTGGAGATCACTCTCTCACTAGGATCATTCCAATAGCATTATCATCACCACAACCATGGAAAACTTACACATAGTAGAGGAAAATATTGAGACAAAGCAAATGGATCAATAATGTCTCTTAATATTATTTAGCTCATAAATAATTAAAAATCTCATATATCAAATACAAGGAGGGAGTGTCTATTATAAGTTTAAGAGGTGGTTACACAAAAAACTAATGGATTGTTGAGAAACCCTCAAAATAGAATAATCCCGAAGAATTCAAACAAACTCCATGTACGTGTGAGGGATTATCTCGAACAATAATAAACAACTCCCAAAATAAGTTTGCACTTGATACTAAATTAGATTAGATAGATAACATCTAGATAAACTAGGCCTAGTGTGAACATACAACTCCAACACCCTCCCTTAAGCGCAAAATTGGGAATGAGAGATGATCAAAGTTAGGAGACAAATCCAAATATGGGCCTCAACAACTAGGCCTTATTAGTAACCATTTACAAACAAGCTGAAACAAAGAATTACCACATATAAAAATGTGTCATCGCAAGGTACCCAAAAAACAAGTAAATACAATAAAGCGGGAAGAGCACTATCCTACTCTTGCACGGTGTCATAAGAAGCAACTCATATACTCACTAAAGAGGATGTTTGGTATACATTGTGGTCTAGATCCACTATTCAAACCAAAAAAAAACTCACACTATAATACAACAAAATAGCT
Source organism: Taxus wallichiana var. yunnanensis (assembly GCA_018340775.1). Lineage (NCBI taxonomy): Eukaryota > Viridiplantae > Streptophyta > Pinopsida > Cupressales > Taxaceae > Taxus > Taxus wallichiana. The sequence continues at coordinate 179,138,899 of CM031238.1, read as the reverse complement.
TCACTTTAGAAAAAGGGCAAACTCAAATAATCATTGAAAGAGAATATCATAAGTGGTGTCGATAGTACAAATAACCACCAAACATAATTCAATCTACTGCCAAAAAACAATGTGCCACAAACCAAGAACTATTGCCAAGACAAGGACACAAGGCTTAGAAGCATGATTTGCACCAAATACCCCATACTTCTATATGGGTGTAGTAACACAATCAATTTGTATGGGTGGACGAATCAACTACTCAAACATTGACACGCTGACATTGGGTTTCACCAACTAGCTCCACTACAAAAGAGTGTCAACATGTCAAAAAAGTGCCAAAATACAAATGAAATATACCTCTCAAGAAGTTGGCCAAGGTGGCAATAAAAAAGTCATGCAATTAAAGGAGAGAAAAGTGTTTAAAACGGAGCATAAACGCATTAAAAAAGTCCACAACTTTGTAGACTATGATACTACAAAATTGTCCCATACAAAATATCATCACTAAGTGATGCAAAATTCTAGAATGTTGTCAATCTTTAAATGATATCATTTGAAATAGGAGAATCGCCCTACAGCTGCCAAAGAAAATAGCTCAAACAAGGAGCATTATAATGCAAGAGGAATGAGTGAATCAAAAAGCTAAATGATAGAGGAGTCACGGTTGCATTGTCCTCTCAATGAACACTTATGTTATCGCCACAAGTCATCAGAGATCCATCCCAAATGAACATAGAAGGTTGAGGAAGATGCCTGTATATGATTTAGTGCGAAGCGCACAACTGAAGCATGTAAGGGAACATCGTAAGGTGTGTTGGGTTGATCATGTTTGACAACTAAAATCTCATATTTCTCAATCCGAGTGAATGTGCAACATAACTCATGATCCCCGCGAAGAGTCGAGCAAACAAAAACAAGAGCTTTGTCAACAAGTGATCCCAATGAATTATCTACATCAAAACCAGTGTTGTGGCAAATGTCACTTAACACGTTGAATAGGGAAAGCAATACCATGTGAATGTCTGTCAATACCTCCACCAAAAATCCTACAAATCGAGCATGCAAGGACCAAAATTGTGTTGGGAAATATATTTGTTAGTGCTCCATTAATTATATGAGTTGGTAGAAAATAATATTGTTACAAGTTGTTTCAACAACTCACGTAGAGAGAAATATTTGTTAGGAGATTGTTAGCAAAGAGTAGTTTGTATTGTTACGAGTTGTTTCAACAACTCACGTAGAGAGAAATATTTGTTAGGAGATTGTTAGCAACAAGTAATTTGTTCCCTACTTTGTAGGAGGTTGTTGTGCCTACCTCTGTGGCTATATATTAGCCATTGTATTAGCAGAAATAATACAATGTGAAGAATATTATTGTCTTGTGAATGTGTTCGGCTCTCTGATCCTTTATAAATTAAAAGTAATCTTTTCAAAGGATATAAATTAAAAGTAATCTTTTCAAAGGAGCCGGACATGTGAGCAAAAGGAGTATATGCAAAGTGTGCAACTAAAATAGGAACATATCAAGATGTAGAAGCATGAGGTGCATCAACAAGTGCAACAAGCTTGGTAGCAAAAGTTATAATAGGAGCATTAGGAGCAAGCTCGGTGATCGAAAAATTAAGGCAAAGTATGTGCGGGAGTAGTAGGTGGAGTAGAAGCGGGTTTTGAATGTCTATAATAAAAGAGGGATGTTGCACAGTCCATAATTGTTGTCGAGAGCAAATGGGATCATCTATCTTGTGCGAGAGGAAGAAAAGAAGAGTCGTCTCTTTAATTTTTTGTTCTCTTCCACAAATTTGACCATGCCTTGCTAAATGGAATAGACTTCAAGAAAACATTTCATTATCGTATTGAAGGGTAGGGAGCCATGCCGAAGAGCAAGAGAGGTAGGAAGGGGCAAAGAAAGGAGTAAGAATAAAGTTTTGAGTGTGAGGGGACCTAACAACTTCTCGAGACCAAGTTCACCCTCTGCTCTTCGACACACAAGAGAATAAATGCTACCAAGTAGAGAGGGTCACCCAAAAGTCTTGAACAAGCCGACTCGGCAATAGGGGTTTGAGGGTGGCATCCCCAAATGAGTCCACAGCAACACCCCGACGCCAAGCATAATTTAAAGGGGAACAACTTTGAAATGACTCAAAAAATGTCAATTTAAGAGAATCCCCCATTTATAAATAATTTTGCCCTCTTTTTACAAATTTTTCTGTCTTTTTACAAAATAATTTAATCACAAAAAAATTGCTCTCTAAATGCTCCCCACTTATTACAAATTAATAGTTTCTATTTTTTTTTTTTAACAATTGACTACATCCCACAAAAAATAAAGCCACCTTTCTTTTTAATATTTTCCCTTCTAAAATTTTCTTTTCAAAATTGTAAAAAAAAGAAGAGAAATGTTTTGAACTCTTGACCACTAGATTGCTAATTGAAAGTTTAAACAAAATTATAACAACTAACTCACTTAAACCGCTGACAACTATATATGTGAGAAAACTTATAACTCTTACCTCAAAAGAGTTTGAAAAAAAAAAACAACCAACTAGAATCACCGAGTTGGCATGTGTGTTGACAGGGTGAGCTAGAGAATCCAATGACCGGTCGGGATGGCTCCACATTTTGAACCTAAGGTTGTGACCCTAATCACTAAACTACCATTGCAATTTGTTTTGAAAAAAAGATTTAGAGAGGAAAGTCGTTTTGGATTTCACATAGGCCCATTAAGCTCACAATCGAGTTGTCCACAAGATCCGTTGAGGGAGGCGAGAAGTAAGGTTGGAACCAAGCTACAAAGTTGTCACTGGTTCGCCAAAGCCAAGAGTGAGATTAGCGAAGAGAGGGCCAAGACAACACAAACTTGAGCTGAAGTCACAGGGCCAAGTTGTGCAAACCCCTCAAAATAAGAAAATTCCCCAAGAATGTGGATCAAACAAATTTCATGTACATGTGAGGGATTATCCCCAACAATAATAAACAACTCCCAAAATAAGCTTAACTCTTAGTTGTAGTGTGCAATAATACTAAACTAGGCTAGATAGATAATATCTAGATAAACTAGGCCTAGTGTGAATACACAACTCAAACAAAAAAAAACAATGATTAATTTGGGCATGTAGTGACCAAAGTTAGTGGAAGCTCAATAATCCTCTTTATGTTAGTGTTTTTTTACTTAATCCAAGGTGAATTGATAAGAACCCATTGATGGACGAGGCGGCAGAATTTGGATGTCAGCTTTATATTAATAGGTACCATCCAATTACAAATGACCGTGCAAAAATAAAAAAGAGTGGAGAATATATCAAAATAGATGGAAAATTTGTCCATCTTGATGTTGCTTATGAGCGAAATTGTTTGAAAATCACAACATTTTGGAAGTCATGGGAATGACATGCCCTTGCTTAAGAACACGAGCGTATTTGTTTTCTGGTAAAACTTAATAAATTATTTATTAAAAGCTTTCCTAATTATGCACAAGGCAACTACACCAATTGGTGGTACAATGTCATTATTCTACTTGAGCAATGAGTCATGAAGTCTCTATTTAGTAAAGTGATTCGCTGCGCTCACTTCTAAAGCCTAAAAACCCTCTACCTTATCCCCCTTACATCAGTGAGAGTCCTTGTTTAAAATTTAAACCAATTGTTAATTAGTTAGAAGTTATTTTGTTTCAATAAACCTACGAAAGAAAATGAAGTGAATATACATTCGTTTAATCAATGAGTCACAATATGCTAGGAAAGCAGTGGATCTTGTTTGAGTTCATTCCAAACTGCGCATTTTAACTCAAGCTTTAACAAATACAAATTCAGTCCTCATAAGATGTGGTGGCAGGTCATTGGATGATGGTAATGACGATTTTTCCATTGAGCTGCTTGAGGATGATGCAAAAGACCTTTTGGTTCCAAAGGTTCGACATAGTGTTTTTAAGGTCTAGACAACAAAAGCTCGGGACCACCTCCCACCGCAAGCGTAGCAAGGTCCCATTAGGTTTATGCTATTTGTTCTTCAAATTGTTTTTATACATTAAAATTTGTTTATGCACCCAAGATCATACTAGATGTAATGTTGTTTCCATTTCATATGATGATGATTATGAAGATTTGTAGTATTAAACATGCACTTTCTTTCTTTTAGAAAATGTAGTGCTTTTGTATCTTTTGGTTTCATGTCTTTTTTAAGTGGTAAATGATGATTATGAATTTATGATCATCCCCTGGGTGCCACATTTATTGTGGAGCCAACTTTGTGAATTGATCTTGTAACCATTCTTTAATAAGTCCCTTTTCCTAATGCAAAGCCCTCAAGTTTGGATTCATGTGTTATAACTACTAAAACTCAATAAATATGACATACATGTATGTGTAAGGGAAACCATTTCTGATTCCTTTCATTTGCAACCTCAAGAAACCTGTCTTCTGTTGTGTTGTCGTTTCCATCATGTTTCTGGTTTTTGGTTTCTGGTAGCATAGCTCAAAATGAAATGCAATACTCGAGCTTTGTAACTGTGCTGGTTGTAATAGTTTTTTTTTGGACTAGACACTCCATCATATTTATGTGCAATAGCATATCTAGTGGCTTGATAGCTAAGCTCTTTTTTGTTTCTGCAAAAGTTTGTTTTGCTGTAGTCATTTTTAAAGAAAATGACTGCAACATTGATCTTTACCGCCACCCCAGTTTTGATTAGACAAGGGTAATGGGACATTGTTAAAATCTTTCATATAAATACAATCTTCTCTTCTTTCAAAATAAAAAACTTAATGATGACATTATTCATATTTACATTCCATGCAACCTTGTAGATATTGCATCATTTCATTGAATCTAGTCTTTCCAAAATCCTGTCCGTGGAACAACACATTGATGCTTGGCTGTGAAAATTTCAACAAAGATTTTGAAGGAAAACAATAGTGGTGATGCAACTTATACCAAATTACATGCCTCAAAAAATATTAAGAACTCATGTATTATGCTTTACTCCAAAAGAAATAAAGTTAACATCTGTATTATCTGATAATTTCCAGCTGTGCCTTAAAGGGTCGTAGGTAAGTCCTGCCATCTCCTGGACCTGTGTTGTGTTTGCCAACAATGTATTACATAACAAACACTGGATTTAAGAATAATGATTCTCAATACAATATAATTTTCTATCCAATCACAGGGGACAGGTTGTTAATCCTTACCAATATAGAAGCACGCTTCATGAGCAAAACAAGCTCATCTGGAGTAACTAAATTGGACCAATCATGTGTTCCTCTTGGAAGCTGCAGATTGTAAAACGTCTTTCAATGTCAGTAATAAGCAACAGAGAAAGTTCATGTTCATTCAACAGTATTATATTACAGGTATATACAAATTGACAAGGGTTCTAATATAGATACTTTTAGAAAATACTTATTACATATTTTAGTGCTTTAATCTATAATCCTATTAAATATTTTGGTGTTTTAATATAGAATCCTCTAAATTTCCGAGTTTCACAGTGCAGTATTCATACAAGAGTTGAGCAACAGTGGATTTTCCTGAAGGCCTTATCTTTATTTCAGTTTGCAGTCTGGTATGCCCGTAGACATATATTCATATATGCTAAAACCAATACAAATATTACAAAATAGTTCACAACTTTAACCACCCCTAAATTTTCTTTGTTTCTTTTAAATAATCCCTGCCCGATCCATCATGAGATGAACAACTAGCAATACATTCATGATTCAAAATTTGAATCTCAAAGATTCAAACTACAAGACTCAAATAGAAAGGATTTCCACAATCTATATATTCATAATTTGAAGTTTCATCTCAAACTAAAAAGGTATGATAAACAAAATAGAATTCCATAAAAAGAAATTAGACATGCGCATGTAACTCAAAAGTCAGACTTAAAAGTTAATATAGAAAAATATAACAGCTAAGAATTTTTTTGAGTGTGTTTGTGATGCAAGAGCATCCAGGATCACTTGCAATCATGCATCACATAAAAACATGGTAGTCTAGTATTATGCAAGTTGTGACTGTGCCAAGTCTTTGTTATCTGTTCTGTGCAAGTGTTCTGCTCTAGAATCAAGTTTGTGTGTTTTTGCAAGACTCTTGTTCCATGCAAGTGTCTTTTATAATTTTTCATTTCTGCCAATGTATGTGCTAAGGTTGTAATGGTCTAATGAGGTGTTTTGTGCATAGTTTTTATTATGCAAAAGTGTTGTAGTGTTCCATGCTATAAGTTGATACATGCTGTAATATCCCCTTCCCATTCGAAGACCTTTGGCCTATTTTGTCAACCCGACGGCCAAAGGAAAAATATAAGGGTGGCTTAAGTTATATTTAATTATTATAAAGTGCCATTAATAAAAGAAAAAAATATATAAAGCACTTATAATAATTTATATGACTTAATAATTATTAAATCAAGGATGGAAAAGGCCCAAATATAAATTGTTATCCATCCTAGGTGAAAAGGCGACTTGCCTTAGAAGGGGGAATGGGAACATAGAAAGGATAAATGCCCATTTTACTATGTATTTCCCCTAGAAAAATGTGACTTGCATTAAGAGAGAAAAAGTTGTTGGAAAAAACATTTAATATGGGAAAATATTAAATGCTTGCATAGGGAAAATCCTTGGGAACTAATTGGATATTGTAAAGGTTGTTTTGGGTCTCTTCTTCCTTTATAAGGAGAAGTCGACTTGAAGGGAAAGATATTCCATACCATTTGATATTTTCTAATTTGTGTCTTAAGCTTGTAGCTTATGCATATTCTTTCATGTGCAACTGTTGTTTGCAAATATCCAACTTGTGGATTAAGATCCCACAGGAACCCTAGCTTTGGTGGTGAGAGATCCATCCCTAGCTAGCAGGGCATTCTTCGGTAGTGAGAGATCTACCCTAGCTTGTCAAATTTGGAGCTGAATTGATGCCCTAAATGTGTTGGGCGTCCTACTTTTTAGGGAAAAATTAGGGTTTTGTGTTTGCTGTGCGAAAACTATTTTTGGAATATTATTCTTCATATTTTTTTGGCCCAAAATCCAAAGTTTCAGCTCATTTGGACTTTTCTAGCAAAAGATATTAATTTTAGAAGTTTTCAATTGTTTAGGGCACGCTGTAAATTTCTGGCAGCATTCATTATTTGAAAAATTTCAAAAACAGTTCTATAATATTTGTTATTGTATTTGCAAGCTCCATTTAAAATTTCAAGAGATTTGAGCAAGTATTTTTGGAGTTATCCATTATTTTCTGTTCGCTGCCCTAGATTTAATTTTCTGCAAAAATCAGATTTCTGTTTGGCTGCAATTTGTCTATATTTTGCATATTTAAAGTTGGGATTGCCTAAAATCCGTTTAGGGGTAAAATAATGTCCATTGGGAACATTACAAATGGTATCGGAGCATTGTTCCTCCAGCCTGTGTGGGTTAAATATGGCAAATTGGAAAGTTTTCAATATGGGTTTTATGAAGGAAATGTTCACCAACATGGTGAAACAATAGGAAACCACTAACCTTTATTTGAGCCAGCTCACTCAGAATTTAAATAAAAGCGAGTCTTGGGACAATCGGAAAAAGGTGAGAACAATAATAAAAGGCATCCAATAGAGGTGATTGATGAGGATTCTTGTTGGAGGAAATACCAATCTTTGAGTAAGGGTTTCAGAGATAATATGCCATTTCCAGATTATTGCATGATGAAGATTGGTAGCAAGCCCAAGCGAGGTCATCATATGCTGGTACTGAATTACAAAAGAACTCATTTGAAGAAGAAGAAGCTTATAGAGAAAAAGGTATGATTTCCATTGAGAAAAATAATTGCATTAATGAAACTTTGCTTGTTAGAGAAATTATTCCAGCTCAAGAGAAGAAATTTGTATATGCAAGTAAGGAGGATGTAATGGAAACTCTAAAAAGGTGTGAGGAGTGGAATAACAGAGCTAGAGCTGCTAAATTGATAGCCGCTCAAGCAAGACAACACCTACAAGAGTTCAAGGAAAAGATGTCTTCACTTAGTGGGCAGCAGGGTATGAGGAATGTCATTTCTCAAGAGAGGGCAGCCGGGAGCATGGAAATACCTTTCAAAGGAGGGCTGATTGCATAGATTAAAGATGGTGTGGAAGAAAGTATGCCATCTCATTTATTGCAGCAGCTGATTTATGAAGAATTTCAGCCCATTGTAGACACGAATACTCAGATTTTGGGGCAGCAAAGTCAAGACATTTTGAAGACCAAGATTGGCGAGGATGTTGGTGATATTCCAAGGTATAAAGAGCATACTAATGTGTCTTATTTATTGTTGCCTATTTATTTTCATCATGAGATGCATGCCAAAGTTTACATTATGGAGTTTGATGAACCATTGCTCCAAGTATATGTATGTGAGCATCTTGTGGATGATATATGGTGGCAAGTTTTAGTTCACTTGACAGGAACAGGTGCCAGGCTTGCGGATCACTTCAGCGTGTTTTGTCTCTTGTGCATGACACTTGGACAAAGCAAGATCAGAATTGCTTGAGGGCAAGCAATTTTGGGAAGGGAGGATTGTAATATCCCCTTCCCATTCGAAGACCTTTGGCCTATTTTGTCAACCCGACGGCCAAAGGAAAAATATAAGGGTGGCTTAAGTTATATTTAATTATTATAAAGTGCCATTAATAAAAGAAAAAAAATATATAAAGCACTTATAATAATTTATATGACTTAATAATTATTAAATCAAGGATGGAAAAGGCCCAAATATAAATTGTTATCCATCCTAGGTGAAAAGGCGACTTGCCTTAGAAGGGGGAATGGGAACATAGAAAGGATAAATGCCCATTTTACTATGTATTTCCCCTAGAAAAATGTGACTTGCATTAAGAGAGAAAAAGTTGTTGGAAAAAACATTTAATATGGGAAAATATTAAATGCTTGCATAGGGAAAATCCTTGGGAACTAATTGGATATTGTAAAGGTTGTTTTGGGTCTCTTCTTCCTTTATAAGGAAAAGTCGACTTGAAGGGAAAGATATTCCATACCATTTGATATTTTCTAATTTGTGTCTTAAGCTTGTAGCTTATGCATATTCTTTCATGTGCAACTGTTGTTTGCAAATATCCAGCTTGTGGAGTAAGATCCCACAGGGAACCCTAGCTTCGGTGGTGAGAGATCCATCCCTAGCTAGCGGGGCATTCTTCGGTAGTGAGAGATCTACCCTAGCTTGTCAAGTTTGGAGCTGAATTGATGCCCTAAATGTGTTGGGCGACCTACTTTTAGGGAATTAGGGTTTTGTGTTTGTTGTGCGAAAACTATTTTTGGAATATTATTCTTCATATTTTTGGCCCAAGATCCAAAGTTTCAGCTCATTTGGACTTTTCTAGCAAAAGATATTAATTTTAGAAGTTTTCAGTTGTTTAGGCACGCTGTAAATTTCTGGCAGCATTCATTATTTGAAAAATTTCAAAAACAGCTTCTATAATATTTGTTATTGTATTTGCAAGCTCCATTTAAAATTTCATTTGAAAATTTTTGGAGTTATCCATTATTTTCAGTTCGCTGCTATTTAATTTTTGCAAAAATCAGATTTCTGTTTGGCTGCATTTGTCTATTAGCAAGTTCCTAAAATCCGTTTAAGTAAAATAATGTCCATCACATTACACACGCAAGATTTGATTATTGCAAGTATTTTCTAGAAGACTTATCAAGAACCATGGTATCTTCTAGAGTTCATAACTGAGTTCCCTCAAAAGGAGCTTTAGTGCAAGGTTTCATCACTTGGCACAAAGGAAGGTGACTTCAGATGCAGGATAGTCACTTGTTTTATTGGCTGTAATGCATCAAGCTTTTCTAAGAGCTCGCGTTAACAACGTATGTTCTTTTCGATGGTGTGCATCTGCCCTTTTTCAGAGTTGTTAAAATTTTGTGGAGCAGTTTAGAGGTCTATTGCAAACATAAAACTTGCCGGCATTGTTGTAGAGCCGACATGGATTTCAAATCCAATAATTCAAACCATTGAGCGGACTTAGTTTGCATCGATTGTTTGGGTCCTATCTCGCATAAAGGATTGGGACAAATGGTAGCATCTTCTAGAAGACTTCATCAAGAACCAGAGTATCTTCATAGAGTTCATAAGCTGAGTTCCTTGCAGATCAAAAGGAGACTTTTGGAGTCGATAGTGCAAGGTTTCATCATACAGGTCACTTGTAAATACGAGGAAATATTGTAAGTAGGTGGGTCTTGTGATTATATAAGCATGCCACTACTCTTGTCTTAGGGATGAATCCTGCACGATAGATGATATATTATGGACTAGGCAGTTCAATGTGTAGGTTGTAGTGCTATACTTGCACAGACTGTGAGTTAGCAAGCACAGATTTTGGGATCTATAGTTGTTGAGCAGCCTACTTGTGAGATAGCTATTTGTGTTGTCATATATTACTTTCTGTGATTTAACAAATATAGTTGAGTTCAGAGTTCCATGTATTGTGTTTGTGTGTGGCATTATATGCATAGTATTCCGCTGAGTATTCTGAGGGCTGAGTGCTCTAAGGCATCTCTTGATTGAGACCCCTAACCGCAGCTGCATTAGTTTGTGTTTTTCTGTTTTACCACGTTGGCATTCATAATTGAATAAAGTAATCACAACACATCACATACAATCAATGACCAATCTGGTGTTTGATCATCATCTGATCTTTCTTTCTTTCACCTGCGATTCATTCCATTTCTGGAACAATCTGCAGACTGCACCAAATCCATGTTTGATAGGTATTGCTGAAAAATGTATCAAGGGAAAATTAAGTATTGGTCCTGGAGGCCTAGGGGCAGATAAGTGCAGCTATACTATAATAATTTATCATAAGCATCATCGATCATCATTAGCTAGAAGCTACAAATGGAACAAAATAAGCATCATCTTCACCCTGTTTAGTTTGCAGTGATGTGTAACCGTACAATCATGTTATCTCATAAAATAACTGTCAACTGACATAGCATGAATGAGTTTTTCTTCTGACCATTGATTGCCTCATTTGCTATTAGTATTTAACATTCTTTACTTACTCGATAGGTAAAAGTACACAAACTAGAATTTACAAAAATCTCATGGGTGTCAAAATTGGAACACAACTTTTCTATTATGATAATTGCATTCCATAAAAGGAGAACAAAAACATAAAAAAAAACAACACCTGACAGAGGAAGTCAAAAGATATATACGACATCTGAAACTGAGAAACCTGAAAAGGGCAAATCACTATGGACATAGCCAAAAACATAACAGAAGATAATAAAAGAACTATACTGCTTCCATAGAGAGAAAGGATAGATTTGTTAGCAATGGAAGTGATAGTGCTTCATACATCCCAGTATCTCATTACTACCATCTTCAATCTGAACTGCTATACTGTCATCAAGGCCTGAAACACTGTCCTCAGTTTTGCCAGCCACATGAGCTTCCAGACTATTAATTTATTCTACATCTATTCAAGTTGAAGAAACTCCGCATTACAATTGCACTTCCCCTGCCTGCCCCCAAACTCCTCCACCTTCTGTGCCCAAAACAAAGCAGCGGGGACTCACTCATCACTCTTCTGAAAAACTGGAGCCTCCAGTTGTGACAACAGGAAGTTCATATTTAGGAAGAAGTCTTCCCTTTCATTAGTGTCATTCTGATGTTAAATATTTGGAAAGTCAAAGTGCGAAATGCCTCAACTAAATATGAAGGTCTATATCCTCCAACAGGTAGCGGTACAGAAAGATATATACCATCTCTGATTCAGATCCACTTTCACAATCTCCGAAAAAGTCAGTCCAGAAGTCATACAAACATGGGGTCCCATCCCCTTCAATGGAGAACATCCCTATCATAACCTAAGTCACCTGACGCGAGGACACGGGACATGCAAATGCAAGTATCCGACATGGGACACTTCGACCCTAGAAACAGGACACAAGGGGCACTTGCATTTGTGTCCTGTTTCGGTCGAAGTGTCCTGTGTCAGATACTTGCATTTGTGTGTCCCGTGTTATATATATATATTGCGAATTGCAAATACAAAAATGAATTATAGACATAAATGTTATTAGAACAATAACAAAATATTGATACAAGTTACAACTTACAACTAGTTACTACATCAATGATGAATCATGATCAAACACACAAGAAATTAGAATATTGAACAATGAATACATAAAATAGAGGTTTAGAAATTAAAACCATAAACTGCAGTTTTCTCATTGAGTCATTTGATGCCATCAAAATAAAAATGTATTACATAAATAGCAGATACTGATTCACTGAAACAAAATAACCGATACTATAGGTGGGAATGCCAATGGCAAATACAAAATAGGATAGATACTAGAATCGTAGATGGAAGAATCTCATAGCTCGTTAGTAGTCCTCCATGTCAAAATCATCAAGATCACCACCACTGCCACTGGTCTCTCATCCATCCTCCTCTCGGATCTGCATTTGCTCGTGTGGAGGATGACCCCTCAAGAGGATCACTATCATCAAAAGTGACTGGCTCTAGCATTGGTTCATTAAGATCCAAGTTGGCTAATGCCAACTCAACGTTGTTGTCCAAACCCATATCATCAAGAAATACATCCCACATCTTTGTCTTTCCCTTCAAACTCGTCCCTCTTTTTCTAAATAAGACGGGTTAGAGTGTGCATACACCATTATCTCTACTTTGGACTGCTCAAGCCCGCTCTTCTTCAAAGTGTGCAAATTCCCATATGTGCTCCAATTCCTCTCGCAACAAGAGGTTGAAGTAACCTGAGAGAGGAGCCTCATGGCTAACTGTTGTAGAATAGGGCATGCTGCCCCATGGGTTCCCCACCAAGCATAGGGCTTCTTAACCCCCTATCTTTGAGCACATCATAGCCTCCAAATCTCCCAGTGCTAGTGGAAAACTCTACGAAGCCCTGCTCTACCTCATCAAGGGATGCTCTGTCCTAATATATCCTATTAAATGCTACCTTCATCCGCTCTGAAATCTCACTATCCATGTGTGGAAGGAATGCGTGAAGGCCCGTCATTGAGCCACTCAAGATTGTAGTACTTGGGATGCAATGAATGAGCCAAGCAATGCAAAGGTGTGCAATTCTTCTCCCACCTGGCGATAAGAATATCCCGTATGGTGGTGAAAAAGATCTTTGTTGATGTCCCATACTCAGGGCACTCATTCTATACAATAACATTCTTCACGGACTCAATCATGGAGTCCCACCCCTCATAAACCTCTCCTAAGATGGGCTGGTCCATGTCTGCAATCCACAACAAAGAAATGATAGGGTCCATGATCTTAATGGTAAGATCTACCCTATCCCACCAACCATCATCTAGCATTGTATCCTTGACCTTTTTTGAAGCATTTTGATCCGTCTTTCTCCAAAAAGACCAAAACTCTGAAATAACCATGGCCCCAAGAGCGCTCTTGACCTCCCTTAACCTCTTAAGCATGAGGAGGCAAACCAAGCATCTGCAATCTTCAACAATGATAGATTTGTGTACTCTTTATAGATTGTGAGGGCATTGGTATGGTTTTGTACAAAATTGCGGATATGGCGTGCATCATCAATGAGAGTTCCCATCCATGCCACATCCGAAGCAATAGATTTAAGTGCTAAATTCAAAGAATGAACAATGCAAGGTGTCCAAAATATCTGTGGATATTTAGTTTCCACAATCATGCCAGTAGCCTTGCAAACAAGTGCATTATCTGTGATAATTTGCACTCAAGAATTAACACCTACATCTTCAATGAATTTAATGAACAACTCACCCATATATTGCGCATCCTTGTATTTTCCAAGAGCATCCACCACTTTCAAGAAGACTGGTCCATTCTAGGATGCCACCATGAAATTGATGAGTGGATGTAATGCTGCATCCGTCCATCCATAAGAAACAATACTAACATTGGATGAGGGTTATGATGCTTTAATAGGTGATAATATTTTACCCACCTCCTTCTTTGCCTGCATCAACAATGTGGTTTTGAGCTTCTTTAAATTGGGAGGCACATACCCAGTTGGAGCTCATTCAAGTAGAGCTCAACACATCTTCAAAAACAAAGGAGACCGTGCAACATTAAATGAAATGAAGTTGAGATAGAATAAGAACCCAATGGTAAGATCAACCTCATCTCGTTGTTCTTGTTGAAAGATCCTATCCATTGGACCGCCACTAGGAGCTGGCCTCTTTCTTGCTGGCTGAAGTGCAGTCCCACTCCTAAACTTGTTGTATGGCTTCATCAAAAATGGAAGAGGATCCTCATTTTTGTTTGTCCTACTTGCTGCTGCCACCTTCCCCAAGCCAATATCATCCTCTTTTTTGTTGGGCAGCATTCGCTGATTTACATGATCCAATTCCACACTTAAGGCCCAACAAATGGCCCTTAACTCAATAGTAGGTGCTCTTGTATTCGACATGGCAGTAATTACATGTCCAAACAATATTTCCTCCCCCAACAACCTTTGCCCCAGGCCCTTGTTTTTTGTTACATACTTCCACAGCGGATATTTTTTATCTTGAGCTTGCTGTCTTGCTACAGCAGGGTCATTTGCAACACTGTCAGCTGCACTTGCAGCTCCACTTGCAGCAGATGGACTACTAATGGAGATGGATAAACTTGGAGGAGTGGGGGCAGCACCAACTCTGATATTCTTGCCTTTCCTTTGACCTTTACCAGCTGCCTTTGATGATTGAGCCATGATTTCTGTGGTATGAATGAAGAAAAACATTGCTGTTGGAGAAATGACAAATCTGGTTTGCTAGAATGCCTTCAAATCTCTCCAAATCTGGTTTTTATCATGGTCGACAATAAGAGCTTTTTCTATCGCTGAAAAGCGACAAAAATGAAGGGAATAATAGCTTTTAACCCCCTTCGATCTGTTTTTGCATGCATGTGTCTGGCACGTTGGGATATGTTTAGGGTACATGTCAGACATGCGTCAAACATGTGTCCTAACATGTCACATGTCGGACATGTGATATACGGATACATGACCCATTAGGACGTGTCTAGTATCCCAGATCATAACCTAATCCACACCTACCATCATTCTGATGCTTGGGTGATCGAGGATGGAATAATTTTTATCATCCTTTCTTCAGGTACAGTTTGGGCCAAGTCAGGTTCAGACAGGGGAGTCCGAGAAAGCTAATTGCCACCTTCAAGACCGCTTCAAGAGTCAACAATTTTTCATCACGACATTCCAGAAGTTTTTAACCTGTTTAGATATCAGCGAGCTCTTACAATTTCATGGACAATTTTATTTTTCTAGGTCATCCTCTTTGAGCCATGTAATCCTGGATTTCTGTTTCCAGAAAAATGTTCTTTCTTAAGAGTGCTCCAGCTCCATCCCTATTCTCATTTCCTCCACGAATAATTCTTCAATTATCCCGTTATTGTGCAATTGAACTCGAACCCTTAGCGTGTTGTGCTACAGCTCTTCTTTTCTATGCAAAAGATTTCCAAAGACTTCCTGATTCCATTTTAGGACAGCTTTTACTCATTTTAGCTTTTAAGCCCGGTTGTACATCTTGGAACCCTTAGAAAGTAAAGGTTCGTTCCATCATGACTCCATCCACATAAATTTGAATTTAAAGGGGGCAGCATTAGATGGCATTATTTAACATCATCCAGTTTTAATACTACTGATCTGAACCAGAATCTTTCAGAATCCTGGCATCAAGAACCGCATATTCATTCAGGATTCCGAATTTCCAACCACTTATCATTGTGGTCATAAGATAGACCACCTTGGCAGACTGCTCTCCAGAAAGGATATACTAATAGTTTTCATTTTTAGCAATCCAGCATGATTTTTCAGAATCCTGGCCTCAACAACCAAATTTTCATCCATCTACTTCTTATTGAGGTCAAAAGATAGACCAACTTGGTAGACTGTTCTCCAGAAAGAATATACTAATAGTTTTCTTTTTTAGCAATCCATCATGATTACATCGAAATAGTTTTCATTTTTAGCAATCCATTCTTCAGGATCGCATGCAGGTCGGGTGTGACAGGAGCGATACAGCATGCTGGGGAGTGAACTGTTGGCACTAGCTCAGGAGACCCCTGGTGGCTGAAGTTAGAACTCGGAGGATCGAACTGCACATATATTCTTACAAAAGAAAAGAAATCCTTTTGTCAAGAAATGGAGGAAATGCTTATAACATGCCAATATTCTTTCCAATCTAAGTAACAGTTGATCCTCTTCAAAGCACAAATGAAAGGTTAAAATATTTGAATATGACTGGAGCCTGAAGTGGAATCTCTTGGGTGAATTTGAAGCCTTTGTCCAGAGTTTTATAAGCAGTCTTGAGTTACCTAATAGCCAAGGACCAGCTTTGAAAACTGCTGCTTGATGCTCCTTAGAAGTAATGCTATGAAAAAAACTCAAGTACCAAATTTGAGCTCCACACCACCCTTGACTAACCATGGCAATTAGGCCACATAACTAGGTATTTTCTTTAGGCCAAGCCTCTATGAGTTTACATACTAGGGATTTCTAAGAAAGAGCATCTATTTCAAGATCGCTCTCATCATGGTATAATTCAATAACCAATTCCTTGTCCGCTACATTGAAACAACCGTTATGACGCCGGATAGAGTCCTTTTCTTTAAGGACAATGGCTCAGAGATCTTTGGCCATGGCACAATTTTCAGACAACCAAACAAAACATGGAACATAGCTTTGAAGGCTTTATTCGCAGTTCAAGGCTTTATTCGTAGTGAGACCACCATTATCTTCTCCATGGCAATCTGTTCCACAACCTTTCCAAGATGTCCTTAAAAGCTCCCTTTGCGACCACAACTCATGCTCAATCCTCGACTTCTAAATACCTCTCGCCAAACTGTAAAGAACTATTTATTTATTTTCAATATTATGCACACACACCCACAACCCAATATATTGATCGCCTACATTACATATAGACCTGTTTACTTCTTCCTGCTGGATGGACATAATAAAACAGATCCTATAGTGAAGAGCACCACAGACCAATTTAAAAATATCATATATAATTGGTCTTAATTTCATAACATCAACCTTATGCAAACATATATTATGACATGATCTTGAAATAGAGCTATACGAGGATTAGCTGAACCAAGTCATGCATTTGATCAAATAGGAAATGGATGAAATCCCAACTAGAGTGGGTATTTTAGGTCTCTTTGTAGGAGAGGGATGTAATATCCCCTTCCCATTCGAAGACCTTTGGCCTATTTTGTCAACCCGACGGCCAAAGGAAAAATATAAGGGTGGCTTAAGTTATATTTAATTATTATAAAGTGCCATTAATAAAAGAAAAAAATATATAGAGCACTTATAATAATTTATATGACTTAATAATTATTAAATCAAGGATGGAAAAGGCCCAAATATAAATTGTTATCCATCCTAGGTGAAAAGGCGACTTGCCTTAGAAGGGGAATGGGAACATAGAAAGGATAAATGCCCATTTTACTATGTATTTCCCCTAGAAAAATGCGACTTGCATTAGGAGGGAAAAAGTTGTTGGAAAAAACATTTAATATGGGAAAATATTAAATGCTTGCATAGGGAAAATCCTTGGGTACTAATTGGATATTGTAGAGGTTGTTTTGGGTCTCTTCTTCCTTTATAAGGAGAAGTTGACTTGAAGGGAAACATATTCCATACCATTTGATATTTTCTAATTTGTGTCTTAAGCTTGTAGCTTATGCATATTCTTTCATGTGCAATTGTTGTTTGCAAATATCCAGCTTGTGGAGTAAGATCCCACAGAACCCTAGCTTCGGTGGTGAGAGATCCATCCCTAGCTAGCAGGGCATTCTTCGGTAGTGAGAGATCTACCCTAGCTTGTCAAGTTTGGAGCTGAATTGATGCCCTAAATGTGTTGGGCGACCTACTTTTTAGGGCAAAATTAGGGTTTCGTGTTTGCTGTGCGAAAACTATTTTTGGAATATTATTCTTCATATTTTTGTGGCCCAAGATCCAAAGTTTCAGCTCATTTGGACTTCTCTAGCAAAAGATATTAATTTTAGAAGTTTTTAGTTGTTTAGGGCACGCTGTAAATTTCTGGCAGCATTCTGTTATTCAAAAAATTCCAAAAACAATTCTATAATATCTGTTATTGTATTAGCAAGCTCCATTTAAAATTTCAAGAGATTTGAGCAAGTATTTTTGGAGTTATCCATTATTTTCTGTTCGCTGCCCTAGATTTAATTTTATGCAAAAATTAGATTTCTGTTTGGCTGCAATTTGTTTGTATTTTGCATATTTAAAGTTGGGATTGCCTAAAATCTGTTTAGGGGTAAAATAGTGTCCATTGGGGACATTACAAGGAATAGGTATCTAGGAGGGGGACATATTCTATCTATTCATGTAATTATTTTGTACAAAAAAACATTGATCTCTTATTTTCCCTATGAACAATGAAGATTTCCCTACCACTCATATGAACAGATAAAATATGGAAGGATACAAAATTATAAATACTTTGGTCAATCCATTATCAAATGGATTATCTTGTGTCCTTAGCAAAATTCCAATTTTCTTCCACCATTCCTTGGACTGGTTGATTTTTTAAGATAATTGATATTGTCGATTGTGAGCTAAGATGATTCATTGATTTCATCAGTTCATTTTACGTTGAAAAGGTATATAGAGAAATGCTACAAGTAGTAATCTACTTGATTGAAATAAATTTATGTATGTATTATACACACACACAATGCACACACACTATATAGCATCTATATACACATATATAACTAGAATGTTTTTGAGCTTTTCATATAATCACCATTTGTGAAACTTAAATTCAGGGAATTTAGAATTTTAGTGAAAAAATGGCATATATTTTGGCCTTTCATTTTTCTGCTCAAAGCCAACTGCCTCGAGAGATAAAACTCCAAGAATATCGGGAAGCTAGGGCTGTTAAAGTCTTTGAATATTTCTTGATATTGTGGTAGATAAACAACACCTAGAAAAGACTTGAAAAATATTAACCTAACACTTACTAGTAAGTTTTGCATTCATACGAACTCAAGGTCTTGGGCTATTGGTGAGTTACAAGTAGTTTGTAATCATCAATCCAAGTTCCATTCCTATTGAGTTCAATGAACGCTTTTCAATGGGTGGCCATGGGGACACTTTGAGGTAGGGGTCGAACTTCTCCATATAGACCAAGTGGAACATAGTGAGTCGCTCCGAATGTGGATCGCTTGGCGGACATTAAGGACCCAAGCCCACCCTCATATCTAACTTAGAGAAAGTGCTCCTCCACAGTGCAAGGGTGTGACCTGATGGTGGGGCCTGAGTGCTCGCCACCCACCCACCCAAGTTCTAATCCCCCAGGCCCCAGGGGACAATTACCCTTGCATTTACACAGCCGGTTGGGAGGACTCGCCCTGCATTAGTGCGCCACGAAGTGTGCCAGGTTGCTAGGTCATTAACTCCTATAGCATCTAAAAAAAACAAAAGTTTTGCATTCATACATGCATGCGGTTTCGCCATCCTCATTACCAGCAATTAATGTTTATAGGATATACATTGCTTGTTGCCAATTCTATGGTCTCAACAATATTATTTGGGATAATTTTCAGAGATATCCCTTACCTCTTTCCCTTAGTAATCATCAATATACTTATGCAAGTAAAGTGTGAAGTTGCATGGGTTTTATGTATAGCGATTCACTTAAGGTTTTTGAAGAAGACCAGATACACCTCTCTAAGAGTTAGGGACACTGATATGAGTTATGCATTTTAAATCTAAACAATAAATAAGTCCATCAAACTTTCATCAGATCACAAACAGAAAACTCGAATGGTTTTTCTGTATTGACTTTGCTAATAGTACATGGGATAACCAGCCCAACCGCCATGAACCCATACTAAGGATGGGAATTTAAGCATTTAAACCACATTATCATGGCATGCCAACAGATTGAACTGCTTGATCACAATGCCCCATTAACAGGGATTTCATCAAGTAGTGGGCCACCTTAACATGGAGTGATATTTGAACCTTGAACCTCTCACTAACAAGACACACTAATCTCCATTACACCATTACATGGGGTGAGATTTGAACCTTGAACCTCTCATTAACAAGACACACTAATCTCCATTACACCATTACTTGATGGATTTTTTTCCTGTACCGATTCATTTGATTGAGAGATTTAGTTTAATTTTTCTTTAATCTTTCTGTTAAGCGCACCAAGCTAAGGTGTGGTGTGACTGGGCTGTTGGAAGATCCAAGTACTTGTGATTGTCTTTGTATGAATAGGCATGGTGTTTCTATGAGTAGGCATGATAGTAAGTTTCACCTTTAACCATTTGTTGTTGCAAAAGGCTTCAAAAGAATGTGTCTTTAGAGGCATTTGGGTAAAATGATAGATAGGAGTGTGCAATTATGGAAAGTAGCACTTAATATATTATTGACAGCATATTCACTATCCTTTTAGGATCTCTTCAGGATATGCAGGTCTATCTCAACAGTGAGAAGGCAACCATATTAACTTTTTGAAGGAATGCGGATATCCATGACACCTTTATAAAATGCAAGGTGTGCGGGACCTATGATACCAGAGGGCAGATACTGCAGTGACATCGACCAACCTTACATAGGGTGCCAACACAATTGTGTCGATCAATGATTCAATCTGGACACTTTTTTTTTATAGTTGAGAAAATATGTATTATGAACACTAATTTGTAAAACATGGAATTGCTTTAAATATTCTTAAATGCTAAGAGCGTGTCAATGGTCAGATGTTAAGAGCAAGTCATTCGCACTTATTTCAAGCAAATGATTTCCCTACATAAGTATAAAAAAGTTTTCCAAGGTGAAGAAATTCTCTTAACCAGTTCATCATCTTCTGATTGCATTCCACTCAAGGCAAGCTGGTCTTTCTGTTATATGACCTTACTCTCTAGACAACTAATATTATTGACCAATAATTGAAGAATGTCGCAATCAGAAAATTACCATCCCTTGGTATAAGCTAGTTGTTTCAAAATCTTTACCACTGCAGAAAAGTATAGATGCAATAAACACTGAAATGAGACGAGGTGCAATTGACAAAACAGAGATGAAATAATATTACAATAGCTATAAATTAGATATTGGAAAAGAACAGATATTTTATCATAAGCTATAAATTAGATATTCAGCTAACAAGAAATTTTATTTATTAAATATAATCCAGACTATATTTAATACATTGATATGCAGACTGCATCATCATCATGACAAATTTCATCAAAATGGCAATGAAGTGGCATGGACAGGATTAGCCAGTTCATAATTTCACATTAGCTTCCAATAATTACATGGAAAACAAAACAATATAAAAAGGATGCTAAAACGTACCCAACCTAGTATATACTCAGCTGCAAAAATGGCCATTATATATGATCGTATTGTCCGATTGATAGTTGAGATAAATACAGCTCCATTATCAATGGCCAATGCTGCCAAAGACTTGCAAAATTCCTGTGGATCTGCAACATGTTCAATCACCTGCAAGGAAATTTAAGAAATTGTAATGTCCCCTTCTAGGACAAGTTAGGAATTAACACAAATCTGATCACACACAGCTGTAAATAATTAATATTCAAACCCTAAACTGCTGCAATTTTTAAAAATTCATATCTTTGACTAGAGAAGTCCAAATGAGCTGAAATTTTGGATAATGGACCACAAAAATATGAAGAACAATATGCAAAAATCAGATTTCGCACAGCCAACCCAAAACCCTAATTTTGACCTAAAAAGTAGGTCGCCCAGCACATTTAGGGCATCAAATCCACTCCAAAAATTATGAAAACATCTTCTCCTTATTTCTCCTAATTTCTACAATCATATGCAATATTAAATCAACCCCAAACTGCAGATCTGATATAAATATCAATTTTTCATACCCAGAAAAGCCTACAGACAGCTGAAATATTCAAAAATGCATAATTCCTTCAATATTCCATATTTTCTCCTCAAATAAAATGTAGATAATTCTATAAATTAAGATCTTTTAAAAACTAAAGATCTGAATTTTATGAAACCCGAAAACCCTCCAAAACAGCCCCCAAAAGTCTCAATCAACTCGCTAGGGTTAGATGGAATGACATAAATTATTTTCAACTCTTTCTACACTTCAAAAACCCTCCAAATAACAGTCTTCAACACAAGAGAACTCAACAATGGAGCAAGAGAAAATACTTCAATTGATCAAAACCAGCTCACTAACTTCCCACGCAAGAGAGAGAGAGAGAAAAGCGTCAATGGGCATGCATCCCAACTCCAAGCATGGAGCGTAAAATAAATATCATCATAACATGAGTCTAACAATGATCCTAGCACTCCTTTTATAAGCAAGGAGGCACAAAATTCGAAATCCCTAGGAGAGGGAAATTATTAAATAAAAGAAGTTTATTTCCCCTAGGTGTGGCGTCCCCTTTTAAAAAGGGTGATTTTAATATTTAAAAGCCACCTAAATATTATTTAATTAATTCCCCCTTTTTTTTAATTTGCATTTTGGGAATTTAATTAAATAATTACTTGCTCCATAAATATTAAATAATTAAATAAATATTGCTTTATAATGTCAAATGATTAAAATCACTCTCCAGGCAATATTATAAAATTATTTAATATAATTTTCCCCTTGCAACATCCCTAAAGCCCACGGGGAATGATAGGCTAAGGGTCTTCAAAAATGGGGACATTAAAGAAATTTAATCGATGATCTGCAAATCTTGTTACTTTGTATTGTGTGCATGGTCAATTTGCGTTAGAAAAATACACATAGAAGATGTTAACTATGACCGAGAAGGACAAGCCATCATTCACAAAGTGATATCACTGCAGTTCTCTCGCTTAATTTTCATTCAAATTGAGTGGTTTTTCTCGTCAAGTAGTCACTTGAAGTTTCATTTCTGGGAGATGCCCCTACTTATAGTAAAGATAATCACTAAATGGTTATAGAAATAATTTATATAAAGCGGGTAAACCATAAATAGGGCCATTTTCTTGGTGCTCTTGACATTTGTGTATGTTAAGAACCTAAATCCATTACGCATAACTATTGAAATCTAAGTCACCGCATTCGAATTCGCCGAGGATAAAATTCGTTAAAAATTCACTGTTAAAAAATCGGCAATAAAATTCGTGATTAAATTCGACTAAAAGAAATATAATTCCAAATTAAATATTCAAAAAAAGAGTATATATTAAAAAATTATATTTTAAACCTATAAAATTAATTTACATTTATAATGTTTAATAAATTACAACACGTCATTAAATTTATAAGCATATAAAAACATTAAAATTATTATATCCTAAATTATTTTAAGATTTCCTGAAATTATTAAAAGAATAAGCTATAATAAATTAATAATTTATGAATTATATAAAATGCAAAAATAAAGGTTTTATTAAAGTTATAAATATATAACTTTATATAAAAATAATAATATAAAAACAAACATTAATAAGAAATTTCAACCTAGAATTTTTCTACGACTTCACGGAAAGCTTCATGAGTTTGCAGCTTCACGACTTCACCGAAAATCTTCTAGGCTTCACAAAAATCTTCATGTTTCACGCTAACGAATTTAATGGCGAATCTCAACGTTTTTATTCCGGCAGCTATAGATTCGCCGATTTCCGGATTTAATAGATGATGTTCGGCAAATGCGGTGACTTAGGTTGAAATTGCATGCAACACTCAAAGATAGCGACATGGGAGGGTGGTAATCATAGCTACGCGAGGATGATCCCCCTCGGAAAAAAATCTATAAGTCCGGGACGTCCCGGATGTTTTGGGGACGCCGGGACGGGGGGAAACGTTTCTCCTCGTTTCAAGAGGCAGGGAGCAAGGGAAACGTCCCCCGAGACATTTGGTGAGTAGTGGAGACGTCTCTCTGGGGCGTGCGGGACATTTCGGGGCAGTGGGGATGTTTGAAAGTCCTGAACGTTTTGGGAAGTCCCCGAAACATTTCGGGGACTTTTGGTTTGTTTTTAATTTTTAAATTTTTAATTTTTTTATTGTTTTCTCTTTATAAATGTTTACCCGTTAACCATAACCCGACTATATTGTATTACAAAGACATATTAAGAAACAAGAGTGATATATGAATACGAATTTTTGAGCACAAATGCACATGGATTGTAATAACATGCTATGAAAACCAGCAACATACATATTAATATTAAAAGTTATATGGACATAACATTATTATAGCTATATGTATGATGCGAGTTTTTAATATGGATGTCTGAATGTGGACTATATGCACATGGTGGACTGATATATAAATATGAATTGCTATTAATTCTATATATTTTTAATATTTATAATTTTATATATTATTTTAATAGCTGTCCCCCTCCGCCCCCCTTCCATCCCCGCCGTGTTAAAATTTTGGAAATTTTTACCATCCCTAAACTTCGTCCCCACGTCCCGTCATCCCGAGTCTTAGGTAACTATGGTGGTAATAGCCATTTATCAAGAACTGTATGAAAAAAAAAAAAAAAAGAAATAACGTGTTCACTACTACAAATGGAAAAACATTGCACGAACAACCACGGTTGTGTAGAGTTCCGTAACGAATGTATCTTGTGGAAAAAATGCATGGAGATTGCTACTTATCACAAAGACCATTGAATGATGCGCAGATGATCGTGTTCACTTATTCTCGTGGAAACATTTTCTTATTGGGCCTTGTTTTTAGCATGCAATCATGGCAAGAGTTATTATCCCTCCTGTTAACTCCAACATACTCATAATAATGCCACAAATAGTGAACCTAGGTAGTTTGCAGAAAGATAAACGAGAGAACAATCCCACTTACAAGCGTGAATGAATGCCATTAGAAATATTTATAGATATCTTCCTTGAATATCCTTTGTGCTATTTAAATATACATGATAAAAAGACTACATGTATGGTAGCAACAATCTCGTGTTATTTCCATTGTTGCAATTGTGCTCTTATCAATTGGTATAAGAGTCTAGCCTTCTCGACTTCTAGATCTTATACATGGTGGATTGAACACCACTAGGCTTCTTGCAATAAAGGCACTAGATCTAGTCTTCTCGAGGGCTTACTTCTTACCCTCCACTAGATCTACTATCTTCAACAACCTTTAGATTTGGGAGTTACTTGAGCATTGCTACTTGTTTATTAAATTGGAACCACAACCAATTACCATGTAGTAGCTTCTTAGTGCAATATTATATCATGTCCCTTTTTCGAGATAATTCCGTTTGAAGACCTTGGCCCATTTTTCTTCCTCATGGGTCCAAGCAACAAGCTAGAGGAAGCCAACAATGTCATCATGTGCTTAATTTCATGTTTATTTCTTTAATTGGCATTGTATTTGTTGGTGAGCCTAGCGCCCAACAATAAATTAGAAATAAAAAGATATTGGTGAGCATGTAGGCTCCAAAAAGTAAAAAGAAAATAATAAAGCAAGTCTAATTGTGGTCGGCCTCATTTGAGAGCCCCAAGACTTGGCGCCACCCTCTTATTATAAATAGAGGTTGTTGGCATTAGTTTAGGACATGTTTTGGAGATTATTCTTATTTTGGTGAAAGTTGGCTAGTGTAGCCCTTTTACTCTCTCTCTTTCAAGGACGAAACCCCTTGGGTTGAGGATCTCATCCAAGGACGAAAACCCTTGGTTGGGAAACTTGTGAAGGACGAAAACCCTTCATGAGGTTTTGATTGTGCAAGCTGGTTGGAAAAGCAATAAAGGATCTTTCTCTTGCATTTGTGGTCTTCTTATATTGAGATCCAACAATGTGCCAAGGAGAATGCATCTTTTCTTACAAATTATATTGAGATCCAACAATGTGCCATGGAATTCTACCAAAGTCTTCTAAATGAGCCACCACCTCATTCTCCACCCCATTACTCGGTCCAATATCAAAAAAACTCCCACAACATTTGAAAATGAAGTGTTACTCACCTCCACCCCGTGGAAGGCGCAAAGATGGTAGATCTAGTCTTGTCAAAGTATGTGATGCTCGGTTTGAACTTGTAGCTAGTGAGCACCCTCTCATTTGGCCAAGGAGAATGCGTCTTTGCTTATATATTATATTGAGATGTGGCAACATGTCATGGAATTATACCAAGACTTTTAAATGAGCCACCACCTCATTCTTCGAAGATCCAATTTCAAAAAGAACTCACACGACACATACTTCGTCTTATCGATGATGTGTATAATTCTTCACCGCTCAATCCAATCACAAAGGATGATTTCAAACAAGTAGCATTCTCATTTCATCCTGACAAAGCACCTTTAATTGATGGTTTCCCAACTTTCTTCTACAAAAACTTTTGGGATCTAATAAAGATAAATTTGTTGGCTCTTACGGAAAAATCTAGATGGAATCAAAAGATGCTTCACCAATTAAATGAGACGAATATTGTTCTTATTCCAAAAGAAGCCACTAAAGACAAGGGTTGATCAATATCAGCCTATTACTCTTTGCAATATTTTCTATGAAATTCCCTCGAAGCTTATCACTTCTCGCATCAAGCCCATGATCTCTCATATCATTACAACCACCAAATCTGCATTTGTTACAGAGAGACAAATCATAGAAAATACCCTTCCTATACAAAAATTGTCTACTCTTTACAAATACAAAAGAGACCAGGGGATGTTTATCAAGCTTGATATGTCCAAAGCCCTCAACAGTGTAATCGGGATTTGATTGAACTCACCTTGAAAGCTTTTTGTTTTAGTGTTGCGGTGATATCTTGGATTACCAATTGTATCGAACAACGACCCACCAAGTTTTGGTCAATAGAATCGAGAGGCCCTAAATTTTCGTCTAGTTGGGGACTATGCCAAGGAAACCCATCAAGTCTTTATTCGTTCATTATCATGGTGGAAACCCTATGTTGTCTTCTTGCTGCAAATAAACTTCAGCATCAAATCTAAGGACTATGGATATTTTACTAAATTTCATTTTGTAGATAATACACTGTCACTATCTACCCTCATCAAGGGTATACTCTAGCTATTGAAGAAATTATTGAATAAATATTAATTGGCATCATGAACTAGGTCAATAGAGAGATGTTCCCACTGAAGCACAAGTGGTAAATTCTATCTACTCTTTCCTTCACCGAATGTTGATTACGAATCAAATATTTGGGTTTTCTAGTGCATCTCAAATCTTTAAAAGCTCTATGGCATTCCATAATTCACCAGCTCAAATCCAAACAACCACATTGGATCAATAGGTGCTTGTCTCTTGGTGGATGCATTTAGTTGTTGAAATCAGTTATTTAGGCTGTCCTAATCATTATGCTTAAACTCTTTCCTCTTCTTATTCTCATCTCAAAATGAAATGAAACACATTCAACAAAATTTATTGTGAAATGCAATAGATGGCAGCTTCAATTATTCCACAAGATATCTTGATCACATATCCGCCACTTCTAAAAAATTGTAGGATCCAATAACTGGGGCATAATGAATTCTCTATGAAAGCAAGGTGGAGGTTGATGCAGAATTACAAGTTGGTGCAACAATTTGCAATGGAAGTATAACTTACAAAATGAGTTGGGAATCGTTACTTTTAAATGGTGTCTCCCATTCTCCAACAGGGAAGAACACCTCAAAAAGGATTGGAATCACTCAATCAACATCTCAGTTGGGAATTGGGAAATGGGAAGCAAGCCCTTATTGGGTGCATAGTTAGCATGGTATTCCTCCAATTGCTAGTTCATTGCTTATTGATCTTGTAATGTCCCCAAATGGACATATTTGACCCCCACTTGGATTTTAGGCAAATCCAAATACCCAAATGCAATTTATAGAAATTATCTCAAAATATCTAATGCAGATCTGAATTAAATCCAGAAATGGCGACTAGGGAAGATTTTGAAACTTATAAAAATCAGAAATAAATCATGATATTTTCCACCATAAACAGAGCTAAAACTTATAATATTTCACCCTCAATATATTCGTGCAAAGATCTGAATTTTTAGAGCCCATATACAACTGAAATGAATTTATTTTGAAACCCCAATCTGCAGAAAATTATGGCAACTTCAAAAATTCATAACTCACTAAAAAATGTTGTGATTCACACAAATAAACTATGCACGGATTCAAAAAATGGGGAGAATGCAATGATGTTACCCATTCATGCAAATGACCACCACAAGTGCCCTCAACAATTAAAACACCATCTCATCCTTAGGGTTTTGGGCTGGAAAAATTCTGAAAGTTGGCTGATTTAATCACTAAAAATCAGACTTGTAAACAGCAATAGAAATCAGCTTCTAGACAACTCCAAAATCTCACGAACCAGCTCCCTAGATAGGTCGCTCCACCCAGAATACTGCTGGAAATGAAGAAGAGACACAACAACAATTCCCTTCTTCAAACCCTTGTAGAAATCTGCAAAATTACAGCCTTCACACTGCTGGAAAAATGATAGAAAACACAGCTAACTCCTTGATGCCCAATGGAAACCCCTGTATGGAGAATCCTCTCAACTCTTGGAGGGTTTTCGTCCTCAAGAGGTATTTCTAAAGGGTTTCGTCCTTAGAAATAATATAGACAAAGCTGAAAGCTTCATACAAAATCAGAAATGGAGAAATATTCAAGTGTGTCTCTCCAAGCAAGCCCCATTGCTTAAATAGAAGAATTGGGCCTAATGGCCACCTCCAATAGCCAATCATATTTTTCCTCATTAAATGATTTCACCCACTTGCTTTCTCTCCCTAGGCAAGTCGCATTTGCCTAGAATAAATCATTTGGCCCATATGTTTTTTCTTTATGTTGCCCCTTTTTATCACTTTTGCTCCATAAGCAAGTCGCACTTTTCCACATATAATTTATTTTTTCTAAGTGTTTTTCCATTTTGTTTGTTTTTTTCTATTTTTAAGTTAATAATAATTTATTATAAATGCATATGATATTTTTATTTTATTTTATTTTCACTTTTGCACTTTATAATAAAATATTATAACTTAAGTCACCCTTATTTTCTTCCCTTAGCCGTCGGGTAGACAAAATAGGCTAAGGGTCTTCGATTGGGAAGGGGATATTACGGATCTTCAAAGGGGACCTCTAACAAAAGGGACTTTAAAACATTGTGTATTATACACACAAGCCAACCAACCAATGAGTTTAATGGGATATCTCAAGACCTCAAGCCCATTGAATTTCAGTTATGTCACCTCCTAGAAAGACTACATTATAGATCTCCATTTTCTTCCTCCAAGACAAACAAGTTGATATAGTCACTCAACATGGTGACTTCATTGTTGCTTTTATTGACCATGATATTCAAAAAATGAAATTAAAAATGGGAGCATTTGTGGTATCTTCCTTTATGGCCACGAATTAAACATTCATCGGCTCGTTATGAAAGATAAAGTCTCTTGACTAGGGGTAAAATACGAGTGTAAGGCATGGATAGGCACCAATATATGTTAGTTGTCAACAAACATGCGAGAAAGTAGTGCTCGATATTTCTTTTGGTACCCCAATGATACAAGACCCAACTCGAGAATGGGCAATGTGATATCACACATTCTTGAAGATATTTTATGTTTACACACTCTCCTTTTTCTCGACTAATTACAACACGTAATGGACCAAAACATAGACTTGGTGATTTCAAGGGAAAGGAGGAGATGCAAAAACACATTCAGCAAAAGAGGGCTTAGAGATGCCACCTCTTTTTGCTCCCAACCATGGTTGAACGGTCCTATGGGACTAGGTGGGTCTGGTATTTCTCTTTCACAAGTCTTAATTATGTGCTTAGTACTCTCATCTTTTCTTCATATTTTCTATTCTTCTATCAAACGCATTCCACATGGTACACATAACTATCTCTAGGACTATTCTCATGAATAATCCTAGTTGCCACCTATCCTTATCACATTTAATGTGCTTGGTCCCCCTCTTTCATTTTTTGTGTGCCTATTTTCTACAAATCTCTACAAATATTCTCTCCTATCTATTACTTGACATTGTCACCGTGTAAGTTGGCCCCGCGCCCATATTTCACTTCCTAACTTAGTACGATGGATCCAATCATTTTATTTTGCACCCATTGTCAACATCTCATTCAAGTCTAACAAAAAAAAAAATTTACACTATGGTCTCCATTACTCGCATGTTTAAACATATCTTTTTGTAGTACACTTGTTACTTCTCTAATGGATGTTTACTCCTTACAACGCGTGGATTTCACAAAGGCAATTCTTTCCCCTAAGGAATTTCCTTGTCTTTATGGAGTCAAATTGAATGGACTCTACCCTCACCCATCATATTTGTTACCAATCTCTTGAATATTCAATGTAAACATACTTTTAGAAAGAAAGATTCAATAAAATTCTATTAATGTCCACAAATGACCAAATGAATAAAATTACACAACAATTAACAATAGAGAGTTCTAGGAAGAGAGAATCCTAGAAGCAAATAAAGAAATATGACAAACTAAAGCAATGTGCCACTAACATAACTAGTAATGAAATCAATTAAAATAGAAATGAAGGGAAAACAAGAACCCCAAAAACATGTGTAGATAAAAGCTGGAAGGAAATCTCATGGACTCTCTATATGTACCTAAAGTGGAGTCATCATTTGAGCCATCACCGATTGTTGTGCAAGATATGAAAATGCACCACCACGGCCATATTTCATCGCTGAGACCATGAATGACAAGCGTTGTCCCCCTCATAAGTGCAATTAACGAGCCATTTACAACCAATTGATGACGGATAATGCAAAATGGGAGGGGATTGTATCAAATCGCAGCACTATTTTCAGTCATCTTTGACCAAACCCTAGCCGATACACTCACCTTCTATAGAAACATTATCTTTTGTGTTTAATAATAGTAAATGTGGGTTTGATCTTTATCATGTATCTCCATTTCTTCAAGCTAATTTACATTGTAAGCATCAACCCATTTAATATCTTCTTGAAGAATTCCTTTGCACCATGGATAGTCATTTATCCCCTCACAATTTGTCTACTACCAAATCTTTAAGCTTTCACTCCTTTTGCCATTCCAACCATTCCTTGATAAGACTTCAGCACAACATACAGATCAGCACTAGAAAGATGGTTATAAAGTGACCTCAAGCTCCAAAGTTATACGTCAGCAAGGTTGGACCGAAGAGTACGCAACTAAAGCAGAAAAAAAGATCCTTAACAGCAAGAATGAAGACCATCCCCAAGTTCAATTTATTAGAATATAAGGGTTACCTTTTATACTTAAGTCACTATGAGTTATGTATTAACTAACGTTTAGTTGTGGACACCTCAACCATTTTGTAACTCTCTCTTACATGATAAAATGATGGACACACAATCTACAATGTGTACTTTCCAGTTCCTCTTCTTCATCCTCTATTCACATCTTCTAACATTGGTATCAGAGCAGATTAAAGAGAGAGACAGAGGAGATCATAGGAGGTCATGATGTTGTTTGTGAGGTTCACAAAATTACAAATGAAATGCAGACTCAACACCATTAATACAGTCTGAAAATCACTAGCTGCATAATATTGAAGGCTACAATCATTTCTAGGGCATGTTTTTGAAGAGTTTGTGCAAAACCTAATCATGTTTTGAGTGCAAACAAGTCTGTTCACAGTCATAGGGCACAAAAAAACTGAATTTGAAGATCAAACTAAAGTTTTCATGGGTTGTGTGGAGGAAAATTACAGTCGTGACATACCAGTCATGATTTCTACAGGAAATCGCAAATTTAAGTAGAGAAAACACAATTTCCAAAGAAATTCCAAACAGCTTGCTAGGGCATGAATTAAATTTTTAAAAAGAGGTGATTTAAAAACAGCTAGGGCACGAATGAAAGTCATGATTAATAGACAACTAGGGCATGAATTACATCAGGAAAGAAATCTTGATTTTCAGTATTTATTGTTTGAATTTGAATGATGTCCAAGGCACTAGCAAATCTGCAGATTTAGGCCACAAGTTTCCTGTTTTTGTAACATTTCAGTCACAACTAATCGTCTAGGGCACAACCTTCCTAGTACACTTTGTTTGTCTTGCTGTAAAGATTCAAGTTTCTAAAATTCCTTCAATTGATTTCCAGATTAGGAGATAAGACTATCATTCATTTATTGCATTGATTTGCAGGTCAAAAATTCAAGTTTAGATTTTATTTTTATTTTCTGCATTAAATATTTGGATCACTATCTGTTCGGGAAATGATTATTTTCTTAGGTATTTTGTTTTAGAATGGAAATTCTATTAGACAAATATTTTGGCCTCAAATTTCACACTTGCAA
Organism: Taxus wallichiana var. yunnanensis; assembly: GCA_018340775.1. NCBI lineage: Eukaryota > Viridiplantae > Streptophyta > Pinopsida > Cupressales > Taxaceae > Taxus > Taxus wallichiana. The sequence continues at coordinate 179,106,638 of CM031238.1, read as the reverse complement.
AATAAAAATTTACATGAAAGACAAATCAAATGAAATTAATGTAGCCATTGTTGAAGACCCACCAAATGTTGTAAGAGGTGAAGAATTCGTTGATGAAGAATATGTATTTTAAAGAAGCCCACACTTTGAAGATAGGAAGGGATCTAGTGTAGATGAAGCTCAACATGGATGGCTACCCAGTTAGTTTGGGAGTTTGTAAATTTTGGAAATTATACCCTTAAACAGGTCATGAGACAACTTAATGGAGAACTTTGGACGTCACTCAATATGGATGGTTGTCCAATAATTCGGGAGGTTCGTAATTTAGAAGTTTGGGGAGGTGGAAACCGCGTACTCGGGAATTGAGCTTCGAAGCTATACCTTTACGAAGGTTATGAGGCAACTTGATGGACCTCTACCTAGTCAAAGAACTATTTTCAAAGAGAGCTTCTGAAGAACGTGGGGCCCTATTTGCTTCTGTTATTTTAATCTTATATCAATACGTTTTTGCTTTATGTAGTGTAGGCCTTAAGAGGGAGTATTAGAATATAAGTCTTACCTTTTATAATTAAGTCACCATTAGTTATGTAACTAATGTTTGGTCATAACTACCTCAACCATTTTGTAACTATCTCTTACATAATAAAATGACAAACACACAATCTTGAATATGTGCATTTTGGTTCTCTTCTTTCTTTCTTTCTTTGTTCACATCTTCTAACACAATTTTCCCTCTCTGCTCAACGAAAGTAAAGAAAAGTGCCCGTTGTCATTGATGATGAGGTGATCGAAGGTGGGGCTTGTAATTGCTTTCATGAGAGCCAAGTAAGTCCTACCCCATATTTATATCAAGTTTGAGCCTTCCATACCATGAACAAAGTTAATGGGAAAATGAGCTTGTGAATCATAATGGTTACTATAGCTACATCTAGTAACCCATCTATTGGATGTCTCTCAAGATCGTATAATGGTGGCCCTAATAGTCACTTTGTCATCTTCCCCGACTCCTCCCATTTTCAGTTCTATCCCTATTACTCGAGCACCTTTGAAATCGACAACCGCACCGCTCTATATCCCGCCTTTTAAAAAAAAAGGACATGCCCCTTTTTGGAGGCTAATTTTGAAGACCTTAACCCATTCTTTCCCCATGGGTTTAAGGAGAAAAGCTAGGGGAAATCTGAATTATATTTTATTGTTGCTTAGGTAGTTGTCTTCATCATTTATCCTATTGGAAGCCTTTTTGCTCCAATAGAGGAATTAAGTAGTTTAGTTTTATTGGTATTGTGAGCATGTAGGCTCCAATAACCTTTTAATATTTTAAAAAGCAATTACTTAAGGGGTCGGCCATGATGTAATGTTAGCTTTAAGCACTCCTTAGGCCTATTTAAGGAGGTCGCTTGGGCATTTATGAATCATATTTTTTGGTGATTATTCTCATTTTGGTGGAAGTGGCTAGTGTAGCCCTTTTACTCTCTCTCTCAAGGACGAAACCCCTTGAGTTGAGGATCTCCTCCAAGGACGAAAACTCTTGGGGAAAACTTGTGAAGGACGAAAACCCTTCATGAGGTTTTGATTATGCAAGCTGGTTGGAAATGCAATAAAGGATCTTTCTCTTGCAATTGTGGTCTTCTTTGATGCAAATTATATTTATTTCAAGTGGAGCGACCTATGTAGAAGTGGAATTTGGGTATGTGTGGTGACATTTTGATAAATCTGAAATTATTCTCTTATTCCTCATATTTTATAAGTCCAAGATTCCGAGTTTGGTGATTTTTGGTGATGTTCTACTATTTTTGCATGCTCGGAATGTTCGCTGGTTAGGGTCTCATAATTAATTAATTTCACATGCAAATCTGAGTTCTAACAACTGAAATTGATTGCTAAGGGTTTTCTAATTATTTTGGCACAAGTTTGGAAGCATTTTTGCAAGGTTTATCTCCTTTTCGAAGGGTTGTTCTTCCCTAGGAAGGGTTTTGAAATCAGTTTTGCAGGGTTCATAACAGCAGTGTTTTCAAATTTGATTTGAGAGCTTTGGCCATTTCCTAAGGTCCCCCAAAAAGGGACATTACACAATTTTGGAGTTGTAAAAGACGTCAATTTTTGAAGATACAGGCACTCAACATACCCTTGCAATGGTGAAAGTTTTGGGCAATATTGACAAAAGTTTGAAAACTGTGAGTGATAAATGATAATATTAGAGAATGGGTTCCATAAATCCAAAACGGATGCTAGCATATCAAACATGGAAAAGTGCATTCTATACCCGTCCAATGTGTTTAAACAATTGAAAAGCTCCTTCTAGGTGAGCTTGCTAGACAACACATGCAAGAGGAGAATAACCACACGGCACATTATCAACTCCCTCCTCCAAAAGACAAGTCTACCAATCAACTGATCTTGGAATGAGAAATGGTATTGCAGTTTGTCCAACCCCTAAACTGCATCCTCAATCCTGTCCTCTGCCTCCCTCTTGGTTGGGCTTGAAGCCAATGTCCGAAGATGATCAAACAAGACCAAGCCATACTCATGACACCCAAGAGCATACCTGTTAAGAATCCTTAGTACTCTTGGTGATGATTTTGTCTCACTCATGCCTTCACTCTTCTCTCAAGGTTTGTCCTTCGCTACCAAGATATTCTTCGATGATAAAGTATCATAACCTTAATTTGTATAAATAGGATAGATGTTTCTTTCAATCAGGAGTCTCTTCCAATATGTAATAGCTGTTGCAATGTGTGCAGTTTTCTTTTAGTATTTTGTTGTCAATAGGGGAGTCTCCAATGTTATGTAATGGGAGCTTCACTCAAAGATCACATTTGAAGCCTTTTGTAGCAATTGACTCCTTTTGTCTTCCTATTACAAAATCAATGGTGGATTTTTTATACATCGTTTTATATCTAAAATAAAATGGTATTAAAAAAAAATTATAAACGTAAAAAATTGTTCAAGATTCAAGGCAAATACAAAGAGCTTCATGATCGGCATTGATTCCATCCACATTTTCAGATTGGTCATAAAGTTTGGCTCTACTTGGATAAACAAAGGTTTAGATCTTAGCAGCATCATAAGCTCAAATCTATTCTGTATAAATCTTATATAATTTTGCAACAGGTTGGGAAAATGCATTCATGTTAGATCTTCCTTCACAGGTTGTGAATGTACGCCAACCTAACCTTTATGGGCCACCACCACTTTTTGAAAGAGGATGTTATCTTTCATCCTAAGGACGTCATTTTAAATCTTCAGCTGCCTTTGGATGAAGATACTGTTATTAATGTCCGCACCCACACAACTAGGCAAAATTCTGCAACGACTTGGTTGAATGCAAAGGCACATTTCTAACTCAAGCTAAATGGATGTGGCAATCAACATTTAAGCTCCACTTTCAACAGCTATAACAAGAATTGGGGACAATTTTCTCTAAACAGACCACAATTCCAAATTTGTCGATGCCTTTCCCATCTAATGTCCTCCCTTTTGAGTCCCAAAATGTTCTTGAATGGCCAATATAAGAAAACCAAGCGTTTGAAGCTGTTACTTTCATTGGTGAAATCACCGCTTGTTGCAAACTCGCGGTTTTGTAATCGCATGGTGGTTGCATAACCTCCATGGCAGTTGTGAAACGACCGGTAGAAATTAAGCAGCAGTTTTGCAAATGCCAGTTAATGCAGACTGGCGGTTTCGTAACCACCACCAGCATTAACAGGCAGTTTCATCACCATTCAGGGAATACTCAAATTGATCCTTGTTTGACAAATAAAACCAACTACTTCCTACTCCCTGATGCTTGCTGAAGTCTGACACTTTTCCTGGCCACCTTTTGATCAGTTTCCAAGATAACACTCACAACACACTGAAAAATTCCCCACACACTACCCATATTTTTGGTTGAAGCAAGATTGCCAATACCCCTTAGATGCTCCTGCATCACAAATTTTTGAATAATATAACCCCACATTGCAATTCTAGCATGCTCTATTGTTTGTCTCAGATTCATGAATAATATAAGCCCACATTACAGTTCTGGCATCTTCTATTGTTCATCTCTTCTATGTACTTGCTTTCTCCTACTACTATGATTATTGTTCTTAAAGCATTATAAATTGTTTCCATTCATAACACACTAAATTAAATTTTGGCGTGTTGTCTCTCAGGTCACACTTACGCCCAAGATCACATGGGCTAGTGTATTCTATTAAATAGTGAGATATAGTCATATACGCTAGTGCATTTTATTAAATGATAAGATACAGCCACATAGGCCATTGTACAAATGACTTTACATCTTTCTTCTATATCCTTTTGTATGCTTTATATATAAATGATAGAATTGAGTGTACAACATCAATTATTGCAGCAATCGCTTTTGTTCTTTCTATTGTTATAATTGTACTCTAATCAACTTCATCTAGAATGATTTAGCTAAGAATATTAACTTTTGAAGCTTTAACATAATCACTTGTCCCAAACTTATTTCAGAAGTCTTGATGACAATATACGTTTGGGTAGGAACAACATTTGAAGTGAAAGAAAATTATCAACCTTAGATTAACACCGCCCCATACTCACTTTGAATTTAAAAGCATTCTTACAAGTGAAACTAGCTAACAGAAATCCTCATGGGACAAGAAAATCTCTATGCATGTCCTATGCATATTGTGCATTTTTCATTTATACAACATGCAAGACAAGACACGAAATTTATAGCACATTAACATGTTTACTAATATCTTTTCTGATTGTTAGGTTGCCTTCAAAAAATAGTGCTGAAACATATCCACAACAATTACATGGCAAAAAGCCTTGGGAAGAAAAAAATTGAGTATCCTTGAATGGAGAAAACAATAAGAAAAACTAAGCCAACCCTTTTCCAGAGGTAAGTATCGCAGGAAAGGCTGGTTAAATCAAAATTAGTCAACAGTTGAGAAGCATAAACTGAAATTACAAGATACTTGAAGTGCACCTAATATTCCATCCTCCCTATCACTAAGAAATTTCTATAGAGAGGTTCCAGCGCAGTGAAAACTGCTAGCCACAAAATGCCAAACTTCATCACTTTGGACACAAGCCCTGTGGATAGGACACTAATATGGGATTTGTAACCCTACTTCATGATGAGTCGCCTTTTTAGTTTTGGTGATGTGGAAATATCTATTCATGCTTGGTGCCCACTTTCAGGAACAATAAAAGAAAAAAATGCAAATCAAATATACTGTACTTGTTATCGTACACAGAAAAAACATACCTCAAGTGAAATTACAGCATCAAAATGTTCTTCCTCCTGTACAAGCTGCTCTGTCCAAAATTCAAATAATATGCATACATAATAATTGTCAAATATAAGCTTCAAATAAATTTATCGTGGCACCCATGGATATAAATAATCGAGGTCAAACAAACTATTCATCCTCAAAATTGCTAGCATGATACCATATCATGTAACAAAAGTAATAAACTTCCTGATCAAAATGACCATTAAAAATAGATAATTTAGGTGCACAAACTATCAGAATTAACATGACTTGCCTTTTAATAGGAAAAATGCAAACTTGTATTAATATAAGACAGATAATTACAATTTTGCAGAAATGTCTTCTAAAGCCCCATCCAAGAAATAGGTTCATCTAAAAAAGAACTAACAGCATCTATATGCAATTGCGTAGAATAAATACTTCCATTCTTAAGTTAGACGGACTTAACTGTGACAGTCTTTTATATCTAAAATACAAATAAAATCTATAAAGAGGTAACATTTGTAGAATCAACACAGCAGCCTGAAAGATGCATCAAACCAAACTCTGAACCTGGATAAGTGTTTGATACAGAGATGAGATGACTAACAATGTAGCATTCAAGAATTTAATAAAATCTTTATGTGCAATAAATGCTCAGATATGAATAAATACAGCTCCAAGGAAGTTTAAGAAAAGATAATAGAAAGAATTGATGGACAATACTTATATACTAGTGTCCAGCAAAAAAACAATTAAAATTGTTCATAATACGTAGAACCAACAAGGATTCAGCACATACCAGCAGTTGTGCACCGATAATCTATGGATGTAGTCAAAGGATCTCTCACCTGCATAATAGAAGAATAAGCTTTACAGTCACCTCCATATCAATAACTAAAGACCAAGTACTTATCATAACACAAATTAAAGAAGCTAAAGAAAATACTCCCATGAGAAATTCTTCAGTGTCAATCAAGAATAATCATCCCCAATACTAATAACCAGTATTGCGTAAGAAGGTGTCCCCTAGATTTTGGTGACATCCTGATCATTTTGGGAACTTGGGGACTGGAAGAGACGTCCCCAATTTTTTAAAGAATTTTCTAGCACTTATACTTCAAAATTGATATTTTTACCAAAAATATGGAACCCTAATCCCAAAAGTACCCAAGAAAAACATTAAATAAAGTTTAAACCCATACATTTCATTGAGTAAAGTTAAAATATTTAAATATTAATTTTTATAGATTATTTTAATATTCATACCCCCACCGTCCCCAAAATCTGGGAATTTTTTTGTCACCCCAAAATCCCATCCCACCTTCCCCCATCCAAGAGACTTAGGTAACTAAGCTAATAATAAATCTGAAGTTAATGTCAATGCAAATATTATAATATTTAATAAATTGACGGTATATTTAGTAGTTCATGAAATAGGATTCTGAATTAATAATCCTCATAAGTTCTATCAACCTGTAAAAGATTTATGAACCGTGCTAAATGAAAGTGTGAAGGTTATTTTTTGAAGAATTTAAAAACAAAATCCTTTTCTACACCCATTATAATTTATATTACTAAACAAGCAACTTCTTGTAACCAAACAAGTTCTATCAACCTATAAAAGATTTATCAATCCTGCTAAACGAAAGAGTGTAGGTTATTTTTTGTAGAATTTAAAAACAAAATCCTTTTCTACACCCATTATATTACTAAACAAGCAACTTCTCATTACCAAGCAGTGTGCTTCCAAAAATGTTAACACTAATTTGTTTGTCCTTTCATGTCCCACCCTTTCATTTCCCATGCTATGTGTTTCCAGAACAAGGATATGGGGACATGTTTCCGAAATGGCAAAAAGAAATCCAAGATATTGTACCAATTAATTATTTACATATATGGTAAGCCACAAGGTTCGGCGGATTTTTTGCTCAAAGTTCGGAATTTGCCGAACCTGTTAATTGGCATAAAAAATTTGGTCAAATTCGTGTTGTTCGCCTCAGGAATAATGCCAAAAAAAATATGCCTCTGTTTCTGCGAAATACGTCTAAAATATGTGCGTGAATGGAGTCTTCGAACGGGACGTGTCTGTGGGCATTGACGTGGCCATGGGAGTCGGCATGGACTTGGTTGTGGGAGTCGGCATGGACGTAGGTGTGGGTGTGGCTAGGGCTGCTGCACCATTGGGGAGGGAGAAACAAAGTTGAAGACACGTGGAGGTCTGGCTCGTCGCCACCATATCAAGAGGGTTTCCAATTTGCGAATTGTTGTGAAGTCGAGGGCCTTTGATTGGCCTTTGAATGAATGAAAGTTTTTAATGACATCCATGAGACCGAGCAGTCTATGGGACCCAAAGGTAAACATGAGCAAGACATCCAAACACCAAAAGATGCCCGAGAAAAACCACTACTTCAACCTTTCTTCCAGCTCTTTGCTAATTTTGCTTCGTCTGCTATGAATTTTTATCAAGAAATTTGTTGTCTTTGCCACCCTTTCCTCTTCAAACAAAGCTGTAAGATCAACCCCTCTTAAAATATCCATGTAGTTTCTCCTTATGTCCCCGTAAGTGACACATTCCATGACGAAGTGCCATTCTGATTCCACTGCGCCCGACTTGCAAAACTGACAAACCCTTTCAGACCACTCCTCCTTGGGCATTTTCCATCTCCCGGTTTCACACCTAAGGTGATGTGAACTAGTTTTTAGTTTACAATTAACATTTTAGCCTTCCACTTTATCATCGCTCCAATGTAGTGTTTTTGCCCGTGATCACAAGTGGGATTAAAATTCTTGACATAGTATTCTCTTTTTCGACCAAGCTGCTTATTCCACATGGTATTTCTGAACTTCTCTCTTACATACTTCTTTATTTCTTCATTAGTGCTAGGGCACTCCTGCATGCTAATGCCCCATTTGCTCATCCACTCGTCGTTTTGCTTCATCCATGTTTTCTTCCTCCTGTTTAACTTTTCCTCAATTGCTATTTTAGGCCACCGGGAATCCTCCATGATTTCCACTTTTTTGAAATATCCTAATAGTCGGGTCATCGCCATCGCTTCCACTGGAAAGGCTCCGGCTTCCGCTAGAATGATTTCATATGGGACCGTGGTTTTTATTTTGAAACTACTTGTAATTAGATGCTTGTGTGCCCTAATAAATTTTCAAATGTAAGTTAATAACTCTGCCTCCAAAGCTAACTTAATAACTTTAAAAGTTTTTATTTATTTTTTTACTCTAGAAATTTTTAAATGTTTCATTTTTTAAAATTTGTTTATAGATTTTTAACAAACTAAAAATATACATTAAAAACGTCTTATAATGTTTGACATTTGTGTTTATTAATTTATTACTTCTAAATGTTACGTTTGTAACTTAAAACGTCTTTTAAGTTTTAAAAATTGAAAATTTTATAATTAACTTTTATATTATATTAATTTTTAAAATTTAATTTAATTTTTTATAATGTTTTTATAGTAACTTTTTAATAATTTGATTTTTATCAATTTAATTATATGTAGAACTTAGTATTACATGTTTAACATTGTGGTTGACATAATTTTATATGTTTTTATGTTTTTCTATTATTCGAACTTAATGGCAAATTTTTTTTTCGAACTTTATCCATTGGGCGAACATGAACTGAATTTTAACCTCGTCGAACTCGAACTCGAACTCGAACTCGAACATTGTAAATTAGGATATATATATATATATATACAATAAAATTAGCAAATGGCGGCTGCAGACCGAAGAGCATCAGTGGAGAAGCAAGGGAGGGCAGCTGCAAGTTGAGATATAGAGGCAGTGGATCTAAGGCGTTTTCAGTCAAAATCATTTGCGCTGGATCAAATGGCTGAAACGAATGGAAGATGGGCAGCAGCATGGAAAAGGAGAGATGTAAATGAGCTTGTATCCACAGCCATTGCCCTAACCTTCCTACATGTGGCGAGGTTGATGTTTGTTCAGAATCTTTGACAGGCACAGAAAAAGAGGCCACCTTTTTCTCTGAGCTAGAGGAATATCTGAAAGGTCACACTGTTTTCAGGTGGTGCAGAAATGCCGTGAATCCCTTTCATGAACAAAATGGTTTTTGCTACAGTCAGATTTCCTCCAGCACTTCACCTATTTTGAATAGCTTAGGAATTGGTTTTGATGTTGGTGCTCCAACTAACCTAATCAGTCTTCAAACCCCCGCCCCTGTCTCCATTAAATCTGCCTCCAGATAAAACGGTTGCCTCCTTTCATGATCTGGATGTCTCTAGACAGAATAAGTCGAAAGGTGCAGATGTCTGCAGCCATGAATGTATTGAGATTGGTGGTATCCCAGATATTAAGTTCTGTGATTCTACACTTAATTTGGTTTCAGAAGATTTGCTTCTAGAACTCTGATCTGCAGGCTTATCGGAAGGAGGCAGGGTTGAAAGATCTGCAGTTTCAGGTTGTACAGAAATGCCGCAAATCCCTTTCATGAACGAAATAGTTTTTGCCACGGTCAGATTTCCTCCAGCACCTCACCTATTTTCTTAAACTTTGGGATTGAGTTCCAATTGACCCTTTAATCAGTCTTTGAACCCCCTTCTGTCTCCATTTATTCTGCCTCCAGATAAAATGGTTGCCTCCTTCGTAATCTGGATGACTCTAGACAGAATCAGTCAGAAGATGCAGACGTCTGCGGCCATAATTGTATTGAAATTGGTGATATTCCAATTATAATTGCCACTGATATCCCAGCTATTAAGTTCTCTGATTCTACCCTCAATTTGGTTTCAGAAGATTTTGCTTCTTGGACTCTGATTTGCAGATTTTTAGGAGGGAGGCCAGCTTGAAAGATCTGCAGCCATGTGTTGGATACCTGACCTATCTATCTCTGCCCAATATTCATTTCCTTTCCAATGATATTTTTCAGATTTTATTTATAAATGTGGGGGATAAGAAATTTGTTCTATGCCGGGTCTCTACTATAGGGGACACTGGTTTGTGTGAGTTTCCTTGGCCTCCATTATTTGTTCCTGAGGTTAAAACTGATCAAGTAAAACTCCACATTCACGCTGTCTGCATCATCTCCTCTGCAAGTTCATGGATTCAAAACATTGATTATGAAAGTTTTCCCTTAAGATTCTTCCGGTGCCAAAAGATTGGACATTAGGTTTTTATGTCTCCTTCTACAGGATGCTTTCTGTTGGGCAATCTCTTGGAAGAAGAAGATTGACAAGGCCAGCTCGGATATCATACGGCAAAAATCATGAAAAAGAATTTGACCAGCTGCAAATAGACAAAGTTTGTTCAGATTCTTAAGCTGATCATGCAATTGCTTATGCAGATATTAAACAGACACCTTTGAGTAAGGTTGTTTTGAAAGCTTCTACTATCAACCAGAGGGAAGGTCTTGGACCAGGTTCCAAAGCTAAGGGCAAGGAAATCTCTCCTGCTGGTTTATCACTGTCCTCATTGGTGCAGAGAAAGGATTTGATTGTCTCGGGCACAGAATAAGGTGAACCATGGCTGCAGGATGATCTTGTTATTATTAGCCCAAGACGAGCTTCTTACGCTTGGTTGGTTTCTCCTTCCTCTCAAATAAAAAAGAGGCAAGGAAGGAAAAATGAGCTGGAGATGTTACAAAAGGAGACCTTGGAGGCCATCGAAGAAAGCACTCAGCTGATCTTGGAAGCCTTGTTCTCGATCTGGGGAAAAAGAGGGCACTTGCCATATCCTCTTGATTGATAGTTATTACTTGGAAGTTTTGGTTTTTCAGATGTTATGTTTCATGGTTCCTTTCTCTATATAGCTCTAGGGATTTTGTTGGGTTTCTTTTTGTAGTCCCATGTTGACTTTGGGGAATGGCCTGTTGAAATTGGGACTCTTTTACTTGATTGGTCTGTGGTTGATTATGTAGGTTGTCTTTTTATTTTAATATATAGGTGAGGGACCCCTTTAACCCTCGTTCTAAAGACCCAAAAATATATATACAATAAAATGAGTAAAACGCCTATTTCATAGCTTCTCAATCGCATAAGATAAGACAAGATAAAATAAGATAAATATATTAATGTCCAACGAATGACCACAAAGTAGGTCAATGGGACTGCAGGCCAAACAATATACAAAGTGCAAGCGGGAAAACTCAAAGCGAGTTCCTAGAAACAAAGAAAGGAAAAGAACCAAAACAAACAAAAACCCCAAGCCAAACCCCCCACAGCAGGGGCAATGAAACAATCGGGGAGAAAGAAGGGAGACGCAGAGAAGGGAATGAAGGAGGGGGAAACAAGGACCAATAGTCTACTCAGAAATGGTAGCCAAATCCCTCCTAACATTCGAGGTCAACGAAAACAAAGCTCTGATGGAATGGCAACCCAAAGAGGTGGGCAAGGGCCCCTCCTGTTGAGATCTAAGGCTAAAGCGACGGCCGGGGAGAGGGGTGGAGCTAGGCTGCCCACCGAGTGCGAGTGTGCGGCCAAGCTGTTGGTGGTGGTGACCGGGAGATGTGAAGGTCCAACCGAGGGACGAACTGATCTATGCACTGTAACTAGGTCAGAATGGCTCTGTCGTTTAGTTCCTCCAACTGCGGGTAGAACCGAAAGAAGGTTGTAATCTGTCTTGTGGGAATGACTCTCGGAGGGGGATGAAGAATTTGGTCCTGGAGCAATAGAGACTCACGGATGTAGAGGGCAAGACACCGCTGGTCAATATATCTGAAGAAAACCGGGAGGGTCTAAACCCCTCTAAAGAGGCAATGAAATTGTCCTCTGATCTCATAGTATATGGGGCAGCGGAAGATGAAATGAGTCTCGAGTCTCCACCTCCTGAAGGCTACAGAGCCTACAAAGTCTGTCATCCCGGTCAATGTGGTGATCAGTCTCACATTGAAGTCTGTGGGAGCCAACCCAAAACTGACCCAGAGGTATGCGGAGGGCATGCATCCAGTGACAAAAGGTGTACTGAGGGCGGATGATGAGTCCATCTTTGATCTCAAGAAAATGCTCTGCATAAAAGGACATCTTAGGGTGCAAACCCCCATGAGGATTCACCCAAGTAGTCTGAATAAAGCACTTGTAGATATCCTCCTGGATGGACTGTTCAACACTTGTTTGGTGGGCAAGAGATGACTGGGAGCATTCAGGGAATACTGAAAAGGGGGGAGATGATCAATCTGGATACCAACCGAATCCAATAAAGCAGAAGTCCCGAAAAACCAGCAGTGGCCCATAGCTTGGGAAATACTCACAGAGGAACAATAAGCGAGATACGGGTACCTGTCATGCTCATCGGAGAAATCACCAAACCTCTTGATACGGTGAAGAAAGGTGATATGTCAAATATGGTCTCCAGACAAAAAGGTCGGGCCCGAACTCTACCAAAATAATATGTTGGGGAACCGTCTGCTTGCATCTGATGAAGCGGCGAAGGAGGAGAGTCTGAATCCTCTCGGCAGAAGCCCAATCTGTATCTAAGAGGGAGGGTCCCCAGACAACTGACCCATAGAGAACAGTGGTCGGATGAGGGAGTTCATAAGAGACATCTTGGAGGAGATGTCCTGAAAGTGGTGCCGAAAGCATTGTCTCTCAAGAATGGCTAGAGACCCATACCCTTTATTCACCCTCGGCTGAAGAGCATGCCTCATACTGAATCTAGGCCTTGAGAACTGGACTCCCAGATAGGTGTATGTATATATGATTTCAACCTCCTGCCCCCTGAAAAAGAAATGGAGGTGTGATGTCTTCAACCCGTTGAATACCATGACCTTGGTCTTACCCAGTTGATGATCCAAATGCAAAAGATCACAAATTAAATAAAGTGCATCAAGTTGTCTCTCGAAGCCCCTCGGAGAAGACGCGAGTAAAACAATATCATCAAAGAAATAGGAAAATAGTAATCAAGACGTGATGAAGAAGGCACCCATTCCCTTCCTAAATTTGATCACGAAGAAAATATTCCAACTCATTAATGTAAATGCCAAAGAGATTAGGAGATAGGGGGCAGCCCTGTTTGACCCCAATGGTGCTTCTGATGAAATTAGACATTCCGTGTGCAGTACGAAGACGACCAAGGATGGACTCATAGAGACGCATGATGGCAATAATAAGAATCTCATAAATACCGATGTCTCTGAGTCTCTGAAAGAGGGCCATGCGAGGTACGAGTCAAAAGCTTTTCGAAAGTCTACAAAACAACAATAAACTTTCAAAGAGCGGTGACGAGACTCCTTAATAATAGCCCGAAGGGTGAAGATGTGGTCGATGGTGTGGTAACCAGGGCGAAAACCAGCCTGACCTCTGGCTTTGAGCTGCCGCTGCTCCAAAACATCGGACAACAACCTGTGGAGAACCATAGCATAGAGTTTGGAGAAAGAGTGGCCCACCATGATAGTCTTGTAATCGTTCGGATCGAGAATGTTTGGTGACGTTAAACGTAAAACGTCACCAAACATTCTAAAGAACTAACATTCAAATAATATTAACGTTGAGCAATGAACATTCAACAATGACCGTGAAATTTAATGAAACACCTTTGAAATACAAATACTAAATTGTAAATATGAATATATTATTGTTATATTATCGACTATCATGAAAATAACTACTTGAAAATGTCCCAATTTGGTTTTTTTGTATTTTACGCGTGTTTTTCATTATTTTAAACTACTATTCATGTGGGGATGTCCTTAGCAGATTGAGAATGTCCCTTGATGTCTTGGGGATGTAAGACTGTCCCCGAGTACCCCCTCTAAAATAGGAAAGGTCCCAAAAAAATTGAAACGTCTTGAGGATGTGAGAAAAAATGCGAAAGGAAAGGGATGCGGGGGACACATCCTGAAAACATCCGGGACAGCCCCGGAGGACAAGAAATGCATCCTGTGGGAAATTGTAAATTTCTAAGTATTTTAAGACACTAAAAATCTTATTGTGTACAAAGCGATTATCATATCAAACTAGTTGGCAACTCACCCGATAATTCCATAATGCAAGTACTCCTTTCCCATATTGCATCCCAACTTGCATTGAATAAGGACATCAAAATGGATATTTTGTCTCATGCTTTAATAATATTGTGCATTGTCTTCCCCCTGCATGTGTATTTGATATGTACTTGGATCATATGGGTAGCGTCTTTAACTTTTGGCTTCATACCTCTTTTTATGATTGCATTTTTTTAGTATTGGTTTCTTTTTCAAATCCTTGGGTTCATTTTTACCCTAGCACTTTATTATCGTAGTTACTTGTACTTTCAAATCCATTGAGCTACTCTTTACAATAAGTTCGTTATTTCTTAATTTCTTTCTTGGTTCTCTCTGGTATCGTATCTCGCTTATTGTTCCTCTGTGAGTATTGCCCAAGCTGTGGGTCGTTGTTGGTTTTCCGAGACTTCTGCCTTGTTGGATTCAATTGGTATCTAGATTGATCGTCTCCCCCCTTTCCAGTATTCCCTGAATGCTCCCAGTCATCTCTTGCCCACCAAGCAAATGTTGAATAGGTCCATCCGGGAGGATATCTACAGGAGCTTCATTCAGACTACTTGGGTGAACCCTCCTGGGGGTTTGCGCCCTAAGATGTCCTTTTATGCAAAGAACTTTCTTAAAATCGAGATGGACTCATCATCGCCCTCAGTACACCTCTCGTCACTAGGTGCATGCCCTCCGTATACCTCTGGGTCAGTTTCGAGTCGGCTCCCACAGACTTTGATGTGAGACTGATCACCACATTGATCGGGAGGACAGACTTTGTAGGCTTTGTAGCCTTCAAGAGGTGGAGACCGAGACTCATTTCATCTTCCGCTGCCCCATATACTATGAGATCAGAGGACGATTTCATTGTCTCTTCAGAGGGATTCAGACTCTCCCAGTCTTCTTCAGATATATTGACCAGCGGTGTCTTGCCCTCTACATCCGTGAGTCTTTGCTATTCAGGACAGATTCTTCATCCCCCTCCGAGAGTCATCCCCACGAGACGAATTACAACCTTCTTTCCGGTTCTACCCGCAGGTGGAGGAACTAAACGACAGAGCCTTTCTGACCCAGATACAATGCATAGATCAGTTCGTCCCCGGTTGGACCTTCACACTTCCCTCGATCACCACCAGCAGAATCGGATGCACACACGTACCAGAGGGCAGCCCAGCTCCATTCGTCCCCCTGGCCGTCGCTTCAGTCTCAGATCTCAGCAGGGGAGGAGGTTTTCGCCCCCCTCTTCGGGTTGTCAGTCCATCAGGAGCTTCTTTTCGTCGGCCTCTAATGTTAGGAGGGGTGTGGCTACCATTCCTGAGTAGACCATTGGTCCTCGTTTGCCCCCTCCTTCATTCCCTTCTTTGCTTCTCTCGTCTTTCTCCCCCGCTTGCTCCATTGCCCCCGCCTGTGGGGGTATTGGCTTCGGGTTTCCTTTCTGCTTTGTCTTTTCTCATTTTTTCTGTTTTTGGGAACTCGTTTTGAGTTGTCCCCGCTCGCACTTTGTATATTGTTTGGGCTGCAGTCCCATTGACCTACTTTTGTGGTCATTCGTTGGACATTAATATATTTATCTTATCTTATCTTATCTACGTTTGATGAGGTCAAATGTGGCTTGGGGTCGCTCTATTCATTTTATATATTTAGTTTGTTTGCATCGAATAAAGAACAAGTACTTATATATAAATACACACACACAACAATGCATTTCATGATTCACTTCTCATTCATCTTCCATCATTGTCTAGTCATATTTCTTTCTAATCTTTGGTGATAATCTTTTATTCATTTATTACTTTTGTACTTCTTTATCTTAGGAGAGGGAGCATTTCAAACAAAGATGTTTTCAAACCTATGTAGCCTCATGATTCACTAATTTGCTTTTAGGTTGGTAACGCTTACAACTCAATGCATGCTTTGAATTCTCAATATCCTTCGAGTTAGAACCTTGACCACTAGGGGGCTCCTACACTAACAAAGACAATTCACCTCTCCCAAATGTACAATGATTGTACCCACTCTACATGCAATCCAAAGCACTAGGGAATATATCACAAATGCTAAAGCGGGGTTTCGGTGCTCAATGTCGGTCCCACTTGTGCCTTGTAAATCCCATATTTTGTCACCTATGTGTACCCGGCGAGAGGGTCTGCCCTACCCAATTGAATATTGGCTCAAAAGCAATAGGTATCCATTGGGCCCTCATCCGCTTAGGGCAAGTAGTGGCACATAGCCTCCCATCTACCAACCCCTAAGACCTCTTGATATAAAGGTAGCACCACATCGAAAAGGTTTGCCACAAGCACAAAGCTGGCAGATCCCCTTCTACGTGGGCGATTTCCTAGCTAGCTCACTGATCTGATTTGTGGGCCGGCATTTACAGAAGTTTGTCTCTATGATGCATACTTGTGATGAATCCATTAGACACAAAAGGCTTCTCATGGGTTTTAAACCAACAATTCTTTTACGTAAGATTGTGCATGTTCAAGTAGAGATCTCTATAACAAAAGAAAATTGCATTTGACTTTTCAACAATATTATATAAATTTTGGTGCATGTTCAAGGATGCCAATGAGGTAAAACAATAGTTACGGTCTTTGATTAATGAAGGTGTAATCCGTCCTAGTATTTCTCCATGTGGTTCTCCTACTTGTTTTAGTGCCTATGAAAGATCGTACATGGAAAATATGTGTTAGTTACAGAGCAGATGATAAAATAATTGTAAAAATAGACACCCTTTTTGTAATGTTGCTTTCTCATTGCCAATCCTCTTGGAAGACTTTGAGCCCATTCCACTTCCCATGGGCAAGAAGGAAATGAGCAAGGGGAGTAATTGTCATGTTTTTCAGTTGTTTTCATGAGCATTGCATTCTTTTTAGTAGTTTTCTATGTATAGTCAGGTCGGCTGGGAAAGATGAAAAGCCAATGGAAAAATAGAAAGAAAAAGGAACTATTAATTCCCCCAAGGAGGTCAGTCTTCTTAAGAAGACTTTAATTGGTTTTGACACCACATCAAGCTATAAGAAGGGTCTCTTAGCTTGGAGGTAATGCATCTTTTGGAAATTATTTCTCTTGGAGTTGGAGCATGTTTGCTTTCTCTTAGGACGAAAACCCTCTTGGAAAGCCTATTAAGAACGGAACCTCTCAATAGTGGGTTGGTTTGAGAACGAAACACCTCAAGCTTGCAACAAGGTGATCTAACAAGGAGTTATTTTCAGTTTTGAAGGCATTTCCAACCCTCTCCTAGGGTGGCACTTGCCCTAAGGTGGCATTTGGGGTCTTCTAGGGCACGACAACATCAAACTCAGCCATCATTGTGTTTCTCATATTTTAGCAATTGGAATCTACATTTGGACTTCATTTTTGGGCTTGGAATCCTTCATTTCCAGCCATCTTTGTAAGGGTGTTCATTTTTATTATATTTAATTAAATAAATTCCAGTTGGGGTTTGAAGGCTTATTTCTTGGTTTATAATTGTTTTAAAATATTTCTAAGTTTCCCTACATGCTTTGGATGGTGTAAATGATGCATTTTTTGAGAGATATTGCATTTTCCTTGTTATAAAAATTCAGACTGTTGTACCTTGCTGTCATAAATTTCAGTTGCTCGACATAATTTTCAGTCTACCCTCTATTAGGGTTTGTGCAATTTCCCTTTGTTTCAGTTAGGGCCCGAGAAAGGGACATTACACTCTTCCTTGGATTGATAATTTGCTAGATCAATTGCAGCATGCTAAGTATTTTTCTAAGCTTGATTTGAAATCCGGGTATCACCAAGTGCAGATTAAGGAAGAGGACATTTGGAAAACAACATTCAAGACAAGGCAAGGGTTGTATGAGTGGTTGATTCTACCTTTTGGGCTATGTAATGCACCAACTACCTTTATGCGGTTGATGAATGAGGTAATGAGGCCATTTATTGATTCTTTTGTCATTGTGTATTTGGATGATATTCTTGTTTTCAGTAAGACTTTTGATGAACATGTTGTTCATTTAAAACAATTTTTGGAAGTTTTGAAGGATAACCCGTTAGTGTTGAATGAGAAGAAATGTGAGTTTGCTCAACAATCACTTGTCTTCTTGGGGCATGTGGTTGGAGATGGGGAGTTAAGAATCGATCCAACCAACTTAGAGGACATCTTGAATTTCACCCAAGCCTACTAATGTGACGAAAATAAGGAGTTGGTGAGTACAATTCAATATCTATGGAAGTTCACCTCCATAGCCACACCATTGCATTCCATTACAGCTGGTGGTAAGAGTTTTACTTGGGGTAAGAAGAAACAAGATACATTTGAGATATTTAACTATAAGATTAGCCATGCTCCAGCTTTAAGCTTTTCCTAACCTCGCAACCTGTCTTTTGAGGTGGAAATGGATGCTAATATCTATGTTATGGGGTTGTCCTACTCGAGGAGGTAGACTTGTATGTTACCATTCCGAGTTGTTTCATGGTGCATTCGAACTATTGTATATCAATAAGGAACCTGTATGCTCTTGTTCAAGTGGTCAATGAATGGAAACACTATCTCATAGGTAAGGAAACTATTATCCACACCAAAACAAATGTCTACAAACTTGACACTATAAATGGATGGGTTTCTTGCAGCAATTTCATTTCATTATCAAATATAAGAAAGTGTGACTAACAAGTTAGTTGATATGTTGTCTAGACCTCCTTTGCTTTCAGCTATAGATAGGGCCGATAGGGCGCTGGTTTCCGTCATAGAGGCCCCTATCCAATCATGGCCAGCTAGTCCAAAAGATTCGTTGGAATATGTTTTATTGGCCCCAGCAGATTTAGAAGCGGAAATAGCTTCTTGTGATAAAAAAATATATAGTAACTATTTGTTGAATATTTTCCTTCAAATCAAAAAATATTGTGGGCCACGGTTTACACATGATATCTGATAGTATTACATCTTTCTCTTTGTTCTTTTCTTTCAAGGATTCTTTTTTCTTCTTCAAAGCTTCTTTTTTCTTCTTCAAAGCTTCTTTTTTCTTTTTACCGCTTTTTTTGTTAACATCATCTACCTTTGTATTTTCGTCCTCTTCTTCCTTATCCTTATAAAGATACTATTGATGGATATATAAATATTCCTGATGAAGAAATTCCTCATAAAGAATTTTTTGTCCTTTATAATAAATTCCTGAAATTCAGTGCCCATAACTCTTCTTGAGCGTTTTGTGTGTGAGTCTTACATAAAGGGATGAGCAAGATCCAAATTTTAGAGAGCCATTTGTTCAAGTAAAGAAGCCCCACGGCGTGGGTTTTGAGCACAAGTTGGAGTACTACCTCGATCTACCTCCAAGATGGGTTGCTTCTACAAGATGTGCAAGCTTTGTGTGCCTAAGGAGGAAAGAATTCAGCTGATGAGAGAAGCACATACTTCCATAGTTACATGAATTTTGGTGTTCAAAGATTGCTTTTTTTTGGAATCGGGGTAAATTGAGGGTGTTGAAAGGACCCACATCCTTGTACAATTGAGGATTTTTGAGAGGATCCACAACCCAAGTTACATTGGCGGTACCACCATTAGGAACCCAATTGAAGTAACCATAAAACCATAGTGAAGATGCAGCGACCAACGACAACGACCGCAGCGAGTGGGACAACTATCGGTGAGGGAAGCGAGAGAAGTAGCCACCGCGTCAACAAATGCGAGAGGGCAACCACAAGTGTCGGCGATCAGCGGAGCAACCACCAATGTCAGCAGCAAGAGGAGCAACCACCAGCGTCAACGGCGAGAGGAGAATCGAGAGTAGGAGCCACGAATGATCATGATGCCAGCGTCGCACGAGAGAAGCCACCGGCGTCGGCGAGAGGAAGAGCCACCAACGTCGGCGGCGAGGAGGAGCCACCGGTGTTAGCGGCGAGAGGAGTAACCACCGGCGTCGGCCACAGACGAGTAGAGATGTCGCCTCTAGCGGCGAACCACCTCCGAGGAGAATCGTGCCTCGGGGGATTTGAACATGGGTGGGCAAGCACACAACCATGTGACTTGACCCCACCACTCCCACCCCATCGGCTAAAAGTGGTTTTGGGATAACTCTCATGCCACAATGCCAGACATGCCTCGTCACATTGAACACGGATCCGTGCACGACCCCAGGCCCCGTCGCGATTGAACACCGAGTCGGCTTGGCACCACGTCAAGAGACCACCTACGCCATCGAAGTAGCTGACCCGCCTGGAACTACCTAGCCGAGTAACAAGCTATAGAGGTGGCCAACCCGGGGGATTGGACACCGAGACCTCCCACATTCCCCACCGCTAGAGGTAAACCTGACAGCTAAAAGTGGTTTTGGGATAACTCTTGTGCCACAATGCTAGACATGCCTCGTCACATTAAACACAGGATTCGTGCCTGACCTCGACACCCGTCACATTGAAAACACCAAGCCTCGCTGCACCACGTCGAGAGACCACCTCCACCGGCAAACGGTGACTGCTTGGAATTGCTGCTAGCCGAGTAACGACGCTATAGAGGTGGCAGCCGGGGGAATGGACCCCGAGACCTCCCACATATAGCCCACATTCCCCACCGCTAGGGTAAACCGAACGGGCTAAAAGTGGTTTTGGGATAACTCTCGTGCCGCAATGCCAAACATGCCTCGTCACATTGAACACAGGATTCGTGCCTAACCCTAACCCCGTCATGCATGAACACCGAGTCGGCTTGGCACCACGTCGAGAGACCACCTCCACCACCGGCGGCTAACCCGCTTTGGGCCGCTTTGTAGCCAAGTAACGACAAGCTATAGAGGTGGCCAACCCGGGGGAATGGACCCCGAGACCTCCCACATATAGCCAACATTCCCCACCGCTAGGAGTAAACCTGGACAGCTTAAGTGGTTTTGGGATAACTCTCATGCAGTAATGCCGACATACCTCGTCACATTGAACACGGGATTCGTGTCCCCCACCCCGTCGCATTGAACACCGAGCCGGCTTGGCACCACGTCGAGAGACCACCTCCGCCACCGAAGCAACCGACCGTGCAGGAGCTGCTGCCAGTGATTAACGAAAAGCTATAGAGGTGGCTCTCTTTGGGGGATGGACCCGAGACCTCCCACATATAGCCCACATTTCCCACCGCTAAGATAAACCAAACTAGCTAAAAGTGGTTTTGGGATAATTCTCGTGCCGCAATATCGACATGCCTCTTCACATTGAACACAGGATTCGTGCTTGACCCCGACCCCCGTCGCATTGAACACCGAGTTGGCTTAGCACCACGTCGAGAGACCACCTCCGCCACCGAAGTAGCTGACCCGCCTGGAACTACCTAGCCGAGTAACGACGAGCTATAGAGGTGGCCACCCGAGGAATGGACCCCAAGACCTCCCACATATAGCCCACATTCCCCACCACTAGGGTAAACCGGATGGGCTAAAAGTGGTTTTGGGATAACTCTCGTGCCGCAATGCCAGACATGCCTCGTCACATTGAACATAGGATTCGTGCCTGACCCCGACCCCGTCGCATTGAACACCGAGTCGGCTTGGCACCACGTCGAGAGACCACCTCCGCCATCGAAGCGGTGACCCGCCTGGGCGCTTAGCCAGTAACGACAAGCTATAGAGGTGGCGGCACCGGGAATGGATCCTGAGACCTCCCACATATAGCACACATTCCCCACCGCTAGGGTAAACCAGACAAGCTAAAACTTTGGATGGTAAACGCTTTTATTATACCGTAGAGCTATGAACTGGGGTGGTGGTTTTGGAGGAGCACTTTACATAAGTGAGACATGGAGGTGGGCTTGGGTCCTTAATGTCCGTTGAGCAATCCGCATTCGGAGCACCCCACTTGTGTTCCGCTTGGTTCACATGGAGAAGTTCGACCCTACCTCAAGGTGTCTCCATGGCTACCTATTAAAAGTGTCCAATGGTCTCAATGGGAATGGAACTTGGGTTGATGATTACAAACTACTTGTAACTTACCAATAAACCAAGACCTTGAGTCCTAGTGGTTTTGGGATAACTCTCGTGCCGCAATGCCAGACATGCCTCGTCACATTGAACACAGGATTTGTGCCTAACCCCGACCCCCGTCACATTGAACACCGAGCCGGCATGGCACCACGTCGAAAGACCACCTCCGCCATGAAGCAACTGACCCGCCTAAAATTTCCTAGCCGAGTAACAACAAGCTATAGAGGTGGCCAGCCGGGGAATGGACCCCGAGACCTCCCATATATAGCCCACATTCCCCACCGCTAGGGTAAACCAGACGGGCTAAAAGTGGTTTTGGATAACTTTCGTGTCGCAATGCCGAGGACATGCCTCGTCACATTGAACACGTGGATTCGTGCCCGACATCAACCCCAGATCGCATTGAACACCAAGTCGGCTTGGCACCACATCGAGAGAACTACCTGCCGAGTAACGACAAGCTATGGAGGTGGCCAGCCCTGGGGAATGAAACCCGAGACCTCACACATATAGCCCACATTCCCCACTTTTAGGAGTAAACCGGACGGGCTTATTCTGAAAGATTGTTGCACATGAATAAAGGTATGTTTATTTGCCTAATATGTAGGTTGATGTTGCCAAGTTTATAAGAGGATGTGTATTATGTAGTACTAACAAGCCTAGTAATAAGAAATTGGGTTTATATATGCCATTGTTGGTTCCTTCTAGGCCATGGGAAAGTATCTCCGTGGAGTCAGAGCGATTGCTTATGTCAAAGAAGGGGCATGGCTTCTTTTTTGTGGTTATGGACTTGGTTTAGCAAGATGTGTATTCTAATTCCTTATAAGAAGACCATCGAGAGCGGTGATCTGGCAACCGAGTTGCTAGGTTGCCAGAAACGGGCACAGTACGGGTTCGAGTACACGGATTTGAAACGCGAAATGCCACATTTCAAAAGACCATTGGGTACGAAACGACACGAAACGTCCGTAGAATATATATATATATATATATATATATATATATATACATATATATATGCAAAAACTCATTTTTGTCCATAAAAGATGAAACACTTTGTATTCATGAAAGTTCAAAACATTTAACATGCTTAAATTTTCATATGTACATAATTATAATCTAGATTCTAAAATATATCATCTGGATTTTCTTGAAGTACTGCTGAAACATAAGTAACTAGTTTTTATATATTTATTTTTGGCGTTTAAAAAATAGAAGCACTTCTGAAACGGTAAAGAAAAAGCCCCAAGCACAGCCTAAAAATGTACACAAACGTCCCGGGTATGGCCCGGAAACGGTAGAGCAATACTCGGGACTGTTTTGGAGTTTCAGAAACGTTTTAAGTACCAGTACCAGAACCCGTTACATCAATACGCGGGTATGCTGCCCTGGTTGGCGTTTTCGGGTAACATAGCTGAGTTGTTTTTGTTAATGTGTGGGTTCATTTTGGTTTGCCTAATTCCATTATTTCATATCGGAACTCAAGATTTGTTGGTAAGTTTTGGATTACAATGTGGGATAAGATGGATACGAAGTTGAAACAATCTACCACTTTTCACCCACAAACCGATGGGCAAAAAAGGTGGTAAATAGAACATTGGTATAGCGTTTGAACAGATATAATAGAAAGCATCCTAAGAGTTGGATGAAAATTTTGCATATATTCAACATTCTTATAACCCGGTGGTTCATGCTTCAACTAGAAAAACACCTTTTGAAACTAGTTTTTGCTATCTACCTACGTACATTTGATGTTGTTGTGAGACCACCATGCAGAACAATGGGAAAGTGAGTCCGAAGTCCACAAAACTGATAAATTCGTTGAGAAGATTCAGCGAATTCACCGCCACGTACAAGAGAGGTTGAAGGAGTCATAAGCCAAGTATAACGCACGGCATGATCAACATAGACCTAAGCATTCTTTCCTTGTTGAAGACCGGTATGGTTGTACTTGAGTAGAGAGAGACTCGAAGGTAAAACTAGAAGCTCAAACCTCTTAGATATGGTCCATTTGAAATTCTAGAACAAGTGGGCAAGAATGCTTTTAGGCTTGATTTGCCTCCTTATATGAAGATTTATTCAGTTGTCAATGTTGAGAACTTACGTCTCTTTGAGCCTTCTATGGGTTGTTAGCTACCTTTTAGTGAAGAATCGCGTATTGATAGCTAGTTTGAATTGGAGGAGAATCTTGTGTTGTTGCGTAAAGAAAGGACAACACAAAGAGGAGAGCTTAAGCTTCTCCTCCAATTCACTTAGAGAAACTACTCTATGCTATCTAAGAGTTTATTTCTTGTATGATATTCATTTGAACTATAATGCACTTTTCCATGTTTCGAATGATGTTATCGAGTTGTGGGCTCAAAATCCCGTAATTGCCTACATTGACACTCAAGACTTAAAGTCTTGTGTATGTTAAGTAAGGCCTTGGTTGTCGGAAGACTACTTGTCATTTTCCATGGAAGTGTTGAGATTTTGGGAACCTCACCTAGGTTAGATAGGTCAACCGACAGAAATCAGAAATAGCTACTCCACTATAAAATGTAAGGGAGTGAAGTTGAATACAAAGACGTTGGTTGCTAGATCACAGATCAAGCTGATACAGGAAAAAACAAAGACTTGTTAAAAATAATACCAAAAGGTCATGCAAGGATGTTAGGCAAACATCAACATGTTGCAAAAGGTTAGACAATGAAGGTGTTGAAGCACAATAGCTCCAAAATAATATCACTAACCACGAGAAGAAATCTCAAGGATGACAATGTTGGTTATGGTGAAGGATAAATTTATGCTAACAAATATATGCAAGCATGAATCACTTAATGTCAACTATAGACCGGTTCTAGATGATAAGAATAACAAAGAAAGATGCAACCACCGACTAGCACTTGAGTACTTAATAAAGGTAATTATTAAGTGATTCTATGTATTGTCCCTTTTTGGGCTGAAACTGAAAAACAAGGAAATAGCACAAACCCCAAGTGAAGTAAATTCTGATTTTTATAACAGCAGACTGAAATTTGGAACAGCAGTGAACAGTAGCTTGCAAAGAGTGAAAATTCAACCAAATATCACCATAGAAATCATCCACAACATAGATAAACACTTTAAGAATATTTTGGGACACTTTTCACCATAAAATCCAATGAAATACTCAACTGGAAATTTAATTATAAACAGCAGAAGTATAACTAAGAGAAATGCCCAAAAATGGAGTCTCCAAACCCCAACAATGGTGAAATATGATAGAAACCAGCCTTATAAATTATGTCAAATCTGAATATCAAAGAATGATGAAGTTTTGTGCCCTAGAAGGCACCCAAATGATCTTCCATGCAAGTTGCTCCCTAGGAGAGGGGCTTCAAATAATATTAAAACCCTTGAAATCACTCCTCCTTGATGCCCTAGATGCAAACCAGTAAGATGGTCTTCAATGAAAGTCTTCAACACCACCAAATTGAAGGGTTTCCATCCTCCACTCTCCCACAAGGAAGGGTTTCCTCCTCCTTGGATGTCACACTAGTGAATTGTCGCCCGATAGTGGAATGGGCTTAGAGCAATCATCCCTAGAGACCAAGTTTAAAGTGTATATGTCAAAAGAGATGTGCAAATGAACCTATGAGACTCCTCTTATACCCTTTGGTTGGCGCCAAGAGCCATAAGGTGTAGACCGACCTCTTAAGCTTGCTTTATCTTCTAATTCCATGTTGGAAACTTCCCAACCTTGCCAACCTCTTAATGAGCTTTACTTTATCTTTTAATTTCATGTTGGGAGCATTATAATCCCAGCCGACATGCCTTAGGGAGTAAGACACCAAAGAAAAACATTAATAACAATAAAGAAAATAAAAACGAAACCCAAGGACTTCCCTTATGCAATTCCTTCTTGGCCATGGGAAGAGAAATGGCAAGAAGTCTTCAATTGGTGCTAGTTTGAAAAAGGAGACATTAGAATCCTCCCTTCCCAAAATCACTTGCCCTCAAGCAATTGCAAGTACCCGATCTCAAATGAATCTCAGCTGCTCCTTCTTTGTGCCAGCACATGAAGCAAACTGATTAAAGAAAAATATTCTCTCATCCGCCTTCCCTCATGCTTTGAAAGCATGATGATCAGCTTCCTCTTGTGCCTATCAAACTCCATGTTCTCCTTGTTTGGCTGATATGAATCCTAGCTATCAATGACACATCTGTAACTAATTAATTTCCCTTTAGGAAGGGAATAGATGAGGACTGAAATAAAATATAAGAGTTGGTAAATAAAAATCAGTCATTCATCTTTTAACTTTCTCTCCATATTTCCCCATGATGTTGCTTGTCAAACTTGTGTTTGCAAACTCAGCTATGATCCAACTTTCCTAGACTGCTTGGTAAGGGATAGAGTTCAGCCCCTTTTGCTTAACCTTGTCCACTTTCACCACCATGATCAGCAACTTAATTCTCCTTTTATAACTTCATTTGGTGGCTGAATTTGTGCATGCCCAGTTGTGATTATGTTCTCCCAATGAGCTGATATATGAAAAAGAGAATCATGATGAAATTCCTCTTGCTTTACTACCATGAATCCTCCCTCCTCCAATTCTTGAATTCTGAACTTTTTATTTTTATTCTCAAAGTTCAGTCCTACATCATGGTGGTTGAGGCTACATTTCCCAAGATTTGAATCCATTGCATCCCACAAACAACTGTAACTTCAGCTGGCCTAATTTCAAGAAAAACATCACATACCTTGCACCTTCCTATGAGATTTGACAGTTGTCCTATATTCTTTTTGTAAGGCATGAAAATATCATTGACATTGGTGACCTTGAAGCCTCCAAGGTTAATCATGCTCAGCCCATGCTTAACTGTAAGTTCTCCTTTGATGAATTTATGAGGTGTGCCACTAACTACAAGCATCACTATTCCATGGCCAATAAAGAAACCAATTACCCAGAAAAGGTGGTGTGTATGAGTGCTAAACCAAGATGCAAAGGTGTGGGTCATTCCCATACACTCAAGGATGAAATTACCAATCATATTGATCTCACAATCAGACCTTCCCTTTTTGAAGCCCACAACGGTACCAACCCCACACATGCTAAAACAATTTTGGCAATGCACCTTTTGCTACACCATTCATTTCTTACCTTCTCTTCCTTGGCGCAAGTTGATCATGAGGATAAAAACACAGCAGTATCATGGAGCGGAGCAATGCAACATAGTCATCATACCTGATCGATGGGACATGGTGAAAACCGAACTGCATTGGCCTGCTGGTAGGCAATAAAATTGAAATCTTTTTGGACCATGCGTTGTCCCTAACCTTCTTACAACTCAGAATTTTTGAGTTAGAATCAACACTCCAGAAAATATTTCAAAGGCACCTTACCTCCATGGACTTGCTCTTCCCTAGTGTCATCCTTGAGGGTTCCTTGCAACCTGATTGGTCTTGTGGATTGTGGAGGTGAAAACATGGCAGCATAAGAAAGAGTACATAGTTATCATTCCTTCCCAATTGATCATGATATCCATAGTTTTGACATGGTGTAGTAATAGGCAATAAATCTGAGTTGTTTCTAGGTCCAGGGCTGCTTACCTTCACTTTATCATTTAGCTCCTTCAAGCTAGTAATGGTACTCATGCCCGGACTTTATTATGGCCAAGAATGTTGATAATTTTCCCATGTTTGACTGTTGTTGATAACAGTCCAGCAACTTCCCCAATTGCTATCTTCGATCCTTCATGGAGAATTTCTTCCCCTCTTCTTGGCCTCATCAATTTTGTTGAGTTACCCTCAATGCATCCACTATTGTGACCCCAAAATTATTTTCTATACACGTGTATCAGCTGAGATATAATCCAAATGGAGAAAAGAAGTGATTACCTTTACAAGCATACCATGGTCTTTGGAAGGGGGGTAACTTCCCACCAATTCCAACTTGGCCCATGTACATAAGGCGGTCTTCACACAGTTCGGAGGTTGCATGAGAGGGTGTATGTGCTCCTTACCATTTAATGTGCTTTCCTTATTACCCCTTGGACTTTCATCAAGGTGTTCCTTCTTCTTGGTCCTTTTTTTCAATAATTGGAGCTTCCCCTTTGTCCTATCTCCACACCTTGATCACCTGTGCTTGGGATGTCTTTGTGGCTCTTACCAAAGCCTAATTCTTCATCATTATGTTCTTCATCGATTGTTGTTATGGACAGTCCAGCAAGCTTATTGTCATCATATCTATTTGGGAAATGGGTTCCAACCATCCCTTTCTCTTCACCCTCTTGCTCATCATGCCTCTTTTCAACCCTGAATTCATCACATGCTAAAATAACATTAGTATTAACCAAACAATGATCATTAATTACCTCATAATGTTGTCCTTCCGAACAACAATGGGAGTTAGGGCTGAATCTTCATCCTCCATGACTCCATCTCCTTCTTTGACTATTGCTAAGGACATCACAGCAGGCTGAGAGTGTTTATGGGCACCCGGAATTGCCCTTTCTTCATGGTTATGACCTCCAACAATGTCATCCCCTTGTTCCTTTCCCAAATCTGATTTTTTTCTTTGAATGTTAAAACTTGTGCAACTGTTAGACACCAACTTATCATCAAACACGAAAATATTTTTACCTTGAGTTGTGTGCTCATTGATTTCTTTTTCCTTTCTTGGCTTGTGCTCCACTATTTCACCAAACCTCGTGTCTTTATGGTGTTGTTTGGGAAATCAACCAAGAGCTCCACTTTGGCATGAGTGTTGGGGGTTTCTAAGACTCCCAAGGGCTGCTCCCTCTTAGTAACCAGCTGCTGCAATATATCTTCCTCCTTAACCTTAGAGGGATAGGCATGTCCATCCTTGCATAACGAACTTGGGAGTTTGGCTCCCTCTTCCTCAAGTTCTTAGCCTCTTCTTGCTTTGCCAACAAGATGGGGCTCTTCTCCTCTAGGGTTGGGATATCCTTCCCATGACCCTTGTGCATGGCTCGGAACTTGGATTGAGTTTCAATACCCACTCGATCTTTTTTTCATCCTCTGAACTCGGAAAATGATAGGGCATCACGAATAACTTCCGAAAGGGCTTGATACTCCTCAAAGCTAGCTGCAACATTGTTAACCTTTGAAACCCTAGGCTCTTCCTTGAATGTCCTTCCCCTTTGTAGGTTTTGCATGGTGAAGGCAAGAGAGTCCAAGGTGTCCGCTAGTCTTTCTTGCATCTTCATCATTCTATCCATCTTTTCTTCACCTCACAAGAAACCCTCAGGATAGGAAGACCAAAGCTTTGATACCACTATAATGTCCCTTTTTAGGCTGAAACTGAAAAACAAGGAAATAACACAAACCCCAGTGAAGTAAATTCTGATTTTTATAACATAAACTGAAATTTGAAACAATAGTGAACTACAATAACTTGCAAAAGAGTGAGAATTCAACCAAATATCACCATAGAAATCATCCACAACATAGATAAACACTTTAAGAATATTTTGGGACACTTTTCACCATAAAATCCAATGAAATACTCAGCTGGAAATTTAATTATAAACAGCAGAAGTACAGCCAAGAGAAATGACCAAAAATGGAGTCTCCAAACCCCAACAATGGCGAAATATGATAGAAACCAGCCTTATAAATTATGCCAAATCTGAATATCAAAGAATGATGAAGTTTTGTGCCCTAGAAGGCACCCAAATGATCTTCTATGCAAGTTGCTCCCTAGGAGAGGGGCTCTAAATAATATTAAAACCCTTGAAATCACTCCTCCTTGATGCCCTAGATGCAAACCAGCAAGATGGTCTTCAATGAAAGTCTTCAACACCACCAAATTGAAGGGTTTTCGTCCTCCAATCTCCCACAAGGAAGGGTTTCGTCCTCCTTGGATGCCACACTAATGGATTGTCGCCCAATAGTGGAATGGACTTAGAGCAATCAACCCTAGAGACCAAGTATAAAGTGTATATGCCAAAAAGTGATGTGCAAATGAGCCTATGGACTCCTCTTATACCCTTTGTTTGGCGCCAAGAGTCATAAGGTGTGAGACCAACCTCTTAAGCTTGCTTTATCTTCTAATTCCATGTTGGAAACTTCTCACCTTTGTCGACCTCTTAATGAGCTTTACTTTATCTTTTAATTTCATGTTGGGAGCATTATAATCCCAACCAACCTGCCTTAGGGAGTAAAACACCAAAGAAAAACATTAATAACAATATAAGAAAATAAAAATGAAACCCAAGAAAAACCCTTGTGCAATTCCTTCTTGGCCACGGGAAGATAAATGGCCAAAAGTCTTTAATTGGTGCTAGTTTGAAAAAGGGGACATTACATTCTATTATGACATATCAAAGTTATCGTTATCCGTCTCTCCAACTACGAAATTAGAACATTGTCGGTGGTTTAATGGATGGTTAGATGGCCCTTCCACTAGGGTTACCATGTTTGTGCGATACCATTATTTTCATGTGATTGGATCGATGTGCTTGCTTAAAATTTTCTACATGTCCACTCTTTTGATCAATGAACAAGGCCTTCAGTGACATGATTTATAGCAAGTGTACATTGAAAATGTGAATCCTCCCAACTAGAGGGTCCGACTCAAAAGTATTGATTCCTTTCTCCAACTTTTATACTACCAATCTAACAAGTTAATTTTGTGCTCACGTAACCCATATATCTATAGGTTTTGAAGTTAATACCTTCTTCCACATTTGGTACTACTATTCATCATTTGTAACTTGTGAAAAGTACAAAAAAATTGTTTTGTGTCAAATCCCTTGCTTTAGAAAAGATAAAGAGCAATATTAGAGGTAGAAACGAAGGGTGTGGCGAAAGTTGAGTGCAAGAGCACTTATGGACTTTGACCGAGGTGGTCCTTGATTTGACTTGGAAGAACCACCTTGAGGGAGTTTAGATTCTATCTTGAGAGCAAACTAAAAGCTCGTTCTAGAGATACAATATCTAATTTCTTCTCTAATATATGGAAACAGCCACGAAATAAACTTGATAGAAAGGGTTTATTCGAGATCTTGTGCATTACGCTTGAAGGAGAACATGTTCAAGATGTCATATTTTGCGACATAGTTTGGCCTAAGATTATCAAAACTATAACCAATGTGCCAACAAGTCCTTATAACAGCTAAAGTTATTACCTCTCGGACTCTTAAGGATTGTAGCATCACAATGATTATAGGCCATTTTCTATCATACACACTTCCAGGGGCTATCTAATGAAAAGGTTGTCTTTACTATGAACTCCATAACATGCCCAAACTATAAGTTTTATCTATGATGCATCTAACCAACACAAATACTACCTGCTTTGGGTTGATAATATCAAGTACCAAACATTTCAAGCTGAAGTGTAAAAGCTTGCACAAAGACCTTATAGGTGACATTGAAAAACCTTTGTGTATGATGCATATGCTTCATCTACATCAGCGAACCTTTTCATATGATGCATGTGCTCCATCTCCATCAAAACATTACTTCTAGGAATTCAGCATCACTTCCTTCTTGATAAATGCAATTTCATATTTGGTACATCTCAATACAATTTCTGTGTGACACATTTGAAAGCAATTGATAGTATTTTGTTATCGTATTAATGCCCTCTGAGAACTATAAATATATTCTTTGGGCATATATCTACTACATATTGTCCTCTTGAATTCGAAGGAATTGTTTATCATTAGAATAGCAAACATGTTAGGGATATACACTATGAAGGTCATCAATATATATAAGCATCATATTCAAAACATCTCAGGATGTGCTAGAGCATGTTGCACTTATTATTCATAACTTTTAGAGGAGCTCCTATTGTCATATTTTAATTTGCATTGCCTACAAGCCTATGTTAAAAACAAGCTTATGTTTCATTACTCTAGTTAAAGAGTGTCGCCTAGTATCGATACATAATCAGCAATCTGATGTCAAATTCTTTCGCAAGACACCGAGAAAAGTTCTATAACCACATGTCAGACATCTCCAAGATTATGTGTGTCGTGATAATATACGAATACTTTTATTGCTATTACTATTGGATTTACAACTCTACTTGCCTCTCTCCCTACTCTATATGCAGTCAAATAAATTATCCAAATGGAGCACAAGATGCATAATTTCAGTCAAATCTAAAATTCTATACAAGAAGCAAAACCAAAGGATTAAATGAAAGATTACGATGGGAGATAAACTACAACTTACCAAGTGTTAAGTAACCAACCCAAAGGAAAGATGTACAACTATTCATGAAACATAGTAACAGTTATTTAGAAATGCTTACTGCATGCACTGATGCTATGTTGATATTTTTCTCCACTGCATCAATTCCTGTCACTTGTGCTCCCATTCTTGCCAAGGGCTGCAAGATTTAACCAAAAAGCAAAAGGACAAGTGAGGATGATTGATTTATAGCTTGAAGTCATTATAGAAATCAAACAAATACCTGTTTGAAGGATCTGCATCTCTCTTAATCCTAAAGAAACCTCTTTGTTCCAAAAACAGTTAAATGTCCATAATAACTTGGGTATCTAACACATCACTCTAATGATTTATCATTAACCCTATATAATGAATGAATTTGCTTGTTTCTTTCAACTTTCTATTCAACATATGTTAACTGTAATGAATCCATTTATGAGATAATTAACAATCCTAACTAATACTGAAATGCTGTTATCCATTACGCTATTACCACTTTAGCACATGTGTATGGATGCCATTTGGATTGCGGTTACATCACGTACAAATCTGATTATTTTATATAACAGAAAACATTTTAACATCCTTTTCCTTTGTCTATACAGAATGGTACCAAAGCATATTTTTCCAGCCACTGTTTTGGCTGCAATCCAAAAACAGTTTGAAACCCTCCTGCATATAAGATCAAAGATCTTCCCAAATATTAGAACTGCAACTAAGATTTATCTTTTCAGGGTGTGCAAGGAAGAGATTTTTACCAAAAACTAGGAAGGCCACCACCGAGGTTTAAAAGTTTGCATATATGATGGCTGAATGATGGTGAGAAGGGCCTGCTGCTAGATTCCAGGACCTTTGATCTGCGTACCATCAAATTTGTATCTGACTCAAAGATATTTCTAAAGCAACATCCCACACACATGAAGGTCCCTATGAATTCCAGGTTATGCCTTTTCAACCAACTAATGCACCAGCAACATTTTCATCAATATGACTGATATTTTCAGCTGTATCTTAGGAAATTTATCCTCATGTCTTTTAACAACTTTTTATTTATAGTAAGGCTTGGAAGGACCATACTCATCGACGTGGACCAGGTGTTGTCAATATTGGAAGAAAACAAGAATTATGTGAAGATGTCCAACTGTAGTTTTCGGCAAGAAATAAGTCAAATATTTGTGCCACATTATTTCAGCAAAACGTGTTAAAGTTGATCCCGCAAAGATCTGAACAATACTGGAATTTACGGTACCAAAGACATTTCCAAGTTAAGGGTATCTTGAGTTTGGCTGGAAATTTTCAATGTTTCATTACGAACTATGCCAATATAGCCACACCTCTAACAGAGATATATAGAAGAAAAATTATTTTTCTACAAACAAAGCAAAGAAAACGCTTCAAGAAACTAAAGACGGCATTGTCATCTACTCCAAAGATTACCACACCATATTTTTCTAAACTATTCGTCATAGAATGTAATATCCCCTTGTGGGATATTAATTGATTATTATTAATTACTTGCAAAATAAGCAAACTTAGAAGAGAAAACCTCCTAGGTTTACCTCAACTAACCCTAGTGTCGGCTTCAATACAACCCAAATAGGGTTGGAGTGAGCCAAGGTGAGGGTTCAGATGGGCTATCTAGTTGGAATTTACACTCCTTTATCCAATAAACTTTGCAGAAGTAAAATAATAAATTATAACTGCTGAAAATTGATTAAAACTTTGGAAATTAATAACTCCCACAATATTAACTCTTTTAGCTTGAAACAAAGTGCAGTAGAAAGATAAAATTATGAGCTTCTAATCACAATGAATATCAGATTTTTCCATTCACTAGAATCCACTCAAAACAGCCTTCAAAAACTCAAACCCAAATCGTTAGGGTTAGGGTAAAATATGCAAAATAATTCCAGCACTTTTCCTTCACTCTAAAAGTCAATAAATGCGTTCCGGATCTACTGATTAATAAACCTATAATAGCAGATTTAAAATCACTTCAAAATCCCTTCAAAATACTCTTAACACATGCCCAAAAGGTCGATTTCATTATGGAAAAATCAGCAGTACGTAATAAAGATATTCACCATAAATCACACTCCAAACTCTCAAAGCAAGCTTATGTCCTCTCCCAAAAATGGCGACTTACACATATATAGAGAAATGATTGCAAAACTTATTAATTCAAGCTCAAATGGGCACACACACTTCACAAAATGGTGGTGTTGATGAACACCTTTTATTTTTTATCATAAGTGGGCATACATCCCTTCTTCAAGCATGAAGATAAGTTTAATAAACCGTCAACATGTGAGTATCTACATCTTTTATAGCTTTGCCTTGCACATCCTCCAAAGCTCTTCTCCATTTTTGGCGCCATAATCTAGGAGGGAATCTTATTTTAAAAATGCCTGAAAATCACATTCAACAACAAACATTAAATGCATAGGGATTTTAAAACAAATGTGGCCCATATGAATTGACCCATGCATAGAAGGAATCACTTTATTTTTTAAATATTAAATATTAAATAGTCTCCCAGAAAAATGCGACTTGCTTAGTCACTTGATTCACCCTTTTAACATGCATTTATTATACCAAGGTGAGGTCGAGTTTTCTCCTTTTATTTTGATTTGCACAATTTAGAATATTTTATTTTAAATTTACATGTGCAAATTGATTTCCTCTTTTTTAATTTTTAATAAAAAAAGGGGACATTACATAGAACGTGTTACTCAGGACTCGGGGATTGGAGCAATAAATATGTGCAAAGATCACCCAATAACTTTTGAGAATCGTAAACTCAAGCCAAATGAGAGATTGTGATCCACAATTTGAAAAAGAGATGCTTTCCATCATGCATGTGTTGGCTAAGTGGAGGCAATACTTATTGAGTGGTAAATTTCATGTTAAGACTGACCATGATAGTCTTAAATATCTTCTCAACAAAAACCTTGTTCCTGAAAAAAGAAAAGGAAAAAAAGGATAGAGAAGATTCAAGCTTTTAACTTTGAAATTCTGATTAAAAAAGGAAAGGATAATGCTGCTGCAGATGCACTATCTTGCAAGAAGGAAGAAAACATGGTATGTTCAATCCCAATTGTCATCGTATACAAGCAGAATACGTCAAAGGTAATGACCATAAACAGATCATTGATCAAATAAATCATAAATTTTCATGTAAAAATGATATATTATGGTTCAGGATGTATTTACATGCCACAAACATCAATGTTTAAGATGCGCACATTGAAGGAGAACCATGACTCATCAGCTTCTAAACAAGTTGGTTTCTTTGAACCTATTACAATGTGTGGTGGACCTTTTATTGGAAAAGAATGAGAACTGATATAGAAAAGCACGTTGCAGAATGTGATACTTGCGAACAAATGAAGGGTGAGTAGGTACTATATCCAAGCTTAATAACACCATTACACGTTTCGGCCAAGAATGGGAAAAGATTTTATGTGGAGTTCATTTATGTGAATGGTTGCACCTCACGAAGCAGTGGTATAATTCCACTTAACATCGTCCTCTGAGATCTCTCCATTCACCGCCCTTTACGAGCATGAACCAACAAAGTCTTAAGAATTTCATTAGTACTAGTATCAAAGTACCAATGGTTAAAAAACTTTCTACAAAGAGACTCAAAAGATAATTGATCCAAGAGCGTCGAGGTTAAGAAGGAAAATTTGATTTTTCTTAGCAATTTTGGCTTGAGTTGGTGCTAGAGGTCATTTAGGGTCATGAGGAATGGGTTCCAACCTATGTTCCACCAAGTTTCGGGACGGGATAGCGAGGGACGGGGGATGTGTTTTGGAGACGGATTTTTGGAGGCCTTTTTTTTTGAGGCAACGGCTATTAATTTATTAAAAATAAAGGAAAATATAAAAATATAGGAAATTTCAAATATTTATATGATAGCATTGATAAATAATTCATCACACACAACAAAATTTCAAATATAGAACCTTAATACATAAAATTGGAGCTGAATTGAGATTTCACATAAGGTTAAAGTATTAATTACAATAAAATTATCCTAAAATGCCCAAGGGCTGCAAGTCCCCGTCCTCGAGTTTCAAACGTCCCGTGCGGAGACGGCCCTAAAAGGAAAGGGACACATCCCCATGGAACATAGGTTCCAACCCATATATTCCCTTCATTATTTGTAAATCTTTCAAATTCCATTTTCCCTCCAAAACTGCCTTTTTGAAAATTTGAATTTGTAAGAGGGTTTAAAGGGTGTTTTCTCATGATGTACTCCATGTGAGGTCATGAAACTTTATGGAGGGCTTATTAAGGCCTAATTTGAATAAAATAAATGGTTTTTAACTCCTTATGAGTTCCCACATGTGCAAGTTGGGTCACCACCCTAGTTAGGGTATGGAGTTTGTTGTAACTACTAAGAAATATGCTGAACTAGAGAAGTATTCAAATGAATGAAAAAGACAAAGTGAGATAGAAGGAGTAAGAGGCGGTAGGTAGGTAGGATGAAACACCAAGAATGCATAGGATTACGAAGAGAAATGTCATGAAATATGAGGAATTTCTGTACAAAGAAGCTTGTAAGTTCCTCGAAATGATGAATAAAGAAGAATTTCTGATGTTTCGTAAGGATATTACTTGTATAAATCAGAACATATACAGCAGAATAACATGAGAGAACACCAAAATATAGATAAATGATGACAATATTCTCATATAATAGCCTTGCCACTTCGAGGGGCAACCTCCAATACCACTTCGAGGGGGTAACCTCCAAACCATACAATAACACTCCAATACTCAATATGATGATTAACTACAACCTTCTAACCCCTATATATACCATTCTAACCTATGGCCAATACTGAGGCCGACCTCCTAAGCATAATAAATCATAAATGAATGATATAATAAGATAAGGGGATGTGTGCCACATGTTGGCATCTCCATCAATACATATACATCATAACATTATATCCCATGTGAACCCATACATATAACTAAGGGGATGTGTGCCACATGTCGGCATCTCCATCAACCCATATACATTATAATATTATATCCCAAGGTACATAGCATTGCCTCCCTCTTTGACATGTTTCGTCCCTGAAACATAAGAAGCCATAATGAGTGTGCTTTAAATTATTGCACACTTGTCGCCAAGCTCGATCATCCAACCACCCATATGAAATCCTATCCTATGTAGTAGCTTCATCATCAACATCTTCTTCTTCTTCTTCTTCTTCTAATGTTGCTTCTGCTTGATTCTTCTTCTTCTACTTCTTCTTTTTCTTTTTCTTCTTCTTCTTATGCTTCGTCTTCTTCTTCTTTTGTTGCCCATCTAGTCCATGAAAACTTGTTCCAGTTCCTGCAAAGACCAATTAGACTTTTCCTTTTCTAACTCAGAAAAGCAAATCTGTGCAGGGCCACTAATCCACAACTTGAATAACCAAATATCTGATGGTTTAGAGAATTTATCCCTAAATTTGTTCCACCATTCTCTAGCATCAATCCTGCCATCTCCAAAAAAAGCTACCATCCCCATGATCCACAAAACTAGGGTTTTAGGAATAGACCCTTTTGATCAAAACTTTTTCTAACCCTTTCGGCTAAAGGTCGGCCAAAAATCAGAAATCACAGAACATAAACCCCAATTTAATTTTTGAGAGGTTTCCGAAAATGTAAGAAATTTAGGAAAATTCCTCAAATTGCGGCCTATGGAGCAAAATAGTGAAAAACAATAAAAATGAAATAACTCTGACAAAATAGATCCAAAATTTTGAAATTTCAGTGGTATCACCTTTGAATATCATACCATCAACCCAAAAAAATTTATTTCCTAATTCATCATTATTCAGAAGATATAGATGAAACCATAAAATTAGGGTTTCAACCCTAAAACGGACACAACTTTTGCAAAACAGCTCCAAAAACTCTAAAATTTGGAGGGAAGATCACTTGAACTATGTATCAACTCCCCACAAAAATATCTGAAAAATTCCAAGTCGATCTTCAGATATAGATGAATCACCAACATTAGGGTTTCATCCCACAAATTGCCTGGATCACTGCTCTGATACCACTTGTAAAGATATTACTTGTATAAATCAGAACATATACAAGCAGAATAACATGAGAGAACACTAAAATATAGGTAAATGATGACAATATACTCATATAATAGCCTTGCCACTTCGAGGGGTAACCTCCAAACCATACAATAACACTCCAATACTCAAGTATGATGATTAACAACTTTCTAACCCCTATATATACCATTCTAACCTATGGCCAATACCGAGGCCAACCTCCTAATGAATGATATAATAAGATAAGGGGATGTGTGCCACATGTCGGCATCTCCATCAATACATATACATCATAACATTATATCCCATGTGAACCCATACATATAACTAAGGGGATGTGTGCCACATGTCGGCATCTCCATCAACCCATATACATTATAATATTATATACCAAGGTAGATAGCAATTTCATACATTATTTTGATGATTGAAGATTAATAATGGTTATGAATGTCATTTTAAATATGAACATGAACTGTTTGTTGTTATTTGAATCCATGCATTCATTAAAACAGTGATACATGCCTGTAGAAGGCAACATTTGATATGTTTCTTGAGAAGTTTTTTTAGTGTTTCTTGAAGGGAAGTCTATTTCTTGCATGAAAGGTTATTTGTAAATCCTTTCAAGACCACAAAGAGTGGCAAAGAAGTCTTGAATCATAAAAAGTATGATGGTGGATACCACCACTGTCCTGTTTCTACCAGTTATGTACAGCTTGCAAGTTGAAAAAGTGTCTCTCAAGGAGGTATACCAGGAGAAAACAATCAAGATGTGTGATTGAGAGTGATGAAGGAAGATTCTTGAGGAGTTTCAAAGCCTAGAGTTATCATATTTCATGAATGAATCACCAGTTGTAAGTATAATATCATTTAGCTTGTTTTGTGTAGTCTTGAGAGCTTGATTTAATAAGTTAATGGTGATGTGGAAAAGAACAAACCAGGAAAGGTGTTGGAGGATAAGGAGTATTGTTGGAAGGTATCTGAAGTGTTGGAGCGGTCTTCAAGCCAAGAAATCAAAAGCAAAAGCAAAAAGGGTAGCTAGCTGTCCTGTGACCCTAGTTTAGGATTTTAGAGAGGTAAAAATGCCATAACTTGAGTTTTAGCAATGGAAACTTGATGAAACTTTAGGGACATGTTGGAGGAAGTCTACAAAGACTTTAGGAGATATTTGAGGCATTTGTGAAGAGTTTAGAGGGTGTAAAACCTGGTTTCACTGACCATGGTCCTATTTTGACAATCATATGTCCTACTTTGGGTTCTGATTTGCATAATTTGAGTTTGAAAACTTAAGAGAGGATTCTATTGGTGTGAAACTGATTTAATTAGCCCTGGATTGATAATCCGAAATTTGAGGAAGATTGGTTTTAGGAAAGTCCTTCATTCACTCAAGCAAAGTTAGTGTGGTTTTGTATTCCTAGAATCGGTTTTGACACCCTTGCGGACTGCCATGCATAACTTGAGTTTGGGACCTCAAAAAAAGATGTCACTTGTTTTAGAATGATCTCAACTAACCCTAGATCAATAGTTCAAAGTTTGGTGAAGAGAAATATAGTGGAAGGCATTCAACCTCACGGTGAAGAAGGTGAAATTTTGTCTTCTTGTGGGCAAAATTAGGTGTTGGGTGGACTCATAAACCCAGCCCTATAAAAGGATTTGTAGAAGCTCCTATCTGGTTGGAAGGCGTATAGAAACACCCTAGATCATTGGTTGAGAAGGCTGAAGTACATAGATTAGTGGAAGAGTAGTCATTGGGTTGAGAAGCCAAAAACCCTATTAAGAAAGCAGATCAGATTAGCCCTCCATTGTGAGTTGGTAGAGGTTGACATCAATAATCCACATCCTTAAAGACAATTTGGAATGTGCTCATAATTGCTTGAAGAAGCAAGCTTATCAACACTGAAAAGAGCAATAATTTCAAGGGGATTTAGTGTTTGTAGGTCTCCAACCCTATAAGCAATCTTCATTGCCACGAAGTGGTCAAAGCTTCAAGATATTGCCCAAGTTTTATGGACCATTCCAGATCAGTAAGAAGATTGGTCCAGCCACTTATGCTTTGGAATTACCAAGATCAAGTCTCATCCACAATAATTTTCATGTACTTGTCTCATGGAAAAATTGTATATGTACATTCCTATTTACCATTCCTAGATGAAGGAAAACTTGATGTTGAACCTAAAGGTTTTGTTATAACTCATACAAGGAATTTGCGTTAAGAAATCACTGATTATTTAATCATGTGGAGGAATTTACCACAAGACGAAGCATCTTTTGGGAGAACCAATCTTTTGAGGACAAACTATCTCAAGCAAAGGGTACTTGTGAATCTGTGATGAACCTATGTACAAGCTAATTACTATCCTAACTAAATACTAAGTGGGTGTGACCCATCACACTTTTACCTCTTTAGCATCTATATAAGGATGCCATTTGTATTTCTATAATATCATAATCATCGTCATCATCATATGTGTGTGTGTATGTATGTATGTATGTATGTATGTGAGATCTAAAGAACCTCACCCTCTAGAGTTCGGATATAGGGGCGGGTGAGTACCTAAAGGTCCTTAAAGACCAATCCTCCTACCAACATCCCAATATTTCATAGTGAAGTACCAATCCTCCTCCCAACATCCCAATCGTTCATACTAAAGTACCAATCTACACACACACACACACACAAACAAACACATATATACATACATACATATATATATATATATATATACATACATACATACATACATACATATATATATACATACATACATACACATACATACATACATATATATACATATATATATATATATATATATATATATCGATTATTTTATGCAACAGAAAACATTTTTAATATCCTCTTCTTTCTCCATACCACTTAACCTTTATTGAATACAATTTAGCTTTGTAATGTATACATCTGTTTTTTTACCGAGCACTTCCTTGAGACGAGTGCCCTAAACCAAAGGTAATATCCCCTTCCCATTCGAAGACCTTTGGCCTATTTTGTCAACCCGACGCCAAAGGAAAAATATAAGGGTTGCTTAAGTTATATTTAATTATTATAAAGTGCAATTAATAAAAAATATATATATATATAAAGCACTTATAATAATTTATATGACTTAATAATTATTAAATCAAGGATGGAAAAGGCCCAAATATAAATTGTTATCCATCCTAGGTGAAAAGGCGACTTGCCTTAGAAGGAGGAATGGGAACATAGAAAGGATAAATGCCCGCTTCCTATGTATTTCCCTAGAAAAATGTGACTTGCATTAAGAGAGAAAAGTTGTTGGAAAAAACATTTAATATGGGAAAATATTAAATGCTTGCATAGGAAAATCCTTGGGAACTAATTGGATATTGTAAAGGTTGTTTTGGGTATCTTCTTCCTTTATAAGGAGAAGTCGACTTGAAGGGAAAGAAATTCCATACCATTTGATATTTTCTAATTTGTGTCTTAAGCTTGTAGCTTATGCATATTCTTTCATGTCAATCGCTTGTTTGCAAATATCCAAATTTTGTGGGTAAGATCCCACAGAAACCCTAGCTTTGGTGGTGAGAGATCCATCCCTAGCTAGCAGGGCATTCTTCGGTAGTGAGAGATCTACCCTAGCTTGTCAAGTTTGGAGCTGAATTGATGCCCTAAATGTGTTGGGCGACCTACTTTTTAGGGCAAAATTAGGGTTTCGTGTTTGCTGTGTGAAAACTATTTTTGGAATATTATTCTTCATATTTTTGTGGCCCAAGATCCAAAGTTTCAGCTCATTTGGACTTCTCTAGCAAAAGATATTAATTTTAGAAGTTTTCAGTTGTTTAGGGCACGCTGTAAATTTCTGGCAGCATTCTGTTATTCGAAAAATTCCAAAAACAGTTCTATAATATCAGTTATTGTATTAGCAAGCTCCATTTAAAATTTCAAGAGATTTGAGCAAGTATTTTTGGAGTTATCCATTATTT
The DNA here is from genome assembly GCA_018340775.1 of Taxus wallichiana var. yunnanensis. Lineage (NCBI taxonomy): Eukaryota > Viridiplantae > Streptophyta > Pinopsida > Cupressales > Taxaceae > Taxus > Taxus wallichiana. The sequence goes on along the minus strand of CM031238.1, from coordinate 179,064,351 downwards.
TCTGTTCGCTGCCCTAGATTTAATTTTCTGCAAAAATCAGATTTCTGTTTGGCTGCAATTTGTCTGTATTTTGCATATTTAAAGTTGGGATTGCCTAAAATCCGTTTAGGGGTAAAATAATGTCCATTGGGGACATTACAACCAGTATTCTTATTTTACATAAAAAGGTAAAGAAGACATTTGGAATTATGTCAACGCTAGAAGTGCAGCTTTATCATACCTAAAATCCCAAATACCTACCTCTTCTTTTCCTACTTAAAAACTCCCTAGTGTTTTGCATATCCCAACTATAATTCAAGTTCCAATCATATCTATAGCAACGTGGGCGGTGCAACCACCTACAACTAACATCATATGCTCCAACAAAATTACAAATATCTTCGGGGATGAGCTACAAAGAGCTTAAAGCTGTCAAACACTTTCCAGAACCTTCGAATGTGAAAATTTCAAAGCATTGTCTCTAAACCATATGCAAGCTCCTATAACAAGTCCACTTTAGAGCTCGAATCGAATTTGTCCAAATCCACAAAACAAAAACATGGAGAGATTTGAGGCATTTGTGAAGAGTTTAGAGGGTATAAAACCTGGTTTCTCTAACCATGGTCCTATTTTGACAATCATATGTCCTACTTTGGGTTCTAATTTGCATAATTTGAGTTTGAAAACTTAAGAGAGGATTCTATTGGTGTGAAACTGGTTTAATTAGCCCCGGAATGATAATCCAAAATTTGAGGAAGATTGGCTTTAGGAAAGTCCTTCATTCACTCAAGCAAAGTTACTGTAGTTTTGTATTCCTAGAATCAGTTTTGACACCCTTGCAGACCGTCATGCATAACTTGAGTTTGGGACCTCAAAAAAAAAGATGTCACTTGTTTTAGAACGATCTCAACTAACCCTAGACCAATAGTTCAAAGTTTGGTGAAGAGAAATATAGTGGAAGGCATTCAACCTCACAGTGTGAAAGTGAAATTTTGTCTTCTTGTGGGCAAAATTAGGTGTTGGGTGGACTCATAAACCCAAACCTATAAAAGGATTTGTATAAGCTCCTATCTGGTTGGAAGGGTATAGAAACACCCTAGATCATTGGTTGAGAAGGCTGAAGTACATAGATTAGTGGAAGAGTAGTCATTGGGTTGAGAAGCCAAAAAACCCTGTTAAGAAAGCAGATCAGATTAGCCCTCCATTGTGAGTTGGTAGAGGTTGACATCAATAATCCACATCCTTAAGGACAATTTGGAATGTGCTCATAATTGCTTGAAGAAGCAAGCTTATCAACACCGAAAAGAGCAAGAATTTCAAGGGGATTGAGTGTTTGTAGGTCTCGAACCCTATAAGCAATCTTCATTGCCACAAAGTGGTCAAAGCTTCAAGATATTGCCCAATTTTATGGACCATTCCAGATCAGTAAGAAGATTGGTTCAGCCACTTATGCTTTGGAATTACCAAGATCAAGTCTCATACACAATAATTTACATGTATCTTGTCTCATGGAAAAATTGGGTACGTACATTCCTATTTACCATTCCTAGATGAAGGAAAACTTGAGGTTGAACCTGAAGGTGTTCTTATAACTCATACAAGGAATTTGCATTAAGAAATCACTGAGTATTTAATCATGTGGAGGAATTTACCACAAGACGAAGCATCTTTTGGGAGAACCAATCTTTTGAGGACAAACTATCTCAAGCAAAGGGTACTTGTCAATCTGTGATGAACCTATGTATGAGCTAATTACTATCCTAACTAAATACTAAATGGATGTGACCCATCACACTTTTACCTCTTTACCATCTATATAAGGATACCATTTGTATTTCTGTAATATCATCATCATCATCATCATATGTGTGTGTGTGTGTGTGTGTGTGTGTGTATGTATGTATGTATTTATGTATGTGAGATCTAAAGAACCTCACCCTCCAGAGTTCAAATATAGGGGCGGGTGAGTACCTAAAGGTCCTCAAAGACCAATCCTCCTACCAACATCCCAATCATTCATAGTGAAGTACCAATCCTCCTCCCAACATCCCAATCGTTCATACTGAATTACCAATCTATACACACACACACACACACACACACACACACACACACACACACACACATATACATACATATATATATATATATACACATACATACATACATACATATATATATATATATATATATATATCTGATTATTTTATGCAATAGAAAATATTTTAATATCCTCTTCTTTTTCCATACCAGTTAACCTTTATTGAATACAATTTAGCCTGTAATGTATACATCTGTTTTTTTACTGAGCACTTCCTAGAGATGAGTGCCCTAAACTAGTATTCTTATTTTACATAAAAAGGTAAAGAAGACATTTGGAATTATGTCAACGCTAGAAGTGCGGCTTTATCATACCTAAAATCCCAAATACCTACCTCTTCTTTTCCTACTTAAAAATCCCTAGTGTTTTGTACATCCCAACTATAATTCAAGTTCCAATCATATCTATAGCAACGTAGGCAGTGCCAACCACCTACAAGTAACATCATATGCTCCAGAACAAAATTACAAATATCTTCAGGGATGAGCTAGCTTAAAGCTGTCAAACACTTTCCAGGAACCTTCTGAATGTGAAAATTTCAAAGCATTGTCTCTAAACCATATGCAAGCTCCTATAACAAGTCCACTTTAGAGCTCGGAACTGGAATTTGTCCAAATCCACAAAAACATGGAGAATTTGAAAATGGATTAAAATGTTATAATGCAACAAGGTACCTTGTTTTTGCACACAAAATTAGTGATTTTATGCTAATTAGTCATAGGTTTTAGGTCCCTTTACTCGGGGTCTCTCATTACTTTGTCCCTTTACCCCCACATTATTAAAATTACTGCAATATTTATTTCTTTTTAATTAAATAATTTTCTGATCTAGTCACACTAGTAAAATGATCCCATAATGAACAAGATCAATAAATCCTATCTTGCCATCCTCAAATATTACCAGTCACAATCCTTAATAAGCTGAAGGATTTCCCTAGATCTAATATACTCCTTAAAATATTCTCCAAAAAGAGTTTTCACTACAACATTTATGATTCCCTACAGTCATCTATCTCATAGAAATAATTCTCAAAACTCTGACCTTTGCAAAGTGAATATCTTATCATAGGAATCTCTTCAAAAATGTGCCATATCATTAAATTATTCAATTACATGGTATATTCCCTTCCGAATATTCTATAGTATTAGAAAGATCGCCTTCCTCGAATCATAGTTATTATGTATTTAGCATAGAATATATTTCAAAAACAGTACCCATAGGATATTGACATTTGGTCTACTAGTACTCAGTCAGAAATTAGATCAAAATACACAATTTAAATCCTTCAGTACCTAACCAATCAGTCACAAACAAACATTTATCATCGGTAATGATACACAGAAGTTAAATCCTTCAGTACCTAGACCAAACTACAATGAGCACGAAATAGAAGTGCAAAAACAATTATGAAATTTATTATTCTGAATGAGATGATTTACAATGAATATCAATCCATCTAACAGAAGCTTCAGGAGCAAAATTCAAAAAGTGTCTATAAGGTGCAATAGTGGAAGACAGATCAACTAGAATGGGTTCAATATAGAGAAGAGCATATCGGGCTGAACATGTCAACTATTCCCACCACATATATAAACACCGGAAATTAATAATGCGCCTTGTAATTAAGTGTTAATATATATAAAGGTGTTCCTAACTAAACAAATACTATTCTATTTATTGATTTCGAGTTGAGCAAATTAATGTACAAAGGCATGTAAGAAATATACAAATCACTGCCCACATTTTCACCCCCACCCCTCTATGTTTGGTCATCTTGATCATTATTTAGGCACTATGAACCAATAATGATATTAATGGCTGCAATCAGAAGTCGGCCCCCATGCTAACAATACAATCTCAAGGATCTTGTCTTTCCAACAGCACACTTGTTCCATTGCCAAGAATCTCTAGGAACTTGTCTTTCTAAATGTGCCTTTACACTACAAGGTTGCAGTTATCGCTTAGAGGACTGAATTATCAGCTCCAGAAGGTCGTTATTCAATTTTGTCTCTCCAAAATAGTTTTTTTCATAGAGGACACTTGTTCCATTGCCAAGAATCTCTAGGAACTTGTCTTTCTAAATGTGCCTTTACACTACAAGGTTGCAGTTATCGCTTAGAGGACTGAATTATCAGCTCCAGAAGGTGGTTATTCAATTTTGTCTCTCCAAAATAGTTTTTTTCTTATAAAAGCTAAATAATTATCAAAAGGGGGAACAAAAAGGATGGAGGAGAGCTTCGAGTCCTCAAACATGGGGAGACAAATAGTCATCCTCCATTAGACATGCTTCAAGCTTTCCTCTTTGCTTCCCCTCCTTGGTGTTCTTGGTTTGTTTGGTTGTCTTCGTCCTCTTTGTATTTGCTTGATTGTGGTGTTGGTTTAGGGTGTTTGTGAATTGGGTCCAGTTCTTGTGTTGTCTTTCATCTACCTCTTAATTTGTACCATTTTTCTCTTTGCCTCGAATTGAATCTTATAGCAGTAATTATATGTGAAGGCTATGGAAAGGGGCAATTTGCTGACTCATAGAGGGTACAAGTACAGGTAATGTAAATTCAGATGTTAATTCTGGAAAGCCGGCATCGGGAAAGCAGGGCAGCAACAAGAAAACGTTCAGTGAATCGTTGCATGCAAAGGAGGTGGCAAATGACACCAAAGGTGCTGCTTTTTTGATCAATGGACATGGCTCGACAATTGAGGGAGAACCTGGGCATGACTTGTTGAAAACCTTTACTTTCTGCCTTAATGAAGAAATGGCTAAAGATTTACAGGAGGAAAACAGACTTCAAAATGTGGGAATTTTTTTTGTTTGTCTCAATCACGAGGCTCTTCTACCTTCTAGGAACTTCTTTGATAATTGAATAAGTATTGTTTGAGGAAAGAAGTTGGGCATCTATGTGATCTTCTGTGGAATGATGCAGAGGGGTGTTTTCCTTTATCCTTTTAAAAATTCTAACATGCAAAGAAGGGCTATCAATACACCATTTTGGAATAAGGGTTAGTCTGTATTTAGGGCTATTCCTGGAACCCTAACTTGGACTGCAAAGAAATCACAATTAAGACTACACCCAGATGGTTTGAAATAAGGAACGTACCTATACGAGTCTGGAATTTTTTTGCCCGTAGCCCTAAAACCAGAGTAGGAGAAGTCCTTCAAGTGGTGGACACAAAAATATCTCTTGAGTCTTGCCCACATGCATACAAGAGTCCTTATCACCCTGAAGCCAAGTGAAGTCTTTCCCAAAACTATAGTTTTCAAACTGAAAGAGGAATCTTTTGAATGTCCTATTGTGGGTTTGGGGAATTGCAGTATATTTACCCCAATGTATAGAACGTCAAGAAATCCACTTTGGCACATATATAAGGTGATTTTTGCTGATGCACTTCAGCACCTTGTGTTGCCCCACTGTGTCTTCACACAGACTCGCAGTTTAGTTATGGAAATCATTGGTGCAATCTTGAAATGATTGTTGTAATTTGTAAATTGGATCAACTCTTAGAACTTGATATACTCATCCTCAATGTTTAAAAGGGTAATACTCCTTCTGCATAAGCACTAACAAATGCATTCCAAGTTTCAATGAGCTTAAATTCTTTCTTGCATTGTGCATTGTGCATTGTGCATTGTGCATTGTAGGTTTTCCGTCAGTGGTACACTGAGATGAACAAGATCAATGCTGCAAAAGGCGGTCTTCTCTGAGTCACTGAAGTGGTTGACCGAACATGTAAGCCTCCCATTTCAAATCAAGTTATCCAATGTTGTGGTATCAACATTACCTCCAAACACTACAGTGTCAAGATTGACTTGGACTTTGAAATGGATTTGATGCAAATATGACAGATTGATAGGCTGCACAGAATGGGATGATGTTGGACCAAGTTGCATCATGAGTTCACAAACTTGGCCAAAGAGTTCAATGCATCCTCCTCAAGGGCATCCCAAATGAGTTTACGGAAACCTGGGAAGAATATTTTTATGGGCACTATTAAGATTGTGTGTTTACACGCATGTGAAAGCTCTCACTTTGAAACAAACAATCGGCAATACAAGACCCAGGTTGTCAGCACAGAGGACAAACCAATAAATTGGCTGGTATATTACTCAGTTATAAATTATGCAATAGAAAACAATAACAAAAATAAGCTATTACCATAGTTACCTAAGACTCCGGACGGCAAATTTTTTGAAAATTTCGGGACAGCTAATAAAAATATATATAATTTATTAATTTTACAAATATAACATGAATAATTCAATAACCTAAGACTTAAAATTGAAAGTTTGAAGATTGAAACCACTAATGATTAATCCAATTATTCATCACATAAGCCAAGGCCCAAAATGCTACAGCTATATATATTATATTCAATGTTCAAAACTTCAACATGACAATGAAAGACTAAATAGTAAATAGTAAAGCTGAAAATTTAAAACAAGTCTTAGTCTTACTCTTCAATAATCAACATGAGAAGAGTACAACTACACCCACATTACATATGCTATGAAATATTATGTCATGTCTCATAACCAAAATGACATTACATAACCAAAATGACAAGTGACAAGTACAACTCAAAAATCACTATCAGAGCCCTCCGAAGGAACAGTTGCAAACCGCTCCTCCTCACTAGGAGTATCTGTATCAACGTCATCTGCATCTGCAAAGGAGATATCAACCAGTCCTCGCTGCTCCTGATCTTCATCAACCTGCCTTGCATCCTCAGGATCCACATCCCACCGCAATGTTGGGCTCTCCTTGTACGTAGGTGTCTTGCGATCCATGAGACGCAAGGCACTATGTACAACAACAAGTTTCTCTGCTCTCTTAGAGGTAAGTTTGTTCCTCTTAAGAGAGTGGATCCACCCATATGTTGACCAATTCCTCTCAGAAGCAGAGGAACTAGAAACCTGAGAAAGAAGACGAATAGCAAGTGTACGTAGCAATCCTACATGTCCATACAATCACCACCAACTAACTGGACTCTCATGTGCCAATGTGGTCCTGTCTATCTTTGATGATTTTTTGTAGCCATCCAGATAAGCGAACTTCAGCCAATCAGTTCTGACTCGTGAAGCATCCTCTACATTATACATTTTTTTGGGGCTTTCAAGAAACCCTTCCTCACCTCCTCATCATCTACAGGGAGAACTCTACTGTGCCTCTCAACATACCACTTCGGATTTAGTGCATATGTAGCCATGTGTAAAGGAGTGTTCAACTTCTCCCATCTCCGCTCAATGATAGGCTGAATATGGTGATGGTAGAACTCCAAGGTGGGGTCCCTTGCTCGAACAATAGCCTTCATCTGGCCAAGCATACTATCAATACATTTGTATATCTCACCAAGGCTAGGGCTCTCAGAATCCCCATATTTTATCACACTGAAAATTGGAGATATTATGGATGTGATATATCTCACATCTATCCAAAATGTTTCATTCACCACAATTGCTTTCACCTTCTTCCCCGCTCTCCTGTCTTCGACCGATCCTACCTAGACCACTCGATGTCATGACCATGCCACCGTAATGATTCCCGCAACTCAACCATCCTATCCAACAAAATAAAATACGATGCAAAAAGTGTCCACTAGCTTGAGGAATTCCTTCCTCGAAAATCTACTAAGAGTGCCAATGGCGTATGGTGGTTGCGGATGAACATCTCGCACATCTCTAAAGATCACCCACTACATTTTTACCCAATTAATTTTTCCAATATCTTTTAGTGCATTGTTCATGGCATGCACACAACATGGGGTCCAATATATATGTCGGTAATGAGCCTCGACAAGCTTACCTGCTGCCCTACACACATATGTTGCATCTGTAATAACTTGCACAACGTTGGCAGGGCCAACCTCCTCAATAACATCTCGCAAAATGGTGAATTAGAACTCTGCATCCTTCTTCTTCCCCGAACAAGATATTAAGGACCCTCTTTGCATGAAACAATGATATTTATGAGTGGGTGGTGTCTGATATTTGTCCACCCATCCATGATGATGCTACAACCATGAGAGACCCATGTGCACCTCATTTCCTCCATCAGTAAATTAACCTTGGAATAGTTCTTATCCAAGATTGTGGTTCTCAACTTCATGTCTCCGGAGGCACATAACTCACACCTGCTTTGGCTATCTTAGCCACAGCCTCCTTGAAATAAGGAGAGCGAGCAGCATGAAATGGAATGTCGATGAGCAAAAAAAGAATTTTTCAATGGCATCATCGCCTCTTCTCTAGCCTTTGTAGATCATACATTTCAACAACTAGATTGGAGGCCACAACCTTCCTCTTCCCCTACTACTACCAAAAGCATCCAATTCGGACACCTTATAAGATGCACCCGTAACACTACCAGTATTAATTCTCACGGAACTAGGAGTGCCATTGCCACTAACATGACGGCCACGAACTTCTCGGAACCTTTTCCACCATATCTCCATTATACAACCTCACCATTTCTCGCTCTCTTTAAGTGATAGCTATCCACACATGCCTACACCTTTCCCCACAATGTGCAATAAATGTGCATTCAACCTAGCAATGTTGCTTGACCAAGATAATGAGCAAATGTTGCATTTCCATATTTTAATGCCCCCTGAAATGTTTGATCTAGGACCCTGCATAATTTGACCAAATTGTTTCAAAGGTTTTTCTTATCGGAAAGGGGGTGCAATGCCACTAACATGACGGCCATGAACTTCTCGGAACCTTTTCCACCATATCTCCATTATACAACCTCACCATTTCTGCTCTCTTTAAGTGATAGCTATCCACACATGCCTACACCTTTCCCCGCATGATGTGCAATAAATGTGCATTCAACCTAGCAATGTTGTTGACCAAGATAATGAGCAAATGTTGCATTTCCATATTTTAGTGCCCCCTGAAATGTTTGATCTAGGACCCTGCATAATTTGACCAAATTGTTTCAAAGGTTTTTTCTTATCAAAAGGCCCCCTAGCATACTTTTTCAACATTTCGGAGGGGCAACTGAACTTGTCCACACTCCTTGTCAACTAGCTAGCGGATTTAGGTGATTCTGATTGTGTTCCTTCTCTTTGCACACCCATTTCAACCTCATATTTAGCTTGATACTCACTATCGGAACTCATTTTGAAGCTGCAATAATTAAAATACAAAACAATATAACTATACAATACAATAAAACAATGAATACAATTTTTGAATACATTTAAAAATTAAAAAAAAAAATGATGAATACATTTAAAAATTAAAAAAACAAACAATAAAAATGCCCTCCCTTTATGCTTTATCTCATTCCATCACTTGCTAATCCAAATAGGAAAAAAAATACAAGCAAATGCAATGCCTTCACTTTCAACTTTGCATTTGGAAATTAAAAAAACAAAACAAAGAATGGTAGTAAATTAGTAATGTATGTACATACCTCTTGCTCTTGCTCTTTGCACCTTGCTCCTTGCTCTTTGCTCTTGCCTTCTCTTTTTTTACTCTTGCTCCTCTTTTTTTTGCTCTTGCTTGGTGTGATTAGAATGAGTATGAAATGCTCTTTTTATAAGTTTTTTTGTTGCTTTTAGGGTTAGGTCATGTTAGTTTTAATTAGAAAGCATTAAAAGTTTTAAAAACATAAAAATGATAAAATAAAACTTGTTTTACCTTTGGCGCAGCGTGAAAGACGTTGGGATGTCCTCGACGTCCCCAATGAAGTCCCCAAACAGTTTTTGCACCCGGGACGTCCCGGGTGCATTCCTAGTTTTCGGGGGCGTCCACTGACGCCCCTTATTTTTTGAAAAATGGGGACAGCAAGGAAACGTCCCGTCCCCATCCCCGCCCCCGTCCCCAAGTCCCGAGATGTCCGGATGTCCAGGATGTCTTGAAAACCTCCGAGACGTGTCCCGCGTAACATTGGCTATTACACATTTTAGTGCATTAGGTTAGCGAATAATGCTACTTCTATTCAATTAGAAAGATTAGGGTATGGTACAAGTGCGTACAATGAGCAGCAAGGCTGAGAATGAATATTCCCGCGATCACAAAGGGGGAAACACTCCCTAACTTATTTGCCTAGATTGGAATGTGAACAAATGACCATTCATAATAGATGCTCGAAGCATTCAAGTGTATATATGTCCGCATGGGGTCAAACAACTTACTATATATCATTACACAATTACAAAAGTGTTGGCGAGAAAATTTGTCTTGTGGACAAATTGGTGGGTTTCAAGCCAACGCTATGGGAATCTAAGTCCCTCTACTTGAACGGTGCAGCTTTCGTATGTGCATGCGTGAAAAAGTGGATTTCAATGGTGGCCTTTTGACCAAAGATCCAACAGGGGCACTCCACTGACCCTGTGGCAAAGCTAGCAATTTCTCACTAGAGAAGAACTTTGTCTGAGAAGGGGAAAGGCAAGGAATTTCAAAGTTGGAGATTTTGTCCTGTTATGGGACAAGAGAAGAGAACCAAAGGGCAGCCATGGAAAGTTTGATTCATTGTGGCTGGGCCCCTTCCAAATTCATGGAGCTTGTGGTGAGAATGTTTTTCTCCTCTCATACTTGGATGGAACGCCATTGGAATTGCCTCGGGCGCGGCAATACTTGAAACTATACCATCAGTGAAAGCAGGTTGTCCCCCGCCTTGTACCATAGGTGATTCCGTAGGTGTATTTTTTCCCTTTTCTGTTGTGTGGTTCTGGGTTGGTTTTGTTTGCTTTTTGTTGTGTGTGGTTTGGCTTGTGTGTTTCCTCCTTTCATTCTTTCACAGAATTGTACATGACTCTGCAAGGCCCAATGGATAAGGCACTGGTCAACGTAATATGTTTTGAAACTTGAGATTCTGGATCCTCATGTCGTGCCCTAGCCATGCCCAGTTCACGCCATGTCCCCAAGCTAGAGTCAATTGTTGTCTCCCGATTTTTGAGCTCATGTCTTTCGTTGGTGTTTAAGCCAAGTTAGAGATTCAAGAAATTAGCAAAAGTCGTTCCCTAGAGCTGTTTAAACCTCTGTTTTGCTCGTTTTTAGAAATTCCCCATTTCCCGGTCTGTGCACATAATATCCTCTTTGCAACCTCCATTTTTTATCGAAATTGTTCACTTGTTCTATGGCCTGGGTCGTCAAATCATTGTTTTGCCTCCATGCCTCCGGCTCATGAAGGAAATTCAAAAATTGGACTCAAAATGACAAAGTTCTCTTCCTCTGTATATTTTCCCATAGTCGGGAACAATGGGCATTTCTTTCCCCGTCAAATTTTGCCTTAGCATCCCGGTGATACGTGGGTATCTCTGATTGGATGCGGTTCGGTCATACTTCAAAATCCAACGGAAGCAACCACGTGTCGCAACGACGCAACTCCAGGGGCAAGGTCCAAGGGACAATCTTCAATTAAGCGCAGGCTTTCCACGTGTCCCAGGTACAAAATGAAGGTAAAATTGGCTAAGTATGGAAGGCTCAGCGGATGGCTCCATGTGTCGCAACAATGACAATTCCGAAAGTGGGGCAGAAAGGGCCAATTACCAAATCAGCGCCAGATCGCCACGTGGTCGAGTCATTGGAGAGGCAAAGCCCGTCGTTGAAAAGTCAAAGCGGATGAGCGGGCCATCGGGGAATTTTTGTTTTTGAGCCCCTTTGCAAAACAGGTGAAAAGTTAAAAAGTGACTGCGCACCCCGATCAGGGTTTAAAAGGAAAAAGTCAAAGTTGAAACTGCCGTTGAAAAGTCAAAGCGACAAGAAAGAGGCCATCGGGGCACTTTTGGAAATTTAACCAAATTTCCAAAAGCGAAGTAAAAGTTCTAGAATGCTCCACGGCTCCGCCAAGGTCTCGGGCCCGCCGTTGAAAAGTCAAAGCGAAAGAGCAGGCTGACAGAGGAATTTCAGTTTTTGAGCCTTTTTCCAAAAAAGGTTAAAATGTTGAGAAAAGAGCCACGACCCTGTCTCCAGTCAGAACATGCCACATGTCCTAGTCAAATCGGAGCAGCAGGCCGGCGGAGGAAATTGAGTTTTTGAGCCTTTTTCCAAAAAAGGTTAAAATGTTGAGAAAAGGGCCGCGACCCCATTTCCAATCAGAGGGTGCCACGTGTCTAAGTTGAAAAGTCAAAGCGGGGCTGCGGGCCAATTTGTTCCAAATTGCCAAATCTCACGAAAAATCACAAAATGCGAAAGGCTTCCCAGAATCGCTTGCTTGATCCCTTCCCCGCCACATGGACGGCCCAATTTGAGTTAGAGGAACAAATCAAACGGTCTATATTTAAACCGCAAATCGAATGTAACAGTTTGCTTTGCAAGATCTGGTTTTAACCCGCCATGAGCGTTTTCTTCAAGACAGAGGAATTCGAAAAGGCGTTGAGGATTTGTGAAGTTATGTGATTTCTTGCGAAGGATATAATGGCCCCTCGGAGCCATTCCAAAGGGCAAGCGGTTGATTTTTGAAAAAGACAGAGTGCTCAGCACTGAAAAGACAGAAAAACATCATATTTCTTTTATCTTTTCTCTCTCGAATTTCTTCCATTCTCAAAGCTCATACAAATTTTGCTTTAGCTTCAATAATAAAAGGAATTTTCGCCTTTTTGATTGAGGGATTGATTGGTACCTTGCGACCAATGAATTTCATTCGGTCTTGTAGCTTCTCCTACGGATTTGTTTTTCTTCTAACTCTAAATGCATGTGAATGAAATTTCTAATTAATGTGTGTGGGCATATGATATTCTACTCGCAACATTAGTTTCTCCTACCTCCATTCTCACTCCCTTTCCCCTTCTCAGACAAAGTTCTTCTCTAGTGAGAAATTGCTAGCTTTGCCACAAGGTCAGTGGAGTGCCCCTGTTGGATCTCTGGTCAAAAGGCCACCATTGAAATCCACTTTTTCACGCATGCACATATGGAAGTTGCACCGTTCAAGTAGAGGGACTTAGATTCCCATAGCGTTGGCTTGAAACCCACCAATTTGTCCACAAGACAAATTTTCTCGCCAACAAAAAGAAAACAATTTATGCAACGTTGCGAACTTTTGCGATTGTTGATAGTTTACCTTCTCATAGGTGCGGTATGTTAATAGGTACTCTTGACATGACATGAGATCTATAACTGACCAAGCAAGGCACGACATGGCACAAAGTGTATATGGTGGCTGCTAAGTTACGAAGGTGTTCTGTGATGACCGAGAGGCCTGCAATATACCTCTTGGCATTGCATGTGTGCACGAGGGGGGAAGGTGGTGTGCAAGTACCGCAAGATGTCGATGAGGTGTGCAATTTGTGCAAAATGCACGAGTGTGATTGGAGCACCAAATGTCTTAGGAGAAGAGTGTGAATCGGCATGGTTGCACTTGGATCACCTTTACCATGCCCATTCTAAAACACGGGCCAATAAATTCATCATAAACTTTTACTATCTAGTAAATAGATTCACTAATAGTTTGGACTAAATATGCATTATGCGACTTATTATTCCCACATCCTCTCACGAGGATATGCACTTTGAAGGGTTCTTACCCATTTTCAAAGTACATGTATAGATAAGACAAAAATGCATATTGCGCGTGCTTTACACAAATCGCACAATATAGAACCATGTAACAACTTTCACTTAATCCAATGGCTGATGTTGGCCTTTTCGGATTGTAACATTTTTCTTCCCCTTTGCCATTTTTAGAAAAGGAAGCATAAAAGAATACTTTCTTGACGCTTGAAGTTTATCCTACAAACCTATGCATTACTTCTAATCCGAGCATATTTCACATTTAGCAATTTTCATTTTATTCATTCATGTCTAGAAATAATTGTTTATATATAGTTTTCTTAGATTAGAGAGCGTAACATTTATCAAAATTAGGAAAGGTGAATTTCTTAAGAGTCCAACTATGTCTTGTTAACTCAACTTGCCTTCGTTTCTTAGATGAACTTATCTAATTATCATCCTTCGAGGAAGCATTTGATCTATCATAATGACCACCAAAAAGTTAGGAAAGTAAACTAAGTTCAAAATTACCTCAGAAAGTAGACCGCATCCATATCCAACATCAATAGTTTTCAATCCTTCTAAGACTAATTACTTAACAATTTTTGTTTTGTTCCTTCATGTCCACAAATATTTTTTATATGTAGTTTCCTTAAATTAGAGGGCATAATGTTTATCAACATTTAGGAAAGTTGAACCTCTTTATAGTCCAACTACGTCTTGTTGACTCCACTTGCCTCCATTCTTTAGATGAATTAATCCAATTATCGTCCTTCAAAATCATTTGAGCTACGTATCATAATGACCCCAAATCCATATAACAATTACAAAAGGAAACTAAGTACAAAAATACCTCAGAAAGTAGACCACCTCCACATCCAATGTCAATAATCCTCAATCCTTCAAAAGGCCTTGCGTTATTTGGATCCTTTCTGAAGACAATACATGATCTCGTGAATTAAAAAATCCAATCAGTAAGAACTTTATCCAAGATATATGTTTTTAAGGCTCCTAGAAAGGTAGGCAACGAAAAGCTATAACTTTGATAGGCATGATCCATCTCTCAAAATCATGTAAATAAAATTACGGTGAACTGAAATGTTTGACTAAATTTTATGCCATAAGGATAGTCCCTGTATTATACAAAAGACACAAATAATGATGTTTTTAGTACAAATCACAAGAATTAAAATGATCATACAATTTGATATCTTTCTTATAAGCTTAGTAGCATAATTCCGGGATATAGATACCAACACAAGTTTGAAAACATATGCAACCACAACAGTTTCAACGTTCCAGATTTGTAGAATTTTATATATATATAAACTAGAACTCAAATGTCAAATTTATCAAAGCTTAAATAACATTGGTCTTATCTTCTCAAGTCATAATAGCTACTAGAGTATTCTAGAACATAATAAAAATCCCTATGGTAAAGTAGAAATCAATTGCACTAGCGAAAGACCATCTAGTTTGAGGAGTTGGCATATTTATTGACATGCACTTCCAACAACATGACTCCGTGATATTGTTAACATGCATATCTGAGTAGTAGTGTCATCAAAGCAGTGATAGTGATATAAAACGCTGTGAAAAAATGTTACATACCAAATGATACATTATAAATTTGTAAATATATATATATAAAACATGACTCCGTGATATTGTTAACATGCATATCTGAGTAGTAGTGTCATCAAAGCAGTGATAGTGATATAAAACGCTGTGAAAAATGTTACATACCAAATGATACATTATAAATTTGTAAATATATATATATATATATATATATATATATATTTGACTATAGGAGTTTATGAAAGAATGAATAGGCGAATAGAATTATATATGATTCAAGGATCGCGTATGAGGGAAGTAACCTCTGGGTATGTGACTATGGAAGGTTATGGCATTGCCACACAACATTTTATAGCTAATCAAGCTTAATTGGGTATATAACAAAATAAGTATCACAAATCTTAGCTTGGAAGAAAAATATGGTTCATGTTATTTTTGAAAGAACCCTTTTATGGATAGTAAAACCCACAATCCATAGACAGCATTTATGACACTCAAACACATTATGGCATGATCATATCGTCAAAACAACTATATGAAAAGCTTCAATAGCCAATTTACTAAAATGTATGAACAAAATTTCCGTGTGATATCAAAGCCTCTCTTGTGAGCTTATGATAAAACATGGCCATGAGATGAACATTTAATAAATTTTGGAGCTGCCCATTAAGGCATTTTAAAGTTTTTTCAACTCAGCACACTGCTGTACAATTGACTTCTTTGTCTGTTGTCGTGATGCTGCAGTAGCTTTCATTTTCTCATATATGTCATATGTAATTGTACATTACCAGATTCTTCTACACAGGGGCAGGGATACAGGTAGGATTCGTCCCGGATATGGATTCACTAGTGATACAGCACTGGGTGCAGGCAGGGTACCACAACAGTTTGGCAGATACACCCATTTCGTCCTGGGTCGATTCTGGGCATATCTGCAGGACTGTTGTGGTCTCCTGAATTTATCCAGGGTGATCTGACCTTAAAAACGAATTTTATTCTAACATAAAAATGTCAAATATGTGCTTCAAGAAACAATAAAAAATATTAATTGAGTGGGGGAAACCCTAAAAGCAACTTTCACACTCATTTTATCAAAAGCAAACAACAACACATTTACCTCTCATTGCATTTTTACATCATTGCACATTTTCTCTCTTACCTTCATTTCTTCAATTGCTTAGGGCTGAAACTTCTTTATTTTGCCAATCCTACACTATTACAACCTCAGCACTTGCTGCCAAGGAGTTTAAAGAGCTTGCAACAAAGAAGAATGTTAATTTGAGGTTAGTTTTTGTGGTTTTTCTTGAAGTTTTTTTAAATTAAAAAAACTTAAAAACATTTGTAAGTTTTGTAACTAGTTTTTACTTCTTTTTTGTTTTTTATAACATTCTTTCAACAAATGCCCAAATGCCTTAAATTTTAATAGTATTATTATTTTTTAACTAGGGGCTATAGGGATTTGCTAGAATGTCTGCCTCTACAAGTGGTAGTTCCATGGGGCAAGGGGCAGCCTTCAAAACCAATGCTTCCTCGCCTCTTTGGAAGTATGTAACAATTTTAGAACAAGTGCCAGGTGGAGGGTGCTACATTTGGGTTTAAACCAAAAATAAGGGTTTGACTACAAACCCTAAGAATCGGATCTGAAAATAAACCAACACCGAACTGAAAATAATCTAATTTTATAACAGCAGATCCAACAATATTAGAAACCCTAGCAGCAAACTGGAAATTACACTTTTAGGGTATCAAAATCAGCTTAGAACATTAATTAATATCCCTCTAGGGCAGCAAACTGTACCAGCACTTAGAACAATCATTCACATGCAATATGGACTGAAAATTAACATAGAAATATCCCAAATACTCAATAAATCCAACAAGATGAAATCTGGAGCAAATATGTATTTTATAAATTTATTTCAAGTGCAAATACAACTGAAACTTCTAAAATTCATAACTCCATCAATACTTGGAGTTTCAACACAAACCAATGCTCAAAATGATCTTGAAGAGACCAGCTATCCAATGAAAGTGAAATCACAATTTTCCAACCATGAAAACCCATTGAAAAGTGATCCCGAAATCTCCAAATGGGTAGATCAAGCTGAAAATGAATGTGGCAGCCCCCAAAAGCGTGCCCTAGCTGAAGTAGGAGTGCCCTAAGCACGGATAAACACCTTGTTGTTCTAGAAATCTGCCAATTAAGTCCACTTGTGACTCCGTATGAAGCCACCAATGCAACAAATGAGGGTTTTCGTCCCCAAGTGTTGTGACTATTGAGGGTTTTGTCCCCAATAGGATCCAATGAGGGTTTTCGTCCTCAAAGTTGAGCCACACCAAAGGTCTTCGTCTTCAGTGGAGAGTAGGGCACACCGTGCACAAACCCAAGATATCAATCTTTGAAATAAACATGCATAACCTTTCTTAGGCCATTTGATCCACCTTTATATCCTCCTTTTTGGTGCCAAGGATGAATTAGAAGCCCAATCCTCATGGCCGACCTCTTAATGCACTTTTTAATCTTCACTTAAGAAGACCGACCTCATAATGAAGAAATAGAAATTCTCCTTGCTTTGTTTGACAAGTCTTCTCCCCCTAGTCAACCATTCCAATGCCATGATTAGTAAATAAAATAATTAATTATAAAGGTACATCATTTACAACCATGGCAAGTTCCCCTCTTTTGCTCCTTCCTTGATGCCCACAAAAGAATGGGCATAAGGTCTTCCATAGTGACTAGCTTGGAAAAGGGGACATTACAGTCCTCCCTTCCCAAATTTGTTTGTCCTCAAGCAAATGCACGTGCCCGGATCCCAAATGAATCTCAGTTGCTCCTTTTTGATGTTCCTGCACATGAAGCAAACATATCAAAGGAAACAAGAGTGTTTAACAACACTTTTACAATCTCTTCATCATGCCTTAGGGACATGATAGCTAGCTCCCTTCCTTTGCTTGCCACCATCTCATAATTTCCATCCAAATGATGGATTCCCAATACTTCAGTAATATGTCCCAAAAAGTATAACCGTGCATTTTCTCTCAAAATCAGAATGTAGGTGGCTGGAAACAAAGTATGACAGTCATAATTCACCTGATTTTCACCCAATTTGGAGCTATGTTGGCTGTAGTAGTTGTCTTCTTCAGCTGAAACCATCTACCACTATTTTCCAATGATTTAATGTCCTCAAAATGATCACTCTTGCAGTTGTTCAAGTCTGAAAACAACTCATAATCTGATTTTATCAAAACCAACAATTTAAAAATGGAGCAGCAATTACAAAACTGAAACCTCTTTGCAAAATTAGGAATTGTGAGCATTGCAATGACTAAAAACACCTCTCTAAGGGCTGAAAATTTTCTCCCAACATTCATCAATCGAAAAATGCTCCATCTCTTGACTGAAAATACTTGCCTACCCACTTGTATGCATGCAAATGAAATCATGTGGTGGCTGATATGAATAATGACAACAGTACCAAGTCTGAAATTCTGAGCTATGGTTCTCCAAAGTACACTCCTTTTGTCACCACTAACCACCCACATACTTTGTTGGTGTTCCCTTGCATGAATACTCAACCATGAAGTAACTCTACCATGCTTATGTTGCACTACTCTGATATTATACTTGGCTGGAAATGTACAAAATGGGGCATGTTTTGTGAATCCATCAACCACAACATGTAAACAACTCTTACCTTGAACCATGGGCAGACCAATGATGATTTCCATGGAGATACCTTTAAGTGTCACCTTCTTGCCCATATCCATAAAGCTTATTTCCATGTTTTGGAAATTGAAAGTGAGTTCTCCCAAAGAGTGCAACCATTGGACCCCAAGCACAAGATAGATACCAGCCATGCTAATCAAATAAAATTCAGCACATACCTCATGTTTTCCCAATGTGAAGAGGAGTTGGGGGCACCTCCTTGTACATGGCATAGAGTAGCCAACCGCTATCTTAACCGTGAAGTCTTTGAAGTCTTCCACCTTCAAATTCACCTTTGCCCTCAAACTCTCATCAATGAAACTGTGAGTAGCCCCATCAATCAAAACCGTGACTCCTTGTCCATGGAGAGTAGAACTTGGTTTCAAGGGACACTCTAGGAGTAAATCCTTCACAACTTTGTTAGGATACATAACAAATTCAAAACAATCCTCCATAAAATTTCTTTCTAACCATATGCAGGGAGTAACAACATTGAATTCAACAAGGGCTTCCTCTTTCTTATAATTCAAAGGATTAACTAGAACCCAAACTTTAATGCTCACATAGTCTTGCAAGAAAAGATCTATGTGCCATATGTTACTCCTCAAGTTCTTCACATCATCACCAATTATATTACCAGACATCAAACATGACATGTGATCTTTCTTAACAAGCTGCCCATAATGACACAAGTATGGCAGCGGCATAAGAGGAGATAAAATGTGATTTTTTTCATCATACCTTGGGCTGCCAACAAGGATCCCACCATTCTTTTGTTGGTACTTGTTTGGAACATCTTCGAACTCACTCCAAGGTGATAAACTCCCTCAATTTGCCCATCATTGACTGTTGTTTGGAAATTTCCAGCGAACTGAAAATAATCATGAGGAACCGGAAGTGCCTTTCCTTCATGGAACATACCCTTCCGTAATGTCATCCTCTTTGACCCTTATGCAAATCTGATTTCTTTTCAACATTTAGCCACAAGCACCCATTAGAAACCAATGAAATATCATTAAATATTAAAGAACTTTTACCTTGGGACTCATGCTCCATGATTTCCCTAGGTTCATGCTTCAAACTTTCATCAAACTTTGATGTCTTCATGTTGTTGTTCTGAAAATCAGTCAAGAGCTCTACTTTGGCAATGGTGATGGGGGCTTTTAGGGGTCCCATGGGTTCTTCTTCCTTCTTTGACTCATCCTTAGGGAAGATGATAGGTGCTTCTACCTCTTTCTTTGAGATACTACTGCATCAAAAACCCTTTTTGGTTCTTCCTCTAGCAACATCTCTCATGTCCTTCAACATGGTCTTCTTGGGACTCCACCTTACAGCCCTCTTGCAGATCTGATTTTTAATTTTTCTTCTTGTGTAACTCGTGACCTAGGCTTGGGCCTTGATCTTCCCTTGCTTACTCCCATGAACTCGAGAAAATGACATGGCATCACGAATCTTCTCTGGAAGAGCCCTATACTCCTCATACCATGTAGCAATGTTGTCCACTTTGGATGGCTGAGTATTATTGACTTCCCTTTGAGAGCTCCTTCCACCATTTGGATCTTGAATGGTATGGATCAACTGAGCCATTTTATTGGCCAATCTTTCTTGCCCTAGGGCAAGCCTTTCAAATCTAGCATCACCAAAAATTATATCCACCATTTGATCTTCTTGCAAGAAAACCCTCAAGTTGGGAAGACCAAAGCTCTGATACCACTGTAATGTCCCTTTCTAGGGCTTAAACTAAAAATAAGGGTTTGGCCACAAACCCTAAGAATCAGATCTGAAAATACACCAACACCGAACTGAAAATAATCTGATTTTATAACAACAGATCCAACAATATTAGAAACCCTAGCAGCGAACTGAAATTACACTTTAGGGTATCAAAATCAGCTTAGAACATTAATTAATATCCTCTAGGGCAGCGAACTGTACCAACACTTAGGAACAATCATTCACATGCAATATGGACTGAAAATTAACATAGAAATATCCCAAATACTCAATAAAACCAACAAGATGAAATCTAGAGCAAATATGTATTTTATAAATTTATTTTTAAGTGCAAATACAATTGAAACTTCTAAAATTCATAACTCCATCAATACTTGGAGTTTCAACACAAACCAATGCTCAAAATGATCTTGAAGAGACCAGCTATCCAATGAAAGTGAAATCACAATTTTCCAACCATGAAAACCCATTGAAAAGTGATCCCAAAATCTCCAAATGGGTAGATCAAGCTGAAAATGAATGTGGCAGCCCCCAAAAATGCCCTAGCTGAAGTAGAGTGCCCTAAGCACGGATAAACACCTTGTTGTTCCAAAATCTGCCAATTAAGTCCACTTGTGACTCCGTATGAAGTCACCAATGCAACAAATGAGGGTTTTCATCCCCAAGTGTTGTGACTATTGAGGGTTTGGTCCCCAATAGGATCTAATGAGGATTTTCATCCTCAAAGTTTAGCCACACCAAAGGTCTTCGTCTTCAGTGGAGAGTAGGGCACACCGTGCACAAACCCAAGATATCAATCTTTGAAATAAACATGCATAACCTTTCTTAGGCCATTCGATCCACCTTTATATCCTCCTTTTGGCGCCAAGGATGAATTAGAAGCCCAATCCTCATGGTCGACCTCTTAATGCACTTTTTAATCTTCACTTAAGAAGACAACCTCATAATGAAGAAATAGAAATTCTCCTTGCTTTGTTTGACAAGTCTTCTCCCCCAAGTCGAACCATTCCAATGCCATGATTAGTAAATAAAATAATTAATTATAAAGGTACATCATTTACAACCATGGCAAGTTCCCCTCCTTTGCTCCTTCCTTAATGCCCACAAGAAGAGGAATGAGCATAAGGTCTTCCATAGTGACTAGCTTGGAAAAGGGGACTAACCACCTAGAGTATGAAAAGGTGCGAGACCATGTTATTGGCAAAATAAATAAATAATGTTGAAGATTCATTGCAGCCCATCAAGGATTCGTGAGTTGAAACAGGGGATGACTAACATTTCCAATGGATGAAAAATACGAGAGAATAGGACACTAATTAATGTGGTCGCAATGTGTCCTCCAACAAAGACTGAATCTTTCTGAGGGCCATTGATTGTGAGGGGAAAGTGAAGGATGCACAATTCACTATGAGCATCCTAATAGAGTCCACGGAGGCAACGGGGCCTTAAAACATAGTCCAAGTTATAACAGGACAAAGCAAAAAATTAGAAAGATGTAGGCATGTTGATTGAAGGAAGGATAACACATATTTTGGACACCTTGTGCCATTCATTCCCTCAACCTTATGTTGCAAAAATTGGGCACCAAAATTGATATAATCAAACAAGTCTATGAGGAGGCAAGAAAGTCCCAAATGTGCATAACCAACCATCACATTTCTTGAAGCATCTTCGGGTCTTTCTCAAAGTTATAGTTGTTAAAGGTAACTATCTTTTTAACTTTTATTTAATCATTCATGAATCATGTATAATTTTAAATTTTAATTTAATTTTGTAATTTGTAGAATTTTGATTTTTGAACATTTTTTTAATTTGTAGGTTGTTGAGACTCGGTTTGCCCCGCACACACCCGTCTTAAGGCGACTTGTCAAGGTGCATGAGGCATTGAGTAGCATAGCATGGTTATCAACCACTATTAGAGTGTATGGAGGCAATCAAAAATCGAGAGGGACACAAAGGTGAAAGGGTTGATCCTAGATGATGGGTGGTGGGATCATGTGGAGTATTTGCTCAATTTTACCAAGCCCATATTGAGTATGTTGAGATTTGTTGATATGCATAATCCATGTGTGGGCAAGGTATATGATGGAATTGACTCAATGATTGAGAAGATTAAATCCATCATGAATTCCAAAGAGCACGATCCTACTGAGAGGTTCTTTGAGGAAGTGCACTCAATACTCATTGATAGGTTGAACAAAATTACCACCCCATTGAATCTTCTTACTTTCGCCTTGAATATCAAATACAATAGTACAAAGATGCTTTCTTTGCCCAAAGAGGGTCCTACCCATAGTAACCATGTTCGAAAAGTTCAAGTTGTTCGGACATGGAAAAAGTTCGAAACTTGAAATTTTGCAAAAATTCGGTTTGGTTCGGTATGGTTCAAAAAAATATAAATTTTCAAAAATATAAAACTAAATATTTATCCATACTTGCTTCAAAAAAATCAATCACACATACAAATAAATACTAAAGTCTTAAAACATATAAATGTATAGCAAAATCCATGTTAAACTTAAGA
This sequence comes from Taxus wallichiana var. yunnanensis, assembly GCA_018340775.1. Taxonomy (NCBI): domain Eukaryota; kingdom Viridiplantae; phylum Streptophyta; class Pinopsida; order Cupressales; family Taxaceae; genus Taxus; species Taxus wallichiana. The sequence goes on along the minus strand of CM031238.1, from coordinate 179,041,298 downwards.
CTTACAAGTTATATTTATGACTCAAACAATGAAAATTCATAGTTCATACATATTGATATAATATATAGCGATGAGAATTATCCATTGCTCAAACTTCAAAGTTTTGAGCATTAACCAAAAATTAAAATGCAATTTTAAACATTCGCAACATCAAATCCTGCTTCTACATCAAAAGTATCACTAGCATCTTCATCTAATACTATAGTAGTAGGGTTATCATCAACAACATTTTCTTCATCTCCAAAACATGTTTCTCCCGGTGAGTTGTCATCTTCATTTGCAAGAGAGTGAGTAAGCAATCGTAAATTGCTATGCACAAAAACAAGATCAGAGAGTTTTTGAGCCCCTAATCGATTCCTCTTGTTTGTGTGGATTAAATCATGTGTACTCCAATTTCTTTCACAAGCAGAAGCACTAGAACATTGGCTGAAAATTCGCACGACAAGCTTCTGCAAATCTGGAGTAGAAGACCCATAAGTCTGCCACCATTTAGATGGTTCCCACGTCATCCTACTTGCCCTTGCTTCTTTTTCACCAAACATTTTGAGTTGGTTCTTGAAAATAGTAAGTTGTTCTCTTGCTTTTTCCTTCCCATCCTCATCATGTACCAACCTGTCTATGGTTGCGAAGCTATGTCACAGGGTTCGGTGGATTTAATCCTTCAAGTTCAAAATTCGCTGTATTTTTTATGGTGTGAAAAAAATCAAAAATATTCGATACAGTTGCTATAAAATCCGCCTGTGCCGGAACATGTCTAAAAAAATAGCCAAGCCAAATCGCATAAAGGTAGGTCAAAATCATTATCAATCTTGCACAACAAAGTGCGATTTAAAATAGCCCTAACCAAAGGCATTTGCCCCCTTTAAAAGCTCTATTACTTGTCTCTTCGTGGTATGAAAAATCGTCGGTGTGGTGCGGCTGGAGCTGTCCGCAATGTGTGAGGAGGAATATTTTTAAGAATGCTCACGAAAACTACTTTCTCAATTATTTTCTAATGTTGAGCTTCGGACACGAAGGATTTGATGAAACCCTCAAAATTAAATCAATAATATGTTATAACTTACACGTGCTTTTAGTTATACGTTATATCTTTTTAAAGTTTTGTTCTATTTTTTAATTTGTATTTTATGTTTGTTTTGATTTTTTATTTATCTTTTAAGTTTTAAATTATATTTATTTTTTAAGTTTTCATATTATTTATTTTATATGTTTATGATCAAATTGTATAGTAATGTTTTAGCTATTTTGAAAATTTTGTGTATTTATATCTTTTTTTTTTTTTAAATGAAAATTATAACAGCCGAATTTAATCACGAATTTTTTATCCGAAATTTATTGCTGCCGAACTTAATCCGAATTTAATCCTCGGCGAACACGAACACGAACCTCAGTGACTTGGGTTGCAAGTATACCTCTCTTTATCTCCTCATCTGCATCATGATCTACCTCTACTAATTTAGGATCTAAATAACAGTTGTCACATGTAGAGGACGGTGTAGCATTAACCATCGTTTGTCCACGATCCTTGCTTCTTTTTCACCAAACATTTTGAGTTGGTTCTTGAAAATAGTAAGTTGTTCTCTTGCTTTTTCCTTCCCATCCTCATCATGTACCAACTTGTCTATGGTTGCAAGTATACCTCTCTTTATCTCCTCATTTGCATCATGATCTACCTCTACTAATTTAGGATATAAATAACGTTTCACCTTATTTGTTGCATAGAGAGGACAGTGTAGCATGAACCATCGTTTGTCCACGATTTTCCAAATACGCTTGACTTTTTCAACATCATCTTAGTATATTTTGGATTTCTTCCTTTGCCCTATCCATGCCCTCATATACAAAAACCAATGCATGGCTGATTACCATCAACCATTCTCAAAATTCGAACAAGTGGCTTAAACACATTTACAACCTTCTCGGCACCCTCCCAAAGATAATTTTTTCGATTTCTTTTGAATGGGTTTCCTTGGAAAGCTTCGACTTTGCCCATTCATCAGTAACCACCACTTTTCTTAATGTTGTTCTCTCCTCTACCTCCCTTTGCAAAGTAATGAAGTTGGAGGCAAATCTTGTTTCAGCAGGGAAAAGAAGCTCATGTTTGGCAAAAGAACGATACAAGTTCAATGTCAACCAGTGATTGAGGATAAACTTAGGGATTTGCTTTCCTTCAGTCACAATATTACTCACCCATTCTATTTTTGATAGATCTTCAAGCAAAAGATCCAACACATGGGCTGCACAAGGTGTCCAAAAGATATGAGGAAATCTATCCATGAGTATCTCTCCTACTCCTTTGCAATTGGTTGCATTATCCATAATAACTTGAACAACATTATCTTCTCCTATCTCCAAAATGGCTGATTCAATGCATTTGGAAATGAAAAGAGAAGTTTTTGCTCATTACTTGTATCAATTGATTTTATAAACATTGCACTTTGCAGAGATATTGCCAAAAGATTTAGGAGCGGCCTTCGCCTTGAATCAGACCATCCATCACTTACTATTGTGCAACCTGTTCTTTTCCAACTTTTTTCATTTCATCTAGCTCACTTGGATATAGATGACACCTCATCTTCAAGAAGACTAGTTCTAGTCTTTCAAAACAAGGCAATGTGTAACCCTTCCCAAACTCAATCAATTGCATCTATGAAAGACTTGAAATGTGGGGAACGAATTACATTGAAAGGGATAGCCTCCGCATAAAACAATCTAACTACCAACTTATCTACCTCATGTTTTTGTTGTGGCCTCCACATGGACTTCAATGAACCTTGTGACTTTTCCCCTCTGCTTGCACTTTCACTTCCTTGTGAAAAAGGTGATGGAGGGCAATTTGAATTGTTGAAGGAGCCCATTTGTGAGATAGAGTGTTGGATTTTAGCCTTCTTTGCTTCTGAAGCTAATGATCCAACATGCCTCACATTAAATTTAGCTTGAACTCAATGTATGAAATCTTTGTATTCACCTTCCTTTGAATTCACATTTGCTATTGGACACTGCTTGACATCTTTGGATCCTCCCAAGTAATGGTACCGAACTCTAGTTACACTGCCTGTAATATTCCCATTGCACAAGGTGCATCTCATATGTAGTTTATTATCATCTCTTTGGATGATGTATTTCATCTCCAAGGAACGATTGCTGCTAGACATCTTGACCAACTTGTCTTTCCCTTTACCTTCCAACTACCCTCTGAACCTGCAAAATTAAAAATATTACGGTTTAACAAGTTTTAGCATTTTTACTTACTAACAAATTAATAAATAACAATTACGGTTTAAACAATAAATAAATAAAATAGTTTAATTAATAAATAAATATTATATTTTAATTAATATTTTTACATACTAACAAATAAATAAATAATCATTTTTAAAATAAAATAAAACTTAATATATAAAACACAACTCAAATTATGTAAACTTATTAATATTATATGAAATATAATAAATACTAAATAAAACGTAAATTTTTTATTTTAAACTTTAAATTAAATTAACAAGTTCGAATTAATAATTTTATAGAAAATAAATAAATTTAATTATTTAATTAAAAATTTAAATGTAAGACATTTTACGTTTTATATTTATTATTTTTAACAAATTAAAAACATAAAACTCCACCATATATGTGTGGAGTTTTAAACTTTTAAGTTTTTAGCCCTAAATATTTATAAAATTATATCTAAGTTTACTATTTAGCATAGCCCGTATAAAATTAAACTTAGAAATTTATAAAAGTTCAAGTTTTAAACCTAAAAACTATTCCCGTCCCAAGCAAACAAGCACGTTGCACAGGGCAGAAGTACAACTTACCTGGAAAATGCTTAATGGAGTTGTGGCAGGGTTTTTTCAATGGTGGAAATGTTTTTGTATGGTTTCCTCTGGTTTCTGCTAGTTACATGGTGCATTCTAATTTCTATCACTTTTACTGTTTCAGTATTCACAGCATTCTAATATCTACCCAACTGCTTTTTCTTTTAAATTTTTTAACTTTAATACGTTTTAGGGCTTTCAACTTTATGCACTTTATGATTTTAATTTATTTATTTGTCAAATAAAAAAATGATGGTCGAAAGTAATACGAACCAAATCTTCCGAATAAATTCATTTTCCCCATAAAGTTCGGTTCGAACTGAATTTTCAGCATGTTCGTACAAACATGGTAACTATGGTCCTACCACACTAAGGTTAGTGAGGCATATAAGGTAGCATTCACTCGACTCTTTCCCAAACCAGAAGTAGAAGACATAATTATACGAGAGTTTGAGCATTTCATAACCTCCATAGGTCACTCTCTTAGCATTGTTCATGACAAATGCACGAAGGACACTCATATGTAGTGGTGCCTCCATGGGCAAGCAACCACCCACCTCCAACCACTTGCAATAAAAATATTATAAGTAAAATTTTAAAAACATTGACTCTCTACCTTTCTTTTCAACGTTTTGTTTTAAACTTTTATAAATTTTAATTGATTTTGCAGCTTGCCAAAATAGGTTGCAAGCTCCTCTTCAGCTGAACAGAGCTAGGGTACATATACCTTAACCCATTCATTAAGTGCAACAAACTAGAGGTAGAGGATTTGGTCTATATGCATTCCAACATGTGCCTTCTAACACATAGGCAAGATGAGAACAAGCAAGGGGCAACAACGTGTTGGGACACTAACTCGAAAACTCCCAACTTGGATGCCTCCATTGTCCCACCTTATATAGCTTGACACGGATCTAGCAAATTCTGCATGTGATCAGTATAGTGGACCTAGCAAAAGCGGCACTGCTACTGCCTATGGCTCTAATGAACCACGTGATGATGCTGATGAAAAAATTGAAGTGGACTATAAATATAATGAATATGCTGATTTGACTTGATTTTTGAGTATTCATTGTAGCATTTTAATTTTGCACAATGTATTCGTTCTAAGACCAATCTAAGTTCGACCACTAAATATCATGGCATTTGGCATTGAACTATCAGTATGTTTTGTAGTTATTTAACTTATTTTCAAATTTTTGTTTACATAATATGTGGTTAATTTTTCTTATTTGGCTATATTTTATATATATTTTTGTACGGATGATGTATTTTGCTTTGAATATTAAAATCCAAGAACAGCTAAAATTGACCCATAATACTATAGAGAGTACAATATAAAGAAGTTACAGAGTGCACCAATGCACCTCCACAAAATACACAAAAAGAAAGGCAAACTGAATCAAAACAAAAAAACTCAAAATGATAAAGAGAGACCAATAAAAGTGAGAAACAATGAAGAAGCTCAAGAAGACGAAAGTCTTTCTTAAGGAGACGAACCTTGCTTCCCTAGAAAAGCACTTCTAGCATTCAAGACCACATAAAAATCTATGATGGAAGCAATCTCCGAGTTGGGATAGAGGGGCACTCAGGCTGTAAGACAACTAGACTTTGGTGTACATAGGAGTATTGATAAACTCGTCACTTAAGGGGAGATATAAACCTAAGTAGGGTTGGCACTTTGGTGAAAGCAGCTCTCTAGGCTCTAACCAGTATTTCGTAAGTAGGCTTTGTAAGTCTTAACTAGAATGCCTTAATTTCTTTTCCTCTCAAAAAGGTTTGGTGCATCCATCAAGAAGTTGTACACAAATGGCCTTTAATTAAAATAATCAACTAGAAAAAGCAAAAAAGATCCTTTGAAATGCCAGCAATAGTCATCCCCCATTATCCATGTGCTACACAAAGGCCTCGAGTGTTAGATATGGATACCTAAGGCAACCCATCTGGGAGTTTCCCGAAGGTCTGAACCTATATATCATCTTCACTACATTAAAGATCAATGAAGTAATGAGTGGAGTTGTCCCAAAATTCCACAAGAATGATGGCCCAAGGAATTGCTCTCTCGGCATGAATATGCTCAGATCAAGATCAATGCTCTCTATACAACTTTCATTTGTTGTCCAGTTAGGTACCTAGGCCTGTGATATTATGACATATGTTGGGGTTATGGATAAGTTAACATGTCAAATGCATAGCCCTTGGATTGTTACTTCGGATTTTATGGGTAACTAATGGGTTAAGTCATAAATGAGAGTCCATTTAGCGTAAAAACAAAATCAAACAATGAAAGAAAATACATGTATGCACAGCAGACTCCTACAAGAAGAGGATATAAAAATCAAAAGAAATGACTGCTCTGAAAGTAATAGTCATAATGAACATAGAAGGACAAGGTCTCCAATTGCAAAAGACAAGAAGGGAAAACCTATGACACAATGTAGAAAGTGTACCAAATGGGGACACATCACTCATGAATGACTGAATAATCAATTCAAGTACAGAAATTATGCACAAACAAAATGTGATCCTAATGATCAAGTGGATGAGGAAAGCCGGACAATGTAATCCGCCAACATGGTGGTAATATGTAAACAAGAGAAAGATATGTACTTAGGAGTAGTAAATACAAAAGCTGCTACTAATAAGAATAAGTTTGATATGAAAATAGCAAATGCAAGATGTTGCACGAGATGTAAGCCAGCAGCCATTGATCAATACCACAATGTATAGTGTGCCACTACAAGTGCAGTAAAGACTACTGGATGACTTCACAATCATATGCTCTAGATCATCTTCTAGACAGCTTTGGATCAAGGGGGTTTGTTGGGTTTATGATCCAATGTAATTAATGTTTACTACTTTGTTGTGGTTAGTTTAGTCTTGAATAAATGTATGAGGCATGAATCTTGTGAAAGACATGCCCTTTATGTTAGTATAGATAATAATGGTAATCATTAATTACCTATAGGTTGTTAGAGAGGTTACGGTTAAGTAACTTGTTGGTTGATGGACCACTGGGTCCTGTATACAAACCAACCTTGCATAGCCTATTTAGCCTTATATGAAGCAAATATAAATTCACGGAGATATTATCATATTGCAAGTTTTGGTGAATTACGATAAAATGTAGTTTTTTCTTGTATAAGCCTATGATTTGACCGAACAAAGATTGAGCTCCAGCTCAAAAGTTTGCGTGGATTTTGAGATGACTCTTCATGGGCCATATTTTGTAGATTTCATCTTTGCTATTCTAGAATGATGCAATTAGAACTCTACGGAATTGAGTGAATCTATCAGTTTTGGATTTTATTCTTACAAAGCATTCATGATCATTGGTTCTAGGTGGTTCATTGTCGATTGAGTTAACTCATTTAACCTTAATACTAGACCGGCATTGATAGAGTGAGTTGTGTCTATAAAGTGTGGAGGATATTGTTTCCTAGTGGCTTATAAAAGTTGCACTTAAGGGGGTGTTTGAATAATTTCATCTTCCTTGTGCCCTCCAAGTTAGGTTTAAGGGTGGATGTTAGCACATAAATGCACATTTGTTATAAACCCATCTTATGGTGTACCTTAGAATGCTCACAGTTGGTGTTCATATGGACTCTTGAGGCACTGAGTTTTGGTGTCCTTGGAATTATTTGAACCAAATTGAATATAACTTTAGGTGCCTTGGGTGAATCAAGTGACTGCTCAAAATCTAACTAGCAGTACCACCAAACAAAATTCTATGGTTTGCAATAAAACCCAACCCAATTCAATGGCCTGCAAGTGACACTAAACCATGTTTTATGTCCTGCACTACCAGCAAGACCAATATTACACCTAGTTGAGGCCTACTTAGGGCTACAATATATACACACCAACTCCTCCAATGCCGCAAGAAAACAGTAATACTAATATGCCTTGGAGATATCTCTGTTATAGTCCTTTGTGGGATGAAGGCCCCATATGGCTAACTTTGTTATGCATATGTGCAAGTTTGTTGTAAACCTACATTGTTGTGCCCCTTGGATCTCTAAATGTGGTTGTACCTTTGGATGCTCATCGTTAGAGTTCATTTGGATCCTTGAGGCGCCAAGCTTTGGTTTCCATGGAATGATTGCTTATCGAACCTAATTCAGTACAACTTTGACATACCTTGGGTGATTCAAGTGACAACTCCAAATTTGACTGGCAATACCACCAGACAAAATTTTATGGTCTGCAGTAATGCCTAACCCAATTCTATGGTCTACAGACACACCAAACCAAGTCCTACGGTTTGGTGGTAAACCCAATTCTATGGTCTACAGCAACACCAAACCATGTCCTACGGTTTGTGGTACCAGCAAGACCAATATTCTACCTAGTCAAGGTACGCTGCGCACCAACAATTCCAATGTCACAAGACAATGGCACTACTGATATATCTTGGGCAGTATCTTTGTAGCGGTCCTATGTGAGGCAGAGCACTCCATATGCCCAGCTTCAATTGTTACATCTTAATGCAACTCAACCATCACTAACGGGAGCAATGAACCACTAGCAGAAGAGCAACTATTTCTTTCTCCATGATGATTCTTTTACTTATGTTGCATTGTATATAGAAAGCAAGAATATAGAGGAAGATAGACAACAATCCTTCTCTTTCAAGAGAATGCCTTGTAGAAAACATTTAAGTTTATAAATTTTATGTTACAGTTTGTACCTGGCCTATGCTTCATTTCTTTATGTTATTTCCATTTTAGAGTTGTTTTAAAATTGGTTCCGCATATGACAGATCTGAGCTCTAGGAATTTAGAATGTTATCCATCGAACAGCTCTTGGGATGTTGATCATTGAGACCCGCAATATTTGGTTCTATGTTGGTGCATTAGCCTTCCTTGTTTGTAATGGAGGCCAACATGTGTTATAACCACCTAAGCGAAAATAAATTTACATGCTTAAGTAGATGAGGGTTGTGCCGCATCTAGATCCTCTTGATCTATTGAGCTATGATAATAATTTGGTACATTGTGTGTACCATCCACGTCTTATGTCCTCTCGTGGTATCCTCTATCTCTCATTGTTGCATCCTTGCTTCATTATAGAAACTCGTTCTTTAAGTTGTTGCATGATAATCTTTGTTGTTTTGTGTAGGCGGCATAATGACTACTTGGTTCCTGTTGGCTAAGTATTAGCAATAAGTACCTTAATTTATTATGTTGCTGAACAACTATATATAATTATTGGGTATCACCAAAGGCATAGCCTTTGATGATGACCTTCAATTTGATTCATATAAAGTTTAAACAAGTCCAAAAGAATGAAATACCCACACTTGGAAATCAATACTTGTTTTCATATTGCTTGATGAGCCCAAAAATGGCCCATTTTATACAAGATTTGACATTCTTTTTCCTTGCATATATAAAGTGGATCTAAGTGTAATTTCTGAACTTATGGTTTATTTAGAATGAAATAGAGAGTATATATCATGGTTATTTCTTTAGAATTCATTGTTATCTTTCTGTTAGCTATTTCTAATGATTATTGGGAAAAAGATGTCAATTTGTGCATATGCAGTTCATACTTTGCTATAATTGTTGAATAAAGGATTTTGAGCACTAAGCACCAGCTACAACCAGCCTTGGAGGATCTTCAAAATCTCTCATATCATCTCCAGAGATTGTTATTTCAACACTGCATTAGCTCCAGAGGTTCCTTCACTAGCTCCGGAAATGTTCAGCAATTCTATGAGCGGCTCTTAAGTACATGTTTGGGGAAAAGTGAAAAAACATTATCAAGAATATACCCAAACCCAAATCTGATTGCATATTCAGATTCCTCTCAAAAAATTATGCAAGTTCAAAAAAATCATCTTGATTCGAGTCTAACATGTTTGCTTCAAGTCTAACATTTTGCTTCGGAGTCTGACATTTTTGCTTCGGAGTTGGATATTAGAACTCCAAGGATGAATACTAGAGTTACAAAGGAGAGCATAACTCCAAGGGTGGTTTGAGAAGCATTGTTATCTATTTTTGGAAGTCATTCTAAAAATAGATATTTCCATAAGTGTTTTATTATTTGTAAAATAAAGAAGAATCAATATTCATTTTGATTCTCAACAATAAAATAAGAGAGTCGATTGTTAGTTAGAGTTAGATAAGCTCTCTCCATATTTTGTGGAGATTGATGCTTTTTGGATAGATTGAAATCTTAGTTGATAAAGATGTATGCCTTAAAATAAGGAGTTGGTTGGAAGCATGGAATTATAAATGCAACCTCCCACACCTTTAAATGTAATCTCCATTATTTTTTATCAATTCATTCTGAGGTTTCGTTCCATCCATTTGTAAATAAGTGTTAATTAAAATCCTCTTCGAGGAATGAGTTGGCCACTCATTCCAAGGAAGATGGATCTGTATGTTTATATTTGTTTTTCTTATTCTGTAATTTTTTTTTGTATTTTTATTTGTACCCTATAATTATTCCTTTGGTGTATAGTTTGTTGTAACCTACAAGTGTATTATGTGTTTATCCTTTCTTTCCAATTCAACAATTTCCCTTCCAACTTTTATTTCCTTTCTACAAGTGTTTCAATTTCATGCAAGAGTGTTTAAATTTTTGCAAGTTTGTTTCCAATTCATGCAAGTGTGTTTCAATTTCATGCAAGTGTGTTTCTAATTCCTGCAAGTGTGCTTTTTAATTCCTGCAAGTGTGGATTTTGGGTAGTGGGGACCGTTGCCAAATATCTCTCTCCTATTGCATATTGCCATGGACACCAACCTTGGATTGACATTCTTTAATGAAGAGGATTGACGAGACTCATCATTGTTATCTATTTATTGTAGTTATGTACTTATTCTAAATCTATTTTATGCTGAAATATCTTATAAGATGTTAATGCATGTTATCATTGGTGAACCCAATTAAAGCAATGTACGATTATGTCATCATACACAGATAGCAATTCCAAGTGTGGAAATAGAGATTCAACCCCACCATGCAAGAGGAAAAGGTCCAAACGTTAAAAATCCAAAAAGAAGAAAGAAGCTATTATATCAATGACCAAAGTAGGTCAATGGGACTCAAAACTATAGAAACAAGGCAAGAGAGGGTAAACAAAAAATGGTTAAAACCCTTAAACAACAAAATATAAGTGTTGTTAACCATGTGGGGAAGTATGGTCCAATGAAGCAAATGATACCTACACATGAGGAATATTAACACGTATTACCAAGGGTGAAAAAGTTGTAATCACTGTCTACAACATGGCTCGGACCAAAATAACCAATGTCATCACCATTAACCACTGTGAAATCTCCAATGAAAGACTGACAGTCTCCATAGCAAAATGCTCTGATATAATGGGGCGTGGCTTGACAATCCTCACAGGAAATAAGGTACTCTCCTTAGAACCTCTCTTATCATCTAAGATTGGGGAAAGTTTGATGACAGAGAAGAAGTTGCTAATGTGTGTTTGTCATCATGACATTGACTGCAAGCCAAGGGGATCAAAAACCCCCTACTCGAAGCAAAGTATATCCACGGCACCTAGAATGAGAGTAAGAAGGCTTAGGTGCCCTGGTGGTGGTATGCAAGGAAGAGCGTTGTCAAACTGCTTTTTCCCCCTTTACATACAAATCGACAACATCCAAATGGCGCTTAGTGCTCGTACCCATTGTGATGATGAGCCGAAAGGGAGGTAATCAACATAATAGCTTTGGGGTCCCAAAGAAGGTCGAACACACAAAGTGACAACCTCTACAAGGAAGAGGGTCAAACATCTCTAATCATGGTAGCATAAGATGGATAGAGAATGTAATGTCCCCCTTTCTCGGCTAATAGCATCAAAGACCTTTGGCCCATTTTGTCTACCCGACGGCCAAAGGGGTGTGTGCAAGGGTGACTTAAGTCACAATAAATTTCTATAAGTGCCTAAAGAAAATATTAAAGCACTTATAATTATTTATTTGGCTTAATGAAAGGATGCACTTATAAATTAAAGTTGTAATCTCTAGGAAAAGTGCATAGGACAAATATGGGTCTAATTTTATTTTGTATCCTCCCTAGAAAGAATGGCGAATGGCCTAGGAGATGGATAATGGTTATTTAGAAATTAAAATAGGCCCATACTATTTTTGTATCTTCCCTAGGCAAAAATGTGACTAGGCCTAGGAGGGAAAACTTGCTTAGAAATAATAACTGGAGCTGATTGGATAGAGAAAGGGTGGCCTTTGGGTCATTTTTCATTTAAAAAGGGAGAGGTCGACTTAGAAGGGCATTCTATATTCACTCCATATTTTGATATTGGCTTGTAAGCTGAAGCACTTGTTGCTGCAACTTCTGAGGATGAAAACCCTCAAGGAGAATAGTGTAAAGGGAACGAAAACTCTCTATTACACTCATATTTTGTATTGGAATTTCAAGGACAATCAGGATGTTGAACCATCTTTTTTGCACTAGTTGGAGCAACCCAGTTTGGGCAGATTCTGGGCACATGGGAGGGGGATGAAATCAGTTTTCATCAACTGCTGTTGGAGCTGGATTTGAGCTACCCTCATATACATTTAAGGTGTGTTTCAGAGGTCCAAAAATCCTCTATTACAACTATTATTTCTGACTGTATTTTGCAGAGTATTTTATTATTAAAATCAGCCTTTTACAGTCCAGAAATGGTTAAAAATACCTCTGCAGATTTCTGTAAATAATTTCAGATCTATTTGGCACTTTAATCTATATATTTCTGTGGAGTTGAGCTTGAAAAGTCTGTACTTCAGTCTTTAATGAAGAAGTGAAAGTTTAAAGGTCTGATTTCTATGGGTTTATCTCATAACCCAAGTCGCAAATCTCATAAATAATTCTGATCTGCCCTTTATTTAATTGCTCTCATCGTGTGGAATCTGTATTTTGCTTTGGGTTTGACTGATAATCCAACTTGAGGTGGAATAGTCCCATTAGGGGATCTTTCAAAGAACCGCCCAAGTCTCTAAATAGACAATGATACCTCCTATGAATCTCGTTGTAGACAAGACAACTGAAAATAAAGTGCTCAACCGAGTCCACCTCTTGGAGGAAACAGAGATACCATGTCCTCTCTCAATGAAAAATATGACAATTTGACTCAACTCATAGTTGATGGTAGAACACCCTCGAATGGCCAAGGGGTTGTCCAAACTCAATTATAGCAGTAATGATTAAGAATTTGATGCCTTAATAGTTGTACTCAAATAGTGTTGCCAATAGCTTCTAAATAAACAAAACATCCAACGTACTAATCACTAGCCTTTTCAATTCTTAAACTTTAAGTCAAAGTTCATCATGTGAAGTGGGCAATTTACATCCGGCAAATTCATTTGGCAAACAAGTATAAGAAGGCCGTCACCAACATGACAGGCCTTCTTGGTCATACTACTCAAGTTCTAAGCATCTTGAATGCTCAATCTAAAGCCTATCATGAATGGAAATATCTTTACCCCAAGGATCCCCATTTAGATCTAATTGGTAATACTTTCCAATAGTCCTTATTTTTCAATCAAATGTCTTTCATAGATCACAACTTAGATACGAGTTGTCATATAATCTCGCTCAACTTTGCATTCTTAGTGAGCCTTCTCAACAACTTTTGCTAAAGGAGACTCAATTATCCTCCCGTGGTGGACATTTTGGCTATAAAAGACCTTTGAACATCGTCAATAGTACTTCCATTGCCCTTTCAAGCAGATTCACTCATCAATACTTTGTTTGTAATCATAATCAATCTATGTCTTCAAATCAAAATCTTGAATTAGTTATGTCTTATAAGTCATAGGACCCCGAAAGGAAATCCATTTCCATGGCCTTTATTAATGGTTTGTGATGTAGTCAAGGTTGGAGTGTAAATTGAGCAACAACCCCTTCCTTGCAGCCACGGACAAATTCACTCAAAAAAAAAACCACACATAGATGTACACAAAACAAGAGACTACGAACATAGCTTTATTCAATCTGATGAACTTACAAAATCTCTAAGACAAAGCTCAAACCACACGCTACACTCTTTATTCGGGGTTACACACATGAAGAAGAACATAAAATGATAGTCCCTCAATGGACTTGATATAACTCTCTCAATTCTTTATGCAAGAGTAGAATCTCTCTACTCTTTGATCTTCGTTTTCTACTCTCTCTTACCCAAAGAGAATCCACTAAGAGCTCCACCAAGAGAACTATCAAACCATGACATGAGAACCCTTTCCCATCCAAAGAACCTTTTTGTGCCTTTTGGAGATGTCCCTTTGAAGACAAAGAACTATTGAAATGCCCAAGATGAGAAAACCAATCATTTTGGGCTATAACTTTCTTTTGCAACTAATGTGGGTGAGATCACCCCTTAATGCATAAACGGTGGTTACGTAATTGCCCCTTAATGCAGACCCGGTGAGTGTCAAAACTGCTGTTATAGTTACGAAAACCAACCTAACAATTTTGGCATTGTGTATAGTCCTAAAACTTCTAGAGGCCACAACTTTTGCATACGAGATCAAAATCCAATGTCATTTCTTTGAAAGTGCATACTTTTCAAGAGGAATCCAAATATGCAATCAAATTTTACTTTGAAGATATTCCTGTGCTATATTTTCCTATGCACTGAACCTATCATATTAAGGTCATCAATGGTGAAAGCCGCCCCTTGAATCCTACCAACAATCGATCCACTCAACCAAGTTTGATGTTGTGTATGACCCAACTCCATGATGAAACATTGGGAAACACTAACAAATTCACTCGACACACTAACCATATTTCTAGTTGATGCAAGATTGTTAGTACACCTTGAATACACCCAAGGTTAGAAAATTGTAAGCTCCTACTCACAAATATGGCATGAGTGGTAGAACCACTCTTTTGTCCATGTGTCATGACCACAATGCTCCCTTGACTTTTTCGAGATACCTCTAAAGCTTTTCAATTTGTTTCTTCCTCCTTTTCCAACCACCTATTGAATCATAGAGTGTCCTCCTCTGCCTAGCTTTGATTATCCTTCTCTTGGTCTTGCTCATTATTTGGGTATAGCCCGTCCACCTCTTCCATTAGATCTCCTTCTCTTTACCAACCTCTTGTGACATTTTTCCCACCTCTACCAAGTTCCATTCTTCCTATTGTCCTCTGTATTATTTTTCAAGTCTTGATTTGCCAAAACATGATTACTTCCTTGGGTTGTGTTGATTAGCCATATCCGTCATTGTTGTTGATGAAAGAACCTTTGTTTCTTTCTCAATTGTCAATCTCATAGTTGTGTCAAATATTTCCTTGACTTTTGGTGTAATAGCATCATATTGCTCCACTTGATCTACATAACAAACAACTCATCCACATCACTCATTATCCCCCTCAGTACACCTTTCGTCACTAGGTGCATGCCCTCCGTATACCTCTGGGTCAGTTTCGGGTCGGCTCCCACAGACTTCGGTGCGAGACTGATCACCACATTGATCAAGATGATAGACTTTGTAGGCTTTGTAGCCTTCAAGAGGTGGAGACCGAGACTCATTTCATCTTCCGTTGCCCCATATACTATGAGATCAGAGGACGATTTCACTGCCTCTTCAGAGGGATTCAAACTCTCCCAGTCTTCTTCGGATATATTGACCAGCTGGTGTCTTGCCCTCTACATCCGTGAGTCTCTGCTGCTCCGAGACCAGATTCTTCATCCCCCTCCGAGAGTCATCCCCACAAGACGAATTACAGCCTTCTTTCCGGTTCTACCCGCAGGTGGAGGAACTAAACAACAGAGCCTTTCTGACCCAGATACAGTGCATAGATCAGTTCGTCCCCAGTTGGACCTTCACATTTCCCTCGATCACCACCAGCAAAATCGGATGCACACACGTACCAAAGGGCAGCCCAGCTCCATTCGTCCCCTTGGCCGTCGCTTGATCTCGAGATCTCGTGAGGAGGAGGTTTTCGCCCCCTCTTCGGGTTGGCAAGTCCATCAGGAGCTTCTTTTCATCGGCCTCTAATGTTACTGAGGGTGTGGCTATCATTCCTGAGTAGACCATTGGTCCTCGTTTGCCCCTCCTTCATTCCCTTCTTTATTTCTCTCGTCTTTCTCCCCCGCTTGCTCCATTGCCCCCGCCTGTGGGGGTATTGGCTTTGGATTTCCTTTCTACTTTGTCTACTCCTTTCTTCTGTTTTTGGGAACTCGTTTTGAGTTGTCCCCGCTCGCACTTTGTATATTGTTTGGGTTGCAGTCCCATTGACCTACTTTTGTGGTCATTCGTTGGACATTAATATATTTATCTTATCTTATCTTATCTTATCTAAATCACCTTTGTTGTTGGTTGTTCAAACAAACAGCTATTTTAGACTTAGTTGTAGAGTTTCCCTTCCTCCATCATTATGATTTCTTCAAGAGAGAGAAACTAACCTTATTCTCGTTCTCTTGATTACATAATGGGCCTTCATAAGTTCTTTCCATCTCAACTAATACTTTGGGCTTCTCATCGTGTGTGTCTATAAAGATGTTAGAAACAAATTTTCTATCTCCCTTGCCTCTTCATCATCTCACATGGCTGCTTCGTGATTTGAAAATGACCATTTCCTTTCCTCTTTTGCTAGGGCTGCTGCCTTTGCATTTAGCAAATTCAAAAGTGTCTTGTGCTTCATGACTCCACTCTCTCCCTTCAACGAAAGGAGTCTCCGCCTCTTCCCATTCTTCTCAACTAAAAGTACATTACCATTACCAATTTAACAAGATTTACTATCAATTTCCCATGGCCTTCCTAACAAGATATGCCATGCATCTATTGGAAACACATCACACAAAACAGCATCTTGGCATGAACCTATCTTCACAGCAATTTCACATTACTCCCACACTATGATTTTATAACCCCCTACCAACGACAAGGCGATCTATATGGCTCAGGGTGTAGTGTACACTTCAAATTTAGCTTATCTATGACTTATGCCGATACTAGAGTATCGGTATCTCTCCACTATCAACAATAATGTTGTATCATTTACCTCGTCTTCCACTTGCTTCGAAGAAATGACTTCTTCGACGTGAATCCTCTTGCTCTCTTGTTATCTTCCGGCTCTTTCCTTTCAATAACAAGTTCACTTTAGGCTTCTTGATTGTACTTCACCTTCAAAGTCATAGGATCGTCCTCTTCCCACTCATTCATCGCTAACGGATAACATGACTGCCCTATTGTCCCTTAACTTGCACCTCTTTGACTGGTTTCAGCCCTTCCTTGAGGACACTCTAATTCCTCATGCACATACACACCACACTCAAAGAAATCTCCATGAAATGTCCAATCATCTCCTTGAGTTTCAACATGTTCATGATTCCATGAGGTATAGTGTAATGCCCCTTTTCCAAGCTAGTCACTATGGAAGACCTTATGCTCATTCCTCCTCTTGTGGGCATCAAGGAGCAAAGGAGGGGAACTCGCCATGGTTGTAAGTGATGTACCTTCATGATTAATTATTTTATTTACTAATCATGGCATTGGAATGGTTCAACTAGGGAAAGAAGACTTAGCAAGGAGAATTTATATTTCTTCATTATGAGGTCGGTCTTCTTAAGTGAAGATTAAAAAGTGCATTAGGAGGTCGGCCATGAAGTTGGGGCTTCTAATTCATCATTGGCGCCAAAGGAGGGGTACTTAAGGAAGTTCGAATGGAGAGGAGGATCATCATCTTTCATCTATTTTGACATTTACTTGGAGTTGGAGCTAGTGTAGCTTCTCTTCTTGCCATTGAAGGACGAAAACCCTTCCTTGGTCACCTATTGAGGACAAAACCCTTCAATAGGATCACACTTGGGGACGGAAACCCTCATTTGTGCATTGGTGGCTTCATACGAAGGTCACAAGTGAGCTTTAAGGAGGATTTCATATTTATTTCTTCCCTTCTAACCCTAGGTGACTTGTTTAGGTGAAGGGTTTGATATCATCTAGGGCACTTTTGGACAATTTGAGTTGATATTATTGTCCGTCATATTTCATAAGGCTAGAAACTACAATTTGGTGATTTTTGGAGAGGTTTATGAGCTATTTTTAGCCCTTGTTTGTGGCTGCCCTACTGCTGTCATAAAATTAATTGCAGTTGGGTGTAATCTCTTCATTTCTCTATTATTATGATGTAGCATTTTTCAGCTGTTATTGCATTGTTGTATGATAATTTGAAGTGTCTATATAGTTCGCTGCCCTAAAGGACTGATTATTGATTGCTCGAATAGGGTTAAAGTGTGTTTCCAGTCATTTTCAGATTGATGCTTGTTGGTTGGTGGTGTGTTTTCATATGTGACTCATTTGGGGTTTTGGCCAAACCCTTATTTTCAGTTTTAGCCCTAGAAAGGGACATTACATATAGTGCCCCTCATCTTCTTCATTGTGTTCAATTGAGAAGAGTTACCTTGTCCTTCCAACTACAAAACTTTACCATTTAGCTCTTCATGTATACTCCTTTCCAAGACATTGTTCTTATCTTTTTTTGTTCTTAGTTGTTTTCTATTCAACTTTCATCGCAAACTAACATGCCTCTTCAACTATATGCAACCTCACAATGCTTAGCTTATCTTGAATGCTCAACATCAAGCCATTTATATACCTAGCCACCTTTTCTTGATCTAACTCACTGTGAGAATACCTTATAGTAAGCTTGAACTTCATATACTGTTTCTATGACAGCTCTCTTTGCCTCTGATTTTGCAACTTCTTAAGCAAAGTCAATTCGTAATCTAGAGAAAGAAACTTACCTTTCAGCTTAGCAACCATTTTGCCCCATCTTGAAAACTTTGACTTTTCCTCTTCTATCTCTTTATATCTACACGTGATCCCGCCATAAAGATGCATGTCCCTTCAACTTTGGGCAAGCAAAATTTACTCTTTGGGGGTCCTCCTTTTGCTTATAATCAAAGTATTTCTTTGTCTTCATGATCCAATCAGTAAGTTCTTCCGGGCATAAACTCCCAAAGTAGCTAGGAGTGTCCAACTTTGGCTTGCCTTCGATCTTGGTAATAGCTTTCACAAATTTATCCTATCTTCGTTCAACTATTCTAGATGAACTTATGGCGATTCTTCATTCACTCATGTCTGCAGCAACTCCTCTACGTTGTGCAACCTCCATAGCATCCAATCTCGCTTGTATTCCTCTTATCATATATGCCAAATCTACTACTCTTGGTGCTCGTCCTCCTCTCCCAAGAGGTATTCTTCTTTGTCATTTTGTACCCACGGTCCTCAAAAATGTAGGACGCTTCTCAACCTGCAACTGACTCAACTTGAGCCTCACACACTCAGCTGTAATACCTTCTACCAAACACTCTTTGCTGGAAGGCACCTTCACACATTCTCAACACGCTTGAGGGATATTACTCCTCCGATACCAAATGATGCAGCCAAGGATGGGGTGTCGATTGAATGAAAAACTTTTCCTTGCAATTGTGGACCAATTCACTCACTAATGGGCACCCACACACAAACATACACAAAACAAGAGACTACGAACACACAACTTTATTCAATTCTGATGAAGAATTCATAAAAGCTCTACGACAAAGCTCAATCCATACACTCCTCTTTATTCGATGGCTAGAGACTAGATCCCTATATGTAGATATGCCCCCTTTCTATATATCTCTATATAGGCTAGATTCCCCATATAAAGATAGGGCTAAGCGACTAGATCGTATCAGTCCTTTGGATAGAATAGATGATGGTGCTATCCTGCCTATATATAGATGGCTCGGGTGTTACTGAAACATGAATATAAAATGATAGTCCTTGAAAGGACTTGATACAACTCTACCAATTCTCTATTTCATGAGTTTGATCTCTCAACAATCCATGATCCCTAATGCCTTAAGGACAATATGAGCCTCCTATATATAAGCACTCATCTAATAGTAGTGGGGGAGGGTAAACCCTTAACCCACAAGCTATATAACCAATGCGAGATAACTTAGCCCACAAGCTACTGTTAGACCCAATATGGCTTCCAAAGGGTTATGTATGATCAGCTACTCCATAACCTCATATATACATTAAAATACTAGGTACCCAAGTGTATGGCATTTCCACCCACAAGGAGAGACCAAGTACTAAGACATGCAAAATTGTGTATCTAGTTGACGCTATGTTCAATCATCCATCCATCCAAATGTGAACTTAATTGGTGATAGCCCTTGATGATTCCATGCTTCCTCTTTCTACTCTAATTCCACGATGGTCCATAGTTCATTGTGATGTACAACTGTAGTTGTTTCTTTGATTTCATGCATGTCCATAGTCATTGCTCTTGTGATACTCCACAAAACCTAACTCTTCAGCCTTATCTTTTGCTTGCTCCTTGGCTTTTTGAGTAGGTTAAGGGTTTGAGCTTCCCCCACAATCCCTCAAGTCCTCCTAAGCTTTTCTTCCGTGTGCACTTCTTCAAACTTCTCATGCTCTTCCCTAATATGTTGTGAAATACCCTCCAATGCCGCATTTTGTTTCGTGTATCCAAAGCTTTCTAAACCTTTTTAGCACATTAACACTAAAAGTTCTCAAAGTATCTAACCAACGATATCCAAGCACAATATCCATAGCCATAGAAAAATCAGAAATCACAATGCAAAACATATTTGTCCGAAGTTGGTTCAAATCAATTAAAAAATGAACCTTTTTACCATATACATGTGTCCTTATTATTCTCGATTGAATTTACAACTACCTATTTGAGTCAATGTTGATAAAGTTATACTTCCTACTAGGGTTTACGAAGATAATGACCTTCTTTTGAATGTGCATCCGAATTCGTAGTATTGAAGCTTCCTCGAAGGAAAAATAATACTTAACCCTTATTACTTCATTTCTTAATATAAAGGTTGGGTTTCCTCTTCTATTTCTGTTACTTATTCTTTATGTTCCACTTTCCGTTTTTCTTCTATGATTTATCCTTTCATGTTTTCTTATTTTTCTTTTCCTATTTCATTTCTCGTCTAGCTGACAAAATTTATTTCTTGTTTTCCTAAGAGTCTAGTTAACGATTTCCTCAAGGGTACCAAACCAATCTCTTTCTTCACGTTAAGCAATTGATATAGACCAAATTTCCAGGTCTATGCTAAAAATGTCAGAAAAATCAGTAGAATTGAAGGCCCAAAGTCTTCTAGATTGACTTTGATTGTTCTCCATTTCAGCAATCCAGAGTAGCTGATATGATTACTATGCCACACCTGCAAGGAATACATGAGCAGATTGTGGGATTCATCCCTTGTGACAATTCTTAGGCATTCTCATCTTCTAAAGAAACTGGGAAACCAGACAAAGAAATGGTTGGGACAGAGAAATCCCAACAACAACGATGGCACAAGGAGCATCCATCACAGCAGAAGAAGGCTGATGCAGCCAATCAGTTCACTTGGGCCGAATCAGGTCACTTTTGCAATATCCCAGAAGACAGTACTGTCTCCAGATCGGGACCCTACTCACCTTCAATTAAAGCTTTGGTGCCAGCCCAGACTCTGGCCAATTTTTTGTTGGGGCGTAGTGTAGAGGGAAAAATGGTTACTTACTTGATTTTCTATTTGAAGATTGAAGCATTAACGTGAAGACTATAGGAATTAAATTTTCTTTGAAGTATAGCTGAAAAGCTGATGAAACAAAATTGTTTTAAAAAATTCACCACCAAGGGGTTTCAGGTATGCTGCCCTTGATGGCATCCTTTCAGTTGCACAGATGTACTTTGAATTCGATTATGTAATTATAACCTCCTTATTATCATATATTGCTATGTTCATGTTCTCATTTTTGTTCAAGATGTGGATGTCCAGTGGTATATTCTGATCTATGTTCTCTGCATTGTTTAAGCGTTTGGACCCTATGTATGTTAACATTGTTTAAAACACCCAAATAAAGATTAGGGAGGAGAGTACTAGTATTAGTGTTAATATGATAATCTTGGTCAATATTTGCATGCCCTAAGTCATAATACGGCTTCGTGTGAGGTCCACAATAAATCATGAATTAAAATTTATGAAAATAAATAAAGAACATAAGACCAAGTGGCCCTTTCTGTAAGGGGCATGTGTGAGCACTATGGTAATGACAACCGTTATCCACAAAAAGAGATGAACAGCCCTACTCAAAGAAAGGGATATAAAAATAAGGGGGCTCATGTACTATAAATATGCACAATTCTGAATTAAAAGTAAGGCCTTCCTTTTGCAGATTCTTATCATATAACCTTTGTAGATATTGCATTGTATAAGGTTAACTTGTTTGGGTTCAACCACCCTCCTTTCATTTTGGTTTTAATGTCTCCTACTTTTAGTTTTTGATACTTTTGGTGGTTGTTCTTTTTAGCTCTCCTTATTAGCTATTGTAACTTCTTCTACTTTGGCATCCATTGACCTATTTTATTCATCTGTGGACATTAATGTAAATTTTCTTTTTTCTCTAAGTTAGAAGCAAATGAAGGTCCGTGAATAAGACAAGATAGAAAAGATAATGTCTATCCCCTACCTTCATAAGTAAAATAATATGTAACATTGAGGAATAAACTTCAGAGGTGTTGAAAAGCATCCTTCATGACTTGACTCCTAGTTGCATTCTATAATAGACTTAATTGAAAGAACCCTACACCCTATATAGCCCATTTTACAAAAAAAAGGTTCACCCTCTATAGCCCATTTTACAAAAACGAGGTGTTAATGGCTCAGCATCTTCTACTCCATTTGGTGATCCGTGATCCCTCATAACTCGATTTACCATGAACATATTCTGCTGCCACTTTTTCATGCAACCCTAGTTCTGCTTGAGGGAGAAATATATGTATACTTTGTCTGAAAGCATGTATTATGTATACAATACTTATTGTTCTATGTTCCTAGTTTTGTTAACTTTCTGCCATGCATACAGCTACACGTCCTCCAATATGAATACAGTATCAAACATGTGTGTTTGTATGATGTTCAGGTTGGGTAGGCTTCGACTCTTTGCCTGCATTTTGCAACTTTCAATCTCAAAAACAATGTTTAGCAATCTTACGTTCTGAAGGTCTAGAGTACCAGTGCTTTAAATATAGAGCATTTTAAGCCCGGGAACTAACAAAGAAAACAGCATGATTGATGAAATTGAAATTGGCTATACCCTGTATGGTATTCTATGATCTATATCATATAACTATGAATAGTAAGAGATAACAATGCATGAAATCCATATTAAGCATTTTGAAGTTTGATTTTAATTCAGGATTTTATTTAAAATGGTTAGCTTTGGAACAATTTTCTTCGTCTGAGATATTTAAAAAACAAACTATAATTTCTCTAAATGGATATACAGGGTCAAATTTTATCCACAATATCACCGTAAACAACATACATGCATCATGGGACAGAAAATAAACAGTTATAATAAGAATAGGAACAATAGATCCCCTAAAGAGAAGTCCACCAATAACGGAAACAAGATATGTCCAAACCTGAAGTGCTGACAAAGTGCAGAGCGAATAAAGGATATTCTAGTAGGGTTCATCAAATGCAGGGGTTTGTACGGCCCTTCATAATCCCACCTAGCCATTATAAAACCAACACTAGATTCAATAGCATATCTCATTATGGTATAAGAAAAAAAAACTGCACAGATAGCATTCAACATCTTAAGCACTATAAACAACCTAAAGCATTTCTTTGAAAGATGATTTAATGATATACACAGTTCAATTTTACAATAAATTTAAAATTAACTTATATGACACTAACATAAGACAAAGAAATATCTTAGACTGCACTTTCTCAGCAAAATTAATTTAAATTCATATGAAACGTGAATTTCAAGGATTATTTCTATTCACTCAATCACAATATAAATTTGAAAACACGTATTGCCCTGGGTGAAGTATGAGAAGCAAAAATATCTGGTTGTCCTTTGCTTTGATCATTTTTTCATTTTCTCAATATATAAAGATAGACCGCTCATAAACCTTGTTACTGGTCGTCAATTGTCGCCAAAGTTCTTTTTAAATCATCATAGAATATAGCCTTCTCATCATAACTATATTTCTATTTTAAATCCTACTTAGTTTTTGTGCCGAGAAAGTCCAAGTCTAAAATGTACCCTGACAAGTCCAAGCAAAGTCCGAATCTCAATATTATGTTTTATCGTATTTCCCAGGCTTCAACGAAGCAAAGCCCATTTTCTTTTACCGCTTGAGCTTATCTTATTCAGCATCCCTAACCCTAAATCTTATTTTGTATCCATCTCAAGAACGAGACTGTCAACAATTTTGGGAAAAAAAACCATAATAATTTTTGTGCATAAAATTCACAATAAAACACTTGAACTTATTTGTATACATAGAGGATTGTATCCTTACCATTTTTCCGCCATTGCAGCGAATTTGGCGGCTTCCGAAGTTTTCACAGAGCTATTCAGCGTAGAGGAGTAACTTCTGCTGCCATTGGCTTTATCGAGAAGAAATGAAAAAGAGGATATGAATCCCATTTCTTTTACTCTTCCCCTTTCCATGATCCTCCTGCACATTGCCATCGCCAAACCAGCGCCTTTACTGCAAATTTCAAAACTTGAAATCTAAGTGCTGTAAATACTGAATAAAAGAAATCAAAAACTTAACAAGAGCTGCAGCAACTACTCCTGGGAATCTATGGTTTGTTTTGTTCCACCCAACTAGATAGGTTTTATATAGTTTTTATAACTAGCGATCATATGTGTTTCATCAGATGTGAACGCGGAATGGTATATGTTATTACTTTTGTAGTTGATGTTGATTAGGGGTGTGATTTTTTTCGTAAGTGTAGAAATATAGATGGGCCACTTAATTTTAAGGTTGTTTATACATTTCAAAGTTGTTATAAATTCGTACATGAATACATTTGATACCGTTTTCAATAGTTAATTTTTTTAGTTGATGTTGTATGTATTTAATTCGGCTTTATTGTGTTAGTTGTGCATCGGTTGTTTGATTGGTGTTTTGTTGGGAAAACATTTATTGTCCAGTTGATAACGTGTGTGATTGATAGTTGTAGTGTAGGAATTTAGTTGAAACATTACATTGAAATGTTGTATGTGTACATTTAATTATGTTACAGATTCGTACATTTAAAGTTGTTTTTCATATTTGAAAACATCAAATAAATGAATATATACGTACACATAATGAGACATATATACATTTGCAATATATATATATATATATATATATATATATATATATATATATATATATATATATATATATATATATATATGATATATATATATATATATATGTAGCCTGTATATATATATATATATATGTATATATATATATATATGTATATATATATGTATATATATATATATGTATATATATATATATACATGATTAGCCTTTAGATGGGCAATTTTAGTTTCAATAAACATGATTACATTTGATACCCCTTGAACGACGCTTGTAAACTTTAGATAGAAGAAGTATTGAGTATAGTAGTAGTGGAGGTGTTATCAAAGCATAGGGTAGTATTTACGATGGGTTGAGTGATAGTAGTCTTGCTTCCTCCTTTCTTCTTGCTCCGAGTGTTGGTACGTGCACCATATTTGAGTATCTCTCGAATGAAAAAGTAGGTGAAATGCACAGATTTGCAAACGAGGAATTCTAGAGAAAGTTGTGAATATCAGACCTTGTCTTTCAATGGTTCCAATGTCGACGGTTTCTCTGTGCAAAGTAAGTCCTTGTGACTTGTGGATAGTTAATCCCCATGCCATTTTAATCGAAATTGTCTTCGATTCCCTCTTGAAATAGGGGGTATGGGAATATGTAATGGGTTGGAGGGATCCCAACATGGGTCGTTGTATCTATCAAATTTTACAACAACAAATAAAGGTAATGTTGGTGGTTGCATTGATGTGTCGTAGACAATGTTGGTGATTGTTTTTGTGGCACCATTCACGAGGCCTACGTCGGCCCATAGATTTGCGAATAAGCATGATTTTTGTCCAAATGACCGAACGAGACCTCTTCTCATGGAACATCATAATTGTAGCTTACAGTAGACATGAGTATCCTCACGAAGCATTGACAACTGTTTCAGAAAATGCAACAAACAGTGTTCCACCCGATCAATTCACTTTTTCCAGCATACTCCCATCCTGTACCAAAATAAGAGGTTTGGAACAGGGTAT
Source organism: Taxus wallichiana var. yunnanensis (assembly GCA_018340775.1). Lineage (NCBI taxonomy): Eukaryota > Viridiplantae > Streptophyta > Pinopsida > Cupressales > Taxaceae > Taxus > Taxus wallichiana. Next base: position 179,015,365 of record CM031238.1, on the reverse strand, counting down.
GAACGTTCATCAAAGCATAATAGAAAGGGGTTTTTTGTCAGATGATGTAGTTTCCAGTGCCCTACTAAACATGTATCAAAGCATAATAGAAAGGGGTTTTTGTAAGAAATTCATATTCATTGTTGATAAGATCTATCAATAGCTTGGAGTTCTTCTAACTATGTTTTTGTTCTGTTCTGGAGTACCATAAATTTCAACAATCCTATCCGTACCACCAAGCTTTGAATCATGCAGCTTCACTTTTGCTCCTAATATCTCATGGATATGCGCTATATTAGATCCACCTCTCCCAAATTAAAAAGGGGATTTTCTTGGAGTTTTATTCTGAGAGATTTGGGGTTTCTAGATTTTTTTGCTTTTTGTGCTCTTTTCTTTTGGGTAGATGAGGAAACCATGTGTTCTATGTCACACCCAAAGTCCCCGTGGTTTTGAGGAGCATGAAGTGTGGTTGGAATGTGTGACATGTTCTGCTTCCGTGTTCAAAGAGCAATAAAGGGGCTTACTCAGGTTGAAGTGGGCAATCACTTGTCTTACTTTGCATGTGTTCTTGTGGTCTGGTTACAGGCTACGGCTTCTATGAGGCCATAGTATGGTTGAAGCTAGCAAGCACTACAAAATTAAATGGTTTTCTTATAGCCAACAAAAATCCCTTTTTCCGGAGTGGTTGTATCAAGCATGGAAGCCTCTGTTACTACAAAAATATCCTATTGAGGTTTTGAGCATGCTGGTGTGCTTCAAATTAGCATAACTATCAGGCTTATATTCCCTATAAAATAGAAATAATTGAGATAAGCTAATTCACATCCATATTTGTTGTAAATGTAAATTCCATTGACCCACGAAAAAGTTCATCATTGTCCAGACCATTCATACCCAAAGCAGATCATGTCCCTAAATATTCACCTATGCTACAGATACAGTATGGTGTCATACCAGTGCATACAAAAAACAAATTATTTTAAACAAAAAGATTAAACCCTAATAATATCATCCAATAATTCTTAAAGGAATTGTGTAAAGGCGTCTGGAGCTAGATAATTTATTTCCGAAAAGCTTCAGTCTTTGCAGAGTACTTAGCATTCCCAATTCTTGAGGCACCACACCACTTAACTGGTTGTTACCCAAATCAAGACGTGAGAGCTGAGAACAATTTCCCAGAGACTTTGGGATCCTCCCACTGAATCGATTACATGTTGCAGCAAGTTCTTGTAGCTTGGTGAGCTTGAAGCCAATTTATGTGGGAATAGAGCCCACAAACTGGTTGAATTCCAACCCAATGGTTTGTAACTTTGTACAGTTCAAGAGAATGGAAAAAACATCTCCCTTCATATTTTTATTGCCAAACGTCAGTTGTTGTAGGCAACCCAACATTCCCAATTCCTGGGGTACCATTCTGCTTAATTGGTTGTCTTCTATTTGAAGAAAATTAAGCGCCAAAATATTTCCTATGGATTTTGGGATGTTTTCATTTAGCTGATTGATGGACAGGTCCACCAGTCGCAATTTGGCTAGCTTATGGCCTACATCCTCTGGAATTGTCCCCACAAACTTGTTGTGATATAGGTTCAACTTTTTCAATTCTATACAGTTCATGAGAGAATATAGAATGGATCCTCCTAGGTTGTTATTATCCAACGACAGTTCTCGTAGTTGGGAAAGTGAACCCAATTCTTGTGGAATATAGCCATACAAGGAATTAGAAGATATATTTAACTCCTCCATGAAAGAACAATTTCCTAGCCTTGGGAATGCCACCTGTAAGGATATTGTTCTTCAACTTGAGCTCTCTCAGTTTCCATAATTGACCAATCTCTTCCGGGATACTACCATTGAGTTTGTTGGAATTTAGAAGCAGATGTTCTAATCTGGTCAATGTTGTTAATATCTCAAATGGAATTGGTCCCTCAAGCGTATTATTAGACAACGACAAGTGATGCAATTTTGTGCAGTTATTCAGAGAATTGGGAATTTGTCCAGAAAGCAAGTTATTTTTTAGATTGAGCACTATTAAACGCCTAAGAGCACCTAGTAAATAGAAATAATAAGATAAGCTAATTTTTCCCTATAAAATAGAAATAATTGAGATAAGCTAATTCACGTCCATATTTGTTGTAAATGTAAATTCCATTGACTCGCGAACAAGTTCATCATTGTCCAAACCATTCATACCCAAAGCAGAGCATGCCCCTTCATATTCACCTACGCTACGAGATATAGTATGGTGTCGTCGACCGGTCATCAAAAACAAATTATTTTAAACAACAAAGATTAAACCCTAACAGTATCATCCGCAAATTCTTAAATGAACTGTGTAAAGGCATCTGGAGCATAACTTACCAATCCAGAAGAAGTGTCTGAAACATCAATCTGACTTCTTGGTTTTGTTCATCGCTTGCATGCCCTCAGTTTTTGTGCTATGACTCCAGTGTATCTGCAATAGCCGATTCATTCTGACCTGGGTATATATGGGCTTGGCCGGCTTAGTGATTTTCTATTTTTAGCTCAAACAACTATCTTAACTGCACTTATTGTTAATTAAAAACAAAAGCTAAAATTGTTAATTATTAAAAACAAAAATTCTTAAAATCTAAAATTGTTAATTAAAAACAAAAGCTAAAATTGTTATTGTTGATTAAAAACAAAAGCTAAAATTGTTAATTATTAAAAATAGTAGATAAAAGCTAAAATAGGGAGGAAAAACACAAACGTCAAGGCATTTGATCAAAAGTGTTTGATGCAGTAATCTGTTCAACCTCCTTGCTATGAATTAGTTTCTTCTTCACGCCATCTTCTCGATGAGGACCGTATTTTGCATATGGTTGTCTATCTTAGAATTGTAAATATATTCGATCTAAAGGCCACCTATTCATCAATGTTTTTAAAAAGTTCTCTGTCGGATATCACCACGAACCTACATCGTTGTTGTTGTTGGCATATTATTAGACAACGACAAGTGATGCAATTTTGTGCATTTATTCGAGAATTGGGAATTTTCTAGAAAGCAAGTTATTTTTTAGATTGAGCACTATTAAACGCCTAAGAGCACCTAGTAAATAGAAATAATAAGATAAGCTAATTTTTCCCTATAAAATAGAAATAATTGAGATAAGCTAATTCACGTCCATATTTGTTGTAAATGTAAATTCCATTGACCCGCGAACAAGTTCATCATTGTCCAGACCATTCATACCCAAAGCAGAGCATGTCCCTTCATATTCACCTATGCTACAGATATAGTATGGTGTCAGACCAGTGCATACAAAAAACAAATTATTTTAAACAACAAAGATTAAACCCTAACAATATCATCCGCAAATTCTTAAAGGAACTGTGTAAAGGCGTCTGGAGCATAACTTACCAATCCAAAAGAAGTGTCTGAAACATCAATATGACTTCTTGGTTTTGTTCATCGCTTGCATGCCCTCATTTTTGTCTTTATGTCTCCGAGTATCTGCAATAGCAGATTCATTTTGACCATGGTACATATGGGCTTGGACGGCTTAGTGATTTTCTATTTTTAGCTCAAACAACTATCTTAACTGCACTTATTGTTAATTAAAAACAAAAGCTAAAATTGTTAATTATTAAAAACAAAAAAATTTAAAATATTAAATTGGTTTTGTTCATCGCTTGCATGCCCTCGATTTTTGTGTTATGTCTCCAGGTGTATTTCACAATAATGCGGATTCATTTTGACCATGGTATATATGGGTTTGGACGACTTAGTGATTTTCTATTTTTAGCTCAAACAACTATCTTAACTGCACTTATTGTTAATTAAAAACAAAAGCTAAAATTGTTAATTATTAAAAACAAAAATTCTTAAAATCTAAAATTGTTAATTAAAAACAAAAGCTAAAATTGTTAATTATTAAAAACAAAAATTATTAAAATATTAAATTGTTAATTAAAAACAAAAGCTAAAATTGTTGTTAATTAAAAAAAAAGCTAAAATTGTTAATTATTAAAAACAAAATTATTAAAAATAGTAGATAAAAGCTAAAATAGGGAGGAAAAACACAAAGTATACAATGCAATGTGAACGCCGAATGGTATATATTATTTGATTTAGAGGGATAGTTATTACTTTTGTAGTTGATGTTGATAAAGGATGTGCCCAATTCAGATGCACCATCTGTTTTGGGGGTCAAAAATGTGTATTCTTCCCTTGAGTCTTTAGAAAAAATTGTATATTTTTACGCAAGGAACATTTTGGACCAAATTTTGTGGATTTTCAGTCAAGTGAAAATTTGGGTATTATAAAGCGAAGAAGGCAAGGTGGCGCTTCTAAGGAATACATGAATGGAGAAATCCGATTAATACAAGATGTGATTTGATGTTTTTAAAAATGGGCCACAATCTACCAAAGTCATTCAGAGCCTTCAAAAGCAATATTTAAAAATTGTTCTCAATGACAATGTTGTACTATCTTTAAACAATAGAATTCATTAGATAGATTGAGAAGCCATGTCACCTATCCTTAACGTTGAACATGTGATGACTACTTCTGCACTGAAAATCTATACACCATAGTATGACGGTAGATCTGCCCTGGTTTGTAAACTGTATTGGGAAAGTTTGGGTGGTGGACACCATCAGGGAAGGTCTGGGTCTCCAAGGCCAAGGCTGAATATTTCCCATAGATTGCACCTCATTTTCCCATAGTCATCTTCATCATATTGGAACTATAAAATTGCAAGCTTAGAGAAGTTGTCCACAAATTCAAAATCCTACCACTGAAATCATCCTTCACTCTAACGACATGTCTCAGACTAGGGTTCTTCTTTGGAGGGTCTAGAGCCATATTTATATCATAGCCTCCAGGCAACATTATTTATTCTACTCCCAATAGTGGTCTCTTTATTAAAATCATATGGTGTTCCTTTTATAGGCACAACAACCCCGTTGGAATAAGATGTTGATCCACCAGAGTATAAGAGGAAGCCCATATTTTCACTTTGTTATCAAGTATGGTTTTGCTACTGTTATGGCCTACAAGGTTCCAATAAGTATGTTGTGCCAAGCACACAGGGGTGGGATTATTTCTGGGTATCGCCCTCATAACAAGTGCCAACTCCTTATTTCGAGTTATGGTATATGTAGCATAAACATCAAGGGAATCCTAACAACCATCAATCAACAAAATTTACATTAAACAACATATAAATCAAGATCATCAGGAATCCTAACAACCCTCAATCGATAAAATTTACATTAAACAACATATGAATCAAAATCACCATGGAATCCTAACAAACATCAATCAACAGAATTTACATTAAACAATGTAGACTTCTTGCCAAAAATATAATCAATTTTATTTTGAAAGAAATGAAAGCAGACACTAATTGGTTAGCTACTCGCCCCACAATTGCATCAAAGTAAGGGTCCAAAGTGCCATTATGTATGCATAGATTTAAAACAAGAAACACAATAAATTAAATCAACATTATCTTTACTGAAGTTTAATACAAGGGATTCGTATTATCTTTATCCAGGAGAGTTTACTTTTTTGCATTGCTATTAAATTGCCCACAAAAGGCTACCATTCATGATATAAATATTGCAAATGTATACATGTCTCATTATGTGTACGAAGGTCTTCATGTGTATGGAGATATTCATGATATGGGCTTTTTAAATATCAATGTATTCGATGTATCTTACAAACTTTATACATAGATTATTTAGTACATATTTACATACTTATTTTAGTTTGTATGATTAGAAATGGTGGGGGCAAACGAACGACCCTTAATTAGATCTCATGGACTGTAATAGTATAAAATCTACCAACAAAGCTTAAGGTTTTATGATTACTAAATTGAGTTTAACAAAATGTTACTGTTTTTTTCTTCTGGCAGTTGTTGCACTATCCCATCATTTGCATGTAACTTAGATAACACATAAGATTTTAGGCGGCTTAATGTTTTACCTACCCTTCTTCTCCACTTCCTACAATAGAAGCCATGTTCTCTCCTTGTTCATTAGCTTGTGTCCCTTACAAGTGGATAATTACAGAGACTAATATTAAAAGTAGAAAAAATACAGAGGCAATCGCCATTGATGGGTAGTGGCCCATTGTTTGGGGGTGCATTGGGCCACGTTGATGCCATGTGGATGATGAAAAAAACTGCAATTTATTCCCCACCATTTGGAATACTAATTCATTAAATTTGACATGGTTGATGAATTTATATTGGTTTCTCAAAATTGTTTACAATCTTGCTTGGTACTCATAGTGGACTGTTTTAAATGCCAACTTTAAACCATGCTACGATTGTTTATTAAATGTTAAAGTGCTTTGCATTGAATCATCTAGCTGTGTTTATTTAATCCTCCATCGCCAAAGCACAAAAATGCAGTCATGTTGATCAAAACATGTCATTTTTAATGCTTAACAAGAATAACTTTTAATATTGGCAATCATGGACCACCAAAACACTCACAAGTGCCATTTGTTACATTTTTTCATCCTTCGTTGTCTGATCAACATCTATTCTTGGCTATGCAACTATTTTGTGGTTACCAATAATATTGTGTTCTTATCACCATTACTTCTTTCCTTCACACCACTTTCTTCTCATTTTGTTTTATACATTTAGGGGAGCTATCAACTTGTAGGAGATTTAGAAATGTGTGGATTTGCAATTCAGTGTTATCCTTTGCTGATGAAATTTATCCATTCCATTTCCATGTTTTACATTTATTATATCATAATTCTAGATTGGTCCATTTAAGGGTTGGAAAAACCTTCCCCATAGTTAAGGAAAAATTTCTATATGAACAAGCAAAAACACATTTCCCCATTTGCAGAGTTAGTGGGCTTATTTACATGGTAGGAGTATTAGAGTGATCTCAAGTCATGAGGTTTCGATGCTAATGCTGCCATTTTCACCTTTTCCAATCTTGAGACATGCTTGACCAATAACTTATCTAGACCCTCCTCATGGTTTTCATTATTATAATGTTGTTGCTTTTTCTCTCCCTGTACAACTTCTGAGGCATTCTTCATTGCATGATTGGTACCAGGGTCATATACAGGTAATGTGGAAGCGAAATTGGAATTTTGTATAATCTCCAAATTGTTTGTATTTTCAGAATTGGCCTGGTCTGTAGCATATGCATTAGTCTTGGTTGAAGCAGTATTTACATCTCTATTCTCTTTATCATAATTATTGTTGGCATCTGCAAATAGATCCAAATTCATTTCCATGCTTGTTTTTGACAGAGCTGCTTTTTCCTAAGAGAGCTTGGTAGCGTTTTCTCCTTCCACAACTAACTTTTCCCTTTCCATTCCACACATACTTCTTCGTTCTTCTCTTTGTGGTGATTTTATGAGTTCTATAGCCCCTGTAACTTCTCTTTCAAAATTTGAAGCAACTAAGCTTCCAAGATCTCTTGAATCTCCAAGCAAACTTTCAACATGCTCTTGTAACCCTCCACTATGTCTCTGGTCTTCAGATTGCATTGCTTTTGCCAACTTTCTGGCTTCTTGAACTTCTCTCTCAAGTTTTGAAACATGCTTTACAAGGATGCTTCCAAGATTAGGTAAAATTTCAGGACTGGATTTCTTTTTAGGTTCTCGTGGCACTTTAGACGCAACAATCTTTTCTGCCTCCAACCGAGAAACACGTTTCACCAAGATATCTCCTAGACTTCCAGAATTGCACTCGCCATTTGGTCCTTGTTCCTTGTTCTCCTCCCTAAGCATGGCACTAAGGCCGCGGGTTGCAACTATCATTGCAAGAGAGACAAGCTCGTCTTCTTTAAGCTTCATTAGCAAATTCTTTCTTGGACTTTGGACATTTTGGCTGGTTTTCACGTGTCCGAGGTACAATAATAGTGTGTGTGTTGTTTTTCAAATCAGAATCAGTTTGTTCACCTTGGATTTGAGCTTCACTTTCAGAAGATAAATCATCAAAACCAACTGAATTGTTAAAAACTGCAAAGTCCTTTTCATCTGGCTTTATGCTTACCCTTTTGCATGCATCGTCATTAACGTTAAAAATATATGTAATGGCAGAAGCTGAAGAAAAGCCAAATGGGAAAAGGCTAATTTTACAGCTCCAGCGACTTCCTTGTCCACTTCGAAGGCTGTTTCAAAATAGTAAGGTTGTGGCTCTAAAAACGACGGTGGTGGAAATTGCATCGTCGGTGCGGGCTCACTGGGCGCGGTCTAGGTTGGTCTAATTGTAATATCTTGTCTCAAGACATTGGTTGTAATGGGTGGGGTCCCAAGCAACCCTCCGGTTCATAACTCCGGTCAAAAAGTGTTTATCTATTAAAAAAACAATAATTACGGGAAACAAAATAATAGAGACCATTGCGATTCCTTTGTTGATCTAGGGGGAGATCATAATTGTGGGCACCCTCACACCCAACCTATCAAAGGTGAAGAAATCAGGATGCGGGCCCACAATCCCATCAGGGCTAGGAACTTCCCTTACGGGGCTGGGCACATGGTCATAGAACCCTTCGTGTTCATCATACGTCAACACAAACAACGTCTCGTTCCACTGCGGACTCTTCCTCAGACTCTCGTACACTTCCTTCACCAGTTTCTGTCCATTCGCCAGATCATGAGTAGGATGATCGTCATTTTTCGGAAAAAACATGAGATCAAAATAGCGAGGCTCGATCACCGTTAGGTTGGGAAGCTTCCCGTATCTGGAATGTCGCTTAAACATGAGCCAATATTGATGAAACTTGGACACATACTTGAGCTTCCTCATATTTCTGAAAAATAATGTGGCCAGAATATTCTGATATTTAGTGGAATATTGCGGAGCGGCTCGCCGTGGGTTACCCGCAGAAAACCATATTTGAATCTCTCGATGAGTCCGGGCTCTCACCACCACACATGTTGTCGCTCCTTTTCTGTGATCCATTCTAATAAATTCTCGGTTCTTTTCTTCTAAAGCAAGCCATCCGCCGTTCAATGGCATTGACAACTCTAAACCGACCCTACAAAAACAGAGGCATCTAATCAAATATAGCATGCAACTACAAAACGAAAAACACAAAAAACGTTTGGACGCCTGTCGAAACCGTCAAAACACCGTCAAAATTAATTTCTTTGAAAAAACGTCCAAACGGACGTTAAATTTAACATAGCTGCATAAATGTCCGGAGGTCCTTTACCATAAGCGGAGCACCTTCTGAATAATAATTGATGAAGGATGATCCTCCCCTCCTCCCTGAGTGGCGGTGGCTTATCGTATGTTTCTTATGTACCTAATTCTAGTGCTTTTTGTTTTCCCTTTGGACATTTTTTTGTTGCCTACCTAGTATTTTTGTGGGACCCAGTTTTCTTATATTTTTGGTAATTGTTGTATATATCTTTTCCCGGGTAGATATAGATGCAGGGAGAATGGAGAAATCAAAGAAGCTCAAATCCCCGACATGCCCAAGGTGCACGTATGGCGCACAACAATGAGTGTCGACAGGAAAATGGTGCCCAAGGCGCATGAGAAAATGGATGTCGCCAGGGAAAATGGCGCACAAGGTGCATAGAAGTGGCGCACGACAATGGATGTCGACAGGGAAAATGGTGCGCCCAAGGCGCACAGAAGTGGCGCACGACAATGGATGTCGACAGGGAAAATGGTGCGCCCAAGGCGCACAGAAGTGGCGCACGACAATGGATGTCGACAGGGAAAATGGTGCGCCCAAGGCGCACAGAAGTGGCGCACGACAATGGATGTCGACAGGGAAAATGGTGCGCCCAAGGCGCACAGAAGTGGCGCACGACAATGAGTGTCGACAGGGTAAAGGATGCGCCCTTGGCGCACGGAAGAGGATGTCGACACACACATGGATGCGACACATTTTGAGGCGTTTTGAGCGTTGGAGAGAAGCGAGACACTCGCGCAGATATTCAAATGGCCATAACTTTTGACTGGGAGCTCGGATTCATGCAAGGTTGGACTTTTCGGAAAGCTTACGAGGTCCTCTGTCCAACTACGACTGGATATATTTAATTGGGTGAGAAAAAATTCTTAAAAATGCAAAATACAGTTCGCCACTTTTGGGTTCGCTGGGTTCTCACCTACCATCATTATGAGATGAGTTAAGTGCATTCTGGAGGTGGTTGGGGCAGATTTCAATTTTCTCTCTCTTTTCTCTCTCATTCTTCCTATAAATTGTAAGGAGGGGCTTCTTTCTAAAGGTGGGACATTTCTGTTTTGCCCCTCCCTTCTTCTCTTTGGCAGGTGAACTTGTGGAGCTCAAACCTCCCATTTGAAACTGTAATGCAACCTTGCCTCTTGGCATTTTGCAATGTGTTGTATCAATCCTTGGAGTAAATTAATACATGTATGTCGATTATTCTCAACCCTCTCTGTATTCATTTGCATCCCCTTGATCTTTCACTGTGAATCTGGCTATCTGTGTATGATCTTGCATTGCATTTTAATGGTCTGTGTTTATTTGGCAAGACAGGTGTTCTTCATTCCTCGGTGCATCACCTTTGTAGTTTAGGTTTTATTTCATGCATTTTCTTACCCTGTCTCCTTGGCAAGTTAGATTAGTTTTTTAGTAAACCCTCTGCATCTTCTACATGTGCATCTCGAACAGAGGAAAAGGAACCGGCCTTCATCCGTAGAGCTTTTCCGATTTCGCAAGGTCCCACACTTGGGAAAAGCTCCATGTTATGCAATCGTACTGAGAGTCTCAACCCATCATGTTGCAGACATTCAAGGGTGCTGCGATTCGACATCAACAATAATATAATGGACAATTCCAATAATATAAATAACACTTTTTAAAGAAAGAGTGTAATTTTAAATTTTAGTTTTTAAAATTAGAATAGAAAATATAAGTGGAGATCAAGTGTTTGGAATTCAACTCACCCTCATATATGATACGTAGATATCTTTTAACAAATTCTTTCTAAAATTTTATTCTCATTCGTTCAAATTGATAATGAATTTTTCTATTTTCACCTCCTCGTTAATGAACATATCATGTAACAAAGCTATTGTTAACTCACCTGCATATTTGGTTTGGATGTCATTGTAAGCATTACACTCCAAAATAAAGTGTTTTTTTAATTCACGCCCTAAAGTGGTGTAACAAGACATAATCTCTCTCTCTCTCTCTCTCTCTCTCTCTCTCTCTCTCTCTCTCTCTCTCTCGGCATTTTCCACCAACATGTTTCACACTATAAAGTAGAAGTGAATTTGTCCTTGATGGAGCTATGAGAAACTTTTCTCTCTAAGGGATATTAGTCCCTATATAGGCCTTTTGTTGATGATCATGAACGGAGTTAAATTCCTCGGTGTAATAATTCCTTTTTCTCCCTAACACTTCATCCCATATAGACTTGTGGAATTTATCCATAATAAAGCCTTTTAAAAGATACCACTAAGCCCGCAAATCTTTTAGCAATATGAGTTTTCAATGGTCCCATAGACCATTCAATCTCATGAATGTAACTAAAACCATTTCATTTCATAAAGGGATAGGCCACATACATGTCAAACAAGAAAAAGACTACTTGGAAAGGCTTTAAACAAAAATGAAATCTAGAGCCCTACATCAACACCACTTGTTTGTTTGGAAAAGCTATATGTTTGGTAAGTAGAGTGTATGGGAATTATTGAGCATCAAAAAGAAGATAGAAGGTTGTGACGCCCAAGATCAAATGCAAGAAAATAGATTTGCATGAATATTGCAATTAAAACAAAACTAGAGTAAGACAATGAACTACGTAAGAGAGAAAGTGGCCAACCGATAGAAAATAACGAAGATTGGACATCATAAAATACAATTTAAACGAAAAATATATCACAAACATCTACTTGGAAAGACAAAACATAAAACACATGAGAAAATGACACATTAAAAATAAAAGAATTGCAAACAAAGTGATAACCAACATAAAAATAAAGGAGAATGACATATAGAGCCGGTGTGAACAAGCTAAGACACGACAAAGAGTAGTCATGAAGTATAAGAGAAACAAAGGAGCTAACATAAAAACAAGAGAAACTACAATTGATGGAAGAGAAGGGGAGAGATAACGCCTCAACCAACCTATTTATTAAGGGAGTAAAATATTATGAAGAGGATAAAGACACCCATAATTTAACAAGACGATTCCTAAAAGAATTAAAATGATATCGAAAGGACAAATATGCTAAGTACAAGGGCTAGAAAAGGTAAGGAAGGATGGAGAGACATATAGATGCAAGTTATAATGAAAAGTAAAGATGAAAAAATACCCCTGGTTTTTGCAAATTGAATTTGACGAGGCCTCTAAGGGGTACCCGTGAATTTCGGGGGAAGGTGACTCGTAGATTGTGGTCAATGTTATTCATAATGGTCAGTCCTTTCCTAGAAATTCAATTTGTTTCTCAAAAAATTCTCTTTTGGCTAGACCAATTTGAGGATTGGGGAATTAATCATAATTATAAAGAGGGGAATGTTTGCACGATTTGATTTCCAAGAGTGGGATGGAACAGAGTACTAAGGAAATCATTAGCAAAAGTGGGGAGGAATGGTTGCGATTAAAGGAATTATCACCAAAGATATGTCTCAGTAATTTGCATGCCCCTCATGCTAGCTTCCTTGCTCTACACGCATGGCGCTTTTTAATTTGCACCTTGAGGCATATCCATATATCTTTTTCTTTATGCCTTGGCTAACTCATATATGGCTGACCCATGTTATCCCCTACTACTCAGTTTGTAGGTGTTAAGCGGGAGATGACCTTCTACACGACCATTTCTAGAAAATATTGTAGAGAATCTTCACGTAAGTTCACCCTTAGTGCTTTAGAAGCCATAAAAATAAAATTAGAGGAGGAGTATATGGGGAAAGTGGGGAGGAAAGAGTAAATGAACAAGTGGTTGCCACTTTTGTGGGACATTTGTTAGTTTTACGACCTAAAAAAGAGGTGGCCTTGAGAATAGGTCAAGTCTTCATTCGTCCAAATCATAGGATTGGTATGGAAGCAGCGGTTAAAAGAGTGTCCCCGAACTTTTCAATTTTCTCTTAGAGCATGGTCTCATGGAGAGGGGGCTCCATAAATATCTCAATGGTGTCATTGGGAAAATTTAAGAGAATTTTAGCGAGCTTTAAAGGTCCCATGATTTTTATTAGTTTCCTCAACAATACCCGCTGAGATATTATAGGATCCCATTGGATTTTTATGGTTATTTGTAGGTAAATAAAATCATATTTCTCTCTAAAATCACCAAAAATAATAGTGGGAATGCATATTAGATTCTATCAGCCCTAAACTGTAGGGGGAAACTCCCAACCCCCCCTCTCCAGCCACCTCTTAAGTTTAGGAGGCTAAAAAAGTGGAGCTCCTATTTTTTAGGCCTATATTCTATTATTTCCCATAGATGGCTTTAAAAATAAGCACGGGACCTTCTGCTGCAAGAAAATAAGAGCCCAAGCCCCTCCATGGGACCATGCTCTTATTTGTCCATGTTTCAAGCTAGTTTAGTGGATTCTTTGGATTTTTTTGAAGCTCGAAGATAGTTTTCAAATCATGTTGGGATTTGCAGACAAGATTATTACCTATTGCAGGACAAAGGACATTGGTTCTCTCTGAATTCCAATATTGAATTTGAATGCCTTTTCAACTCCTCTCAAAACTTTTCCAACAAGATTATAGAACATTCATAACACGGGCCTCTCCTTTTTGTTACTACTGAATCGATCGCTTCTCGGACCGATGCAGAGACACTGCTAACAATCTTCACATTACAAAAACTCGTTAGGAATGAGAACAATTTCATCAAATATGTCAATTAGCTCCAAGAACTCAAGAGTTATACAAGCATCCAAATGCCAAATCTTCACAAGAACTTGTTTCAATGACCATCATCAACTTCTTTCGATCGATCAATATCATCAAGCCAACATGATCAAATCATTCACAAAGTAGTTCAATGTCATTTCACCTCTATGACCTTCTTATCTCCTTTCAAGAGCTCTAGTAGCCCTAAAATCATGCAAATCTTGTAGCTCATAGATATACACAAGGTTTCAAAACTAACTAAGCACCTTTCTAGGTATTTGTTAGCCTCTTACAACTTATATTAAGAAATCACACTCTGAGAGTAAACATAACCCCTTCAATCTACACTTTTGTTTCCTAGTTAGACCTCTTTGCAATTAGCCTCATCTCGGTGAAAATATTGATGTTTAAAGAAACTCAATATCTTTCCTAAGAAAGTGAAACTACATTTGAGAACTCTTTATTGTCATCATGCTCTCCACCAAATTTCATAAGCTAACTCCAAGGCTAAACCCTCTAACTTACCAACCACCTTGTCAAATTAGGTCTCTTGGTTGTTTAGGACTGAGTTTTGAAGATTTTTGGTACATTTATTTACTTTTACCCGGGTACTTGCCTCTGACACCTTGAAGCAACCTTCACGAACTCCTTTTAAGTCTCTAAACCTTTCACCTTCCTTACTCACAAAACTTAAATTTCAAGTTGAATTTGTTCTCACACTTATCTGGGATCCTAAATAGGGTTAGGACTTTGTGTTTATCTTATTCTTGTTTAAAACATCTTGAACTCCTCTTGCTTTTCCTTTTACACCTTCCCCAATGTTGTCTCACCATGATCAACACCTTCGTCATCTTCTATTCAACTCGTTCTAGTATCCTTTCTCTATTTTTCTTATGATTGTACAAGGTTAGTTCTTGGACAAGTAACATTTGATTTTCTCACTTCCTTTTCTCTTATAGACCTATTTCAACCTTCACCCTTGTTGGCTAGATTTTCTGCATAGCTGAAAACCTAGGCAGTCATGAGATAAATCTCCCTCATTTACCGGTGAGGCTCCCGTGTCAGATTTGTCAATAAAAATATGCTAGTATCTATATGGGGTTTTACTTTAACTATTCAACTCATGAACCATAGTTGTATAGCTCTGCAACAAGTAAGCAATTGTTTAAGAAAGGAAATATTTATAGAAGAAAGAAATAATAAAACACAGGGAAGAAATGGGGAAGATGTGCAACCCAATCAATAGATAATAGAGTTGATTGCATGCACATAGAAGAAACCAATAGATATCAACACACAGAATTATAAGCAAAGGCAACTCCAGATCTAGATCTAAAATAACACAAAGTTTATTAGAAGATCTAAGATAGAAAGCTAGAAACAAAATGCATTGTGACAAAAAGTTCTCCGGAAATCTACTCATTTATATTCCTTTGCTTCAAGTGGCTATCAAGGGTTTCAGCACAAAGTCCGGAACACAAGAATGTTGCTTACAAATTCTGATCCTTTAACCCGTAAGTTCTTCCTCTACTTATAACATGTAGAGGGGAAAATACAAATATGAAGCTTTTAGTTAAACTGACACATGTGGAAGTCAGAAAGGAAACAACTCGACAATCTCCCTCCTCGAATTCCTCTTCGCATGACATGCATGATTTCGCAATCGAAAATAGAACCTTCTATTTTGCATGTCTGCCACCTATCTCCAAGTAGTTGACTTCTTCAAGTAATGGCTTTTAAACCAATCACTTAAGTTTTATAATCTAATTAATCACTCAATTACTTTGTCGGAGGAAATAAGAGAAAGAAGAAGAAAGAGGAAAGTTGTAGTCTTGTCCTTTTTCATATTCTGCATGCAGTTGATTCTTTTGCCTTTGATTCTCACCAAACTAGATCTGGAAGTGGCTGGATCTGGTTCATCTCTTGAAGCTTTTGTAGTTCTTCTCCAATACATGCATCAGTGCAATGTTTGCCGTAAATAACTCATCATTTTTATTTTTAATTGCATATGAGCAATTAAAATTCTGGAAAGCACTCCGGGTGAATGCAAATTCAATGAAGGCTTCAACTGGAAGATTGGGAGCACATGCACAAGATCCTGGAAGGAATTCTCCATGCACCGACTTCTACATGGGCTGCGTTAGAAACAAGAGGATGAAGCCTTTGCAAGTATGGATCTTGATCCGAATCTGGCCTCGATTTGTGTCTCCAATGTCGCAAGAACCCGGAAGTAATGCATGAATCTGCTGAGCTTTCTTTTTTATCCCGCTTTGCCATCGCTGGAGCAATCTTTGTCTGAGCAATTCTTTTTCTCTTTATTCAGCAAATTCTTCACAACCGGTGCAGATCTGGATATTTCTTCAGATTCAGAGGATATGTTCAATGTATTGGACATTGATTTAAGCTCCCTTTTTCTTATAAAAGCACATGTAATAAATTCCTGCAATTAATTCAGACAAAGATGGCAACCGAAACATGAACACTGGATTTTAATTATAAAAATCTGCATATATCAAGCCTATTGCCCCAAAATTTGATGTTTTATTTGCATGCAAAGCAAGCATGAATTTTACCAACTTCACTTGGCACCTGTACCACTATGCAGACAATTAATCAGACACAATTCAAGCTCCTTCAATCCTAGGCGCCAAACTTTGAAGCTTCCCAACAGTGGAAAATAAACTTCAATGCAAAAATCCTCCTTCCTTAGGTGCCAAAACTGTCCGGGCTGCACTTCCTTGCTATTGAATTAATTAATTCATCCTTATGGCAGCCCATGCTTATATAATTCTCATCATTCTATAATTAATTATTGCCCCTCCTATTCCTGGCAATTAATTAATTAATTAATAAGCTTTTCTCTTCAAATGGGGCGCCTATTTTGTGCATGTTCATGGCTTCCATTAAATAAATTAAATTTATTTAATTTTAGCTCTCTACTTCCAGTTCACTTAAGCTACACAGTATGCTTTGACCTCATCCACTAAAAATAGGAATTAATTATATCAATTAATACTTAAAAAAGTATTATTCTTCTCCCAAATGGGGCGCACTTTTTTGTCATGAAGGGGTTGCATTAAATAAATAATATTTATTTAATTTTAGAATTTCTAATTCTAATTTCTTTTATCCACTTTTCCCTTGTTGACTTTTCCTCATGCTTGGGCACCAAAATTGGGTGAATAAATATTATTAAATGCATTATTATTCACCCAAGGTGGGTCGCACTTTTTGGCAAGGGTGAATTCTATTTTTAAAAGCCAATTAACAATGGGATTATTCACCCTGCACCGCAGCTCCAAAAATCCCATGATCCACTTAAGCTGTTTGACTTTCATAATGGGATTATTTACCCTGCAAGGTAAGAAAATCCCATTAATGCCTTAAGTGATTTTTCTTTTATTTCACAATGGGAATTTTCACCCTGCAAGGCAGGTAAGAAATTTCGCTGCCTGCTGCCTCTAATTTTCCCATTGTGACTTAAGTGGCGTTACTTCCATGGGAAAAAGTACCTGCTAAGCAGGTACAAAATTCCCACCTGCCTGCTGCTTCCAAAAATCCCATGATCCACTTCAAACCCTCTTTTTCCAAAAATGCGGCCTGCCCAGAAGAAGCTTTTTTGTGCACGACTTCGTCTTTTCCGAGAGAACCAGACCTCTGATGGCGAATTCCTTCTGGCACAACGTGCATAGGTGATCTCCAAATACTCTGAGGCAAAGCCCAGACACAAACCAAAGAAAGGAATTGATCCAGAGAAATTTCACAGAAAAAAACGGAAAACACCAAAAACACAAAACGCGTTGCGGAAGTCACAAATAAAGCCCAGAATTCATTCCTGGTTAAAACCCTACTGGTATATGGGAAAATTGATATGTACGATCACGACAAGGTTAAACCAGAGCACAATTTGCCTTAAACGGAGCTCAAAATAATTAAATACAAATTTCCCACAGGCAAACCCCAGTGACAGAATATAAAAACTTTGGGCATCTGGGTATTTGGCGAAAATGGCTAATATGGCTCCTTGGGAATATCTTGACACATTACAGAAACTTTCTGGCAATAAAAACACAAAACGACCCATTATTTTAAAAGTATTTTTTTTTTTTACATGGGGTATTCTCATATTTCAGGGTGAAATTTGGGGACACCAATCCTCTTCCATCATCCTCATTACACCATTCTACTCCTAAAGAAGCAATTTCACAAGTTAGAAATATAGTACACTTGACCTATGACCAAATTTACTAACCAAAACCCTCAAGACATGGTATTTGGGCAGTTAGGATTGTCTTTTCTACTTTTGTTCCATCTAAACAAGGAAAATCATCTTAAAACTCTACAAGACTCTTCTAAGTATCCAACACTTCCTCCATACCAACTCTTAGGTTCTTGGACCAAGTGCAAGTCAAATTTTCACAAAAATTCAACCCCTAAACCCTTAAGACTAGTTACATGTACAATCAAGACTGTATTTTGGCTTTTGGACCTATCTAAATTGTTTAACTTGCCTTGAAACTTCGTGATACCTCCTCAACACCTATTTCCCTCTCGACCACCGATTTACATCAAGTTTATATGGATATATCACATGTTGTGAAATTTTCTTGGTTTCCTAAACCCTAAGACTGGGTCTCAGTCCAGTGAGGCAGGGGTTTTCAAAATATTCTTGTTTCATAAGCTTAAAGTCTTTTCAAGACTAAAAATCCACCTACAAACCCTACTCCACCTTTACAACCTTTTTCTTGCTTGACAACCCTTACAACTTGATCCTAACTACAAATTTTCATCTTTCATTCTTCACATGACAATGCAACAAATTACATCAATGGATTATTCAAGTGCTCTCATGGGTAAATACTCTTAAAAATGTTCTATACTCCTTCACTTGACCAACTTGTTCTTCCTTTATTTGATTCTTGTAAATACCTTCTCAACCAATCAAAACATGAATGATGGAAAATGCTTACCTTTTGTATTGAACATGTTAAGGAATCCTATGCTACATAACCCCACTTGTTTGATCTTTACACTTCCTAGCCTCATTCTATGCAATTCCACGCTAATTATTCACAATACATTATTTCAACACCACAAATTCAACTTTCAAAGCATACAAAACTAATGGAAATACAAGAAAATAGTTATCCTTCATAGAGATTCTTCGAGATACAAGCATTTCATTACTTTATTCAAAGGAAATATGTTGACATTGTCTTTCTTGTACATTCTTGTAGACTTCATAAGCCTTCATGGCTCATCCTCACATGCTTCCCACCTTTAAAACTTTTCTAAGACCTTAACTAACTTCCCTTCATTCAAATTTTCTCCATATATGCTCATGACTCAAGTAGTTACATAAGGTTCCTTAACCCAACTAAAGTCAAATAATGAGTTAAACACACGAAGCCCTGGGAGAGTGATATAGACACGTTGTTTACAATAAAAGAGGCCATTAATGACCTTTACATCACCTTATTCCACCAAAACCAATGCTAAGACTCCTAAACAAATTCAAATATTTGAAAAGGAAGTTTTGGAGGGAAACTCCATAACTTCATCATTACATTGCCATGGAGGTCCAAATGGACTCAAGACACTCTAAAACACCTAAAAGGACCCTCTAACACCTAAAACAAGCCAAAATTGATGGAAAACCAATTTTTTCTTATGTACTTGATGGTGTTCTTGCATCAACTAGGTACATGCAGGCCTTTCAGGTTTGGGAGAGAGTGTCATCGAAATTGACTCGAGACTCCATGTACGATGTTGCATAATATCTCTTCTAGTTATCTTAGTTTTTTTAGTTTATCTTTTATCCTCTTGTATCGGGTTCGCTTTCAAGTCTTTTCTCCTTGCCCTAGTAATGTTGTCTTATCAACATCATATATATGGCTAATGTAATGTCAATATTATTGTTATATCTCGCCAGTAAAGGGTAAGCCCCCTTCAACTCTCTTTTAGCATTAAAAAAAGATGAAAAATACAAGTTCTAATAAACATAGGCTTATCAAAGGATTACGTTTCAACTTAGATAAATATTTGACACCAATACAACAAGAAGTTTAAAGGGATTCGAAAAAAGTGAGAATACCTAGATCAAAACACAAATGGGCATGGTTGAAAAATGGAAAAGCATGTGCATTAAAATATAATATCCCTTTCAAGGACTAAACCAAAAAATAAGGGTCTCGCTACAAACCCCAAGAATTAGATTTGAAAAATACCCCAACACCAAACTGAAAATAATCTGATTTTGTGACAACGATATCCAACAATAATAGAAACCCTAGCAACGAACTATAGAGGGACTTAAATGCACCAAAAGCATGCACAATAGATGAAAACACTTCTAAATAATTATTTCATGTATGACAACACTTGTCCATTCAATTTGCATCGAGAAATAGAGAAAACTAGAGATAACACACTGTTGTAATTAAATTTGGAACAACAACAGACAACCACATGCAAGGGTTGAAAACACTAGATGAACTCCTCCAAAAATAGCCAAACTATGGATTCCAACCTTATAAATTATGTCAAATATGAATATGAAAGAATAAATGAGTTATGTGCCCTAGAAGGCACCAAATCACACTCTAACCCAAGTCACTCCCCTAGGGAAGAGCTCCAAAAATCATGCAAAGCCTTTGTAGGTCTTCTTCTTGATCCAAATCTGCAAAGAGTCTTCAATGGAGATCTTCAAGTCACCAAAAGGGAGGGTTTTTCATCCTCCACTAAGAAAAAGGAAGGTTTTGGTCTTCTTTGGATGCCACATAAGAGGGTTTTCATCCTCAAGTGGAAGGTATTAAGCAACTTTCCCAAAAAAACCAATTGTAGATGTAAAATGCACCAAATATGGTCTCTAAATGAACCTCTAAAACTCCTTTTATATCCCTTGCTTGGCGCCAAAGGCCAATTAGATGATGGTTGACCTCTTCAAGCATAACTTTATCATTTAATTTGCCTTTATAACTCCTCCAACCTAGTCGTCTGCGTTATAAAGGAAAACACGAAAAGAAAACATTGAAATTAATAAAATAAAGTTGAAACGAAGTTTAATTACTTCCCTTGTTCACTTCTTCTTCTTCGCCACATGAAGAGAATGGAAAGAGGTATTCATTTGCACTAATATGAAGATGGGACATTACATAAACATTGGTGGTATGTGATAAATAGGAGATTGGGCCCATCGAGAGCATTTAAAGATGGTAAGATAGAATTGTAGAGGTTTCCTTTTGAATATAGGTCTCGATATATGGCTTATAACTAAAAATAAAACACATAATTGTCCTTATAGAGACTTATGAACATGACGGATGTGGAACCCCAGTTTTTGCAGGGGACATAAAAATATCAATACATAATGACATTGTTGAAAAGGAAAGGGGACATGGATGAGTGATGATACTTATACAATAAAGGCAAGGGAAATCTATTTAGATAGTAAAAAGACCAACACACATGATACATATGGATTTCGGTCATTGAAAATGAAAGAATAATAAGTATACCAAAGTACTACTTTTCCCAACAACAATCAAAAGTGGATAATAAAATGAGTCTAAATTGTGAAGAAACATATACAACCTTAGAAAAGGAGATCTCGATCTACAACAAACTTGAAGTAATGTTAATGGGTGATTTCAATGTCGGAAACAAACAAACACGTGAACACCCAAATGAACAAAAATGATGCAAAAACTTGTTATGACTTGAGCAAAAAGAAGGCATATTGGGGAAGGCAATCAAAAAATTGACAAAATAATATGATGTACTTTAGAGAATAATGCATTGGTGTATGCAACATACATAACCTTATCATATGTAATGTCATGAGGAAATGGCCAAAGTCGGTAGATGCATGTGCACAAATTATAAATATGCTCCCAATAATTGACACATGGGATCATAGATATGGAAATTGATGAACAATTGATTGATCTCAAATCTAACCATAACCACAATTATGTGAAAATCAGCGTGTTGGGAATCAATCAACACTTAAGAAAAACCAAAATAATGAAAGGGGTGATATAGGAAAGTAAATATATGCATGACACAAGAAAATACGAAGAGTTTTAGAACAACACTAAAAATCAGCTTACAAGAGGTAGAAAACAAATAATGCAAGTCCAACTCGGAACAACACTAACAATAGTAAATCAATAAACATAATCCAAAAATTAGTAAACAAGTGTAAAATATCTAAACCCAAAAAAGAAAGAAAAATTAGTTTTCTACGATGAATGTTTTGTTCGACAAAGAATGTAATGTAACAAGAAGGAATTTCCAAGAACTAGGGAAGAAGGAAAATAAAAAAGTGTACATGCAATCGGTGAAAATAGAAACAAAATAATTCATAAATGCAAAATGAGAAAATTTGATATAGTCGGGAAACGTGACCCTAAGCATCCTTAGAAAAGAACTATAAATGATTAAGTGATGAACAAAGAATAATATCATAGGGTACAATGATTATAATATGCGAAGCCATGTATATGAATGTAGACAAAACAAAGACATAACCCCAAAAATCAACACAAAAGAAAATAATTTTACCTTAATACGGTGAAAATATCTATTATTAGGCTATCAAATGGTAAAGTGTGAGATATAAATGGATTAGAGATTGAATGTTAAAATGGGGAGGACATCTTGGCACATTACAACAGATACTTATTTAACGATATTTCTAAATAAGGTTTACCTAAAGAATGGACCAATAGCTTAGTATATCGATATGTCGACTACATCTCTTGCATGTCTATCAACTCGGCATACACCTTATATCGAATACACTTGATCTTTAATGTACAATGAATACACCTCTTGTGCTTTTATCTAAACCCACCTCATGTATGTATACATCAAAACCACATCTACCACCTATGCCAACTTCACATGTAGCATCACATCAATTCCATCACCAAAACCTAACATTCAAACCACTAAATTATATGTATTAGAACAATTGTGGACCCTTTCAATTATTATTGATATATGTATGAGCACTTACAAAACCTCCCTTGTAAATGTTTTTGATTTGTATGTTATTTTTCTATATTGCAATTTGATAAGATGATATATCTATCAAGAATTTTAGTATTGTGTAATCTCACTAAACATAGAACTTTTAGTATAGATGATGATTATGTTTCGATTTCAATAAAAAATAATTTGAAGTTATTTTTTCCTAATTTTTTCATGATGAAATCTTCATAATGGATTATATAATAGAGAAAATGTTGTTAAGAGAGACATGATTATAAGAAAATAGGTGTAAAAAATCCCAAAAACATGAAACTTGGTTTTAGTTGATGTCATTGGCCAAATCAAAGAAGTAGAAATTATTCATACATCATTAACCCGACAAATAATGACATCGACTAAAATAGGGGTTTTATGGGATTTTGTTTTTCGTGACAAAAACATCAATTACGATCAAGTAAAAAAAGGGGGTAGAGGAAGGACTATAAGGTAGATGAGAACAAATCTAACAATATAAAGGTGGTGTGAAGACACTATATATTATACGAAGTGTATCCACGATATGTCTCTCACAAAGTGCTTAAAGTTGGCCCATCTTGATCTTGAATGTATATGAATGAACAAGTTTAGGGAGATTAATGTGAAAGCGTCGGAAAGAGAATTTAATATGTATATATACGCTTCTCCTCAAACTCATTATTGACCACAATAATGTAGCGAAGAGATGATTCTTTGTGAAAAACACAATGCTACACTATAGGTAATTTTTATCATCTATTGGGTCAAGTCGATGCAACAAATCAACATTTTTTTATGTTTTTAAAGGGGGAAATCTCAACAATTCAAGTTATTTTTGTGGTGCAAACTTGACGCAAAAATGATGTCACTAAGCATTTTTAATGCACCAATCATTTTTGTGTTGAATTTGTGTTACCAAAAACATTTAATTAGAAAATAATGTAAATAGATCATATACATATATATATATATATATATATATATATATATATATATATATATATATATATATATATATATATATATATACATACACACATATGTAATTATTTATAAATATATGTATTATAAAATATATTATTTATTTGGTTTTGTAAAATAATTTAAATTATAATATTTCATATTATCTTGTGTGGGGGGATTATATATCCTATTAGTTGTATGTTTATTATTTTTGTTTTAAAAATGTTATTGTGATTTGAACATTTGAAAATTAAATGTTATAATTAAACAATCAAAGTGGATAAGATTTAATTTATATATAATAATGTATAATTATACATTTTTAAGGGAGTAAAATGAATATGAGCTTCCTTCTAAATTACAATGACAAAAGAGATATAGAATTGGGCTACTAGATGTCATTATCATCATCCTTATTAATCTATGTCATTGTAAGTTGGATCCTCCTTCTCATCCCCTCCTTGACCTCAACTA
Organism: Taxus wallichiana var. yunnanensis; assembly: GCA_018340775.1. Lineage (NCBI taxonomy): Eukaryota > Viridiplantae > Streptophyta > Pinopsida > Cupressales > Taxaceae > Taxus > Taxus wallichiana. The sequence continues at coordinate 178,991,160 of CM031238.1, read as the reverse complement.
TGATGGATGGTCTCCCGTTACGCAAATACATAATTTTAAAATTATAAATGTGTTTTACATTATCATTTACATAACTCTCTAAAAAATAACATCTTGTTGATTTGGTGAACACAATGTACAACAAGGAGGAGGAGAATGAGAGGGTCATACAACCATCGTGCTATTCAATATAGCCCTATGAGGTGTGCAAGATGTGAATCTATGATAAAAATATATGTTACAACTCAATTAATTTAAATCAATTTGAATGACAAACCAAAAATGTATACTTTCACGATGGATCCCTAGAAGTAGAAGAGCGACATTGACTTGTCCCGACACACTCATCCTCCTATAGTGTTATTGACAAAATTTTACATACCCCTTTCCTTTTTTGAGAAAGACATCAAAACCCCGTTTGTCTCCATTTCATATCATTTTTCTTGCATTTCTTCGAGAATTAGTCGAGCGGGGCCACTTGACATTTTAATGCATTATTTAATTTATATGACATTTAAAGCGGTTTCATTGTATTCGTATACTTTGTCGGAAGATGTTAAGTTGTGGAGCTCAATTACTTCAGTTTAACATGCAATGGAAACTTGTTGGAAAATACAGTAACCGTCATCGGTCAAGGGGGAACCGACATCGGTCACCCAGATCGCATTGGGTCAGAAAGTAAGGAACCGGCAAATGTTAGGGCTAACCGACGCGTCGATTACACAATGCAAGGATGTTTTAATTAACTCTCGGGAATTAGATCTATTTTTAGCATTAAAGTATTTCTATTGATTGTAATTGCATGGCTAAGTGCCCTAAGTCTATAAACGACTATATAAGCATAAAAGCTAGGGTTTAGAAGTAAGAATGATTAACAATAATTAGAAAGAACTTGCAAAAGGTTAGTGAGAGAGATATTTTAGCAATGAAGCAAAAGCTTGATAGAAAGAAAGTACTAAACATATGAGAGGTGTGGAAGATTGTAAATCTTCATTGTATATCTTGTCAAATATTTGGATAATAGATTGGCTTGTTTCTTGGTGGACGTAGCCCACACTAGGTGAACCACGTTAAATATGGTGTTGATTTATGTCTCTTGTTTTGTATATTTCTTCTGGTAGAATATCCACTTTTATTTGCATGTATGCTTAGATATAATATATTGTTTATACAACCGGTATGCTAACCCCAACAACTGGTATCAAAGCTTTGGTTGGAAGTTTTGTGTGTTGACGGATTTACTCACAGAGGTTTTTCGATTGAGTGGGAGCTACAACAATGGCAAAAGAAAACAAATACAAGGTAGAGAAATTTGATGGTCGTAATTATCAATTATGGAAGATGTAGATTGAGGATTATTTGTATCAAAGAGATTTGTATTTACCGTTGGATGAGAAGTCTAGACCTACGAAGATGACTGATGAAGAATGGAAGATTCTTGACAGAAAGGCTTTAGGATCTATAAGATTGAGCCTGGCAGCATCTGTGGCTTCCAATATTACAGAAGCGGCTTCTACGGTAGAGTTAATGAAATCTCTTGCTAATTTATATGAAAAACCTAGTGCTTCAAATAAAGTTTATTTGATGAAGAAACTATTTAGTTCTAAGATGCATGAAGGTGGATCTACATCTAGTCATTTGAATGATTTCTGATCTATTGTAAATCAGTTAAAATCGGTTGCAATACCATTTGATGATGAAGTAAAAGCACTTTTACTCTTATGTTATTTGCTTGATAGTTGGGATAACTTGGTAATGGTTGTTAGTAATACAACATCTACTAATAATGTTTTGAAGTTTGATGATGTGGTTAGTATAATCTTGAATGAAGAAATTCACAAGAAGAGTACAGAGGAATCATCATCTGGAAATGCTTTGAATGTAGAAAGCAGGGGTAGGCAAAAGGAGAGATCCAAGAGTAAGAGTAATGGGAAATCAAAGTCAAGGGATAATAGATCTAAATCCAGAAGTAAGGGAATTACTTATTGGAAATGTGGAAAGAAAGGACATGTAAAGAAAGATTGTTGATCAAAGGATAAAGAGAACCAACAACTAGACAAAGGTAAAGAAGCAAATCTTGCTACATCGAGGTAATGTAAGATTCTCTTATTCTTTCTTTAGATAATAGAATTGAATCATGGGTTTTAGATTCAGGAGTTTCTTTCCATGCAACCCCTAATAAGGGTTATTTTAGAAATTATGTCTAGGGCAATTTTGGGTATGTTTGTTTGGGTGATGATGAACCTTGCAATATTACTTGGTAAATGGGAAGTTCATCTAAAATTGCAAAATGGAAATACATGGGTATTGAAAGATGTGAGACATGTGTCAAGCCTCAGGAGGAATCTTATTTCTACAGGAAACTAGGTGAATCTGGTTGCATGGTTACTTTTATAGGAGACTCTTGGAAAGTCACCAAGGGTGCTTTTATTGTGGCAAGAGGTAAGAAGGTACAAACGTTATATTTATCTAACCGTATTACTGATTCCTTTTTTACATTATCTACTTGATTCGAGATGCATGCATGCGGTATAACCAGTTGGGCCATATGAGTCAAAAAGGAATGCAAATCTTAAAGGCTAAGGGTAAGTTATCAGATTTGAAAGATTTAGATCTTGATTTTTGTGAGCATTGTATCTTTGGAAAGAAAAAGAGAGTGAGATTTCTCAAAGTTGGGGCAACTAAGGAGTAGAAATTAGAGCTTGTACACTTAGATGTGTGGGGACCAACTCAGGTAGCTTCTCATGGAGGATCCCAGTATTATGTTACTTTCATTGATGATGCTACAAGAAAGGTATGGGTTTATTGTATTAAACGTAAATTTGATGTTTTTGAGACTTTTAAAAGATGGAAAGCCCTTGTTGAGAATGAATCAAATTCTAAGTTAAAGTGCCTTATATCTAACAATGGTGGTGAATACTGTAGCAAGGCTTTCAATGATTATTGTTCAATGAATGGAATACATAGAGAAAAGAACAGTTCCAAGAACACCACATGAGAATGGTGTTGTAGAAAGAATGAACAAGACAATCATGGAACATGCTAGAAGTATGAGAATACATTCTGGATTGCCCTTGCAGTTTTGGGCAGAAGCAGTTGATACAACGGTTTATTTGATTAATTGCGGGCCTTCAAGTTCACTAGATGGAGGAATACCAGAGGAAGCTTGGACTAGAAAAGAGGTAGATCTTTCTTTTCTTAAAGTTTTTGTTCAGAAGCTTTTGTGCATGTTGATAAGGAAAATAGAAAAATTTGGATGCAAAATCCAAGATATCCACTTTCATTGGTTATGGATCTGGTGATTTCGGTTTCCGTTTTTAGGATTTAAAGAATTCTAAAATTATTAGGAGTCGTGATGTTGAATGGAATGAAAAGAGAATGTATAGGGATCAAATTTTGGTACCCAAGGATGAACCAATTGAGAAGTTTGTGAATGAAAATGAACTCTTGGATTTAAAAGAATTACCGATAGGGTTACACAATAATCGGTGTCAATTGACCCCTAACCGACACTAGTCAGACGAACCGGTATCGGTTACAGAAGATCCAAACCGGCCTCGATTATCAAAATCGACGTCGGTTAGAGGTGACTGAGTCGGTCACCGTGCCTTTGGATAGGAATGTCCAGGAGGCCCAGATTGAGTCTCCGGTACCCCAAACTTCTATGAGAAGGTCACAAAGAGTAAGTAAACTTCCAGAAAGATTTACACCTTCTCTATTTTATTTATTATTGACTGATAGTGGTGAACCAGAGAGCTTTGAAGAAGCAATGCAGAATAAGACTCACGTTCAATGGGAGCATGACATGGATGAGGAGACAGGACTCCTTATAATAGAACCAAACTTGGGATTTAGTTAAGTTGCTGCAGGTAAGAGAACATTGCGAGAACAAGTGGGTTTACGGGATCAGGAAGAAGAGAGTGGACGAAAAAGATACAAAGCAAGGCTTGTAGTAAAGGCATTTACACCGACTTTGGTGAAATATTTTCTCTGTTGTTAAGATGACCTCTATTCGTGCTTCAGTATTGAGTTTAGTTGCATAGAGAAGATTTGCATTTAGAATAACTAGATGTGAAGATGGATTTTCTTCATGGTGATTTGGATGAAGAAATTTATATGCAAGAGCCGCTTGGGTATGAAGTCAAAGGTAATAATAAATTAGTGTGCAGGTTGAAAAAGAGCCTTTATGGGCTCAAACAACCTCCAAGGCAATGGTATATGAGGTTTGATAGTTTTATGCATGAGCATGGTTACTTGAGATGTGGATCTGACCATTGTGTTTATTTCAAGAAGCTTGAAAAGGGGAGCTATATTATTTTGTTCTTGTATGTGGATCATATGCTTATTGCAGGATCTAATATGTAGGACATTGGTGAGATTAAGAGAAAGCTAGCTCACACATTTGCTATGAAGGATTTAGGAGCTGCAAAAAGAATCCTTGGTATGCAAATTCAAAGAGACAGGAAAAACAAGAAGTTGTATTTGTCTCAGGAGGATTATATCTACAAGGTGTTAGAAAGGTTCAATATGCAAAATGCTAAACCTATTAGTACACATATGGTGGACACTTCAATTAAGTAAAAATTAGTGTCTATCATCACATGAGGAGGTCAAATACATGACACGACTACCATATGCTTCAAAGAATTGGAAGTTTCATATATGCTATGGTTTGTACTGGACCGGACATTGCACAGTGAGTGGGAGTTGTGAGTAGATATATGGCCAATCCAAGTAAAGAGCATTGGAAAGCAGTCCAATGGATACTCAGGTATTTGAAAGGAACATCTAGCATGCAGTTATGCTATGGAGGTTCAGATATTTCATTATGTGGCTATGTTGATTCGGATATGGCTGGAGATCTGGATGGTAGAAGGAGCACTACTGGATATATTTTCACAGTAGGTGGAATGACAATTAGTGGATTTCAAGATTGTAGAAGGTTATGGCTTTGTCTACTACAAAGGTAGAGTATGTTGCGATTCTGAGGCTAGCAAGGAAATGATATGGATGAGTAGGTTCATGGAAGAGTTGCGAAAGGAGCATGGTGATTATAAATTGTTCAGTGATAGTCAAAGTGCAATTCACTTGGCAAAGAACTCATCTTTTCATTCGAGAACAAAACACATTCAGTTGAGGTATCACTTCATACGACAGGTATTGGAGGATGGACAGTTGAATTTGGAAAAGATTCATATGAGCAAGAACCCTACGGATATGCTAACGAAGCCATTAGCAAAATAGAAATTGGAGCTACACTCCAATTCTGTTGTTCTTTGAGTTTGAGACTTGAAGAGGAAGAAAAAAAGCTAAGGATCTAAGAATGACGCTGTATAGGTATGGTGTCGTAATTAATCTCCAAGTGGGATATTGTTGAGTTGTGGAGCTCAATTACTTCAGTTTAGCATGTAATGGAAACTTGTTGGAAAATACAGTAACCGTCATCGGTTAAGGGGGAACCGGCATCGGTCACCCAAGACCGGCATCGATAACCAGGACCGGCATCATTCGGTATGACCGGCATCGGTCAGGAAAGTAAGGAACCGACAACTGTTAGGGCTAACCGGCGTCGGTTACCTGTGCGAGGATGTTTTAATTAACTCTCAGGAATTAGATCTATTTTAGCATTAAAGCATTTCTATTGATTTTAATTGCATGGCTAAGTGCCCTAAGTCTATAAACGACTATATAAGCATAAAATCTAGGGTTTAGAAGTAAGAATGATTAACAAAAATTAGAAAGAACTTACAAAAGGTTGGTGAGAGAGAATTCTTGGTGATGAAGCAAAATCTTGATAGAAAGAAACTACTGAACATCTGAGAGGTGTGGAAGATTGTAAATCTTCATTGTATATATTTTCAAAGCTTTGGATAATAGATTGGCTTATTTCTTAGTGGACGTAGCCCACACTGGGTGAACCACGTTAAATTTGGTGTTGATTTATGTCTCTTGTTTTGTATATTTCTTCTGGTAGAATATACACTTTTATTTGCATGTATGCTTAGATCTGATATATTATGCATGTACAACCGGTGTGCTAACCTCAACAACAGATTGTTTATTTTTGTGAAAGATATATGAAGTGTTTTGACCATCAAGATAAATACATTGCTTTCAATATGATGATTAAGTTTCATTTCGCACTCACGATTTTTGGTTTTTAGGCTCGGGTGATGGTATATTTGTTCTTTCCATTTTGGAAATAAGATTATCGAAGTGGTGCAAGAATGATATTGTTGGGTTTGAATGTTGTAAATATACATTTGATCCTATTTTGAATAGTTTTTGATGTAAGTCGATTGCCATAAAACATGATGTGCATTGACATTACTGCATAGGGTTCTTTTAATCCTTTATGTTGATTTTAATCATATCTCTTTACATTTACTTATAAGTTTGGTACATGCGTATGAGAGTGATTGGTTAAAGATGGAATATTATTTGGATTGGTTGATTACAAGGTTATATTGGGAGATACCACTTTAGGTTAGGTCCATGTTTATATGACCAAATAATAAATAAGTTTTGGGCAATGGTTATTAGCATATTACATGAAGCCATGTTGGTTATATTATTGGGTACCCTAGTTTGTTGTTTTAAATTCTTGGCGTAATGACAATAAATGAAGGCATGTTAACATTAAATCCCATCACTAGTTGCTTGAAAATATGTAAATTTGAGTCTTGGGATTATTGTTGCATTTTGTTTTTGTTTGTTTTCTTGATTTGGAAGCTTGGTTGAGTTGTTTTGGTCGTGGCGACTCGAGGTAGGATTTTCAACATAGTTTGGCAATATAATTCGGTATGTGTTATTTCGGTTGAATGATGAACAAGGTTCCTAAATTTTGTGGTTTTCATACTGTAATGATAGTTTTGAGTTGTAATATCATTCATATTGACCGTATATAATATTGCGGAAGCTTACGTGGATTTGTGGGTTTATTTTGGAAGCATGTTTGAATTGAAAGTTGTAGTTTTACCCATCATAGAGGAGGATCAATTGATTGTTTTATGGGGTAGGATTGTAAATGTTGTTGACGATGCCACATCATTGTCGAGATTTCTCTGATGAAGATATCAACAAATGTGGCTACAACAAATTTTGGTTTTATGCCCTAATGTTTATGGAATTATTAGTTGGAAACATATTTTGGGTTGAACGGAAGGACAATAGGTTTGTCCTTTCCAATAATATCATTAATTATGGTGTTCAACTTCATACACATAAGTAATTGCAACTAATTATATTTCATTTGGTGGAGATGCCTATTTTCTTGCCTCCATGGTATTTAAATCTTGGTGTTTTTGGTGGTTCGCTCACAAATGTTGGTGGAGTGGATTTTAAGGAAAATTTAGTACTTGTAATGAGATTTTTCTCCTTTTCATGAAAGGGACGCTTGACTAATTTGTTGGCAGGGAGCTCATGATTTGTATGGACCTCCGACTTCTTTATAAGGTTTTCTTAGATGATTTCAAATGACGTGAGGTCTCTCTGGAAAATGAATACCCCCTCCAAATTTACAAAGCATACTTTTAGGACAAAATGGAGGGGATAGCCTTCAAACTTTGTATCCAAGGTCTTCAAGAATCATAAATTAATTTGTGTTTCTATTGATAACATAGAACTATGTAAGAAAATTTTTTGGGCCTAAAGTCACGGGGAGGACTATGGTCCCAAAAGACCAGGATTCTAGTCTATCGTAGACTTGATGTGTGTTGGGGTCGATGGATAACAAATTTCATTATAACCAACATTTTGTGGGAAGGAAAAGGTAATAGTTTTAATAACATCTATATTATCGACCATTTCCCCATTGTGAGGTTGTTTATCGATCCAAACTTTTAGGTAGAGAGAAGGATCTCCCCTCCTGGTCATCTCTCGTATCTACAGTTATTACCTTAGATTAAAGAAATAATTGACATATCTTACATTCATGTCGAGAGGGAACATGTATGGATCAATAATTGATTTGGGCTTCAAGAGGGGGTGCGACATGAGCTAAGTGTTTGAGCCCTAATGTATCGAGTAATGACAAATAATGGGCAAGATTGTTGTTAAGTAAGTTCTTAAATGAAACATGGCAAAAAGTTTAAGTGAGATCATTAACAAATTCGTAGTTCCCCTTAAGGGCACTCTTGACATCATTGTCTAGGATGTAAAATGGGGGATTTTGGGGTTAATATTCCTTGGTGTGAGTAACAATGTTGGCTTCCTCATTGGTTTCCAATTCAATGACAACAATCTAATGGCTTTATCCTTGAAGGACCAAATGTGGCGCCACATCGATATTTACAACATTAGAAGTAGAAGCTTCGACAACGTGAGTTTCGGCCATGATGAGTTGGATAGGCATGTTATTCTATTATGTGTTTTGTGTAGCATATTTTTATAGTAGGAAATAATTTTTGGTAAATGTGGAGGTTTTGATTTTGTGGTGATACAATATCATTTTGAGTTGGTTGATTGTTATTAATAACAACCTTCCAGGGGATAAAATTACCTCATTGAATAATTGTCTTTGATCTTCAGGAGGTTTTGCATGAACTTATTGTATTCTCTACAAGTCCTAGTATCATTAGGTATGATGATGTAGAAAGGGGAAAGTGATTGGATATATTCACATGGTCTATGGTCCCAATTTTACTTGGTTAAAGCCTTATTGGTTTGTTGTTTAGGTAGGATTGGTTTAGGCTAAAGTATTGATTTTGGTATTTGCCATTTGGATCACAATTTTGATTTTTTTTTAATTCTAGTCATCATAGTTTTTATAGAGGTTAAAATCTACTATGTGAACAACTAATGTAGTTTTAGAATTATGTCCATTCCCGAAATTATTATTGTTGTTTTTTTGTTGGCTGATTTTTAACATTGTTTACAACATTAGAATTTTTATTGCTTAACAACGCCATCCGTAGTGGAATTCTAGTTGTGGTTTACGATCCTAGGACTATGGATGTTTTGGATAGCTTAAGCATTGCTCTAGTAACTTATGGAATTTTAGTTGAAGGATCTAAGCTTGTCCTTGCACTATAAGTTCCATCACCATTGTCAATGGTTCCTTGGTCAATCCTTAGGGTGCTTTCCAAGGCCTTTTAACAGGATTTTTAGGGGGATTTCTATACATTCTCTTTAGTTTCCTTCTTGAGGGAGTCAAGGAATAATTCACATAACTCCTTTTGTTCCATATGGGGAGCATTAGAAGAAGAGTAAAGCAGTTATTTGCCACTTGGGGATAAAGTGGGTAACATACTCATTTGGCTCTAGTTTGATGTGTAAGAATTCCCTTATGTTAATTCTCGATATTTTGTTCATATTAAAGTCCTTAAGAACCTTGGTTTAGAGTTTTTGAATGAATTAATAGAATTCGCGAGGAGGCGATAATACAATCAATCTTGAATCCTTGAAGATTTTTGTGAAAATAATTAGCAACCACCCCATCCCAAAGTAAGAGATCTTGAATTTTCATGGCATAGGCCTTAATGTGAGCGTTCAAATTTCCCTTTCCCTTATATTTGGGGAGTTCGGGCAATGGGTGGGGTAAAATAGATATGTGAATCACATTGTTAAAGGGATCTTTAAGGTATTTTGCATATGCCCCATTGCATCAAAATCCAATGTAGATGTATCGATATATTTTAAGGAGCGGGATTCGAATGAGTGTATGATATCACATTGATAGGAGACAAAGTTTTAGTCTAAGTGGGAGGTGTGTTGCATGTGGTAAAATATCCATTCGGTTGTTTTGTCTTAGAAAACTCATGGTGATATTGATTTTAATGTGAGCGAGTATATGCAAGTGGTTGCCTAGGTATCGTGTAAGGTGGAGGCATACAGTGTTAGCATGAAATTTCTATAGGTGAATGGTGATTTTGTTGTAGCATTCATGTTTTTATCGTATATGTGGAAGAAATCTTGGTGGGTCCTTGAGTGGGATAATAATGAGACAATGGCAAGACCATGCCCAACAATCTAAAATTGTTGAGGAGGTCTCTTAGGTTTTATTTTGTCGATAGGTTAGCATATTGATTTTGAAAAGGTTGTTGAGTAGAAGCAACAAGAATATGTTTTTGGTTTTGAATGTCATGTTCATACTTTAAATGGGATAGCCAATGGTATGAGAGGGTTGGGAACCCTTCATTCTTGAACGCGCCCCACTAATGTGGATATGAGATCACTTGACATAGATTATGATTTTAACCTAGGATCTTGACTCAGGATAGGCTCTATAGGAAGGGGATGACATCCCTTTATGAATTGATTTGCACATGAGACTTCATTTGAATTTTCTTGAGTTAGCTCAAGTTGTGTGAATGTGGTTTGGTTAGCCATGTAATAAGAGGCATGATATTGTAGCATTAATTCTACACCCTCAATGACAAAGGCTCGATCAATACTATGATCAAATCACATTGTCATTTCAACATCAAGTGTTTGTAGGATAAATTATGATCAAGCCATTATTTGTGGATAAATGATTGTCCCATTATTATTTGTAATCATGATGTTTGATTTGGGATGATTTTGAATGTTTGATTAGGGTATCAAATCTTTAATAACACAATGTGAGACGTGAATCTAGGGATATATGTGGATGAGATGTGAGATTGGCTATCTATGTAATTTTTAGTCCAACTAAAAAGTAAAAGAGCTTGTTGGACTAGAGTGTAGTTTAATGAGGCATCACAACTTAAAGATATGTCAAAATACCTTCTCAACATATTCAAGTGGTGTATGAACAATTGCAAAATAGTGGGAAAGAGAGAAAGGTGGAAAGAAAGAAAGAAAGAAAAAGATATGAGAAACAACAGATCTTTCACATTTGGTTCACCATATTTAGTACACCCCAAAAAGTGTAGGAAATTTTAGGTGCCCTTGAATTCTTGAGGTCAGGTTGAGATAACATATGTGAGGATGATGGAAAATGTGTGTCTAATGACCTGGATGTGGAGGATGCATGAGCTTGGGATGATGCTCCAACCTATACCAAATACACTTTGTTGCCATGAATTGTTCCTCTAAAGAAGCGAATTGGATAAGCATGTAAGTCCTACAATAGTTAGTCTCATGAAAGCCAAGTACCATAGTTCCTGATTGATATCGGTGCCTAGAAATGGAGCATAGTTGGATCGAATCACCCATAGAAATTATCTGCTTCTTTTGGGTTGGTCTTGTCCTGGAGATGTTCATATGTGTAAGCGGGTTAATTAATGATAGGATAAGGCTAGACTTGAGGGTGAATATATAACTCAAATCCTAAGGTTGGCTTGTAGATGTCGACTGTCATAAATTTTTGGTTGATTTGATCTCGTGTTGTCAAAGCTTGTGTGTCTAATATACAAAATTTCTCAATTTTAAGGTTAGGTTAGGTGGTGGAGTGAAATACCTCTCATATTAACTCTGAATTTATATCTTCGTGTATGTTGTCTCCCTCAAGTGGAGTGGGGATGTATGGGAATTGCCATTCCTTGCTTTGAAAAACTTGGTTATAAAGTGCCACTCAAAGGGTGCAAGGGGTTGTCTTATTGTGGAACTAGCTAGATCGATCGGGGTTGTTTGGTTGGTTGTAGATTGTCGAGAGTTGTATGAAGTTGTTTAATCTTATATGAGAATTGTTCGGTTGTTCGTTTAAAATCATTTTTGAATGATATTCTTACTAGTTTTTACGCAAAAGAATTGTAAGGTACAATAGAATAATGTATGTTTGACATGGAAAAGAATAATTTTGTTTGGAGGAAGAGGAAAGTGATTGTTTACACATTGTTTATGATGGAATGTGGGTTGATTTATGCAATGGGACAAGTTTGTTTGAATTTTTATGGTTAACAAATGAAAAATTGAAAATAAAAGGGTGAAAATAATTGATTTCAATGAAACGGATTCTCGAGATCTTCAACTAAACTACTAATACAAATTTCTTTTGGATTTTGAGACATTTCCTAAATGAATTCAACACAAGCATTTTCTACCTTGCTAAAAATGGGATGATGATTTTCAGATTTGGATACAAAGGATTTTGAATGGTTGTCTCTTAAACGAATTCAAACTACATGCATATCTAACTCTTTCAAATATAAGATGTGGAAACCGAACTTTTCCTTGAAGAATGAACTCCAAGCACACACTTGTAAACAAATCTACTAATTTTATTTCAAGATGGTTTTAGAGAATGATTTCTAAAGTACCTAGAATGAAAATATAACAAACATGTAAATATTTTAGGTATATTCTTAGGTAGAGAGTTGATCCAAAGCATGAAAATTGCTAAATGAGAAAAAACATACACTAAATCCTAAATCTACTTCTTTATTTTTGGTATTTTCATAAATTTAAAGATGTAAATACAAATATAATCTAATAAAATGAAATATTATGGTAACATAGACATTCCCAACTATTTATGGCGAGAAAAAAACGATGGAAATGGTATGAAGGTAACCCTAAGTTTCTACCTACTTGTTGTGTGTTCAATTTGATCTAAGGAAAAGTTGCGAGAATGAAGGTGATGGAAGAAACAAATTGATGGAACAAATAGGAGGTTGCAAAAATTTTGGTTGCGCTCTAAAGTGGACAAGAGTGTTGGTTTATTCTCCTTCATATCTCCTTGTTATGACAACAACAAAAAATGAATTATGAATGGGACTCAAATGGTAATAAGCACAAAAGATGGATATTGTTTCTATACTATTTTGCCAAAAACAACTTTGAAAATGGCTCTCGAATAAAATTTAGTAGTTTTGATCTCTCCAAAGTCTCTAAATTCTAAATCTTTCCGATTTGAATTTTCCAACCCCTAAACATGATTTATATTCTATATTTCAAAGAGAAACCAAGCCCATGCCGAGTTCGACAAATCCAAGTCAAATATCTGAATAATGATAAAAATATTGATTGGATGTAAGTTACTAAGGTGGAGTGAGTGTAGAGCGATATAGAAACAAACTTGATTGATTGGTATTGATGGCGAGAGAGACAAACATGCAAAACGAGTCAAAAGACACATTCTCAAGCAAAGGAAACCTATGTGAAGAGAAGGAGGTCAGAATTAATTGCTCTCGAAAAACACAATCCCAAAGGTTTTGGAGGAGTTGCGAAAAAAAAACACACATAGAAAACAATATCACAAAAGCTCATTGGTTAGCATATGTGAAGCATTTATATGAGTGGTCTCTTGACAGATAGCCTTCCCATGCTCCAGACCTCAATCGAGCTATTCTCGAGAGACGACATCAAATATGACATTCGAGAATCTAGCAAATGGAAAAGCACAAGATGTTGATGGGTTACAAGTTGAATTTTTAAAGTGGGGGGTCGAGGTGCTTGCTCTGCATATCGAACAATCTTCTATAATGTAAATAAAGTAGGGTTCCCACTAGAATGGATGACTAGTGTGGTTATTCCTCTATTTAAAAGTGGGGATATCAATAACCCTTCTAACTACCGCACCATTATGATTAATCCTCTGTTTCGTAAGTTGTTTGGGGGCATGATAGAGCGTAGAATCAACAGATTGGGCATAAAGAGGGTAAAAGAGCAAAATGACAAGCATGCTTCCGACCTAAACATTGAACCATTGATCATTGCATAACTCTTAGGCATTTGATTGAAAAGGTTTGGGATTCACAAGGTGAGGAAGCTTTTTGCTTTGTTTTGTTGACTTTAAGAAAGCGTTTGACACGGTAACTCATGACAAACTTTGGACCAGGATGGAAGAGCTTGGGATTCCAGACAAGTTTAGATCTACAATGCATAGACTTTATGAGTAGGTCAGAGCTAAAATCAGAACTAGAGAAGGCATGTCGAATGTTTTTGTAACAACATTGTTGTCAAACAAGGCTGCCCTCTTTCTTCCACTTTGTTTGGTTTATACATTGACAAGCTTGAAGAACGGTTACATAATGCCGAGGAGGAGGGTGTTCGGTTGGTAGAGTATGTGGTGAAGTTGCTCTTATATGCCGATGACCTTATCTTAATACCAACAATGACTCAAGGTTTGAGAGAGCATCTAAAAGCCTTATAACTCTTTTGCCGGAAGTCGGGATGCAAGTGAACATTAACAAAACAAAAGTCATGATTTTTTCTCTAAAAAGGAAAGGGATGCACACTAACTTTCTTTTTGAAGGGAGGCCATTGGAAATTGTTAGAATATAAATATGTGGGGATTGATTTTCACCACAAAATGAGTCAGGAAACATGCGAGAGAAAAAAGAATACAAGGAGGTTGGAAAGCAACATTCCCGCTCCAAAATAGATGTAGGAAAGTGAACTTTGGGACTCGTAATACTAAGAAAACCCTCTTTGGTTTGTTTGTCATCCCGATGGCCCTTTATGGGTGTGAAGTGCAGGAAGTAATATGTCAAAGCATGGATGGAGACAATTAGAAAGAATCCGAAACATTTAATCACAAGCACTCTCAAAGTTAAATCAACGAGTCCCTTATGAGATTTTACTGGTTGAAGTGGGTATCTTACCAATGGAAGCTTCAAAGAATCACTCGGCTAATAAGCTATTTGAAAAAGTAGAAAGCATGGACAATCATCGTTGGCCCAAAATGGTTATAGAGGATAATATAGAGCACGAAAGAAAACTTGGATGAAGCATAACACCAAATGGATGGAGAAGTGGGGCATCCACTTCTAGGAGTGTCCTAACAGCAATAGGGAAATAAAAATTATGTGATGGAGAAGTTTAGGAACACCATGTGGACAGAGAATATTGGTCGTCGAAAAATGCACTATATCAAATATTTTAACCCCACTTGGGATCACGATGACAAAGCTTACTTAAGGCGATATCAAAGGTAAGGCTAGGATTATTTTGGCTCGATTGAGGACTGGCTCGCATCATCTTAATTGTGAAATTGGTAGATGGACTATCCCTAAAGAAGAGTGGGAAAGGAGAACTTGTCTTTTACGCGATGACGGGGTTGTTGAAACAGAATGGCACTTCATCATGGAATGCTCACCTATGATGACATCCGCTTCGATCTGAAAAATGAGTTACATGTGGACAACCTAAATGAGTTATTTGAGGAAGCTAAGCTTCAAAGGATTGTTGGTTTTGTGCTCAAGATTTATAGTAGGCGAGTGGATTTGGCAAAGAACTTGGTTTTAGCTTAGTGTATTTTCTTTTTGGTCCCTTAGACTCTTCATTCATGTGGACGTCATTAAAATCTTTCATTCATTCATTCAAGCTAAAATTAGAATGCACAATGCAAAGGTCACATAATTGTTGGTAAACACGGGTAGTAGTTTGTGAACCATCACGACACATGTCAAGTTTTTATCATCAAAGCACGACCACCGTAGGGGCTTGTGAAGGTGTCGTGATAGTTTGCAAGACCAAAGTGGAAAATGCACAAACCATTGTGACACTTGGCATATTTTGGAATAAAATGCAAGCTTGAAAGGGGGAAAGATCTTGGCATTTAGGGAAAATTACAAAGAGAAATTTGAGAAAAATTAAGCAAGGAAGATCAATTACAAGAGGACAAGACTACATCTGAGAATTTTTGTCATGTTTTGAGGTCATAACGTCATCATTGGGTCTTTCAATAGAGCAATGTGTACAATTTGGGTGCATACAAGACTAGTTGAATCTTTATTTAATAGCTTTGTTGACTCTTTTATGGTATCCACAAACCTTGTCCAATAGGAAAGCTCCACACTTCCTTCCCCATAAAGGAATCCAATGTATTGCAACCTCCACCCTATCCTCACTTGTGAATGGCATAATTCTCCAACACCAACTTCACTTCCTCAATTTTGATTCTAGATCACACTTTGACTTTGACTTGTTCTCTAATCTTGGGCCGATGATCTCTCGTGACCTTTGTTTTCTCTCTTGTTGTTCCATTTAAACATCTAGTAGACCATTATATTTATTGGTCCAGTCCCCCATCACATTGTCTACATCTAGTGCTTTTGTTTAAGATCAATGACATCAAATCCTTCATTTTAGCATCGATTTTCAAACATTCCCTCTTCTTGACAACATGTTTCCTCATACAAGTATAATATATTTTTCGTTGTGTGCTTCATAGCCATGGTTGGTTCAATGACCTTGCAAGATAATATAATGCCTAGGGGAAAGAGCCAGTTATCGTGAATCATAATGTGGGAGGTTGTTAGAGCCACTTAACAATCATAAAAATTATTAAAAAAAAACCCTTTTAGAGAGCATGATTTTTTTAATATACAGATTTTCTTTCAAAAATTTTGAGTATGTGGAGAATATATTTTTAAGGGATTTAAAATAAGTACTTTTGAATACAAAGGAATTTAAGGCAACCCATTAGTTGAGAATAAAATCACCTTTTATGGGTTGTTTATGTGTCATCATTTCATTGGTTCATTTATTGATGTGACTTGATGTGACTTACTTTATTGGCTAGTTTTTATTTCATTTTTAACTTTAATTCAAACAACTATTGGTACTTTGTTTCACATAACTACTCACGGTCATTGGGCCATTCGCGGTCATTGGCTCCTTTCCCCTAATGAGGAGTTTGAGAAAATCATCATGCACTTAATCAACTACTTTTTCGGGTCCCGAGTTATCGCAAATAGAATTTGCGGGTATTTGGTTCCTCTCAGTTATTCTTTGATGTACTCACATATAGAGAAATCCCACATATACTTGAAATTTCTAGTGAGTTTGACTTCTCTTGGTTTCTTGGTCTTGAATTCTTCATAACTTGTTTTATCCATTCACTCTAGCATGCTTCCATCTTGTAATGTGTCATTGCTAATAGTTATTGCCACCCAACATTCAATTTTACATGACTTTTCCCTAGCCTACATCACAAAGGAAAAAAAAAAGCCAAAAGTGTGCTATAAAAATCCACAATACTAGAAGAGAACTATATGTAGAATTCTGAATACATACCATGAACATAGCACATAAGAATATGGGAGAAAAATGTTTTTAATGCTTTAGGTAGTGTATAGTACAATGCTCAATACATGAAGGACTTGTCACATCAACACCCATACCATGATATTTAACTTGTTATTTATAATACAACTAATGGTTGTCCATTAAAAACAATCGTTGGCCTAATCGCTAATAATTTAAGATTTATTAATACACTACCCAAAGCCGACAAGAGTAACTACCAACATTACAATTCAACGCCAAAACATTGCTTTTATTAAAATAAAGAGTCCACATTTTCCGACAAAATCACTAAATTATTTCTATTGAGTTGTCCATCCAACATTCAATATATACTCATTTATGAATGTGAAGTGACTCTTATACCAAATGTAAAACATATTCGAACCCTAAGACTATCTTGACAGGAGAATAGTAAATGTCTTGTAGTGTTATTTAAACAAAGTACAAATCAAGTTCAAATTATGAAAAGTAAAAAAAGAGTTTTTCTACAAACATGATTTTTTTCTTTAAAAATACAACAGAACATAAACTCCTTTCTAGCTACTAATTAAAAAAATCCCCTTAGACATATAAAATGAAGTACTCCAATCACATTCAAAAAACCATTAACGTCCAAACACGAGTGATCACTATATTATATGTAACTTGTTGCCTCTAAAACTTACCTCATAAACTTTGTTGCCTCCAAAACATGGCTCATAAACTTGTTGCATTTATTGTGGTTCCAAGTGTAAAAATGAGGTTATACATAACACTTGCAACATTTGGGCACCAATTGGATATAATTCTTTTGTCATCAATCTAAAACTAACAAATGGTCCTCAAGAAAACCTCTCAAACAAAATCACTAAAATCAAGCCATTAACCTCCAAACACGAGTCATCACTATATTATATGCAACTTGTTGCCTCCAAAACTTTCGCCCAAAATATGTACTTCCTCCAAAACTCGGCTCATAAACTTGTTGCCTCCAATGTGACTCCAAGTGCAAAACCGAGGTTATACATATATTTGCAACATTTGGATATTGATTGGATAGAATTCTTTTGTCATTGATCTAACACTAACAAATGGTCCTCAAGAAAACCTTTCGAATAGAAACATTGAAATTTAGGGTCCCAAAAAAATCTTGTGAAGTGCAGCAATTTTCACTCGCATGGGAAATATTATATGATTTGTTTATATTCACGTAACTAGTTAGATGATTAGTTATTATCGGATTTATATACTTTTAACCACTTTTGGTAATGATCTTCATGAGTTGCTAGATTCATCTTTCTACACTTTACTAATCATATGACATAGTTAATGTATTTTCACTTGGTTCAATATGTTCAATTTGTAATGTAGGTCACTAGCACTAATCCTTGACTTTTTGTTTAATGTCCATCAAAATTTCAACTTAAAATACCAACCATAGTTAAGTGCACAACCAAAGAGCTTCATATGGTAAAATTTAACTGCCAAAATTACTACCCTTTCCTTTTTCTCGCTTCTAGACAAAAGTTAAAATAAAATCCTCACTTTTATGTGACATAGTACCTAATGAGTTCACAAGTTTTCGACAACTCTTTACATTGCATTTGTAGTGGTTCTACCAATTGCTTCAAATACAAGCTTTGATATATTATGTTTTTAATTTTATAAAATAAAATCTTCACTTTTATGTGACAAAGTACCTAATGGGTTCACAAGTTTTCGGCAAACGCTTTACATTGCATTTGTAGTGGGTCTACCAATTGCTTCAAATACAAACTTTGATATTTTATGTTTTTAATTTTATAGGCAATTATAAGAAAATTAAATATAATTTATATTTGTCTAACAAAATGGAAATAATATTGCAACCTTGAGAGAGATATGTCATTAGGTACTACCAAGAATTTTGATTTAAGTTTTATTGACTTTCTTCTAACAATATAGTTAGAGGCTCTTGTAGTATGTTAAAAGTATTCTTAAATTAAAAATCATTATAGCATTCTCATAGTATGTAGAATCATTGGGTAGACCTGATTTTTGCAAGAGCTTCCAGGTTGCATAAAATTGATGTAGGTTGAGGGTTTGGAGATATTTGAACTTCCTCTTTATGCTATTGATTTTTCCAAAGTTGGGGGACATGCGAAAAGGAAAGGGGGAGGTAAGATGCTCTCCTTTCCTCCCTCTCCCCAAATATTCATTTTGACAAGTTGTTACTTGCGGTACATCTATAACACAAGCAAGGAAGTGAGGACAACTATTAAGGCCTCGAGACTCTTTTTTTTAAAATGAGGAAACCATGAGCAACAAACTAAGGAATCCTTGTTCGAAGGCTAGAGAGGATAATCTCGTTTTAGAGTTAGGCACAGAGCAAATGGAAGAAAACATTCATTGGTTAGCAACAAGGGGCTTTATATGTTGCTTTTTGGTTATGCAAATCACTATAAAGAGTTTTCTCTTGGGCAAAAAATAATAGGAAAACTCATGTTAATTATGGTTAGATATTGTCATAGAGATTATTTCATAGTTCCCTGTGTTTTAAGATAGGCTCTTTGGTTCTTTTGCAATGCAAAGCTCTTTATGAAATATTGACACCTCAAATTTAAGCCCCTAGAGGAAATGTTGGCTCGTGTTTTGGTATGGATTACACTTTATGCTCGCCTCGAGAGCTACACTTTGATAATGTGTTCGAGTGTAGGAGAATTTACGAGCAATTCTATTTGCACCTCAATAGAATTTGTAGAGTTTGAACTTGATCAACATCTTTCGTAGAGCTCAACCTTGAAAGATAAAGGATTGGAGTAGATACAACCATGAGCTAGAGTAAGATTGACAATTTCTATTTGTCTATCTCTGTTCGAGGATGGCACGCCATTGAGAAATCAAAATGTGTCATCAATACTCACAATATTTGCTAAAAATGACCAACAAAACAAGGACCTTGATTAGATATGATGGATGCTTTGTAAGTCCAAAGTAAACCCATATATGGGTAAAACATGCCTGAACAAAGTGCCAATTGTGTCAATTCTTTTCGTTCAAGGAACATTGATGACCATCTTCGAAAACCTATTCAATACAATAAGCATCACATTGTTTTGGCACTTGTTCCTAGGTAGTCAAATCATGTAATCCATGTTAATGGACTCCCACAATTTGGATGGAACTAATAGAGGTGTGTAAAGTCCTTGCACTTGGGGATGCAACAAGGAATGCCAAACTTGATGTGGCACTCCACATCTATGGACGTGCAACTTTGTAGAAATATGATTACAATACAACTAGTCTTTGTTACACCAATGTGTCCCGATGTCTTAATTTAGTGCATCCCCCAAATGAGTCTTTGGCAAGGTGTGCCATCAAGTAGACAAAGATGGCCAAGATTGTAGAGAAGTTTGTCACCTAGATATCATCCTACACAAGAGTAGTGGATGCATATGTTAAGTCCTTGCCAATTGACTAGAGGGTTACCCAATCTAAAAAGTTGTGTCTACGTGTCCAACACTGTGCATTGTTTTTAGATGTAGAGCTTGTCATGAGTATGGTCATTTGGCATGTGAATGTTCAATGTTAGTTAAAACCAAGGTTACAAACCAATCAGCCACATCAGAAACTGCTGATGAGGAGAGGCTCGAGAAAGCCGAGAAAAAACATATGACAAGCATGTGGACAAAATTGGGAAGAAGATCCAAGATGAATCTTTACATAACAAGAAAAACATTGCTATGGAAAAGGAATTAGCTATTGGATAGTTCTCCATGGGAATGAAATTGAAAAAATCTTAGATGAAAAATGCTGCAACAAGTGCAGACATGGAAATGAAGGACATGCATTCCATATCACTAGAGAAAGAAATGGTAATTGAGCTTTCCAAGGTATTTGTTCAAAATAGGGAATTCTTAGTTGATCTAAAGTATTTGTCAAGACGAAATCAAGACCCATATGGAAATGACACAATAGACAAGAAAAGGTAAAGTGAAAAACAACGAAAAAAATATGTGGAGATGGGGCAAGGGAAAAGATGGAGGGTCCACATCCAATTAAAATACATACGGAGAAATGATCAAAAATAGCAAATGATGGAGTGGTGAGAAAGAAACAAAAGCTTACATGGAATAGTCATAGATTACAAGGAGAGAACTTTTCAAGGAATATAAAAAAACATTTATATCCACAAAGACAACAAAGCATGCAAGAAATAGCTGACATGCATATCGCATGCTTGCTTAGTAAAAAGCTAGATAATGCTCAAAAACACCTATATAAATGGCATGCAATGCAAAAACAAACGAAAAATTGCATGCAAGGTTTTAGTTTAGATTGTTTCTAAATGCTCTTTGATTAGGGAATTATTTTCTTGCTAAGCAAATGTTGAAATTGAGTTCCACAACTCTTGACCTAATTGTGGGACTTGTTCCCCCTTTTTTTGATAGCATACTATTTACCCTTTATCATAAAAAATATTGCAACTTCAAGATACTAGAGCACAACAATCAACACATTCCAGGCTTCAATTCCTTTTTCATTTTCTACATCAGGGCCATTGCTTTAACAAACAGGGTCTTCTACCGGACAAAATGCAGACAAGGAATCAACCATCCACTGACTAAAAGAAAGGTAGTATTTTGCATGGATGGCACCTATAACAGTAATGTCATGCAAGTACAAAGTTGAGAAAAGGGTACATTTGATGATTATCTGAAAGGGCTACTTCACACCAGAAACAAAACACCACCAATTTTTTTTGTTGGCATTTTTGTTTTGAAAGTTACTTGCACCTTATACAACTCAGTCCTTGAAATAAAATTCTAATTGATAGAAAGTAATCATTCCATATGTTGCAATGAGTTTGTAGCTGTTATAGTCAGCCAATGGAATGCATCATCACATTTTGCAAAATCTCAAACAACTAAAATACCAAAGCTTCGACTCAGAGACCATCCAATAATGCATAATGACAATGCTTATTATTTCATTCAAATGGTATGATTTCTACAGCTTGTAATTTTATGTTATACAGAACAAACTGATCTTAAAACAATTGTAATACCAAAGCTTAGCTCAGAAACCATCCAATAATACGATATGACAATGCTTATTATTTCATACAAATGGTATGCTTTCTAGTTTCTACAGCTTGTAATTTTACATTGTACAGAAAAAACCGCCAATGGAATTCATCATCGCATTTTGCGCAATCTCAAACAACTAAAATACCAAAGCTTCAACTCAGAGACCATCCAATAATGCATTATGACAAATGCTTATTATTTCATTCCAAAGGTAGGCCTTATACAGCTTGTAATTTTATGTTATACAGAACAAACTGATCTTAAAACAATTGCAATACCAAAGCTTAACTCAGAAACCATCCAATAATACGATATGACAATGCCTATTATTTCATTCAAATGGTATGCTTTCTAGTTTCTACAGCTTGTAATTTTACATTGTACAGAAAAAATCGGCCAATGGAATGCATCATTGCATTTTGCGCATTCTCAAACAACTAAAATACCAAAGCTTCAACTCAGAGACCATCCAATAATGCATTATGACAATGCTTATTATTTCATTCCAATGGTAGGCTTTCTACAGCTTGTAATTTTATGTTATACAGAACAAACTGATCTTAAAACAATTGTAATACCAAAGCTTAACTCAGAAACCATCCAATAATACGATATGACAATGTTTATTATTTCATTCAAATGGTATGCTTTCCACAGCTTGTAATTTTACATTGTACAGAAAAAACTGATAAATTGCCTCTCAGCAGAACCTCACTATGGTGTGTAAACCACCCTGATAGTATAGTGACAAGCCTGACATGGAAAGCAGACTGCAATCATTCGATCAATGCTCCCTGTGATTAACAGTAAGTGCTGAAGATGAACAATGACCAAGGTCATACTGCTGAAGAATAATCTTTATATATAAGCATGCCATCTAAATGTGATTTTTGGCCTCAAAGCACCAGAACATTAAAATAGCTCTGTCAACTGCTGGACAATATCTGAATTATGAGTAGATAGGTTAGCTTTTATATACATGAACTAAATCATTTATGCTCAAAGCGATTGTCCTCAATAATAAAATAAAGATGAAGACAATTATCAGGGCAAACTCAATTTCTAAACATGTGCATACAAATTGAAAAAACAAACCACTTTGCTCACAAATAAGGAGGGTTGATGCAAATTACTGTTATCCATTACAAATCCATTACACTTGGACATATATATTACCTTGAAGTATAGTTGGTGTCGTCTGAAATTCCTGATAAAGACATTGGTTGGAAGACAAATCAAAATTAAGAAATTTGGCAGCAAGAAATGTTGCACCCGCTGCAATATGCTGAGGCTTAAATTGGAGACACAGAGAGCTCCGGAGCCTGCAACGCTTTCAAATCACTTCAGTGAAATCTACAAAAAGTCTGACAAATAGCATAGAGACCCCACATACACACATGATTCACGAATATTTGCATACATGATAGTGTCACACGGTAAACGAATGTAGGTAAAAGGTAATCCTTCTGTCACATCACTATATTACAGCACCTAATGGATAGCTAAATTCAGAAAATAAAAATAAAAATACCTTCGATCTTAAAATCCTTTCCACTTGCACACTCAAGAACAAAAACATCGGTGACAATTACTGGAGGAATAATCAGCAGAGACCAAATTTGAAACCCAAAGATGCAAACTTAACATCAAACCTTATTGTGCAGATATAGCCTTGCATACATCTAGGAAATTCCTGCAGATAAATTCATTCATGCCACATTCCTTCGAAAAATGCCACAATCATAACCATCCTCAGAATATAGTTAAGTAAACTTATGGACACAAGGCATCTAGCAACCAGTCCTGTATTCAAAATGTTGAATAACGCCTCTGTACTAATCAACAATGGAAGTAATAACTTCTGCAGATACAAAGGGCGCCTGCAAACTGTCAAATAAAAAAAAGCTACACGGATAAGCCATGCAATTGCTCTATTTTAAAATGATGCTTATAGACTGCAAGAAAAAAATTTGTGTATACTGTTATGTTAAAATTAAAAACAAATAATAATGTCAATGCACAAAATTTGTATATGGTTGGCACTCTGCAAAATGAAGACACATTTAAAACCAATGGTCGAGACACTGTTTTGAACCACAATCTTTGTAACATAAAGTCTCATAGGAACATATTCAAGCAGATTTAGGTGGGAAATCTTGCATACAGATTCACAGCAATTTCTAGACCATTAAAATTGGTTCACTGTAACAGAAACATAATTTAGAGTTGTCACTCGGCATAAACAGAAGGAAAGAGCACAGATGAAACAAAACAGAAAATATGACATGGAGGATGTTCAAGGAGTATGAAAAGAGGCACTGGCGAAGAGTGGATTCAAGAAAAAGAGGGCTAATTGGAAACAGCGGGAAGTAGAATCACAGTGCATCGATAAAAAATACAATGATCTGCAATTTATATGAACTGTCCCTCCAAATATTCACTTACACAATGCAATATTTTTGTCATATCCATGGAAAACAAAGAAAAAAAGAAGTTAAAAAATCTAGAATTAATGCTTGACCAAGAAAACTCGCCAGAAAAGAATTACATGCATGTTGACAACCTTCGCCTTCTCTTTCAACTATCAAACTAACTTGTCAAGTACATGAAAAAGGACAAATTGACAATGTTCAGAGAAACAGCATAACTTCAGAATTAACAAGGGAAACTACAAGAATTCAATGTTAGACATGATCTGCTAAGATGTTTTCCAAAAGCCCGTAATGACTTGTAGATGTTTTGAGCACGAGTCTATAAAGATTCAAAAAAGAAACAGTTGGTAGGCCTTTAAATCTACTCAAAAATAAAATGTATTCGTAAACAAAATACCATCTGCAGGCAACATAATATTGCCTCCCAAAATTTTGATTTCACAGCAAGTGCGAATTCCAGAAGATAAAGGCTGGGCCTATGCCATTCCACAGGCACATGCTCCTTGCAAGACTTGTATTGCAAGAACATTTTAGATGAAAGGACCATTTTCTATCAAATACAAACTGTACATAAGGCTGTGAATCTACCACTAGCAATCTTTGATGCATTTACAAAATATTTTGCTCACTCCTGTCAGTTTATTCAGCTTTCCATCTCTGCAGGTTAGAAGAAGATACATAAAAATCAGTACACTTTTCAAGGTCTTAGATCCCTCTTTATCTCATGTCCTTTACTACAGATTCTCTCTTTTATGAGAAATTAACATAGACAACATACCATACTCGATATCAGGGTAGACCACAAATTGGAAACATAATGCTTCAGTAGCAATCATGTACATACTTTACAATAAAGATATGCCAGAAAAATTGATTTCTCCAGTAAAAATAGTAACTACTGGAAATTAAAAAGTAGATTACAATACAGGACAGAGAGCACTAATAGTTCAAAACCTGACAAATTCAAAAATCACATAAATTCCAGAAATAAACTGAGAAGACCAGAAGAAAACAACTGCAAACTTGCAGCATGTCTTGTAAAATGCAATTTAGGTAAGGCATCAACTCTAGAAGCTCAAAGGTGCCAATGCCATATCAATGATAATGCAGATCATGCAGCCAGAGAATAGCCATCAGAGCAGACTCAAAAAACATGCCAGTTAAGAGACTACCCCACCAATCACATTGAAAGATAAAATGTTTTTGTCTGATGCCTCAACTAGATTGATGCTACATGTAATGGAACATTACATTATAAATTTTCCTGTAGATATTATGTTCTTCTCTTAATAAATTGGAGCAATTCTTTTTGCCCATGTTATACATTATGTACATCACACTGAACTTGGAAAAGACTTGCCATACCCACACTTGTTAAGTATCCATAGACTCCGTTGATTACAGATTCAAACTAATTACTGACCAGATTCACCTTGTAGCATATGATTTATTAAACTATTCCTTGGTCGAACAAACAACTTGAAGAATCACTATTAGTAATCCAGATTCCACGGTATGTGTAGTCATTAAAAATGTACTTTCTTATTACCATGGATTATCACAATATTGTCAATTCCAAAAATGTTGAAAATCCTAGAATAGAACGTATAATTTTACCGATGCCATATTAAATACAAATACAAAATTGAATATAAAAACCTTGCAAGTTTGCAACACTACACGTTTACCCTGATTCTTCAATAATAGCTTAAGTAGTAAGGTACACCATGAAAGTTTCTTACTATATAAAAACTGGATGCAGACATAGGTTTCTAAATGTATATGTCAACTATTCCTTTCAAGGTATAGCCTTATGGTGGAACTGCAGCTTTACAGGTCAGCTATAATTTAGAATGAAACTTGCTAAACAGTTTTAGGCGAGTATCATTTTCAGACCATTGCACTTACAAGATGCACATTTTGGAGATCCGTGAAAATGAAAAGAATGCAACTTGAGGCTTCTGGCTTATTCCTAGACCCTCAACTTTATTGTTCATTGGATTGATAAATTGCAGCGTGACAGTTGAGAATCCAAAATTCTGCAAGTTTGATTTTTATCATTTGATGGATGACACAGCAATTTAAGTATGTGCTAAGCTTGCATTTTCTTGAGGATGCACCATTTCTGCCGATGTAGGGGCCCAAATCAAGACACCCTCTCTCCTTACTTGGGTTGTGAGACGACATAAGGAACTTTATAGCCCTTGATGGTCTACTTCATTTTTCTTTTGTGATATAAGGATTGGCTTTTGCAAAGAGAAACAATGAACATCGAAAACTAAGGTCTGGTCAGTTGTCATTTGAACAATCCGAAAAAGCTTGAGTTGGAAACTTCATGCTTACTGGAAAACCCAGATTAAAGAGGGAGTTAGTAGGTCAAACAATCTCATAAAGTCAAACTCCAGTACCATTGATATCCACTAAAGGATATAAGTACTTTTTGATAAATGCTTCACTGCAAATAGTTACATCAGCACCATCTCACAAAATACCCTGAATAATTGTGGAGCTCCAGAGACGTGAAACAGTTATTGCTATTCCATATCTTCTACACATCTAATAGGACAACTGGTGAAGAAGGTTGTTAATAATTTTTATGAAAAGGAGGCATTATCAAACTCTACATGCATTAAATATGGACTCCTAAAGATAATGCCATACCAGAAAGCGAAATAGAACTTCTAATTTTCTAAAGGTACAAAATAAAATGTTGGTCTGCATTTAACCAAGTACAAGAGAGGGACGAATATGTTCAATAAATGGAGATGGTGTCACCCAATAACTTTTATCTGCATAGAAACCTGCATAAACATTTATTCTAGGACTGAAAGTGATAACCTCTCAAAAGAAAAGGGCCAGGCGCCTGTGATCAGAAAAGCAGAAGAAAAGGGATAGAAAGCCTTCCGAGGCTTTGTACAAACAATGATGCCTCCCCACGGTTGGAGCCCAAATCTGCACTCCTGGACCACTTAACACAAAGGGGCTTTATCAACTACAGATTGGTCATAAAATGGCCAATAACAATGGAAGACTCAGTGTCACACAGTGCAAGGATGGACAAAGTTCCCATCAGTTTCGATTATATGGTCAAGGGGCTAACTCTTTGACACAGAATTTTCAAATAACATGAAAACCCAAACTAGACATGGCCCATTAGTATTTATTTTCCACATTTTTCTGTTCACTAAGACAATAAACGAAAATTCAGATAACGAATGTACAGATCTATTTAAATTTGAGGGCAAGTCACTCTTGGATGTTCAATTAAAGTATTAAACAAATTTAACTAAGGTTCAATCATCATATACGCAAGTATATACTCAAAACAAATAACAATATTTGTTCAAGTCACAAAGTTCACAGTAAATCTTCAATTAAGCATGTGGAGGACATGAGCGAAATGAAGGTATAAATAAAGCTGTTGATACAATTGCCACAGATCGGTGCCTATTAAATCCATTGGACCTGACGCCAAGTAATTTGACATACAATACAAAAGGGAATTTTTTTGAAGGAAATACATGCCAGATTTACAAAATACCAAGGAAAATTCATAAGCTCAAACACATAAGATTGAACTAACAAGATTATCATGATCAAATAATCTTTCCATTTTCAGAATTACCAAGTCAAAGCGTGCATATAAATTGTTTCAAACAACAATGTAGATTACTACCATGAACTCAAAGTGACAATCAAATAAGACATCAGAATTATTGATCAATACCGAAGAGCAATACTCAGATATATAATCTCTTTACATATTCACACTTGTGAATGCCTCATAAATCTAGTTGATAATTGAAGGCTCAAACATCCTACAAAACTAGACCTATAGACTATCAACTGATTATACCATTTAGAAAAGCAACTGAACATGAAACATAAGGTGCATAACTTAAATAAGTTTAAATAAAATTAAAAACACCTTAAAAAGTAGCTTAAGTTTAAAAGACTTTTCCCTCCAAAAGTAAAGCAAACAATCTCCACCCTTAGATTAGGTTCTATCACAACCATTGGATTGAACAAACCCTAAAAGTTGCCCTAATCCATAAGGATGCCTCATAAAGGTCAACTTAAGATTTGGAGGCTCATTTGCAACATGAGCAAGGTTGGGAGAAAAGAGGGGGAGAGAAAGGGCTTGTCCATGCCTTGTCCCTCCTTCAAACTCCAACAAAGCCTCCATGGACCCTCAAGCTAAAGCTTGCTATGGAGGTGGAGACTTCATAGTTTTAGTGTAGAGTTAGTTTCATTTGAGTAAAAGCCCATAAGACTTCACCCATGTGTAGGGAGTTTCCATTTGTTTTAGATCTATTTTTATTGGAACTTGTCGATATATCATAGTATTTCAAAAATAATAATAAGCTTACAATAAGTTACAACAAAAGGTGGTTGATCGGTATATACTGCCTGGAAAACAAAATACCGCCGGAAAACACACAACTGAACACAAGCACTATTAATCAATCTACCAAGAGTGATATATCATGCACAAGCTGCAACATCGAGGAAGGTGGTGGTGGATCATCCTTGGGGAGCAAACCCTAGGAAGGAGATTCATTTAAAGGTGGATCATGTGCCACCCACCTATCTCCGTCATTAGTGTCACCAATAAGAGCCAAGGAAACAATAACTCCCCACCTAGGCAATAAAGCCACAACCATTTGAACATTGCCCCGCACCGGCAAGGTCCATCGAGATGGTGACCAAAGACTTACCACGCGGCGATAAACTCCAACCCCTCTATTAAGGAGTTGGCATGGAGAAGCAAATTCAGGGATTGGCTACACCAACATTTGGGCGCCGAGTTGCACAAAACCTTGCAAAGGCTGATTAGGAGGCACACGACTCATGGTGTAGGGAGCGCTCCCCCAATGGCAGAGCAGCTCCTATAGGTGCTGAAATTCAACTGCCACCATTTTGGCCTGGGCTTGGATTTGCATAAACACCAAAGATATTACAAGAACTTTTTCATTTACAAAAAAGTGAGGATCGATTTCATCTTTACTGAAAATAGCTGCATTTCCATATTTTCATAGCTGAAATAATATAGCTGATCCGAAGAAAATCAAAAGAGAACCAATGTGTGCAGGCCAGTTAGCATAATCCCCACAAAAATCATACACCAATTAAAAGGCTCTGGATGGAAAAGTTTAAATAGGGCATGAATCCAATTCCAAGCTGACTAAGCTCTAGAGAAAATCCAAAACAATTGCTTAAAGAATTCAGGACAAGAACATGCCAGACACCTAGCATTAAGGATGCCGATATGTTTGAGCCTTTTCCCAAGAGGCAATCCCTGATAGACCAAACACCAGAGGCAGTGGGCTAATTTGGGTTTTATCTTGACATTCCAAATTTTCTTGAGTCTGTAAACAAAGTGCGGGGAGAAGAGTTTATATTCTATAGCCTATTGAGCTTGTCTAAAGCGAAGCAAAACGGACTCATAATCTGATACAACAGCCCAAGAGAGTAGTTTTTAAAGGTTGTATCACAATTCCATCACCAATCATTCCACCAAGCCAAAGGCGGTTGAAGCCTAAGTTTATGTAATATGACATCAGGCATAAGCTCTTTGATACGAAGAAATGATGACTGTTCTGAACCTAAGAGCTTAAACTTCCATTGAAAATTGTTCCAGGTGATCCAATACCTAGAGGAGACTAAATCATGTATAGAAACGATGCCTTTTCTGGAAAATCTATGAGCCTTTAGACCATGTATTTCAAAAAAGGAATACTAGTAGACATCGTGATACGAGAACACCAAAAATTAGGGGCATTGAAAGATAGCCAATTTTTGAAACAATCCCCCACCCACTTAAGATGAGGTTTAACTAATTCAAAGGCTTTCCACATGCTTTTGGCCACAAATGACCCTTGATTTTAATTGGCACTATGATGATCAAAATAGTGTGGAATCCTATGTTTTTCAACAAGGTTTTTCATAGGGAGAACCCACCAATATACAATGCCTCAATAGGATTTTCCAAGCCTCGTTTCCTTCCACAACCCTCATTACCCACTTAGCACAAAGAACAATACTTTGGCGATGGATGCCAATGATTCCCATACCTTCTTTCTCTTGAGGGATGTAGTACATATTCCATGCAACTTTACAAAAGTATCGTGGCTTGCTTGGCATTAGCCCATAAAAAGTCCCTTAACAATTTAAATAATTTATCATATGAAGCCTTACAAGGATCCCAATAGGATGAGTATTAAACATAGGTGGCAGCAAGAATTTTGGTGCACACCTGAAATTTGTTTCACCAAGGGAAAGAGGTTTGGTAATCCATAACGTTTTTTTTCCACACCTCAACCACATATTGTCACAAATAAGAGGGAGAACATTCAAAAGCAAAAGGAATACCTAGGAACTTGTATTGTTCTCCTCTTTTAATCTACATCCATTGAAATCCTTTAAGCCGACCAAGGCTTCATACTTTGCTGTAACACTACATCCTAGTCCATTGCAAATTGGAACCCAACACTATAAAAGATATCCAAGCAATGCAGAGCTTCATTAAAAGAGGCTTCTTGTTCTGAAAAGGTGAGGAAAGAATCATCTGCAAAATGGCCATTGATCAATCATGCGGTCTAATCGGGAGGAGTATTCCCCTAATTAGTCCCCTCTCTACACGATGTGTAAGCAAGTATCCAAATGCTTTTGCCACAATAACATACAAGGGAGGAGCGAGAGGGCGCCCTTGTCGAATAGAACAAAGATCCCTAAATTCTCAGGGTTGTTGTCGTTGATTGTCAAATAGGTCGAGGCCTCCGAAAAGAAGGTTTGAACTAGGATATGAAAAACTCTCCAAACGCTAGGGCTTTGAGCATAGCAAGAATAAATGGCCATCTCGATAAGGTCATGAGCTTTTTCAAAAATCAGTTTAAGGAAGATCGTTCATTGTTAAGAGACATGGGTCCATTTCATACGTTCCCAAAATGCAATGATATCATCAAGAATAAAACGACTTTTAATAAAACCTATTTGCTTTGGCCTAATGATTGTATGCACAATATGACGAAGATGAAGGGCCAAAGCTTTGGGAATGATCTTCAGAGACTTTCAAAAGAGTAATTAATCTCTAACTAGTAACTAATTCAAGATCTCTTATTCTAGGGATCAACTTAATTTACCTTTATTAATAATATTCCTTAACAATTTGTTGTCAAGAGCTTTTGTGTAAACTTGGAGCAAGTTTGGCCCAACGAAATCAAAAGTGGCCTTGGAGAATTCACAAAAAAAACCATTGAGGCCAAGAGCTTTAGCATTACTCATGCTCCAAACAACAACAAATAGCACATTGAGAGTGACAAAAGCATCGCAAAGTTTTTGAGTTGAGGGGCTCACTTTGCGGGACACCATGTCAACACGGTCTTGCGCAATGCTTAGATTCTTTCGTGATATAATCCTGATTCCCGAGCTTGTAACACCATTTTGTAATGTTCCACAAATGTCGAGGAAATTTCATGCAGCTAGTGAGACGGGCATAAGCGATTTGAATGTCCTTAATTGCTCTTTGGTTTGCTTGAATCTTAAGGGATTTGAAAGATTCTTTAGAGCAACAACCTCTAACTTTAAGCCAATGCACACATGCTCAAATTTGAGCCCCTTTCACAAAGACGAATTTCCACGAGCTTGACTTTGTGTTTAAGCTAAGCGGCCATAGACCATAACTACACATCAAAGGGATCTTGCACTAGATTACGGAAGATGGTTCTCTATCAAGAGAGATGGAGCAATTTTTGCCATCCCAAAATGCGATGATATTGTCAAGAATACATCGATTCTTACTAAAACTTGTTTAATCTAGTCTAATGATCGCAAGTAGGATATGATGGAGACAATGGGCAAGCTTTGACAATGATCTTATAGGAGACATTCAAAAGAGTAATCGGTCTCCAATTGGTAATTAACTTAGGATCTCCTATTTTAGGGATGAGCTTAATATTACCTTTATTAATAGTATTTCCTACCGATTTTTTGTCTAGAGCTTTTCTCGTAAACCTAGAGCAAGTTTAGCCTTACAAAGTCCCAAGTGGCCTTATAGAAATGACAAGGAAAACTGCCAAGGCCGGAGGTTTACCATTAGTTATGCTCTTAACAATAGAAAATAGCACATTGAGAGAAACAAGGGCACCGCAAAGCTTTTGCGCTAAGGGGCTCACTTTGTGGGACACCACGTCAATACATTCCTATAGCGTTTGGATTCTTTCTACCTTATAACCTTGAACTTGGAACACCAATTGGTAATGTTCCACAAAAGAAGAGGAAAATCTAGGCTAGTGGTAAGACGGGCATAAGCAATTTGGATGGCCTTGATTTGCTCATTAGCCTACTTGAGTCTAAGGGACTTGAGGCACAATCTCCAACTTTTAGCTAATGCGAGATGAGCTCAAATTTGAGCCCCTTTGACAACATGAATTTCCACAAGCTTGATTTTGTGTTTGAGATGATGAGCAATCGTAGACTAACCACATATCGAAGGGATATTGTGCTATTGTGATGAAACTATCCAGAGTTCTTTCTACAAGGGCCATTGATCCGCTTCTTGCCCCATGCCACCTGTTTGCAAAACTAGCAAATGAAAGAGACGATGTAATTGATCACATCATTCCACCACTCAATCCACCAACATAGGAGAACATGGAGCCAAGTTCAACATTCTAGCGATGAGTCGATAGTGCCCTCGTGTCCAAGGAGTGAGGTATTCGAGAAAGAATTGATCATGGGGAACTTTATGAAGGCCACCCCCATTCTAACCGGTAAGGGATGTGATTATGATTAGATATAACAAACTCCAAGTGGACGGAAATTGAGTACCCACCAAAACGGCAAAAGGAGAATAGGCGTTTCTTGATGAGCATTACACTTTGTCGAGGCATTTGAAAACCCAAGGGTGGCCAGCCCAAAAATTGGACCACGTAAACCACAACTTGTGAGTTAATGTCCACCGCCAAAAGAGTAGGTTTGAAAAATCCTATCAATTTTTAAAATAACACCAAGCCTCACGTTCTCCAATGCACCAAAGAAGAGGTGATTGCCCCTCCTTATCCTCAAAAGTCTCAACCATATTAAAATCATTGTAAATTAACAAACTGGCAAGAGACACATTATCTACTAACCAACGCCAAAAAGCCTATATGTCAAGCCCATCATTAGGTGCATGACATTACTAATCCCTAAGGAATGACCATAAATATTCAAAATAACCCGATGTGAAGGGTCTTCTCCCAAGGCGAGAATTAATGGGGCAAACTTTTAGGGAAATCAAAATATTGGCACCGCCACGACCATCTTCATGTGAAGTGGAGAGATGTGTGGCATCTAGCTAGATATAATTCAGAGCACTCTGTTGCGGAAAATCTGAAACCTTAACTTCTTGTAAACAAATCACATCTAATTTACCAAACTACAGACAAGCACAATGCACACAAAATTTTCTTGAGGGCTCTAAGAGACCTTGAACATTCCACGAGAGCAAATTCACACGGAATATTCCTCCATGTGTAGTTCTCCTTGCCAGGCCTTTTCCGCATCAGACCCCAAAACCATGAAGCTTTTACTCAAGACTGGTTGCTGGTTTGACAGCAAAAAGAACCTAGTGTGATGGTGCAGCGCTTGGCCCTATCGTCTCCCATGGGTGACTCAACACCACCGCAAGGCATACTGTGCGAGCGTCATAAGGCAAGTACACCAAAGGATGTCCTAATACTGGAACTAATCATTTGTACATTACTATCTTGAGTAGCTTGGCTGTGAGGGAATGGGAGCTTGAGAGATGGGAAGCGAGGAAGAAATCCTTTCCACATGGTTCATAGTTGGCAGAGATTTACTGGTAGGAATCAAAGTACTCACATTGGGATTTCAATGTGTTTGTTTTGTTATTAATTTGCAGGTATAGGTGTGCTTGAAACCATAAGGAAGATTAAAGCCCTTCAAGGCCCCAAGGGCATCTCCAATCCATATTGTCCATCAAACCATATTGCTAAGGCATTCGTCAAAGTTCAAGCTGTACTTTAGGAATTTTTTAAATGTCTTAATTTATTTTTTAAAAAGAAAAATCCCCACAAGAAATGTCTGGGCACGTGCCTGGGATTGACCTGCATTTTGGCAGCATGTTGCATTGTCGTTTTGTACCAGAAACGATTTCAACCTAACAAGTGAATGGGTGAGGAAGGGATGTTTCCTACATCCTAGCTTGAAAGTGAAAAAACAGAGGAAGATGAGACACAAATGAACAAACAAGAAAAATACAAAAAGTTAAAACCCAAAGGACGAATGCAACAGACCAAAATGGGTAAAGGATCCCAAATACATTTGTGGACCCTCTATTTGTAAGAATTATGTGATCTCCAATTTTCTCTAAAATGCTCCATTTCTCTTTAAAAATGCTCTAATGAGAGATAGGAGGCTTCAGATCTCTAACTATAGCAACCCCACTTTCTAGCAACTAGCCAGGAATGATGGAATCTCGAAAAAAATCTATTAAGGCAGCTAATCAATAGAGATGCTAATAGACTGAAGAAACAAGTTCTCAGAATACTATTAGCATTGACAACCAACGAAAAACAAAGGAAATCCTCTATGCCAAATAAGGGCATATCTCACATTCCAATGTTGAATCATCTTAAGGATTGAGGCTCGTGAATATAGAAAATGAGCTTGAGTGTATTCTCGAGATAGGATTTAGGCAGCAAACTGAACTTGGACAACACAGAGAAACCATCCATTTATGATGGCACATACATTCGTGTTAGTCTAAACCCTCTTAATACACACCCCCATCAAAAGATCCAATCAAAGTAGGGTCTCAAACCTCTAACCCATAATAATTGTGGGTTTAATGAGTGTGTTGATGAGGTGCATGCTTTAAGGGATATCCTAGAAATGCAACTGAAAGCAACAGCCCTCCAAGACAGAAAGGGATTTCCTTCGCAAAAAGCGACTAGGAGACAAACTTCAAATCCAAAGACAAGCTAGTGAGCTAAACACTCAAATAACTATATGCTATCATGATATCCAATCAAC
This sequence comes from Taxus wallichiana var. yunnanensis, assembly GCA_018340775.1. NCBI lineage: Eukaryota > Viridiplantae > Streptophyta > Pinopsida > Cupressales > Taxaceae > Taxus > Taxus wallichiana. The sequence goes on along the minus strand of CM031238.1, from coordinate 178,955,768 downwards.
GGATTCTGAGTATTTGAGAGGAGAAAGCAAATCGGTAGATATGCCAAAAGACTTCAAAAGACAAGAAAGCCTCAAAAAAACTTTTGCATTGACAACTTATGAGATACAAAGAGGTAACCATCTTTGAAGAACAAAGTGCTAACTAGGGCATCTCTCACACCCTAATATATATATGGGGCCCATGCAATTGCATGACCACTGCTTTGTTTTCATTAGTAAGATTGTCCGGATCTAGTTCACTGCAGAACTCAAGTACACCATCCTTCATGAACTCGACCAAGGATGCTGCCCATGATCATCGTCTTTAACCTCGGTACCATGGGCAATATCCTCTCAATGGTCGTCCCACGCTAGTCATTCGGGCCCTTGCACCCGCCATATACCTCATAGTTGTCTACAACACTTGGTATTACATTTTATGCACATTTGTTCTTATGCCATATTGGTAGTATACATCCTCAACATTGAGGATCGTTTCCTTGTCTAGGCCAAGTACGAAAGTATAGTTTCCCGATATCAATGGAAGTACAAGTGTTTTCAATAGATTTATGTTGAAATATATGCTCACCACATGGGCAAGTTTCTAGAGACCACAAACCTCAAACAATCATGTACATGCGATAATAGATCTTTCTCTACCCCTATCCGATTATCAACCCTATTTTGATTAGACACCACCACTCGAAGGAGCACCCCTTGCGGTCCTTGCACAATGTGGGCAAACAAAGCCCCAATGCCTATGGCACTAACCCAATCTTGCTTCATGATTGTGCCTCGCAACCAACAAAAAAATCATCATTAGAAGACGAACTACGGACTAAAAACCAAAAGAAAATCAAATAATCTTCATTTTTATGTCAGAAACAACTTTATGGTCTAATCTGCGTCTTTCTTGGCCTCCTATAATCGCCCTTTGGTACTAACAATGAAATTTTCTAATATTCTACAAACTGTTTGCATGTTTCAACTTTGCACACAGGAAACCCTATTTTTGGCAAAATTGCCTCTAAAAGCCTCGACAATCAAAGACATTACTCTCGAAATGACCAATTCTCGAAAAGAATAGTTTTGTGCCCAATTTCAATGAAATTGCACGTGGAATTCAAATATATAGAAAAAAACATCATTGCAGAGAAACCCCGTCGCTAGAAACTTGAATTTTTGAGCTTTTGGGATCAATACTCTTGTTTGCATCACTCCAGCTTAATCAATGCACAATATGGTCATCATTAGGCAATATTTGTTCTTTAAAGCTCTTTAGTTGTCTTTAAAATTCTCAAACCACAAATCAGACAAAATAATTTTCGCTTCTATTAGGAAATGCCTTTGTCCCACCGAGTGGGTACAATCCATTCGCCTCGTTATTGCACAAATCATCACAAAACTTTTGCCTTAGAATTTTTCCACATCTTAAACCGATTTTTGGGATAAGGTTGCTTGTAATTTCACACTATTTAAAACAAGCTAAGTGTTCCCTTGGCCTCACAACCCCTACTTGAACTTGGTCAATGTCCCTCAATGCCCCCATGCCCCACCCCGTGGCAAACAAAGCCCCAATGCCTATGGCACTAACCCAATCTTGCTTCATGATTGTGCTCGCAACCAACAAAAAAATCATCATTAGAAGACGAACTACGGACTAAAAACCAAAAGAAAATCAAATAATCTTCATTTTTCTATGTTGTAAACAACTTTATGGTCTAATCTGCGTCTTTCTTGGCCTCCTATAATCGCCTTTGGTACTAACAATGAAATTTCTAATATTCTACAAAACTGTTTGCATGTTTCAACTTTCACACAGGAAACCCTATTTTTGGCAAAATTGCCTCTAAAAGCCTCGACAATCAAAGACATTACTCTCGAAATGACCAATTCTCGAAAAGAATAGTTTTGTGCCCAATTTCAATGAAATTGCACGTGGAATTCAAATATATAGAAAAAAACATCATTGAGAAACCCTGTCGCTAGAAACTTGAATTTTTTGAGCTTTTGGGATCAATACTCTTGTTTGCATCACTCCAGTTAATCTGAATGCACAATATGGTCATCATTAGGCAATATTTGTTCTTTAAAGCTCTTTAGTTGTCTTTAAAATTCTCAAACCACAAATCAGGACAAAATAATTTTCAGTTCTATTAGGAAATGCCTTTGTCCTACTGAGTGGGTACAATCCATTCGCCTCGTTATTGCACAAATCATCACAAAACTTTTGCCTTAGAATTTTTCCACATCTTAAACCGATTTTTTGGGATAAGGTTGCTTGTAATTTCACACTATTTAAAACAAGCTAAGTGTTCCCTTGGCCTCACAACCCCTACTTGAACTTGGTCAATGTCCCTCAATGCCCCCACTTTGGGTATCCTCAACATTTCTCGACCTATCCTTGGTTTGTGCTTCTCAAAATGTATCTTTCGAGGACTCACTTCTCCTAACCTATACACCTCGCTCACCCTTGTTCACATATTTAGGACTTCATGCTTCATCGCTTATCTTCGTTGGTAAGTGTGGGTCCCGCCAAGTCTTCTAATAAGTCACATTTTCAAGATGTCTCCATTGGATCAATCACCAACTCCAAGGATCTAGTTTTCGAAGATATTTAGCACCTTAGATTTTATTTCGGAAGGCATCAATGTTCACTTCTACTAGCTATTATTAGTATGTTCTTTTGTGTTTTTGATCATCTCTTTCTCCTTGAGCCTTGGCCCCTTCTTTCACTACTCTCATCTAATATTCATGATTGCAGCGCATCAAGTTGGTTGTGTGTCTCGTCCCCATGGAGACTAGTTTTCTCACTGCTGAGATATGCATTCCATGACAGCCTAGATTGTTCAGTCAACCACTATGTTTCACCACCCCATGGTGATCCTCACAAATGGAGAGTGTATGAGCAACACATGACCAGCAACTACTTAGACTAATGATGACACTTGAGGAAACGAAATCACAACAGCGAGGTATTATTTCCCCAACAAAACTAACTAGGCAGACTACCGCACTATTATGGTGCATTGTTAGATGGCTTTGATTTTGGAGCTCCTATGTGAAATTATAATTGGATTCTTTATCAGCAGTATCTCAACTCATAACATATGGAAAGTCCAAAGTGTTGAGTTGTCCCCTCTTTTGTTGAGGTTTGTTGTTTGCTTGCACACATTGTCATTTTCGTTTTCTCCTGAATTTCTCGATCCCATAATGTCAGGAAAGACACCTTATTCACTGAGATTCTCAACCACCTCGGTCCCTAGATTTGTCCTCACTTTCACATACTGCTCAGAGATGGAGCTATAGCATACACCCGTAACCACTAGGCATCCATCACAGCTAGCCACTAGTCACCTAGCCATGATGCTCCACCTTACTCTTTGTATGTCTTCTAGATAATTCAAAACCTCACTTCTCCTTAGAAGCAAATTATTTGGAACTTATGTAATCTCTATTTTGGTTTCAGACTAATTCCCTTGTAGTTGTGGTCCACATTGTACAGAGCCATTACGCTCCTTCAGGTTATTCCTCTTCCCATTTGTTAACTCCCCCAAATACAACATAGGTGTGGCATGACAGCGTATGATCATTATTTAGGTCCTGGGGCACTCTTGATGGTTATTTTCCTAGATTGATACCTTTTAGTTCCCTATTTTAAGGCTTGTGACATGGTGACGCATCATTCCCCATCTTTTTGGTCTTCTATATAGTCTAATCATAGAACTCATTTAACCCCCTGAGCAATCTTTGGTACATCATTTGACATGCCCACTCTCATTTGCTCGATCTACTAGCTCTCTTGGCTTCCTCAAATTATTGAATTCAAAGTTATCATATATATTATGATCATCTAATGGAATTTTCGTCCTTTGCTCTTGAATTCCTCAATACCACACACTTTTTCCAACATTCCACTAGGCTCACCAATAGGGATCACAAGGAGTCATCAAGCATCAATCCAATTTGTTGACATAGTCCATCCTCCCACAATACTACCTTAACTAGGAATTCCTACAAGTAGGTTAGCAGATTTTGTGCTTGTTTATGGCTATACGAGCACCTTGTCACATAGGGTGAAAGTTTTCTATACCATTGCAATCTCTATATATTGAGGATTGGGATCATATATTGTTTATGGCATAGAAGATTTGCATTAGGGATTGCATTTTTGTACTACATTTCATATTGTTCATATGGGAATCGCAAAAATACTAGCTATATCCTATGGTTGAATTGAGATTATTGCTATCTAGTTATATTGCACACTTTGTTTCCAATAGTTATTGCAACTAACATAGAATATCATATATTTTATTATCGGTTGGACTTGCGCCCATCTAAACCCTAGATCTACCTCCTTAGTTGTAATTTTAGCCAAATCTTTGATTCGTAACCTAACATAGAGGACTGCACCCTTCTAAACCCCGGATCTACCTCCTTGTTTTTTAACCAAATATTTGATCTCCAACCCATAATGGTGCATGCCGTCACAATGGATTCTAGTTGTTATAGGCAATGTGAAAACCCTAGTTTTATGGTTGCATGTTTCTTACCCCATCTTGGTAAGCTCTCTTCAAACATCCGAATTTATCTACAATCCCAATTATGTCTTTCATCTTAGAATGCAAATTTACATAACCCATTTCTTTAAAACATTGGGTATTTATTTATATACCCTTTTAAATAAATACGAGAGGCAAAAGTTTTTTTGCTAGAAGGTTTCTAGGGTTAAGGAACCCTAGACCAAGAAAAATTGTTGGTTAAGTAGCCAACTCCCACTTTGTGTTAACAATCAAAACTTGGAAAACTAAAATATGACATGAATTTCAAAAAACAAATTTAAGCATATTTTTCTCGCCTATGGAAAATATCACTTTGTTAGCTCCGGACATATTCCGATTGCAAGAAAGTTAGCAAAAATAAAGTTGGTGTCATTCATCATTTATCCACCACAATATTTCATCATTTATCATTCTCCTCTAATTCATAAAAACATGAAAAGGCACTATTGTGTACATATAAAGACATTTTCATCCACAAAGTCCTCTCTTTTTTATCCCAAGTTTTACACTTTTTAAAGAAGAGTGAGCTCTTCCACTTTGGCACGGTCTTTTGATATTAGCTTTTATGTCATGGAGGGGGAAGGATAAGTATTAACCGTCTTGACCAAATTTTTATAATGTCCCCATTTCAAATAAAAATAAGAGCTAATATTAATAATAATTACATTCGAGTGATTTTCATCATTTGAAATTAGAGGGTAATTATATTAGTTATTATAATAAAGAGGGAAATAATTAAATTATTAGATTATTTGCCTTAGAGTAATTATTATTACTAAAGCTAAACTTTGGCAATTAATTTAATAATAAAGGGAACAACAAATAAGGTCGGCAAGAGGGAAAAGAGAAAAGAGATCAAAAAGGTGTTTAAGTGATTTTTAAATAAAGTTCCCGCCCCCAGGTGGATCACCCCACTTAGGGGAGATATAAAAACAACATAAGGGTTTCCAATTAAGGCATGCTTGGAAATTATATTTTGTATCTTCATGCTTGAAGATTTATTGGGATGCATGCCCAATAGTGTTGTTGTTGATTTTGGGTACTTCCATCCGGAAAAATACATTGCTACATTTTGAATTTTGTTGTGTTGTTTGAAGGGTTTTTCTGCATGTGAGGTCTTTGTTGAAGGTCAAACTGAAGGAGAATCAGATCTGAGGTGTTTTGATTAGTTATGAGGCTTGTTTGAGGGTTTTCCAAGAGGAGCGAATGGATGTTGTTGATTTCAGGTACAACTAGGGTTTCATCTACACATTTCTAGATTTTTGAGTCTGTTTTGGGTGTCTTCCACCCATCGGAAAATTTTGATTTTGGTATCATTGGAAAGCTTGTAATTTTATCTTCAATTTGAGCTATCATTTGTCAAAAATTGTTGGGTATTTTCTGAGTTATGAATTTCTAAAGTTTTGGCTATTTTTTCTACAATTAAAATTAGATTTACAGTATTTTGCAAAAAAATAATTATTTTTCAGATTTGATAATTCAAGGGCTAGCTATAGATTTAATTTCATAATTTTTGAAAGTGTTTTGAGGCTATCTTTACACCCATAGACAAATCTCCTAGGGTTTTGGCAAAGAATTTTGGGTTGTTTGCATTGTTGTCATAAAAACAATAATTTCTAGCTTGTTTATTTTCCACATTCAAATTTCAAGGGTTTTGATAAATAATTGTTGAATCTTGAAATGTCCTATTTGGGGACATTACAGTGGTATCAGAGCACCGATCTGGTGCACTTGTGAGGTTTTGTGTTGCAGATCTGGAAGCTAGAGGTTAGAAAGATTCAATGGAACGGATGAAGTGGACCCAAGTTCCTTTTTTTGATGGTACTAATAAAATTTCTGCTAGATCTTGGTTGAAGGAATTTAAGACATATTTGCGATGGAATCCTATGTGTCAGGATGATGCCCTCATGCTCATCTCTATATACTTGAATGGAAGGGCACATAAGTGGTGGCATCATTTGTTGGAGACCCGAGGGTCGAATCCGTTGCCTCCCTTGAAGATTTCACCCAAAGGTTCCTAGAAAGGTTCGATGTGCAAGATTGCAAGGATGAGCAAGGTGAAAATCCCTCATTAGTTGAAAATGTTTCTTTGCCTTCTAAGGATTGCATGCATGTTAGCAAAGTGACAGAAGAGGAGATCACGGAATTTGAACCCAAGGAGGAAAAGTCAAATCTACAAGAGAGAAAAGAGAATTTGGTGATTGAAGCCCCAATCCCTAATGTGGATGTTGATATTCAACTTGTTGTCCATTCCGGAACAACCGTCAATATGAAGCAAGCAAATGACATTCATGGCCTTGAAGGGAGTTATGAGGATGTCCCATACATACATCATTCAAACATGGAGGTTTGTTATCATCATAAGAAGCTTACAAGCGAGGTTGATTTATTGTTGCATACTTTGCCATATCATATTTGTTTTCCTCATGAGAAGCATGTAAGAGACGGAGAAAAAATGAAGATTATGGGTTGCAACATGAGGCAAGAAGATTCCTTGGTTCAAAGTCACTTATATGGGCACTCTAAGGTATGGGATCCGGGTAATTTCCACATCCTCCAAAGGTTGTCAATTCTGATTTTGTGATCTTTATGACTGATTTCCTGAGAATAAATGAAAGTTTAGAATTATTTTTGGTGGGCATGAGTATTGGCATGCATGATTCGGCTTTAGGAGATCCAGATGCAAAGGGAAAAGGTACCTCTCAAGGTACTAATGTTGTTTTTCCCTTTGGTAGACTCTCTATGGCAGCTACTAAGGGTAATCAATTTGACTATCTTCATAGCAAGGATTTGTTGCACCACCATCATACCTTGTCCTTGCATTGTTTTGGTCATTATGAGTATTGTGCTAACAATGAAGACAAGATGAAGGGTGCTAAGTGGAGAAGGAATCTTCCTAAGGCAGCCCCGGATCATTGGCAAGAAGGCCAACACTTCCTAAATTTCAGTCCAAGTGAAAGTAAGGGCAGCAAAAGAGTGATCCCAAGGTGTGGTAAGCTACTTAATTTTGTTTCCCCTCAATTCAATTTTGATAGCATTACTTGGGCCAATTCATGTGAGAAAAAAATTGAAGTTACATGGAAGAATGGTTGGTTGCTAGACATTGCACATGATAGGGCAGCGATCTTCCACTTTCATATGATTTATGGTTTATCTAACAAGCATGCATGCGGAAGGGGAAAAATAGGTTATAAGGATGTCTTGGCAAAAGAATTTTGTACATGTATGAGTATGCACTCTTTTACATGCTTTGTTGATTGGGCTAATAGAGGTATGCTTGGTGTGGATAGAGAAAAGGCTAATATCTACTTCAGTTTTGCTACCCCTTGTTATATATTTGGCACATACCAATATTGGGAAATGTTTCACATCAAAGATGTCATTGCTTCTCATGTTTTGGGTGAGTTGATGAAGACAATCCAGATTAATCATGGTTGTTTGGTACTAGCTGCCATGCAATATAGGACTGTTGTACTTGTCATTTTCAGTTTGCTATCTACTTTGTTTGCTGCCCAACAAACAGGGATTGTTGTTACAAAATGTCTACATGATGGACCACCGACTAGATATTTGATTGTCACACTTTCAAGCATGAATTTGGTAAGAGGGATGCTTCATGGAAATTGGAACTTATGGGGTCTTGTGAGCTGGCCCTCTCATGGTAAGCAAATCATTTCATTTACAGCCCATGGAATATTATTTATTTGGCCCTTCAATTACTCACACATGCCTAGAGATAACTCACCAATGGAAGATGGCTTCTTGAATCACTCCATGATGAATGAAGGACATAATAGAAGGTATTTTGATGTGAAGAAACTAATTGCTCTTGGTATAAATATTAAGAGTTGGAATGATAAGCTTGCTGTTATAAAGGGTTATAGGACTGTTGTCACAAAATTCAGTCCTCCATTCAACACATTTTCTGTCATGATCAAGAAGGCAGCCCTTGAAGGTAATGATTTTCAGTATTGTAAGACAATTTCAGTCATCTATGCTTTGGGTTTCATTGCTAACACTTCAAGAGTAAGTTTGGAATGCATATTTGGTCATGAGTTGGGTCGTTGGATAAAGATAGTTGCAGTTGTTCACTCGCAACCCAGAAATCACATTTGGGAGATTCCAAACAATATTTTATGGGCTCTAAAACAAGCTGTTATTAAGCATAAGGCTGTTGTATTTTGTATTTCCAGCTTGTTCTTTTCTTTCTTTGGGTCCACAAAGGAACAACATGGTTGTTGGGAGTTGTTTTTTTATCACTTGATGTTGTGGGAACATTTTGGGCAAATACTAATGAATTTCCAGCCATCATATACTCAAGAATAAGTACAAAAATAACATGCTACAACCAAGGGTATGTAAGTGTTGATGACTTATTGTTTCCTACTAGGTCATTTCAGTTTTGTGGGCGGCATAGTGATGGAGTAAGGAACATGTCTAGAAGCACTAAATTCATGAATTCCGCTATTAAGGGGCAGCCAAGTGAACAACATCTTGTTGTCCAAGATGTTATACATCCTCATGGCATGATGGAAGTGAATAGAAGTGTTAAGGAGGGCAGCCCATGGTTCATGGAAGGTGCTAGCATAATGTTATGGACTGTTGTTTTATGCATTTTCAGTTTGATCCTTCTCCTTTTTATAATCCCGTGGTGGTACTTTGACACTTGGGAGCAATGCTTTAAAAATCGGAACCGGCCGAGGTTGGACCGAATGGAACCGGACTAGTTCAAACTTTATGAATCTGCTTGCTAAAAAACACATAAAAATTTACATGTTTAATGAAAGCAATATATTTAAAAGATAAGAAACCATGTATCCAACAATTACACACAAAATATGCAAAGTTTGCTCATGTATATACTATATATTATATACTATATAACATGTAAGAAAGGTGTTTATAGAAAAATAACAAAAATTACCGTTAAGATCAGCTAAAAAGCTGAAGTTTTAATTAAAAAATTGTATTTTTCAACTTTAGCGCCATATTATGCGATTTTTCCTGGCTCGGCCGGTTCAAATCAAAACCGGACCGGTTTGGCACCGAACCGGCCAGTTCAGTACCAAAACGGTCCACCTGTCTGATTTTATACTGGTTTGTGCAAAAAAATAATGAACCGGCCGGTTCCGGTTCCGGTTCCAGTTCGACCAGTTTTAAAAACATTGCTTGGGAGATGTTCTTTCTAGCCCTTATCATCTTGGGAGTGCTTGGTGCAAGTACTAGCGAGTTTCTAGCCACTTTAATGAGGATTGCGGAGAAAAGAAACAGAATTACAGCAGTAGATGGGGCAGCATGAGTGAACCGTGGAGGTCTCACCATTTGAGGAGAGTTCATGAGATGATCATGCCTCCAAGGCATGATGAAGGACTGACAAAAGTGTTGCTAAACACTCATGTTTTCTCTAATATGTTTGCTTCATGTGTAGGGTCAAGAACAAGAAAGAATGAAGTTGCAGAATTTTGTTTTGGCCAAAATATATCAAAAGCATGAGCTTATGTTGGCAAGAGATATCTCATTTGACCGGCACCGGGTCAAGGCTTTGGAAGCATTACATCATGTCTTCTCTCTCGGACATGGTATTTGGGCATATGAGCTTGCATTTGCTTGAGGGCAAGCAAATTTGGGAAGGGAGGACTGTAATGTCCCCATTTCAAATAAAAATAATAGCTAATATTAATTACCTTGAGAGTGATTTTCATCATTTGAAATTAGAGGGTAATTATATTAGTTATTATAATAAAGAGGGAAATAATTAAATTATTAGATTATTTGCCTTAGAGTAATTATTATTACTAAAGCTAAACTTTGGCAATTAATTTAATAATAAAGTGAACAAATAAGGTCAGCAAGAGGGAAAAGAGAAAAGAGATCAAAAAAGTGTTTAAGTGATTTTTAAATAAAGTTTCCCCCGCCCCCAAGGTGGATCGCCCCACTTAGGGAGATATAAAAGCAACATAAGGGTTTCCAATTAAGGCATGCTTGGAAATTATATTTTGTATCTTCATGCTTGAAGATTTATTGGGATGCATGCCCAATAGTGTTGTTGATTTTGGGTACTTCCATCTAGGAAATACATTGCTACATTTTGAATTTTGTTGTGTTGTTTGAAGGGTTTTTCTACATGTGAGGTCTTTGTTGAAGGTCAAACTGAAGGAGAATCAGATTTGAGGTGTTGTGATCAGTTCTAAGGCTTGTTTGAGGGCTTTCCAAGAGGGGCGAATGGTTGTTGTTGATTTCAGGTACAACTAGGGTTTCATCTACACATTTCCAAATTTTCGAGCTTGTTTTGGGTGCCTTCCACCCATCAGAAAATTCTGATTTTGGTATCATTGGAAAGCTTGTAATTTTATCTTCAATTTGAGCTATCATTTGTCAAAAATTGTTGGGTATTTTCTCGAGTTATGAATTTATGTAGTATCGGTTGTTTCTCTGCAGAGCTAAAAATCAGATTTACTGAGAATTTGCAAAAATATAAGTATTTTCAGATTTGATAATTCAAGGGCTAGCTACAAATTTAATTTCATAATTTTTGAAGGTGTTTTGAGGCTATTTTTACACCCATAGGCAAATCTCCTAGGGTTTTGGCAAGGAATTTTGGGTTGTTTGCATTGTTGTCATAAAAACAATAATTTCCAGCTTTTGTCGTTCATTTTCCACATTCAGATTTCAAGGGTTTTGATAAATAATTGTTGAATCTTGAAATGTCCTATTTGGGGACATTACAATTTTCCACCCCCTAATTGGTCGCTAGATCTACCAAAAATATTTCTTGTCTTAACTCAAAAAGCAAAAATAATCTCAAGGCAAACCAATTATTTTTCTAAATCTTATTATAATGTTGGCTTGTGAATGTAAATAGATTGTTATGGCAGCCTAGAGAGGATTCACAAGCAAATGCAAGAGATGTCCACATGGGACGAACAACCCTATGCCAAGATGCACCAATCAAGCCACTCCAAGTAGTAGGTCAAAAGGAAAATGGAGGGCATAGTAATGGTGAACAAAGGAATGACCGGAACTCGATTACAACATTGAAAAGAAAGGCACTCGATCATGCAAGCCATATAAAACACAATGGGTGGAAGCAATGGTAGAGAAAAAATTGTAGACCATGGAAAATAAATATATAGTGTACAAAACACATATACACAAAATGTCTACGAGGGAAAGAGGCTTACAACGAAAGAGTACAAAAAAGGAAAATTAATTGCTCTGATATCACCTATTGTGGTATGCAAAATTACATGCACACAATGTAATTTTTTTGATAAAAGAGAAAATTATATTAAAAATTGAGAATATGTTCAATCACTCTTTCCCTAATTTAGATAAGATCCATGGCCATTGGCATTACTATTGCTGATATATTTTTACATTTCAAAATCCAACAAGATCAAAAGACCACAATAACAAAGAACTAGGCCTCTAAACAACTATCAAAGAACTGAAACACTAAATCTAACAACACAAGCACCAAAGTAATAATAAGGGAGCAACTAATACTGCTATTTTTTCATCTACACTAGGCCTTCGATTAGAATAAACAACTAAATAGACCTCCCACCACTTAAGCCACAACAAACTCTTTTTCAATTCTAAGAGGATTGTCACGACACAACACTCCATGATAGATTAATTTACAAAATCATTTATAATGGATATGACAACCCACATTTTGAACTTATCAATACACAACATTGAAGCAACATTTATTTGCTCCACCCTTAGGGGTTTGGAAACCTTTACAGGTAGGATCGGGCTCCTACTCCGTTGTTAGAGCATGGGTTGGATCCATAGTTTACATACTCAGCGAGTACTTAGTGACCCTGTGAGTACTCGCTAAATTTATGCTCAATGAGTTTTATTCACATATGCTAGTGAGTTTTCAGGTGTGAGTTTTGGCAATTTTAGGGTAGCACTCGTGACGAGTCTTGTTCATCGACTTGCCAAACAAACAAAAAAATGTTGCATACATACACGAATCAAATGCGCAAAAAACGTCAAACACGGGAAAAATGCAAATTTTTCTCCTTTCATAGCCCCACACCCCGCACATTCTAATCACACAACATTTGGGCATCCTTTGAGCAAATTGGAGGGGAGTTCATAAGCGGATTTGAGGAATTTCGATATTTAGGTTTTTTTCCTTTTTCCGAGCATGTAAATTCTTTCTAAAATATAAATATTAGGTATCTAAACATGATTTACACTAGTTTTCATAATTTATGAACGAAATTACTAGTTTTTTGCGTATACATGGGGCTTACAACTTTATGGTTTAGAGTTTTTTTAATATTGTTTTCCTTTTTTTGTATTTTTTCCTATACAAAAGGTTTACATTTACATCTTTACGTTTTAGGTTTTTTTAATCTTTGTATTTGAACATGCCGAAAGTTAGCACACAATGGCATCTAGCTTTGCATCGGGCTCAACATCGGCAAGTGGAAGCTATCCCACTAGAAGCCATAACGCCGCTTGGAAATACATTGTACGTGGCCCTATTGTCACTCAAAAGTTGCACCTTGATAGAAAATGGTGTGTGTACTCTCTCTCCTGTTGACAAAATTGGAACACCTCAAGGTTGTGGGTAACCTATGTCTGAGGTGAACCTCCAGAGAGGGTTGGTTCCCTTGTGAATCACCTAAAAACAAAAACTTTGACAAGGAAAAGGGAAGAGGAATGCGGGAAATGGGAAATAGGGGTGATACACCAAAAGCTTGATACTTGCATATAACTTTGCACACAGAGAACTTAAAGATCCACACGTGCACAACTCTGAACTATTTTGCAAAATTAAATTCAAGGTTTTAGGAAGAATGACAGTGGTAGAGGGATTGAATTCCACACTAGGGCAGCACAATATCCTATCAAACACAATTAATAATCTGAAAACAACAAGTATGAGAGGGAAAAACGAAGCTTTATTTTATTCACAGGTGCAATTACAAAGGCTAAAGATGCCAGAGCAAATCAGTTGTTCAAGTTTGTCTGTGATTACAATAAAAATCAGCCTATATCATAAGAGAAGACTCATTTTTTCCCAAAATACACGCCCTTTTATTTATTTATTTATTCTCTGTAATATCCCCTTCCCACTCGAAGACCCTTGGCCTATTTTGTCTACCCGACGGCTAAGGGAAGAAAATAAAGGTGACTTAAGTTTTAATATTTTATTATAAAGTGCAAAATAAAATAAAATAAAATATCATATGCACTTATAATAAATTATTATTAACTTAAAAATAGAAAAAATTAAACAAAAGGGAAAAAAGCACTTAGAAAAAATAAATTATACATGGAAAAGTGTGACTTGTTTATGGAGCAAAAGTAAGTGATAAAAAAGGGCAACATACGAAAAAGTATATGGGCCAAATGATTTATTCTAGGCAAATGCAACTTGCCTAGGGAGAGAAAGCAAGTGGGTGAAATCATTTAATGAGGTGGAAAAATATGATTGGCTATTGGAGGTGGCCATTAGGCCCAATTCTCCTATTTAAGCAATGGGGCTTGCTTGGAGAGACACACTTGATCATTTTCTTATTTCTGATTTTTGTCTGAAGCTTTGAGCTTTCTAAGGACGAAACCCCTTAGAAGTACCCTCTTGAAGACAAAAACCCTCCAAGAGTATGTGAGGATTCTCTACACAAGGGTTTCCATTGTGCTTACAAAGATATTTCAGTTTATTTCAGCAGAGAATAAAGAAGATTTGCAAGAGGGTTTGTGGAACAAGTTTGCAGCAGTTAGTTTTATTATTTATCCAAGGTGGAGCGACCCACTTCTTAGCCATTCTGAGTTGCTTTGGAGGTATTTCAGATCTGATCTGTATTGTTATATCTTAAGTTGATTTTTGTGAATCAAACTAACCAGTTTTCAGACTTTTTTAAGGAATAAAAGCGTCATTTTCAGCCATAATTAACTGCAGATTTCTGAGAAATATTTCAGCTTATTTTGCCTCTAAAAATCTGAATTTTATTACATGTATGGGCTGTTAAAAATCAGAAATCAGTTTAGAGTGGAAAGATATAAATTTTATTGTTGATTTGTGTGGGTTTTTCTAATAACCCTAGTCGCATTTTCTAAGAAATATTTCAGATCTACATAACAAAGATTGAATATATATTTTTATAAGTTGATTTGGTATTGGATATGCCTAAAATCCAAGTAGGGGTTAAAGTGCCCAATTTGGGGACATTATATTCTCCTCTGTTGCTAGCGCATGGGACAGAAGTTCCCTTTCTTTTATTTATTTAATTCATTCTCATGCAACCCTTGGTGCCAACTTTAGAAGGTAGACTGCTGCATGCATTAGTTTATCTTATTTACCTTGGTGCCAACCTCTAAAAATGGACTAGCAGCATGCTTTTCTTATTTCTTCTATTTCTATTTTATCCTCCTTCATCCAAACTCCTAAAAATAGAACAGCAGCTCCTATTTTTAATTTCTTCCATGCATCTTTACCCCTTTGCGCCAAATTTAGGACTGCCTTTTATTTATTTTTATCTATTTCTCCATGCATCTCCCTTATCTTCCTTTGGCGCATGGGCAAGACTGCTGCTATTTTTATCCAATTCTATCTTTATGCTTGGCGCCAAGGACAACAATTCTTATTTTCTTTATTTAATTCTTTCTATGTTTATCCCTCCATAGCGCCAAGTATAGAACAACTCCTTTATTTTATTTATTTATTTCCATGCACCTTCATGCACATTTACCCCTTTGGCGCAAATACCTTTGGCTATGAAATATGGTAACAAGCCCATCCAAGGGGACTATGATTTGCATAATTGGGTGAGACCGATTGTAGACAATTCCATAAACATCACAAAATATATTTATAATCACCATTGGGTTGTCTGCTTGATGAAATATCACGCCAAGGGGAAAGAGCTTGTGTGAGTGGGTGTCTCAAAGTTTGCAACTAACTTCCTAATGATGCAAAGTGTTTGTAGTGTATAGACACTATTGAAACAAATGTTTGTGACTCAAGCATGGCTAGACTCAACATATTAAAAGAAAATTGATGGAGAGAAATCTATAAAGACAATTTATTATGATGCCTTTGCAAAGAGAGCTACAAAGATCATCAACGTAACTTCAAACTTTAATTTAAATATCAATTTGATTCCTTTATTTTTAGTTTTTTCAAGTATTATTATTTACATTAATTGTAAGTTTGTAATTTTAAATTGTTTGTAGGTGTCAAAGCTTTTGGTGATGGTTTTGCGCTTGATGGATGAGGAGAAAAACCCAATGGGATACATTTATGAGGCCATGGATAGGACCAAAGAGACCATCCAAAACTATTATAGGGGATATATAGACAGATTTGGTCCCATTTGGGAGTTAATTGATCAAAAGTAGAACAATCAACTCCACCAATCCATTCATCCAACGTAGTACTACCTCAAACCCAAGTTTTTCTTCTCTGATGACTTCACAGATATTAATGGAGAGGTTATGGAGGGCCTCTCAACATGCATTGGAACAATGAAACCTAAGGTTGAGGTGAGAGACCTCGTTATTTTAGAGTTGTAGAATTACAAGCAAGCTACGGGAGGCTCTTTTCTTTTCCCCGGCTCTCCACAGAAATCCACCCGACACTAAGTAATAAAAATTGGAGTCTTTACATATATCTTACAAGCTACAAACTTACAATTATTAATTACTTATAAACTTTTGAATATCTTCTTTGTATGTTTTTGGTGGGAAGATTAAAGTGGAAATACCCATACTTCAAAAGTTGGCCCTCAAATTTTATCTCAATCTTGTAGCTCTTCTAGATGTGAGCGCAAGTGGAGTTTTTTTCAAGCCATTCACACAAAGAGGGAACAAATTGACTCAATGACATCTCAATGACCTAGTTTTTGTGCAATACAATCTTCAGCTTCGCACAAGAAAGGTGGAGGACACATCGCAAGACCTTATTGATTTGGATGAGATTGATCCATATAGTGATGGACTATGCACAAAGAGGTGATCTCCATGTTCACAGAGGATGAGATTGTTGCTTTCAAGAGGGAAGTTATGGAGGGTGAAGCAGAAGTAAGAGAGATTGGATTGGACAACATCATTATAGATGATGTCGAACATGAGACAAAGGAGTCACTGCCATCTACTACTAGGGTGGAGCCACAGGTCATAGCACTTTGGGAGGGCCAAGCAACCACAACCGAGTGTAGGGACTAGTAGAGTCACTAGACCCTCTCAATTTTTAGAACAGAAAGAGAAAACTAAAAATCATTGTAAATTGTAACTTTCATGGATATGCAATTTATGACAATGATTTTCAATAACATCATAAATTAATAAGATTTATTAGTTGGATGTTGTATTTGGGTGATCATGCGATTTCGTACTCTTGTTTGTATTCAAAACTAACAAAAAAACACTTCCCTAATGTTTTGTGGACTCATTGATACATTTTGTAATTGTATTTTGTACAAACTTTTTTTTTTAAGAAAATTAACGGATTTTAAGTTGTCCAATATTTGCCAAGATGATTTTTTTGTGGTTTGCCAAGTATTTGTCAGTACAAGTATGTGTCGTATGGTTGGATAATCTTTGTCAATGCGGAGTTGTAGGCCTTGTTTGTGACTTAAAGATAGAAAATTTCCATTCGGTGCCTCTTATGGTAGCTTCAAGTCTTCAACAAAACTATTTAGTTGAGCCACTTGCCGTTGTGTGTAAGTGTTGGCCACTTCGCTATTGAAGTACTTGATCAACCTCCTCTTAGCAATTTTTTAATTGCCTCTCTATACTTCTAGAATTTTTACATTACATACAATGTAGACACTCCTTTTTTAGTTGGATGCATTCCTTTTGATATTGAATACAAATTATGATATGGGAAATACACTTTTCTAGGAAGGAAATTTGGAACCCTTTCTCATATATTTTCTTTCCCACTTGCTTTCGATTATGGTGTGCAAAGCTCTAACAAGATAGATTACCTTTTTGGTTCCTTGAATTCCTTTTTAGAGCTCGAATGACCTTGTGGGTGGTCATTGGTTGGATGGATTGGCTGGATAGTGGGTAATTCAAATGGTTGACCAACATACCAATGAAGGCTAGCTTGAGGGGAGTGTTGAAAGGCAACCTGTCGAGGGACTAAAGAACTACCAAATGTGAAATTGGAGGGTGAGGGCTCTCATGGCAAGAAATGATTGAGGGATTAAGATTCCGTATTTGGCTCATATTACAAACTTCATCACAAGAAGAAATACACAAGGGTTAATCACACCAGGACCAAACCGAGTGTTACTTGAATGGTGAGGAAGGACAAGAGGGTTTTATGGCTTTGACGGCTCATCAAGGTGTGTTGGGTATTAGGATTAGTGAAGCTTCGATGGTAGTCATCATTATATACAAAGTTTGTAACGTGTATATTGTAATGTCCCCTTTTCGCACTTGAGCTATTATTTGGACTTCTTGCCATTCCTTCTCCATGGCAAGGAAGTAAAGGAGTTGGAGGAGAACATTGAGCTTCCATTTGCATTGTTTTTTCTAATTTTTATATTCCTTTTTAGTGTTTTTCCCTCTTATAGCAGGTCGGCTGAGTTAGAGTCAAATAAAGGAAGCTAATGAAGGAAAAGAACATCTCTTGGGGGTCGGCCTTACCTTTCAAGCTTTGGTGCCAATGGAGGAATATAAAAGGAGTCTTAAGACATCATTAAGCATCTAGTTTTGGTGCATTTTTCCTAATCTTGAGCATTGAGAGCTTGTTGCTCCTTGTTCTTCCACTTGAGGACGAAAACCCTCTTGTGTGGCTTTCCTAGAAGGACGAAAACCCTTCTAGTGGTTTGGTGAAGGACGAAAACCCTTCATCATTGCTTGGTATTGAAGTTTAAGGCAGATTTGAGGAGAGAATATTCATTTTCAGATTGTTATTTGCTTCCTACATGTGGAGCGACCTACCTTGGTGTAGGGTTTGAGGGTTTGGTGAACATATATTTGCATTTTCATTTCATAATCTGATTTGTCATATTTTATAAGGCCGGAATCTCCATTTTGGTGATTTTTGGAGAAGTTTAGCTATTTTTCCTAGCCCTCGGATTTGGCTAGTCTGCTGCTGATTTGAATAATTAATTCCAGCTGTGTAATTTGGTTTTCCATCCATCTTTTGATGTATTTGTGATGCATAAATATTTTTGTGGATAGAGTAATTGTTTTGTGGCATTATTCTTTGATTTGGATGGTGAAAAGTGGACTTGCATTCCATAAACAGTTCGCTGCCCTAGAATATTGCTAAATTCAGATTATTTTCAGTTGGCTGGTTTTAAAAATCAGATTTGGTTATTTGGTTTTGAGCTAATTTCCTTAATTTTCAGTTTTATCCCCAAAAGGGATATTTCATGTATAGAAAGCACCTGGGAATTACTAAAAATAAAGGAGGGGTATCGATGTCATATTAGATCGACCAAGAGTTATTTGGGGATCTAGTGGTTAACATATAGTGAAAAATGATAATATAGGAGCATAAAGAACATAAGATATAAATGTTTAAAGAGAGCAGAGTATTAATGATATATAAACGAGGCATTGCTTACAATACAACATATCAAGAGGGGATAGTGAAGAAAGTGTTTGTGTTTGTGTTTATACCCACACCAGTTTAGCATTCCCACCCGCAGGGTGGGGTCGATATCGCTAGTTGTAGACAATAGACGATATATGTTACTCAGTGCGCAAGGGGAGTAGAATAGATCAAGTTCTCTTCTTGTGTACATGATCGGACGTGTAGAATCTAAAGTCAAGGGGTGATTCCCAAGACTGCGCTTGCCCCCGATCGGCACGAGCAAGGAACTCTTCTAGTTCGGGAAAAACTTTAGCATTGACACTAAAATTGGGAGTTTATACTTTGGAAAGTCAAAAGTCATCCATACTATAAGAATGTTGTTCCTTCCATAGATTCCGCAGTGTGAACACGGAAGAGAGCTTATGCATGCTTTTAGTATGTTTGTTTCTCATTGTCGACCCAACCCACCTAAATATTATCTTAGGCATTAAGTAGCACTTAGGATAACACCAATCAAAAAGTCCGAAAAAATTGTTCCGAACAACTTTGGCATAATGACAAAGTAAGAACAAATGGTCAATATTCTCGGAGTCTATTTGCAGGTGGGACAAATGGTGGGACCAACTCACACTTTCTTTTGTAAAAAATCTGCATTTAAAACTTTCCCCCGTAAAATCAGCCACATGAAAGTTTTTATTTTGAGGCCAATTGTGTGTCTCCCAAAGTTGGTGCTAATTCTTATTTCAAGGCTAAACTAGTTGACCAAGAACAATACAAGTATGTAGAGACCACTATAAATTCACCCAAGTTGGATGCTACTCATACCATTGTGTCAAGTTTTTTGGTGTATATAATCTGTTTATTCACTAGCTCCTTTAGTAGATTGTGAATTTGGGCGAGAATGTTAGCCTGTTTTCTTCTATAAATGGAGTTCTCTATTTAACTCCTTGTCGGTGTGGGCTTAGCGATAGTCCACAATCGTGACATATCCTTGACTTTGCATAGCCTCCTACATTTCAAGGAGACAGATTTGAAAGGGGTTGTCCTCCATTCTAGATGTCTTCCAAAAGAGGCACATTCGAACATTACATGTTTTTCATGTGACACTCCTTTTCGAAAAAGATTACCTTTCCGGATGGGTCTAGCAATAATCGAAAGAAGAGGTTTCCACTTTGGTTCGACCAATCAAACTTCACCATGAGAGAGTAAATACTTGTGGTGAATGATGTACAAAGGAGAGTTCATTGATTGTTTGAATCTCCAAGCTATTTTTGTAACAAGGGATTCTTTAAACAACCACATAGTAACCAAGAAACTACGATACATAGATGAGGACCGCACCCCATTCCCATCCCCGTACCCACATTTGTTGGTGACTACATTTATAGACAAAATAGTCGTACCCTAATTCATTTATTCATGTACCCTGATTTGGATGGTGTCCTCATCCATGTCCCCATAACAATAAATATTTGTGGTGAATGATGGACCAAGGAGAGTTGGTTGATAGTTTGAATCTCCAAGCCACTTATAAAGCAAGCGCTTTGTTAAACAACCACATATTTCTAGCATAGTAACCAAGAAACTCTAGTATATGGACGAGGACCGCATCCCGTTCTTGTCCCCATACCCACATTTTTAGGTGACTACATTTATATACAATATAGTCATACCCTAATTCATTTACTCACATACCCTTATTTGGATGGCGTCTTTGTCCCCATAACGGGGCTTGTACCTCCATATCTCCCCGGTAAATATGATTTTTAACATTGAGTCCTCCATCTTTTGGTCGGTTGACTATTACCCAATCAACCAATGGATGCTTGAAAAAATCACTTGTCCACTACCATAAGAATTTTCTTCGAATAGACATTAATTCCACTTCAACTTGGTTGAGAATTAAAAGACAAATAAGCAAGTACACAGGAATCAAATTTTTACTAGTTGGAATCGGACTTGGACCAGCCGAGGGTCCAACTCGACTCGGATTGGACTTGGACTGGTTTAACATTTACAAAGCGGTTTATGGCTTTTCGATTTGAACTGGTCGAACCAGCCAGTACCAAATCCGGTTCAGCCATTTTTTTAAACATTAACAAGTATCATTTGTAATACAACCCAAATTAACTAAATTCTACTTGCAAGTGTTATTTGGTCCAGTTGGCATGTTTGACTTTCATCCAATTTGTAGTGTACTCCCATACAGCCTTTGTATATTTCCAGTGAAAAGGAAGGTCAAGACAAATTAATGGCAGTTTGCCTTTCTTGAATCCCAAAATTCTAAGGATCTCTCACCTACAATGTGCCAGGATGTTCACAAAAACAAGGGATTTACCTTTGCTGATTTGCTGACCCAAGGCGAGCTAGTACTGTACAGGGATAGTATCAAATTGCTGAATTTCATCAAGTATAAAAAAATTTGACAAACAAATAATAATGATGGATGGCAAATATACAAATGTGATAATTACAATATATAAGTTACAAAACTTGCATTGGAAGGTTTGTAACTGCAATTCATTTTTGTTATATAACATTTTAATTATTAGGAAACTAACACCTTATAACTTGCATCCAAGTGATTCCATTCACAAATTTCTTGTTCTCTATCTTTTAATGTCTTGGTGAATGCTTGTTTTGATAGATCATATAATTGTGCACTGGTTTGTCCACAATAGCTTCAGCTGAGATCGAATGGATTTTATAAGCACATTTCCGTTTGTGCTTTCTAGTACTTTGGATGTAGTAGTCGGAAGGTCATGACACATCTCAGGTATTCAAAGTAGTTTTGTACATTCACATAAGCAAGGTAAGAGTTGGTACATGTTGCATCTGGCACAATCTAAGTTTTTGCATCTTCTCGTGAGCAAAGCACATTTAGTTGAAGTAAAATACCAGCAATATCAGCCACAGTACTAAGATAGTCTTCAAGATCTTCACCATTGGATCGAAATAACTAAGATTTGTACTACCAAGGATTAAATAAACATTGATTTATAAAGCCAAAATGGGATAGAAGATAAGGCTCGCCAACATTTCAATGGTGATACAAATTGAATTGCTTGATGATTTAGGCACGGTGTCAATAATTTTACATCACAATGATTTAAAGAGCTAAAATGGGATAGAAGCACGATGACTTTAAATACTCAAAAATAAATAACTTATACTATTTTCACATGATAACAATTGTATTGAAAGAGATTTTTGGCCATGCATATGGATCCATTGGAAACATAATTGATGTGGTCCCATGAAGTTACATCCTTCAAACACAAACTATTGACGTAAAAGTGAAACCAAAATCTATCTTTCATAGAAATATCTCTTTAACAGGAACAATGATGATACTATTGCAAAGCTGTCGTTCTTATCCTTATCTTGATGCCAAGAAATCTTGTTGGACATGTGAGATCCCTCACAACAGTAAACTTATGAGTTACTTCTCATAAAGGAGACTCGGAATAGCATAGTGTATATAACAGTGTTGTCAGATACACCACCCCCACTGCTAGGACATGCGTATCTATGTTTCGGATACGGATACAGATTGGGCGCATCTCGGATACCGTACCCAGCCGTATCCAAATATGAACCCGTAATTGTGTTGTATCAGATACAACTAGATATCGTAAGCAAGGCAACCATAGGCGTATCTAATTTAAAAGTTTTAAAAAATAAACAAAAAAAAACCTTCAAAAGGCTAAAAAGATGCTAAAAACTGCAAATGATCTTCTATAATGCATTTTAGCAGCAACAATTGAGGACATGGAGGTGAGAGTGTCTATTGGCTCTTTTACTTTAAGTTTTCACATAGGCTTTTGATCAACATGCAATTCTTTTGATCTATTTCTTTTGGTCTACTCTACTTCTTTTCTTTCATTTCATCTATTTTCTGCCGGTCTACACAACCTGCAATTTCTTTCAATCCATTGAATACCGAACTTCCTACCTTCCCATGCGCTAGAAGTGTGCAATTTGCGTGTATTATTAATCTAATGAATAAGTTCATTTATAATTTTAAATTGGTAATTATTATTAATACATCATTAATTTAGAATTTAGAATATTATAATATTTTAAATATTATATATAATGCTATATCCAACTGTATCCATATCAGGGGCGTTAAAAACTAATCGTATCTGTATTTGATATTGTATTCGTAGGACCATATCCACATCCGTATCCATATCCATGCAACTCTCACATATAAAGAAGCTATGCACTACATGATGAAAACTTTGAATACCAAAGAAAGGACTGAGGGCCAAAAGAGCCATGTAACATTTTTCAATGGAATCAATGTCGATGTGAAAGCTATGCATTGTACATCATAAATCTTGATACCAAGAAAAGGAAGAGAAACTAAAAGATAACAATGCATAGAATTTTACAGATGTCCCAAAGCACGTGCAAGACATGGAAACCAGAATCAAGAAAATGTAGCAAAAGAAAATAGATGAAGATTCCTGTTGGTCCGGTAAGGGAAGCAAGGAAAAATTCAAGTGTAAAAGATAATTGAGCAATATCAACACAAGTACTAATGTGCATATAATTTATATTTGAAAAAACTTGGATACATAAAATTTAAAACACAGGCCATAAAAGTTGTCAGTCATCTCATCTCCACAAATGGAAATTCTCCAGGTGTGACCAAACCTGGTTAAGAAACATAAGAAATCTATCCACAATTCTTAAAAGAAATAGGATGTTTCACATTAGGTTATATATCTGTGAGAAAAATGCTTTCCATTTGAGCCCCACACCTATGCATTATTCAGCAGAGCTGCAAAACAAAGGAATGCAAGAGCACACCTGACTGCTAGAATCCTTAATGGTTCTTTAATTTTGCAGAAAACACACATGATGAAACTATCAGGTGACATCTTGTTGCAACCAAATGAGGATTCTTGTTAGTCATTGGACTGCGATTCATGCATTCAACTGCAGCAATACACAAGCTTCTTCTACAAAGCCTTTTACGAAGTTCTTCTTGGAGCTTGAATGTGCCTTATTT
Source organism: Taxus wallichiana var. yunnanensis (assembly GCA_018340775.1). NCBI lineage: Eukaryota > Viridiplantae > Streptophyta > Pinopsida > Cupressales > Taxaceae > Taxus > Taxus wallichiana. Next base: position 178,931,683 of record CM031238.1, on the reverse strand, counting down.
CCTCTACTAATAACTCCTGTATTTCAAACTGATTTCTAAAATGCTTCTTTAATTTTGCAGAAAACATGCATAGCTTTCAGCAGACATCTTGCTGGCACCAAATAAGGTTGCTTGTCAGTCACTGAACTGTGCGCCAGGCGTTCAACCACAGCAATAAACAACCTTCTTCTATAAAGCCATTTTCGTAGTTCTTCTTGAAGCTTGAAAATGCCTTGTTTCCTCTACTAATAACTCCTGTATTTCAACCTGCTTTCTAAAATCAGCTACTGGTAATCATTTCAATCCAATTGACCTGACTCTTTTTAATTCGGTTAATACTGATCATATCATGCCAATAAAGTCTGATTTTATAGTAAATATATAACACACCTCATTGTCCAAGGTCTTCCAGGAAATCAATGTCTAGTAATTCTTGCATCTCGTGTTTCTACAAATCCACCATGCCACGACAAAAACATTGCTCCTTCTACATGGAGATGGAAAATATTACCCCTTCCACAACAAAAACGTCGCTACTTCTACATGGAGATGGAAAATATTACCCTGGAGATTTTCATGGATCACTGTTCAAACTTCAATTGATTCTCTTCTCTAACAAGATCTGGAATGCCCACATTTTGTGCCTCATAAAAGATAACAAAAATTGTGCATCCATACCAGCAGTTGCAAGTTTACTTATAAGCTGCCTTCCCAGACAAGTTTATCTTCAACAAAGATCATGTAGTTTCAAAGACATAGACATCTAGGTTCCATCAGCTTAAATTAGTTAAAAAGATAATCCTAAATGCTAGGATTTATCTCTTTGTATATTCTATAGTAATAATATAATATTGTACTAATTCTCAACTATAAGGGATTTAAAAATGTCATATTAGTTGGGAGTTATGAGTCAGTTGTGGACAGGCAGATGATTAAAACCTACTGCATAGTAAATATATGCCCATGTCCATACAGTAGCTTTTAGTAAGCAGACGGATGTAATATTTATAGGGCATCAATACATTTTGCCATTATAATATTTGTCTCTGATATTTCTATATTCTATCGGTTAGCACTTTGACATTATCATTGCAATTGATTCTCAACACCACAGAGGTTTACCAATGGAAATATTTAACAAACCTGCTTTAACTGATTGGCAGTTACCTTCACCTTAATCTCCTATCACATGAGACCCAGTCCCCATCAATCAGAATATAAATACTTTGAATTTTAATAAACTCCTTTGACAGGAATTTCTAAATTTCTTTAGATGTACTATAAGGTAACCTGCATCAGTCAAGTATTGCCCGATAAGAGGCTAAATGAGTTCGAGTGAGAATCCCTTCTGCATCTCACAAGGCAGTCACAATATTTTGATCAAAATTGGAGCAAACTTAAAATTTTATTGGAATGTGAAATCACATAAAACCAAGAAAACATCTGATGGTATAAAAACTGGTGAATTCCAAGATATACTGTTCAAGTTTGACTGTTCATTTTAGGGGAAACTTTTATTTCTTATTGATCTAGCATAGCTTTTAACTAAGTAGTAAAAACATAGAATATTATAATCATTTTTTAACTCCACAAATCAACTGATCTGATATCAGAAAGGTTGAACGATATGCTTATCCAATTCAGACCATTTTTGCAAATCTGAACTTGCAAATTTAGATTCTCCTGGACTTTTTGCATTATGGCTTATATCAAGATTACCATCTCATTGAGATTGCTTCTACTAAATATTTCAAATGTTAGCCTTCATGGAGGGTGTCACCAATTCACTGTCTCAGTGAGATTGGTTCCTTTAATTGGTTCAAATGTCAGATTTCTTCGGCATAGCTTTTTCAGATGGGAAGCATGGAAGTGTCATCTATACAAATAGCCTCCATTACTAAGAAACAGAGATAACAGCATCAGCATTTTCCACTTTACTTACTTGCATTGCTTGTAGGCTTGATTTTCCAGGGTATATTGAAAGTAATGGTATTTGCCACAACATGAAAGGACTTCCAGAAGAATGTTTTGCATAGCTATCTATGCCCAAACACATCACAAAAAACAATCAGAGGATATAGAGTTGCCGTCAACTGGTTTCCCCAGTTTGATATGTTCTTCACAGCCCCTAAGACTGAAAACTTGAACATTATATACAATGACACAACCGAATATGTTTCCATAAATTAATTTGCAAATTTAATATAGCAACTACCTAGATGCTTTATTGTATAACCCATAAAACTAGCAAAGATTGTCCCCAGCCTGAATTTTCGCAGCCTCCTCTCTAGTATACATTTTCTTAAGGGCCCTCATGCAGCCCTTCTTTGTCTCCTTATCGTCAATAGGATTTATATTCCCAAGACTTTCCACAAACCATTAAAGATTAACTGCATATGCTGCCATGTGTAGTGAGGAATTAAACTTCTCCCACGTCCTTTGAAAAATGGGCTGAATTTGCACATCATAGAATGCCAAGGTGGAGTCTCTTGATTTGCAGCCATTGCCGAACCAAAGTATATTATCAATGGTCTTGTATATCTTCGACTGCTAGACTGCACAGAAACGCCCTAGACCCCCTCGTACCAGGCTGGGTACGTTTTGGGTACGGGTACGCCCTGGGTACGCTGTGGGTACGTACCCACAGGCCCTGGGTATGCCAGGGTACGGAAATCCGTACCCAAGACGTACCCAGGGCCTGTGGGTACGTACCCACAGAGTACCCACAGTTTTTTTCATTTTTTAAGTGCAAAAAAAAAAATAAAAAGAGTACCCAGAGAGTACCCACTGTTTTTTCTTTTTTTAAAGTGCAAAAAAATAAATAAAGCATGAGGACTTTGATTGGAATTAAACTTTGGAAAGTTCGTGTGAGATTCAATATTGCCAATAGGCTCTGAAGGGTCGAGAGAGATGGAAAGGACTTCATTTGGTTGACTTACTATTTGGGGGCTTTCTTGTTGCTCCTCATGGGTCCTTTATTCTTCAGTCAATTTGGAAGGCATGGGAACAAGTGAAGCACTTGGTGGTTGGGCAGTCTATCTTCTCTTCATTTGACATTAGGTGCCAAGCCTACAAATCGATTTCGTCGAATCAGAAATATAATGACAAGATCCTTGCCTTGACAAGAGGTTGTTCTGCCCTCCTTCGGTTTGAGAAAGGAATCAAAATATTTCATGACTTCAAATGTTTTTTTAATGTTCAATGATACGTCTAACTCAAGCTTAAGGCATTAATAATGAATTATCAAATCTATAATACAGTCTATGTTATTAACTATTATGTTTTGAACATTATGAATCAATACAAACTCAAGTCTCAATTCTCAAAGTATTGGAAATTTGTTTTCATGTTCTATGAATGATTTTAAGTTGTATGAGTATTAAATTTCAATAAGTATGCAAATGTTTCTTTAAATTTATAATTTTATATGCATATATATAATATAATATATATATATATATATATATAACGTACCCAAAAGCGTACCATACCCGAGATTTTTAAAATTTGCCGTTTCAGCATACCGAAACCGTACCCGTACCCGTATCCGTGCAGTCTAGTCTCCGAGAGGATAGGATATTTTCAGTCGCCATGTGTAATGATGACAAAATAAGGGATCCAAAGGACACAATGTACTTCACATCTACCAAAAACTCATCACAAACCACCACTTCCTTCACTCTCCTACCCTATTTTGTCTTGCAATTGAGTCCACTTTTGATTCATAATCGTAGCTGCAAGGGCTCTTATGACAAGCATCCTCTCCAATTATATGAAGTAAAAGGCAAATCTTGTCTCAACAAATTTGAGGAAGTCATTCCTCAAAAAAGACCAAAACAATGCCAATGAGGTGTGGTGATTGTATAAAACCATTTGCACCTCAAGTACTTGTAACCACTTGTTTTGCCCAATCAATTTGTATTGTTCATTGCATGCGCACATGAAGGGGTCAAATAGATGTGCCTATAGGAAGCCTCAATCAGCTTTCCTATTTCTCAAGACGCACAAGCTGCATATGTAACTACTTGTACAACACTAGCAAGGCCAACCTGGATAATATCCTTCAATATCTAAAACAGAAAATCAGCATCCTTGCATTTTTGGACAATCAACAACCCCAATGAAATAAGGGCATGCCTCACTTGTGACAATCACATTGATGAGTGGACAATGCCTAATACCCGTCCATTCATACAAGATTATATAGCACCCTATTTTCACCAAAAGATGTGCCAATAGGAAGCCTTAATCAACTTTCATATAGCCCTATGCAAATAAGTTGCATATGTAATTCCCTACACAACATTGGAAGGGCCAACCTCCTCGATAACATTGTGCAATATCTGAAATTGAAAATTAGCATACTTGTGCTTTTCAAAAAATACAATAGCCCTAAGGAAATAAGGATGTGCCTCACATGTAACAATGGCATTGATGGGTGGGAAATGTCTAATGTTTGCATCAACCAAAACACATGTCCGTGTTTGTGTGTAATTGCAACTTGTCAACATTGTTGCAAATGTTGAAGATGATCAATACATGCCATGAAGCATCACTAGAACTCCAACACTCCAAGAACATCAAGAGCGGAAGGTTTCAATCATCAGTCAGGGATTATATTGACCCCTTTTTGGACAGATGATGAAACCACCAGTTAAATCAGGCAATGGTTATGCAACCATCGTTTTGTAGAGAGCAAAGGTTTCACCTATGTGGAAGGAACAAGTAAAGTAACTACCCAAAATAATGAAATGCTAGATGCTAAGCATTTTCAAGATGCTTGGGGTTTCAAAGAGGCACTTTTTTGAGATTGTCAGACAGAGAACTTGAGAAAGGCTGAAAGAAATTTCCAACCGCCAGTTTGCAAGAAGCGGCAGTTTTGCCTTGCATGGAATGCAAAAGTGAAGTAACTGCCTAGAGTGATAAAGTGTCAAATGCTGAACATTTTCAAGATGCTTGGAAATTCAAAGAAGCACACTAGATTGACAAAAGAAGTCGGTGAAAATCCAAATTTTGAGAATTTGAGGAAGTTGGGGAACGTATCTTCAATTGGAAATAGGGAACAAGTATGAACAAGGGAGAGAGAAGCTAGCTAGGAGCTTGCTAAGGAGGCCTAACAAAGGCTAAGAGATGAACAGAGAGTGTATCAAGTCCAATTGTGGGACTGTATTGTATTGGTTTCATGTTTGTGTGTGTGTTTCAATAAGTAAGCCAAGAAAAACATTTCTCTGTAATCTTTGTAATTATGTCATAAATTAAATAATGTTTGAGTTTTAGATCCAAGTCCAAATGTACTATGTTCGAGTATGTATCCATTGGAGAATGTTGAGTTTAGGCTGCGGGCAAAGATTGTCATTCATTTGGTATCAGAGCAGGTTCTGTCCAACATAGGTGAGCGTGAGAGGCTCTAGTTGAGTACATTGCAGGCAGTAAAGGAGACATGCACTATTGAGGGTTGTGAGCAATAGAAATGGCACAAAAAGGAGTACCTCTTGGAAGAGAAGGAAGAGTACCCAAGGTTTCAGCTTTGAACAAGATGATTAGAGGAATCCAAGCTACTAGGGAGACTGCAAAACATAGAGGAGATGCAGCAGATGTGAGTGAAGATGAAGAAGATGCACTAGAAGTTCAGTGTGAAGAGTGGGTTGATGAACTAGAGGATAGATTCTTGAAAGCCACTGCCATATATTCCAAACCCTAACCTTAATTACTATCTACTTTAAAGGTTGTGGGAATAAAAATATCATCCTTACATAATTCTAGGACTCATTTCTGTATTATTAACTGTTCTCAAATTATCTTGATACTCATATTGCAATATCTTAACCAGATTAAACCCAGTTTTGATATTACAGTAAGAGACATCCTCTGTTGAATGAGATGAAAATCGAGGTGGTTGGATTTAACTATATTAGGGATTTGTATTTAAGAGAATTTTGACTTTAGGGATGCTTGGGCATTATGAAAGAGCCCAACAGACAGGAACATAACTCCATGGTTATATTTCTTTCTACAATATGGATTGTAGTTTAGAGGACAATGGTTGTGTGTACCTGAAGGAGCAATGAGGGAGAATAATCGAGGAAAAGAATAGTAGGGAACTAGCTGGTCATTTTGTTGCAGACAAAACATTCGTGCGCAATTGAGTTACAAATACTATTGGCCTAAGATGAACATAGATGTGACAAAATTTGTGCAAAGTTGTTGAGTTTGCCAACATTCCAAGGGTCAAAGTCAGAATGCAGGTTTGTATCAACCATTAACAATAGCGGAAAGGCAATGGAAAGACATAAGCATGGGTTTCATTCTTGAATTTCAAGAACACAAAAACGTAATGACTCATTATTTTTGTTGATAGACTTCCAAAGGTGGCACACTTCAAAGCATGCAAAAAGACTAGTGATGCCACAAACATCACCAATTTGTTTTTCAAAGAAGTAATGAGATTGCGTGGATTGCCCGAAAGTATAGTTTGGGATAAAAATACTAAAATTGTTGGTCACTTTCAGATAAATTTGTGGATAAGTTGGGCACAAGGTTGAGTTTTGGTTCATCCTATCATCTATAAATGGATAGAAAAACAGTAAGGAATAAAGGCCTTGGAAATTCATTGAGATGCTTGATAGGGAATAAGCCCAAACAGTAGGATACGATTCTAGCACAAGCTATGTTTGATTACATCTCAATCAATTGAGGTATAGCCAATATTCCATTTCAGTTTGTATACAGATGCAGCCATAGAGGTGTTGTCAAATTGAAAGATAAAGTCATTATGAATAGAAGTAGTGTTGTAGCAGAGGATTTCGCTGAGAATATGCATGACATACATCAACAAGAGAAGTTGGATTAAAAATCATGGGATACAAGAAACATGCTGATCTCAACCGTAGAGAACAAGAGTTTTAGGTTTGTAATGTCCCCCTTTTTGGGCCATTTCCTACAACGAAGAATGGAAGACCCTCAAACCAATAAGTTTGAGGATTGGATTCGAAATTGTCTTAGGATATCTATTTTCCATGTTGGTGGGCCCTCTTAGTTAAGTCAATGTGCACATAGGTTAGTCATATTTATTATTTAATTAAAATAATAAAGTGCACATAGTTCTAGTGTTATTTAATTAGAGTTTATATTTTCCCTCCAAAAGGGAAATTCGAATTTGGTACTCCTTGTCTATAAAAGGAGGTTATTGGAACATTGTAAGACATGCTATGTTATGATGAATTCGATTTGGACTCCATGCTTGGAGTAGGGATGTATGCCCACCATTGATGTTCTTGCTCTCTCATGTGTTGGAAATCTATTTGCAATCCATTTGTAGCTGGTTTTTGATATCAATTGAAGGATTCATTGGTGCCATTGCAAGTCGACTTTGGTGTATGTTTCATTCCAGCCCTAGCGACTTCTCATGGTGTTTTGTGGACTGTTTTTAGAGCATTATTTGATGTGAATCGATCAGTTGGTTGCATGATATTGTGCTTTATGAACTGTTTTTGAAGAATATCTGGTGTTCTACGATCATTCTGCCCTAGCTGAAGCAAACCGATTTGGTATTCAAATTATTTGTTTAGAATATTGTTTGCTTTGATGGATCTAGGGTTAGCGAATCCACTCTTGCATTAATGAAGGCTGTAGCAACTTGTTTTGATGCAATGTTTTATTGAATATCCCCTCCAATCCTCAGCGAGGGTATGCTTATTCTGGCGACTGGTTTGGTGGCTGATTTGTATGCAAAATAAATATATTGGCCACGATTTTCCCTCATCTCTGTTGGCTGCTTAATCATGTGCTTAGCAACTTGATTTAATGCATGATTTATGGTGTTTGAGTCCCTTCATGGCAGCGAATTATAGTTCAAATGTATGTCTTCCTGTGACTGAAATATTCCAGTGTTGGCGACCTTGTTTGAAACTCATATTTGCGTGAAGAATATATATTTTGGGGCAGCGAATCTTATTTGCCTGAATGTCCTCTTGTGGCTGGTCTCTACCATGCATGGCGAACTGTATTTTGCATGTTATTAAGGTGTTCTGAAGGTCTTTGTAACAGCGAACTATATGAGGAAGATAATCTGAGTTTTATGCATGTTTTAACCCTCATTTGGCAGCGACTTCTATTTATTTGCATACTCAGCTTAGTGGCAAATTTATTAATGGTGTTTAGAATCCCTCTGGCAGCGATCTATAGATAAATATTTGGATCAGATCTTACATATGCATTTAGAGCAGGTTCAGCGATTTATAAGAGAGGATTGACTTGCATTTTCCATCACTCACCTAGCAGCGACTGGTATTGATAATTCAAGGTCTGATTGTAGAGCATGGTTTGTGTTGTTTGAAGTATTAGATAACTTCCAGGTGCAGTGATCAGTGTTGGAGCTTACAGCAGCAGTTGTGGAAGATTTTGTTGGTAGTTTGTGAAGGGTATGTGTGAATCTAATCACTGTTATCCCATTATCAGTTTGCACTATTTATTTCATAGCATAAGGGGCTAGTTTTGATTGAGTTGGAAGTAGAACGTTGCCATTCGAATCAGCTGGGTTTGTTCACTATTTGCATGGGCTCATTGAGGGGTTTATTGAAGGTTCAAGTACTATTGGCTGGGTTTTATCATTTGCAGTTGTGTTCTAACCATCTTGGGTGTTGAATTCTACTTGTCGGTTGTCATTCCCCATTGATCCTGTGAAAGGGGATATTACAAGGTTGGAGATATGGATTTGGCTCAATTGAGAAAATAATGGTTTCCAAAAGGTACATATAACAACCTCAAGTGGATGAAGATTGGAGCTATGTAAAATTCTAAGCAAGTTTGTTGTGAATGCCTATGAGATAGAGTTACCAAACGGGATTGATATCTTGCCAATCTTCAATGTAGCAAATTTGGACCCTTAACACAAGGGAGAAGCAAGTATTGAGGATGTAAGTTCAGATTCTTCAATTGCGGATTGGAAGCAGCAGTACGTAAGAAGGTAAGAGAAGAGATGGAGATCGATTCTAGAATCATCAAAAGAACCAGATGCAGTGAGAATAAAGAGTAGTTGGTCAAATGGAAGGATAAAGTAGTTGAAGACAACTTGGATGAGTGCATTGGAAAACCATGGGAATTTTTTTGCAAAGTTCACAAGCAAGAGCTCATGGATCATTTTACTTACCTAGGGTGTATAATGCAAGAGGAATTGAGCAAATGAGCAATCTTGCATCAACCAAAAACATATGTCAACATTTGTGTGTGTGTTTTATGACTTGTCAACATTGCTTTGCAATGTCAAAAATAATCAAAACATGCCATTAAGCATCTCCAAAGCTCCAACACTCTGAAAAGATCAAGAGCAAAAGGTTTCAGTCATCAATCAGAGATCAAATTGACCCTTTGTAAACAGATGACAAAACTGCCGCTTAAATATGTGGTGGTTACGCAACTACCACTATGATTATGAAACCACCACTCTCTAGTAATCGGCAGTTATGAAATTGCCATGACGGTTTCGCAACCGCCCATCTAGAGAAAATAGCAATTTTGCTGCCGTGGAAGCCAAAAAGTAACGTAATTCCCAAAATGACGAAATCTTAGATGCTGAGCATTTTGAAGATGCTTGGGAGTTCAAAAAAGGCACTCCATATTGTTAGAAGAAGTCAAGAAAGATCTGAATTCTAATAGTTTGGGGAAGTTGGGAAAGTAGCTTCAATTTGGGAAAATGCAGGGGCAAATGTGAGCAAGGGAGAAAGAAGCTAGCAAGGAGCTTGCTAAGAAGAGCCTGAGAAAGGATGAGAGTTGAACAAAGTGTGCATCAAGTCCAATTGACGGACTGTGTTGTATTGGTTTCATCTTCATGTGTGTTTCAATACGCAAGCCAAGCAAAGCATTTGTGCATGCAATCTGTGTAACTATTATGAATTCGATAAAGTTTGAGTTTTGGTCCAAAATCTGAGCATAGTGTCTTCAAGCATATGTCCATTGGACAATGTTGAATTTAGGATGCAAGGAAAGGCTACCATTCATTTGGCCCACTCTTATCTGTCCCATATTTGTCTCCTCCATCAAAAAATTAAATATTGAGTAATTACTATCTAGAATGTAGGTTCTCAATTTCGTTTCTCCTAGAGGCACATAAGATTGATTAACTTTACATGCCTTATGAAATTCCTCTTTGTAATAAGGAGACCAAGCAACATGAAATAAGATACCATTGGCAAAGAAGAGTAATCCAATTGAGTCATCTACTTCTTTGGCGTACTTGTACATTATACAAATTTTCAACTAGGTTCGAACACAAGCCTTCCTTTTTCTTTTGGGTGAACCTTCTCCCAACTCAACATGAATATTCGAACCCTATGAAATATCCCTGTAGGGATATCACTTAAAATCCACAAAACATATGAAGATTTGCAGCAAATGAAAATTCTGATTTTTCTGGAATTAAACCAGCTAGGGCAGCAAAATGAAATTTAATGATAACTTGCAAACTATTTATCCAAAACCCACGAAATTTTATAGAGAGCTTGCTACAATGATAACAAAGACTAGAAAAATATTTTTGGATTTTTCTGAATAATATATGACTGCCAGTAATTTTTAGAAAGCCCTAAACTGTTGGAAAACTTCAAAAATTCATAACTATGTGAATACAATTGATAAAAATATGATTTTCTAGAAATAACATCTACTAAATATATAGAAATGATCCCAACCTCCAGATCTGAAAATGGACACCTAGAAACCCTAAAAACATTGTTGCAAATCAAGAACTGAGTAGATAAAACCCTAGAAAATAGTTGTTCCAAATCTAAATTGAAACCCTTGATGAAAAATGGTTGTCCTCTTACTCTGAATCTGAATTTCTGATTACTCTCCAAATCTGATCCAAAAATCTGAATAAAACTCCAAAATAGCAAACTAGGGAGGATCTTTCACCACCAAAGAGTGCTCTGCTAGCTAGGTGTGGATCTTTCACCACCGAAGCTAGGGTTCCTATGGGATCTTACTCCACAAGCAAAGAAAGTGCAAACAGCAATTGCTCCAATATCAAAATAGGTGAGTGTATGAATGAATGCCTATTCTCCCCAAGCGCTTTTATAACTTCTTATTGCAACAAAAGGCCCAAAAGAACCCTAATCGCCCCATTGGGTCTTTTCTTTAATTAATTAAAATAACTTAAGTCACTTTATTCCCCACATGCCAAAAGTGCACTTAAGTCACCTCCCAAAAAGAATTAGAATAATAAAGTACCATATATTCACCCATCACTTAAGTCATCGACAAAATATAACATAAAGTACCTTAGGGGAGCATCATGCAACCTTATTTCACTTAAGTCACCTCAAAGTACGTGTCCAACGTCAAAACATAATATATAAGTGAAATGAAGGTGCAAACCATACCCAATAACCATCAACATCACTAGCCCCTTGGGCATGACCAAGGCTAAGATAGATGAAAGGCCTTCTAGGCCCCCTGCCCGGAAATGAGGACATTACACCCTAGGAGATGGAAAAGCAATGTTAGAAGCATGTCTAGAAGAAATCCTAAAAGGGGCGGGGTACTAGATGCAACGCGGTAATAATGGTCCCCCTCAACCAACCTCTGCATTTCAGTCCTCATCATGTGAAATATTTTCAGAACTAACCCCACGACTTGGTATGTGCAACAAGTATGCAACAGCCCTAGTGATGCTCCCCTTCTAATTATCGTCTCAAATACCGCCTCCCAAAATTTCTAGGCTTGTTCGTGTTAACAACAATCAAAAAAATGAAATAAGGGTTTGTTTAGTTTGAATAGCCTTTCTTGCAGTATATGGCTTCAATGGTAGTGATGGTCAAAATAATAGGGTGGCACTCCTAATTGCACTTTTTGTTTGTGTTTAAGTGTCGTCTTCCCCTGTCCCACTTTTATTCACTATTACTCTCAAGTACATCTCCTTGTCGTTGTTAAAACTAATGTTGTATATTACTAAAAAAGAAGCCTAAACAAAACAGAAAAAAATAAAATGCTTCTTTTTTCTCAAAAGCATAAAAAAAAGTAAAAATGAATGGTGAAGGAAACCATCTCATGGACTCCGCTCCCAAATGTACGAAAATTCCTCCTCTCATATGTAAGTTTATCCACTTGCCCTCAAGTTTCTTCCCTCTTCTTAGTTCTCATCTTTTCTTCTTTCACGCAATGATTACAATCATTGATTTTCAGATTTAGGGGCTCGTGGGTGTATTAGGGTGGGCACCATTGGCGGGCACTTGACCCATTATTTTTAATTTGGGAATGGCCCTCTAACATCTCAAGAACGCCATGTTGTCCCTAAAATGCAATAAAATAAATGCCCCCAAAGAGCTCTAATAGCCACTAAAGCATCCAGAGGATGAAAAGGAGAGAGGGTAAAAGGGGGCACGCGAGGAATGTTTCCTCCACATTTCCACATCACCAAAACAACAAGAAATATTTTCTCTTCCTTGAGTGCAAGGGACGCATTCCCATGGAACAATGATTTCAACACCTTTCACCTCTATCACTCTTCTACTTTTTCCAATTTGGGGATGATAGTTGGTAACTAATTCCACATTTTCGTTTCCTTTTATTACCTCCATCTCCTCCATCTTTTGCATTTCCCCTCCAACACGTACTAAGCATGCCCTCGAGACATAATATCCCTTTATGTCCCGTTGTTAGTACCATTGATTCCACGACCTATGTTGTAGCAAAACAACTGAGACCCGAGCTTATCATACACAATCCTACATCAAAGATTGAGATTTGATAGTAAAATTCAGAACATCCAATTTGATGATAATGATCTCCTTGTTGATTTCAAGTAGTCTTGCTTTTTAACCAAAACACATGATGAAGCCATCAAAGTCATATTCAAAATAATCAATCCAAACATTGCTGAAATTTTTAGAGAATGCCAAGACTCTATCTTTTCTAGTTTCAAAAGAGAATTCTACAAATAAACAAGAAGAGGCAGCCATGGGTTCTATACTCTACAATGTTTTAAAAATCGGAACCGGACTCGGAACCGGTCGAGGGTTGGACCGGACCGGTTCAAACTCTATGAACCGGTTTACTAAAAAACACATAAAAATTACATTTTTAAAGAAAGAAATATATTTGAAAAATTAGAAACCATGATGCCAACAATTACACACAAAATACGCAAAGTTTGCTCATGTATATAGTGATAGTTGGAATACTCGCACTCGGCAAATACTCGGCAGACCCCAAAAAAAAAACTCGGCAATATTCGGCCAATACTCGGCAACTTAAAAAATACTCAAATTTCTTTAAAAAAACATAAATTTGCAGCCAAAACCATGTATTTGCAGCGTTTTCTTTCATTGCTATTAATGCTTTCTTTTTGTTGGGACCTTTACGATAGCCTTCAGTCTTGTGTCTGAGGATGCGCAAATTGGAGTTTAAACACAAAAAGACTCTTAAAATAGCAAAAAAAAAAAACTATGCATCTCATGATAACTTGATATGTGAAGTCAACATTTGAATAAGCAGGTCGCGACCAAGTTGGTAGGTGGGACGATTAGTCCGAGCACGGGAGAATACTCGCCGAGTTTTGGAAAGCTATCCAAAGTAATTTTAATCACTAATCATCTACAAGAATCAAAGCTCATGATTCTTTGGAAGATTGCAAGAAGTTGATTCTTCCAAAAAAAATAAATTTTATGAGCCAAAACCATAAGAGCGTTTTCTTTCAATATTAATGCTTTCTTTTGTCAACCTTTACGTAGAGCATACTTGTGTCGAGGATGCGCAAATTGGAGTTTAAACACAAAAAGACTCTTAAAATAGAAAAAAAAACTATGCATCGTTGATAACTTGATATGTGAAGTCAACATTTGCACATGCGACCAAGTTTTTAGGTGGGGCGATTACATCTTCGAGCACGGGAGAATACTCGCCGAGTTTTGGAAAATCCAAAGCACTAATTTTATTCAAAGCTCATGATTCTTCTGTTTTTTTGGTCCAAAAATCCAAAAATAGATTTTATGAAACTAAGAAAAATATTGCCATCAATGCGTAGAGCTCGAAAATATGCACTTTTAGGAAAACGACACCTAAAGCGGAGCTGAACGAATGAAAGTTATGGCACATGCAAGTTTTGTTGCTACATCTTCCCTGACCCTTTCCAAAAATCGCAAATTTTATTCTCGGTTACTTTTTTCACCAAAAATCCAAAAAGGAAAGAAATGCCGAATCTTGCCGGTTTAGGATGAAACTAGCAAGTTTTAGCCCAAACCGGCGGTTGCCGAACCGGTTTAAACCGCCGAACCGAAACTAAGCGTTCGTGCTTTAAAATGTTAAACCGGTCAAACCGGCCGGTTCCGTTCGGTTTGACCGGTTTTAAAACATCTTGATACTCTACCCTATGATTGAAAACCTATTCGTGGAATACTTTCAAGTCCATAGTTGAGATACTCGCCAGAATCTTTAATGCCCCTTTTCCGGGCTGAAACTGAAAACCAAAGAACTTGCACAATCCAAATAGTAAACTGAAGCAAACTGAAATTAAATTCCAAACCCTAGCAGCAGGCTGTAAATATATTTATTTTATGATAGAAATCAGCCACAAACTTGTTGGAAATAATTTAGAAACCCTTCAAAATAATATTCTTCAAATCTGGAAATGATTGCAAGAGAAAAGCACCGGAAAATATATCTTTTTACCAATTTAATATCAACTGAAATTAATTAATTAACAGCAATGAATACCCTTACAAATATGGTTGGAAATGAAGGTTTCCAAGCCCCAAAATGAAATACAAATGAATATTCCCGCTACTAAAAATAGGAGAAACACAATGATGGCTGAATTTGAAGTTGTCGTGCCAAAGAAGACTCCAAATTCCACCTTAGGGTAAGTCGCCACCCTTGGAAAAGGCTGAAAATGTATTAAAATTGAATACAAACTCCTTATGTGATCACCCTTTTGCAAGCTTGAGGGGTTTCATCCTCAAACCAGCCCACTATTGAGAGGTTTCGTTCTCAATAGGTCTTCCAAGAGGGTTTTCGTCCTCAATGGATGAGAGAGAAAGCAAACATGCTCCCAACTCCAAGAGAATAAATTCCAAAAGCAAGCATAATCTCTTCCAAGCAAAGAAACCCCTTTAAATAGTTAGAGGTGGCACCCATAAAACCAATTAAAACCTTCTCAAGAAGACCAACCTCTTTTGGGACATAATAGTTCTTTTTCTTCTATTTTATATTTGGTGTTTTCTCCTTTAACCAGCCAACCTGACCATACTTAGAAAATTACTAAAAAGAATGCAAAGCTCATAAAAACAGCTGAAAAACATGACATTAACTTCCCTTGCTCTGAAATATCCCTTGTTGGGATTTTACAAAAAATTGACAAAATACAGAAATTTGCAGCAAATACTAAATCTGATTTTTTTCTGATTTTTGCAAAAATAGGGCAGCGAACAATAAAAATATGATATCTTGAAAAATACTTGCCCAAAACACTTCAAATTTCACCGGAAGCTGGAAAAAATAATAACTAACAATAATAAACTGTTTTTGTATTTTTTATAACATAGGAAACTGCCAGGAATTTTTTTATAAGCTCTGAAAATGATAGAATGCCGGAAAATTCATATCTTTTCGACTACCAAACATAAAAAGCTGAAATTCTGGAAATAACTTATGAAAAATATGAGAAAAACAGGCCAACCTTCAGATCTGGAAAATTCCACCCGAAACCCTAAATTTTAGGGCCTGCAATTCTTCAACCAGGTCGTTTTTGCTTAGGAATGGCTGAAACCCTCAACAAACCCTGCCGTTTCGTCAAAGAACCTCTCCTTAGCTGCCACAACGAATTTCGCTTCAAACGGAGAAAAACCCAGAAAGTTATCGTGATTTTCCCGAAACTGCCCTTGGAAAACCCTGCCTGAAGATGACTGCAAATCAGATCTGAAAAGGTGCAAGAGCCTAGCAAACTAGGGTGGATCTTTCACCACCGAAGAGTGCCCTTCTAGCTAGGAGTGGATCTCTCACCACCGAAGCTAGGGATCTTGTGGGATTCACTCCACAAGCGGAACAAGCAAACAGCAGTTGCTCACTATCAAGTATCACCAAAGAAAATATGTATGCAAGAATGATTTCCAACTCCACCCTCCACCTCCTTATATAGCTTTTTATGAGCCCAACGAAGAAATATAACATTTAATGCAATACATATCCCCCCAAGTCGCCAAAAAGGGACTTTAAGTGGCCCCAACGAAGAAACATAACATTAAATGCCAAAAGTGTCCACTTAAGTGATCCCAACGACAAAATAAAACACAAAGGGCCCATTAGATCCTCCCAACGCCCAAAATATAACAAAAACATAGTAGGAAATCAGACAACCATCCCCAATAACCTCCAAAGTCGTTAGCCCCTTGGGAATGACCAAGGCTAAGACCAAAATATGGCCGTTAGGCCAACTGCTCGGAATTGGGGACATTACATGCTCATTCCCCTTTTTGCCCACGAGAAGTGGAATGGGCTCAAGGTCTTCAAAGAGAACTAACATTGAGAAGAGGGCATTATAAGTACTCGGTGAATTCACTAGTACTCAATTTTTCTAGAACAAGTATTTCTTTGCCAAAACTTGCGAGTCCTATAGAGTCCAGTTTGGCAATTTTTTTCACAAGATTTGCTAGTGGTTTCACACCATTCACGAGATTTTTCTTAGTATTCGCGGGTTTTGTTGCAAGTTATCAGCTAGCTATTGTCTTCACATGATGATGCGATTTTGTACAACTTGTTTGCATTCAAACCTAATATAAAACACTTCCCCAACATTTTACATACTCATTTGATACATTTTGTAATCGTATTTGTATAAAAATAATGTTTTTTAAGACATTTAACTATTTTCTAAGTTGTGGAGTAGGAAAAATTTTGGTCTACCAAGTCGAGTCCAAGTATGAGAACTATGCTTTGAACAAAAAGCTTGCCCACTCAAACCTAGATATTGGTACCATTTTCTTGATATCACCTATTTTATTTTGCCTCATGATAGAATAAAATTTCAACAAGTTCTTGAATCACTTGAACAACATTTTAGATCATATACAATACACTATGGAAGTTGAAAAAGACAATTCCTTGCCTTTTCTTGATGTCCTTGTAACCA
This sequence comes from Taxus wallichiana var. yunnanensis, assembly GCA_018340775.1. Lineage (NCBI taxonomy): Eukaryota > Viridiplantae > Streptophyta > Pinopsida > Cupressales > Taxaceae > Taxus > Taxus wallichiana. The sequence continues at coordinate 178,914,588 of CM031238.1, read as the reverse complement.
AAAAAACTAATGGTGCTTTAGCTCACCAAGTATATAGAATGAAACTCACACTAACAAATGCCTTTGTGCTAATTCCCGCCACCACCTTGCTCAAAAAGCTATTGTGTTTGATACCCTAACAACTCAAATCATCTACATATTTGACAATGATGATCTTGACCAAGAAAAAACTCCACTTATCAAAATCTTCAAAAGCAATAGTTACTCAAATAAGCAAATCAAAAACTCATTCAAAAAATCCATAAAGAATAATCACAACCAAACAAGCTGTCTAAATATCTCACTCCGTATAACTCCCTTTCCTTCTTCAAAGGCATTACTAATATAATTTCTAAAAACACATTCAAGAAAACAAATTCAGGAATATTTTCACCCCTCCTTGAAACATTCAAAATTCCTTAAATCCTATCAAAGATAAACACGGTCCTCTTCAACATCAAGGCGTGTATGAGTCCCTTGTTCATGTGGAACCAAGTACATAGGTCAAACAGGTAGATCCATATCCACTGGACTTAAAGAACACAGATCTGATGTAAACGATGACCGCATTAATAAAACAGCTTTATCAGAACCCTCATATGACACCATCAAATTGGTTCAACATAACTAAAGTCCGTTCAAAAACTAAACTTCACTACAATAGATAAGTTGGAGAAGCACTAGACATTGAATTTAATCCTAAAAACATAAGTAGATAAGAAGGTCTTACATTAAGCCAACCTTGACAAAACCCTTATCAACAAATTATCCAAACATTAAATTAAATTAATTCCCCTATCATTAGGCATCTTTCTCAAGTGTAACCTTCAGCTATGTAACTCCATTTCTCATTATTTTACTAAAATTCAATTATAGGATCTAAATCTAAGCTTCTGACGTACAAACAACCTTATTAATGATTCTAACCAACCTTATTAATTAATTAAAAAACTAAAATTCCCTTAATTTATTGACCTGATTTATTTGTAAATAATTCAAAATTGTTATTGCTTTAGTTTTAATGGCTTGAACATTTCTAGCACGGGTTTGAGCCGATTAAACCCACCTATTTACCAAATTACCCTTCTAAGAACATATTTATACCTAATGGCAGTCTATGATTCCTTGCCAGATCACATTCCCCTGATGACAAGTAGCTGACTCGAAACATCAAATGAAAGCTTCTACAAGAATTATCCGGAAAAGGTTTTGCCAAAAGGTACACGAGGTTGAACAAAAATTTAGAGGCAGATTTCCAAAGGAGTCCTAACCCCAAACCTGCTCCAGCCCTCTCTCAATGGGGTAAAACACCTTCATATGCCTTTCTAAAGTAAAGAAAAATTCAATAAAATAAATCCTTTATAACAGGACATATCTTCATCATCTTTTAATATAAACAGTAAATATATGTGTGTGTTTGTACATCTCAAGAAGCCTTTTCTAGCCTTTAAATCTGCAAAAATGCCAAAAGGAAAAGGGAGAACAAGGAGGAGAGAAAATTAGGGAGGGAGAGAGAGGCTATATATCCATTGTGAGCGCATACCAACCTCATCCTTCTACAAAAGCTCAATATTTTCATCAAAAGCATGGGTCAAGTCACTTCCCTTAGAGCCAAGAGCACTGCACTGCAAGACTTGACCAACTGAAATCCAACAAAATCTCCCTCAGCCCCATCTCACTTCATTTACTTTTCGTATAGATACAAACATGAATAAAAGAACAGGTAACCTTCATAAAACGCTCTTGAGGCCTTTTTAAATGGGGTCAAACACCTTCGTATACTTTTCTACAACAAAAAAAAATCTGATAAAATAAGGCCTTTATAACAGGTCCTGCCTACATTAAAAAACTGTAAAAATATTCACAAGCCTTTTCTGGCAATGAATCTCAGGAAAACGCCAACAGAAAAAGGCAGAAGAGGGTGAAGAGAGAAAACAGTGAAGGAGAGTGAGGCGATATCTCTGTGGTGAGTACATACCAATCTCATCCTTTTAAAAGCTCAATCTTTTCATAAGACACTTCTCTGACATCCAAAAGCATTGCAAGAGTAGGCCAACTGAAAACTTACAAAATCTCACTACTCAGCTCCATTTTGCATCTCATATAGATAGAACATGTGCAAAAGAACAGGAAACCGTTATAAAACCCTCTCACAAACTAAGCTGGTGCCTCAAATAAGATGCCAGAAAATTCTCACAAAAACCATTTTTTTAATTTGTAATTTCCCTTGAGATATCGGGAAAACGAAGAAAAACAAGGCATATGAGAAAGGGGGAGAAGGATTGTGTCTATCATTAGGAAAACATATAACACCATCACCCTCCTCTTAACTCCTCTAATTCAGCTAACATTTAACCATCAGTAAGAGAAAAGAACAAACCATTCCTTCTACTTGCTGAGAGCTCTTATTGTCATTCTCAGGATACATGGATATAGGGAACGGAGGGAAAGATTTAAACCCAAAGAGGGGCCCACTCAAAATGCATCATTTCAAACCAAGAAAAGCCAGACCCAGAAAAACCAAGGAAAGGTTATGCATGGGATGAAATTTCCTTAGCTGACCAAGAAGCTGGAAAAAATCAGAGAAAACCACAAGGCCCTCATTCCGAACCCAACTTCAGTCAAAAGTGCAGCTGTGTTCAGGTGCTAGGGTGGTGGAAAGAAATTTAAAGGTTAAGAGAGTTAAATCCCAAGCACCCCTCTCATAATGAGGTGATGTCATAGCCGTCATATTAAGGGACATGGTGGAAGGATGGGTGTGCCATACTCTTCCAAATCAATACATGAGATTCTAAAAAAATCACTTTTGGAGATAATCCACTCCCATTTAAAAATACTTTACTTATTTTTTTCTTTTAAAGGTTTTAAATTTGGAATTCACCTAAGCATACATTTTCTCTGTTCTTTCAAGGCTCACCTAGCAATCCAAGAAAATAAGGCACTGAAAATCATCTTCAAAACGCAGGTACCAGATCCTTCCAATGGCATTAAGAGAGATCTTAAGAGTGACCCCTCAGTTGGCAGCCAGACCTTCCACTTTATTTCCATCTCTCTTTATTTCAGACTATCTGATTTTGGTCCCATCTCTTTTTATTTGGGTGTATCTGATTTTGGAGGAGTATTTACAATGAAGAGAACCTCTGAAAGGATTGCATTTAGTGTCCAAGCCATACAACTTTTTTTTATTCATTGACTTTGTCAATATCATGGAGTCTCTTCCATTCACAAGTCGCTCCAATCTTTATCAATAAATTCAAGGCCTCTGTCCTGGCCATTGTGAATAGAAAAGATTAGGATTGGTTGTCCTTTATGATCTCTACAAACTCCTTCCCCATCCAAACCAGGATTGCACTTAGCAGCCCAGTCAAAGTCAAATACCTTAGTATTTTCTCCAGGTGGGGGCTTCTCCATATGACCATAGGATTTTTATCCTATTTCTGCTGACCCCTTTACTGTGAATTTTATTACAATTTTTAAGTCGTTTATTATATTTTTAAGAGGGGATGAGTCCTCTTGGTAAACGGGCTGGGGGATGTGGTGGGGATGTTCCCATAATACATTGTGTCTCCTCATCCCCAATCCCTAGAGGATACGTCCCAATGGCAAATAGGTTGTTAGGGTCATCAAATATTTTTAAGAGGGGATGTGGTGGGGCTGTTTGTGCTTAAAGCCCATTGGGGAATTTTTATGCTGGTCTGTAGAAACTTTGATGCCTCATGTTGCATGGGTGAATGTATGATGTTGTTATCTACTTATTATGATTCCCGTCTATTTTTAAATTTCTGGCTTCTTTTGTTGCATCCAGAAGTCAATTGGTTGGAATTGTCTTTTAAGATGGCGGGGGAGGGGGATTGTTTTTCTCCCATTTACCTATCAGAAAACAAATTCCTAACTAGTAGTTGTTGCAGCAATCTTACATTTCTGATGCTCATCCTGATATCTAGGCAACTGTCACATCATTTTACCAGAAACACAGTAAAGCTTGGCAGAAGTTTGTGATATTAGAAGAATGGCAAGGAGAAACATGACCATGACCATATTCCGGGCTACTATTACCCATCTCTAGAATACCATGACACAAAACTATTTGCTCTTACTCATAAAATAAGAATTTTCTTCTGGTTATTTCTTCCTTAATCAGTTTTTATCCAGTCTAGTGTCCACTTTGCCTTAAAAAAAAGTGCAGGCTGACCCATAATTGCACATCACTGCCAAATAACTTTCTCCTCCCCAGCCAATTCCATCAGAGTGTCCAGTGCAAGCCTAAACCACAAACTGAGATAAAAATGTTACACTGTTTATATTCATTCTGATATCTAGGCAACTATCACAGCAATTCAACCACCTTATGGAAAATATGTGTTTCTCTACATTTTCTTAATTTTGGTTTGTGATTTTCCATGGTGAAGGCAAAGGTTTGCTCATTTAGATGTGCACTTCCAAGCCCTCTCGTATTGTCAAGCATGTGCAAAGCGGATATTATATGTTTGTGGCTGTCTACAAACACACTTCCATATGTTTCTAAAAGAATGCAGGTGATGCATTACTCTCCTCATAAAATTTTTCTTTCAGCTGGACCTCTATTAATGGTTTTCACCATATATGAAGGGGCAGGTAAACAACAATACAAATACCATGAGGATCATGTAAGCAAATGCCTCATTTAAGAGGGAAAAATGTTCTTCCCTGCTTTTTTGTAGTCACTTTTCTAACATGCATCAAAAGGAATCAGTTGGAAGAAACTGATTATCTTTGCACCACAATTTATTTGCTACCATTTCTTAAAATGCCTTGACATCCCATTCTCTCAGGTGGGAAGACTGATAAACTTAGCCTTTTATCATGATACAAGCTGAAAGGTACTGTTTAGGAAGGAGAAAGAGCCCTACAATTTTTCTTCTTTGGCTGATACCCAGCATACATGAATTCCATGCAACATCCCAACAATTATGTCAGATATAGCAATAAGGAAAATACAATGTCTGGAGCTTAGGAGGTATATGCCAGACAGGTGGAATCGATAAAAATTGACTTATGCAATGAGATGAACACACAACTAAAGCACCGAAGCAGGAGACGAGCAGTACAAGAATGAATGAAAATGTTGAATACAGTATTCAAAGCAAGGAATAGTTTGTTTGGAAAGAGAACGTGGAAAGGAGGCTAGAGAAGTGCTCAATTATTAAGATTCCCCCTTCAATTCACATTGATAATTTCAAAACTGAAAAGGACAACGATGCACACAAGAATGATATTTGGAATGGCAGTTCTTTCTGCAGATGGAACATTTATATCTCCTCTATGTTCAACCAGTAAGTTGATCATCTTCTTTGCAACTCCAACCTCAAGACAAGGCAAAAGAACTCCAGTGGAATGTAAATTTGAATCTTCTTAATTTTCAAACCCAACCCTCCTAAGAACTCTAATGCAATGTGCTTACCCTTCGCTGACCAAGTTCCATGCCACATGTACCAGAACAGTTTGGGCAAGTCCAATCTTGTTCAAGACTGACATGAGAGGGTTATAAGGATGCTCAACAGCAACCTCAAAATCCAAGGTAGTTAGTACCATTTGTTCAGCTTCAAGCACACATTGCTTATACTGCTCGAACCAGTCCTGCAAAAGAGGAGAAAATCTCAGCTACTCAAACCAGAAGAGCAAATTCATGACAAGAATCCAAGTTACAATATCATAAATAAAGAAGAAATGTATATTGCATGCCAGAAGTAAATTGGAAATTAGGGATTATAGTAGCAAAAATGCATGCCAACAATGTCAAAATAATCTCGTTATGAGAACATTAAAGGTTCATACTCCTGAGGACTTCTTTCATGTTTCAGCTATTTTATACCTTGAAGAGCATTCACAAACTTGTCAATAGTAGCCTCAAGTTCAAAATTCTTGTGTAAGGAAAAATATTGAACTACATAGCAGAAGATCATTAGGCGAGACTAGTTAAAATAACGAGTTCGTGAGAATTGGAAGCTTACAATTGGAAGTAAATAGTGGAAATTTTCCAATTCATGCTTATGGCAAATCTCATAAGACACGATAAGTACACTGTTCAATGGGCGAGGAGTTTCCTCCGTCTTTGCTGCCAAGAACAAGGCAGCCGTTGCAACTAACTGCCAGCAAAAGAATATTTACACATTAGTGATCTAAATAATGTTTAAAAGGAGAACATTATAAAAAAAAAAACAGATATCTTAAATACATATATTTGAAAAACACCAATAGGTATCAATCTCGAGGCTTTTATTTTGGATTTCACATACCACATTGATTAATAAGTCCATTACATTATCTTCATATTTCTTTCCAAGAAAATAAAGGGCCTCAAACTCTACAGTATGACCGAAAGAGAAACTTTTAATGATAGTCAAGTGGACGTAAAATTTATGGTCAAAATTACCTTGTGACAGTCAAATGGACATCAAATTTAATGTATAAAATAAAACCTTACACGGTCACACCATCACATCCCACCCCTTGCTGCCATTGTAGAACGCCTATTGGGGTAAAAAGAAACAGATCTTACAGATAAATCAAAACTGTACTTGAGCAAATCTGCATGTCTGGGAATAGAAAAATATTAGGCTTCAAGGATGTCAATGAGAAAATATATTAAATGCCACTGGGGCTAAGATAATTAGTTATACTCGTATGGGAATGTTCTTGGCATATAACAGTAGTGTGAGTAATTGTATGCATTTTCACTTATTAGTAATCATGGTAGGGTTTGCATGGTACATTTTGTGTTAGTTTGGGGCGGGAGGCGGGAGCGGAGCGTCCGAGTAATTGTATGCATTTTCGTTTTTAATTTTTTTAATTTTTCCACTTTTTTAAACTCGCAAATCAATAAAAATAATAAATTCTTCTAATCTAAAACCTAAAAGCTACATCTAAACAATAAAACAAAAGAACAACACACAAACATAACATAAAGCAAACAAACTAGCATAACGAGTTACGTGGCACCACGAGACCTACCACATGAAACAAACTGGTGGACCACGAGAGAAGGTTCGAGCCCATGTGGTTCTAATGAACCACATAATGATGTAGCTGATCCTCTTGATGAAGAGGAATATGATGAATATTGAGATAGTTTGAGCTTTGAATATTGATCTATGATTGAATTTAATATATCATGAGATTCATGACATTCACATTGTGTTTGATTTAAGTATTTTAAATTTTAATTTAACTTTTAAACTTTTAAGTTTCTAAGTTTTATCGGTATCCTAGCTTGTTTGTTGTGGTTATTCACTTATTTAGCTTATAACTTGTCTTTCATATGCATAATATGTGGTTAATAATTAAATTCCTATTTAGAAGGCTGAAATTTATATATTTTTTAATTTTTATATAGTTTTGTACTAATCTCATCCGGGGTCAAAAAAAAATTTGCCGTTTCAGCGTTTACCCCGCTTCTCAAATAATAACATAGAGTGCATTGTAAGGGAAGTTGTAGAAGTGTGTTGGCTACCTCCTTTCTGTCCCAGAAAAGGAAGCAAACCGTTCATTGTATCATTCATATTTCTTCTCAAATAATGAGGAGATATCCATCCAGGGTTGAGATTAGCTGAGTGAATTAGTGTGTATTTCCTCTTGTTAGCACAGTAGCAGGCTCTTACAAGAATGATTTGATTCATTGCTAATAAATGCACCAGTCAGGAATTACATTCTTGTACTGTGCCCGGGATGCTTAGTTTTGCCATAACAGTTATTAGGCATTTAGAATTAAAGCCCAAGCAGATTATATCAAGAATTAAAATCCCCAGACAAGTGCCCCAGATCTGTATGCAGACAGAGAGAAGACTCCTTGGCTCCAAACCACTCGGATCCAAATAGATTGGTCTATTTTCAATGCAAAAGCTGCATGCCCTTACAAGGGACAGTGATTAGATCAGTCCCACACTTCCTGCGTGGGAATGGAACAATCACATGAAGACTCTTTGTATTAGGATATGCTTGTTGGATATCAATCCACCCCAATCAGTAAGCTTTTGAGACAAACTATTAGTGACAAGTGTGCTTCAGTTTGCTTTAAGCTATCCTTCCTCTTGTTAGGACTGCTCTTTGCTGTTCACAGCTGTTTTCTTCTATGTTATATTTCTCAAATCTGTCCCTCTATGCAGCCCCATGATATGGAGATATAACGGGTCGCTGTTGATATAGTTGTCACTTTATATTAATTTATTAAATAATTTCAAAAAATGTCAAGGATAAAAGTTGCATACTCGAGATATAAACTCCTTGGAGGTATTTGGGGTTTTTGGGCACAACTTATTAGTTTCAGGCAAAAAATTAGGTTGGAAGTTGTATGAATGGCGAGGTATACAACAAATTACTATTTCTTTAGAATATGATTGGTACATATGGTGAATAAATGAGTGCTACATGATAAATGATGAAAATATATCATTAAGGAGAGCATGAGCAATATTTTAGCATGAAATAATCTACTTTGAAGATAACAATTGCTGAGATGTGTTATTGCATGTGGAGATTTGACTATTCGTGAACAAAATATTTTCTGTTGAATTGCATTTAATGGAAATCTGTTCGGAAAAAAATGACAATATAACTAGGCATTACAAATTGTAGCAGTTGAAAAAAGTTCAAAGAGCATGCAAAAGCTTGCATTCTGCACAGGCCGCAGTTCGAGCAAGAAGAGATGTAGACGAGCATGGGCAATTCGAAAAGAGCCTTTAACAGGAATAATAGGAGGGTGCTCAAAAATATTTTACATGAGACCAGATCTCTGTCACTAACATGGAGATTTTAACATGCATTTAAGAAATAAGAATTAACCAGTCTAGTTGTGTGACCATTTCAAAACAATTAAGTTCTAAGAACACCTCTGAAGCTACACAGGTAAAGATATTCAGCTGACGGTTGCACAATGAAGAAAAGTAGTGGTTTGTGGGGAAATCATAAACGAAGCATAGAAAGAAGGGAAAAAACTGGATTTCACACAGCTTGTATGACACTTGTATTCTATTAGCAGGCACCAAGGAATGTAAGAACAAACTGCCCCATGCTAATCATATAGATTATGCTATTCGGTATAATAATTGTCCATGTTCCAGCCCACACATTAGAACTGGTAAAGGACAAGATAGCCTAAGGTGCACAAGGGAAGAAGTATGCACCCAAGAAAATTTTCAAGCATACATAGATTCAGGTTGAAAATAAAGAAAAGAAAAAGAAAAATGGCATCAAGGCATGAACAAGGATACAGTAGTCAAATGTGCGTGTGATATCTGTTAAGATGATTTGGAAGTGGCATGATGATTGGTTTGTGAGGACAGATTGATTGGCATTGAGGAAATTCACATCAGTGGCTGAAATAAGACAGTTCCTACATTCTCCAGATGAAATGCCAGATGTGTGAGGATATATATGTAAGGACACAGCTATATAGTTAGTGATGAATGCAGACATAATACCAAATTTCTTATTGCAGTAGTAGCTTCAAGCTTGAAGTTGTAAGACAATGAATATTATTTACATCAGGCCAAGATCAAGAATTTTTTCTCCAGTACTCCAGACTTTATACCGGGTCAAGTTTCTCTAGTACTGCAGAATTTATATCATAGTTACCAAATCCTTCTGGATCTGGCCCGAATCCTGTTGGATCTGGGTTTTGACACAGACCGAATATGTTCGATCAGATCCAGACATTGTTTCAGTTTTATTAATTTTTTAACATTAAATTTTCATTTCTCTAGAAACCCACATCCGAGCCAACTTGCTCTGCTCAGCCCAGCAATTGAAGTTTTACATATGTTTATGTTGAATAATATCTTTAAATATATAACACTTGTTTTCTGGGCCAGACTTCCTGATTTTTTCTGGAATTTTACATTTTCATTTTTATTATTTTTCCCCTCCCACATGAATCCGTTTAGGGGTGTCAAGGTGTTAAAGGTGGATTGATCACCCACCCTTGCAACAGACATAAGTTTCTCCAATGATGCACACATTCGTAGGAAAATGCTGCTTGAAATTTTGAAAATTGGTGGATTTTAAAACCCTGAACAAATTCCACAAAGATGTTAGAAGATGAATAGAAGGAAGAAAAAAAGAGAAGTCGGATTGCACTCATTTGAGAATGTGTGTCCGTCTATTTATTATAAAAGAAATAGTTACAAAACAGTTGATGTAGTTACAACCGGTTACAACCAACTTGTAGTTAGGCACCTTATAAATAAGTCTTATATTCTCATACCCCCTCTTAAGACTTATTCTACATAAAGCAAAAAAACAATCTAACAAAACTAGAACAAAACAGAACTACGCAATCTTCAGACACTTTCACTTTGAAAGCAATGCTATGATAAGGTAGGGCTCCATCAAGCTGCTTCGTGACCTTCGTAAAGGTGTAGCTCCTAAGCTGAATTCCCGAGTTCCTGGATTCCACCTCCCGAACTCCCGAATCACAAATCTCCCGAATTATTGGACAACCATCCATATTGAGCCATCCACAAGCTTTATCAAGTTGTCCCATGACCCTCGTGAGGTATAATTCCCAAAATCCACAGTCTCCCAACTATCGAGCAACCATCCATACCGAGATTCATCTACTTTGTATCCTTTCTTGCCTTCAGAGTTTAGAGCATCTTTATATTGCGTATTCACACTTGTCCTCACTACCTTCTGCACCCGGTGGGTCTTCAACCATGGCTATATTGGTTGTATTTGATATGACTTTACCCTTGAGCACATCATTGGCTCGAACACGACAATCCCATGCTATGTGACCTCTTTTCTTACAATAATGACATTCAATCTCCGACTTATCTTTATCTGATCTTCTACGATATTTTATGGTTCTAGAATAGAATGCACTTTCTTGCTGGGAATGACCTTCTGCATCCTTTGTAGTTCGTTTTTCCTCAGCTAGAAGAGCTACTATCATATCATCCAGAGATTGAGATTGAATTTGACTGAGGGTAAAAACTACATTGCTGTATTTTGAAGACAGACTATTTAATAGGATAGCTTTGGCATCCTCATCCTCAATCGCAACTTTGACTTCTGCTAGTTGTCTGATCAGGGACCTTAGATTATTGATGTGGCTTGACATAGAGACTCCTTCATCCATTTTGAACCTATATAACTTAAGTTTTAGGGAAAATTTGGCATTGACTACTTTCGCTCCAAATAATTTATTTAGAGTATCCCAAATTTCCTTCAATGATTTGTCTAGGTCTACATGATGAAGTTCAAAGTCGGAGAGAGCAAGGCCAATAATAGCTTTCGCTCTATCATCTCTGCTTTGCCATTCTAACAATTTCGATGCATTGGTAGGTGTTGTCTCTTTCCCGTTTACAATGCCCCACAAATTTTTATTCATAAGTTGCATTTGTATTTTCACTCTCCATGTATGAAAATTTAGACCAGAATATTTTTCTATGGGCATTTCCATTGTAATAAAATAGAATAAATATAACTGCGTATTTTGGAAATGAATAAAAATAAATAAAATACCAGTTTCCAAGAGTGTCCTTTTTCTGCAAACTGTCTAAACTGAACACGTGCCCTAGTTCATGATTTTTGAATTCTGATTCGAAAATGATTATCTTTCCTTTGATTTTATATTCTTCTGGGTTTATGCCCTTGCGCTACTGTATTTTTCCCTTCTCCAGCGTCTGAACTACAGATTGAATGGCAGAAAATGGAGCTTCGTATTGATTCACGAACTGTGTGATGCGGACTGTATTTTTATTTTCGTGACTGCAACTGTATTTTTGTCTGTATAAAACGATTTGAAACCCTTCGAAATTCTCCTCTGAGTGTGGTATTTTCGTTATGGACCTTTCACGACTTCCTGAAATTGCGATTTGCAGTCTGTATATTAATGGCGACTGTATTGTGCCCTCTAAAAACGTGATCCTTCCGCGACTGTGCTGTCGATTTCCTCTTAAAAATGTGACGTTTCTTTGAGAGAAAAACAATTCAGCCTCGACTGTGCCTTCGAGATGCCCTAAAAAAAACGAAAATGTGTTCGTTTTTCTCTTTATGCTTCAGATTTTGTGCCCTAACGTGGCAGATTTTCTACCCTTCTCTTTCCTTGCTTGCACCGCGCTCTGATACCAATGTTAGAAGATGTATACAAGGAAGAAATAAAGAGAAGTCGGATTGCACACATTTGAGACTGTGTGTCTGTCTATTTATTATAAAAGAAATAGTTACAAAACGGTTGATGTAGTTACAACCGGTTACAACCAACTTGTAGTTAGGCACCTTATAAATAAGTCTTATATTCTCATAAAAGATAGACGACCTCATTGAAACATGGAAATGAGAAATGAGCCTTAGAAATTCATTATAAAGTTTAAATGGACTGCATAGAGGACTCAGAAAAATATTGAGCAGAGGTTTGAGCAGAAGGAATACAAGCATGATTTTATGTCCCACAGATTTAGGTGCAGAAGCATTCAATTTAGTTTTCATGATATTGATGCCTGTGAGTTGTATGGAGATCATTTGATGTCAATGAAATTGCTGTCTGTGAGCTAGTTTTATGTGACCAACTGGTGATCACTTGATGCCATTTTTGTTGATGTCCATGAATTCAACAATGATCATCTGTGTGTTAATAGAGTGCATTTGATTTCAGATTCTTTTTGCACATTTTTTCTGAAAACAGTCAAAAGGTAATGTATTAATAAAAAGTGAGAAATTGCATCAGAGGCAAGCCCAGCAAGAACACACCAAGTGGGCTGGGGTTTTGCCTGAGTTATCAAGATTGTACGATGAGATCTATGAGCAAATAAGCAGATAATTCCCATCCAAACTCCTATACAGAACTTAAATATCTATGAAACATAAAAACACTGACTGTGATATGTAAAGACTACAAATTAAATATTGCTGAAAGGAAATACAAAATCGCTGCTGCTCTTTTCTACACTAGAGCTGGTGATTTCTGAGATTACTAGAAAAAGGGAACACTCTCATTGTTATCTAATAAGCCCATCCCCAAGTAATGTGATAGAAAAGAGATAACCTTAAGAAGACCCTTGAAGACAAACTTTCTGCTTATAATAAAGAGATAGCCCTTAAGAAGGCCCCTGAAGAGGCACTTTCTGCTTTCAGTTCCTTGCATCGTTCATCATGGAACCACGCAACTGAAGTGGTCAGGCGGGCTGTAAGTACCATGTACCTGCACACTACTGCAGTTTTCTGCTTGGGTTGCCTGACTTTTGCAGAATACTGAAGTTCCAAGTTTTCTTGCATTGCTCTAGCAACCAACAGTTTGATGAGTTCATAAATAAGGAACGTTTGAATGGTCTGAGGCTCTGAAGCCTATGGTGTTGATAATCACTGTTTTTCATCAACTGTTGGATGCACTCGTTTTGTTGTTCAATGTATTTAGTCAATTCAGTAATGCACTCACCCAACACAGGGATTTGACCATAATGATCCCCAAGCTTTAGACCCAATTTGTGGTACCTACCCTCCAAGTTGTCAATGGCCTTCACTGAGGCATTATAAACTCCATGATTTCTGGCAAAGAAGAAGTTCTTCCTACACCTCCATGGGGTTCAGCATGAACTGTGGGTTAACTACATGTTGACGGTGTCCTATTTCGAGTAACACGACTACTTCCAGATTCCCTAGTTATAGAACCGTATGGAATAAAAGCAGAGCCACCAGGAATATCTGGGTTTTGTACAGGGCTGGTTGTCAAGCCTATGGTGACTGTAGGTGCAAAGTTCTGAAAATGCATGGCAGGTACCTGTAAAAATCCCATATTGAATACCATAGTAGGCTGATGAGGGTATATAGGCAGGAGATTTGGCCACTATGAGGCATTGAACAGAGAACAGAAATAGATGACATGCAAATTCTAGTTCTTACCTGATCACTTCCTGGCTAAGATGCATTGAAACCCTTCCCAGCCCATGCCCCTAGAAACGTTTCGGTACAGGTGGAGCCAAAGCGGCTCGAAACATACATACACCCCAGGTACATCCCAGAAATGCCGCTGGTAGGGCTCTGCAGTACCGGGGCATTTCCGCCATACCTGCGGCCATTTGTTTTTATAAAGCCAAAAAAAAACTCTTTTTTTGCATTTATTGTTTCTAACCCTAATCTACCCACCCAACCTTCCTAAAGACACTTCCTAAAAGCTATATAATGACATTTTTGGTCCATTCTAAATCACACTCATTTCTTTCTCTTGTTGAATTCAGTTTTCACTAAACTAACATTCAGCATTGTGAAGAACAAAGAGGCATCAAGGAGCAGCGTGAAGGAAGAGATTAAGAGGTGATACTAAGAGCTAAGAACATCAAGGAGTTTAGAAGCGGATTTGGAAAGAGGGATCAGCTTCGAGGAAAAATCAGATTTTTTCCAAACTCTTTTATTCTCTTGTTAGAAAATGTTAATGTGATCAATGATCATGAATGATGTGTGCATAATGCACACATCATTCATGATCATTGATCAGATTAACATTTCTAAAATGTTATGATATGGAGTTTTAATTTTTAAACTCTACATAAAGAAAAAATGTAACATTTCCTTTGCATGTTTTTTAGTTATATAATTTATTCCTTTTGCTGTTTTTTAATTAAAAATATCATCCAAACTCTGTGTATGCTCTCACCTCGCACCTATATGGCGAACTTGGTGATCAAAAGCGAATAGGATACTAGGGTTTAGGTTTTTTACTATTTTTAGATTTTTTTTGTTTAATAATGAAAATCCGAACTTTGTGTATATGCTCACCTCGCACCTTCATGGCAAACTTGGTGATCAAAACAGAAAAGGATGTGTAGGGTGTAGTTTTATTTATTGTTTTTTAAGTTTTTGTTTTTATTTTTCATTGTAGGTTTGAACTTTGAGATATAAAATATAAATGGCATCAAGTTTTGTATTAGCATGGGATAGCAAGCCAAAGGGGCCCACATAGAAACAATCCGGATCCCACAAAATATGACCTTGCATCTCCTCTTTGAAAACATACAAATGTTGGAGAACCATGTTGGCACTCGAGGATCTCGATCTTGGATATGCAATTTAAGTCCTCATATACCCAACTCAAAGCTCATTTAACTGGGGTAGTGGGAAAAGGATTAGAAAGTGTACCAAGGTTGATAAGACACATATCTTGGCATACATAAAAGAGCAAGAGGAGGCTGACTTGCAAGTTGCAAGAGCTAGATCTAGAACCGTTCCTTTGCAAAGGAGGGGTTTAGGAAAACCACCCACCCCATCAAACCATCATTTCATTCAAACTCCGACTCAACCACTTGAAGTTGAAACTCCCTTAGAGGAAGAGACCACCTCACAAAAGAGAACAAAAGGTCCATTAGAACAAGCATTTGCAATTGAGAAAAGGGATATTGATGGCAAGTTGGTTACTCAATGCAATTATACATGTGAGCTGCCCTACAATGTGTTGCGGTCGTCATATTGGCAACAAATGGTGAAAGGTATTAATGAGGCACCACAAGGGTACAAAGGCCCTAGTTATGACAAGGTTCAACATCTGTAATGTCCCCTTTTTCAAGTTCTTTTAAAAATAAAAAGAAAATAATAACAACAAATTAATAATTTGATTAAGTGCAAAAATAGTTATTTTACACACTTAGGATTATTATTAATTTAAATTTTTAAGTGGCTTTGAGGAAGTGAAAAGAAAGAGGTCAAAAAGTGCAAACGCCGACTTAAAATAAAGAAGGTAATGGAGTTAAAGGTGAATCATAACATCCCAAAAAGGAGGTCGGTCTCCTTGGGTTCCTTTTTGGTGTTTGGCACCACCCTCAAGTATTTAAAGGGGTCGTTTGGGGTGTAGGTAGATTTTGCATATGATTTGGTTTTCTTTGAAGAGTTGGGGCACGCTTTTCTTTCTCTCTCATCCATTGAGGACGGAAACCCTCCATGGAGGTCTATTGAGGACGAAATCCCTCAATAACACTTAGATTTGAGGACGGAAACCTTCATAACACTTGTGCTACAATTAGATTTCTGAGAGGTTCAAGGCAGATTTATCAGTGCTAGGGCATCATTCACAGCTAAGGAAAATCATATTTGCATGGTTTTGAGTGTGGGACAGCCACACAAGTCCATGTTTGAGCTTGCAAGGGTTTCGGACCAGCTGTTTGGCCAATTTCAGACCCTCTCCTAGGGTAGCAACCCCTCCTTGGGAGGAGTTCATTGGTTTCTAAAGCACAACAAGTCATTTTCCTCTTGTATTTGGATTCTTCATATTTTTTGAGGCTGATTGTACTTTCTAGAATTGTATTTAGGCCTTGGAATCATTATTTCCAGCCATTTTTGTAAGTGGGTTCGTTGTTGCAAAATTAATTATTATACTTCAGCTAGGGTTCTAAAATTCAGTTCTTGGTTGGTACTTGCTCTAAAATAATTATTATTATTTCCTACATGCTTTGGATGGTGTAAACATGGTATTGGTGGTGAATAATTGCAATTTCCCTCTTGTTGTCATAAGATTTCAGACTGTTGTAGCTTGTTGTTATAAATTTCAGTTTGCTTTGATTTGGGTTGGTGCTATTTCTCTTTTCTTTCAGCTCAGCCCGAGAAAGGGGCATTGCAACATCATTGTTGGCCAAAGAAGTGAACCATACACAAATTTTTTTGCAGCTCAGGTAGAAAAAGATGATCAAAACAGATCCCTAATCA
Organism: Taxus wallichiana var. yunnanensis; assembly: GCA_018340775.1. Taxonomy (NCBI): domain Eukaryota; kingdom Viridiplantae; phylum Streptophyta; class Pinopsida; order Cupressales; family Taxaceae; genus Taxus; species Taxus wallichiana. The sequence continues at coordinate 178,897,944 of CM031238.1, read as the reverse complement.
ACATCGTTGCAGGTATGCCCTAACAGGGCAATGTTCTTAAAGGCCATTGATTGTGCGGGCGAACTGAAAGATGCTCAATTTATTGCTAATATTTTAATTGAGGCTATTGAGTTGGTGGGCCCCCAAAAATGTTGTCCAAGTCATCACGGGCAACACAAAAAAATTGTACAATAACAGGGTTGATTGTAGAGGGGAGACATGAGCACATATTTAAGACACCTTGTGCAACACACTCCTTGAATTTAATGTTGCAAAAGATTGGCGAAATCCCATGGATAGAGGAGATTTATATGGAGGCAAATGAGATTCAGATGTTTGTGATGAATCATCGTATGTCCCGCGCTACCTTTAGGATGTTCTAAGGGATGGAGTTACTAAAGGTTAGGGAACAATTTACTAGTTTCTAATTTTTATTTTCTAACTTTCTATAACATTATCAATTGAATTTCTTTTAAATTTGTACTTTATTAACTTGTTTTAATTTCTTTTGATTGGTTGTTGAAACGAGATTCGCTTCTCACACGCTCGTATTGAGATGACTTGTGAAGATAAAACAAGCCTCGAGTCGTATGGTGATTGATGAAGTTTTATTCATGTCGAGACAAGGAAACATTGAATGAGCCATCAATATAGAATCATTAATACTTGATGACGATTGGTGGGTGAAGGTTGAGTACTTGATCAATTTTATTGAGTTTATTTTATCCATGATTAGATATACAGACACATAACACACTTGCGTTGAAGAAATTTATGATAGCATTGACTCCATGTTTGAAAAAAATAGAGCCCTCATACACAAGAAAGAGCAAGATCCTGAAGAAAACTTCTACAATGAAGTTAAGAGCAAGATCATGAGGAGTTGGAATAAAATGACCACCCCATTGCATCTCCTTGCCCATGCCCTGAATCCCAAATATTATAAAAGCGAAATTTTTGGGCTACCTAATAAGCAACCACCATATAATAACCAAGAAGTTGCAAATCGAACTAGGGCAACATTTCGAAGGCTTTTTCCTTATCCATCTATAGCTAGTGCGGTCCACTATGAAATGGCTATCTTTATCTATGCATCTAACGGTAGCATGAGTGAAATTGAGGCATTGTGTGACAAGTACACCATGACCCCAGTCATGTGGTGTTATGTACATGGACATGATGCTAAGTACCTATGACCTGTTGCCATCAAAATCTTCTCACAGATATAAAATTAAATCAAAAGTTTCTTGTTTATCAATTACTAATTAATTTAATTTATTAGTATATTATTACTAGTTTGAAATTTCGAACCATTTTTGTAACATGTGGCTAATAATTCTTGAACAGAGCGAGAATTGGAGTACATAAACTTTCATCCACTTAGCCAAACGGAACAAGTTGTCATCCAAGAAGGTTGAGGATTTGGTATAGGCACATTCCAATTTATGCTTCCAATCACACAAGGTTGAAGGCTATACTAGAGGTCCCAACAAACTTTGGGATATTCATCTTAAGGCTAGCGACTATGATGCTTTTGTTGCTACTCTCGCCCAACTTTCTTCACCGCATGGCATTGATGATGACAATCCGAAAGTTCTACATAAGGGATGGATAGTGGAACTAATGAGAGTGACGCTTCTGGGTGGCATTCACGAAGATGATTATAAGGAAAATCTAGATGATATATTCTAGAATCTAGATTATAATCATGTATATATGAAATTGTAACCATGTTGAATCTTTTGAACTTCAATGAATACAAAATATTTTGAGTGTTTTATCTCTTATGGACTAAAATTTTGAAAATGAGTACTATATATATATATATATATATATATATATATATATATATATATATAGTACAATGTTTCGTAATGTTTCGTACCCAAGATGTTTTTGAAAATCGGCATTTCCATGTTTCGGACCCGTAGCCATACCCTATTTCCTAAAGAACATAACAGCTTCCTAGAATAGATGAAAATTATTGCAATGAAACATTACTTCCCGAGTTCTCATGTGTTCAATATTTTCATTGTCTTCTTCATCTAAGTTGATGGGATCATGGCCCTTCACTTTAATTCATTCTAGCAACTTGAAATTGAGGGTTGAAAGTCGCGATTTCCCACAAACTCCTTTTTCTCTCAATACCAAAGAAAGGCTTAATTTCCTCTAATAGGCAATTGCATTTGGTCTACCTCCCTGGTTATATTTATAACTTTTGCCATCGACTTATGGCTTCTTGAAGCTTCATGTTCTAGCTTCCCATGTAAGGGCACTCGGGTCGATTTATGTCAATGTGATCTAAGACATGTCTAGCAAAGATTACAACTCTTTTAAGGACAACATTTATTTCTCATTGCCACCAAAGCAAAGATTGTGTTTTCCTCTCTAATGTCCCTTTCCGGGATGAAACTGAAAAAGAAGGAAATGGCACAAACCCAAATCAAAGCAAACTGAAATTTATAATCAACTAAATTTTTGGACCAATACCACTTTTACAACATCCAAAGCATGTAGGAAACTTTATAAATAATTTAGAACAAGTACAAGCCAAGAAATGAGCTTTTAAACCCCCAGCTGGAGTATATTTAATTAAATTTGCAACAGCAATGGATCCACTTACAAAAATGGCCGGAAGTTGAGATTCCAAGGCCCAAAATTCAATCCGACAAATGCAACCAGCCTTAGAAATTATGAGCAATCCAAATATCAACAAGAAATGAAGTGTTGTGCACTAGATACCATCAAACTCATCCACTATGCAAGTCGCTACCCTAGGAGAGGGTCTGAAATTGGCCAAACACTGATCAACAAACCCTTGCAAAACACAAATATTGAAATGTGTGGTTGTTCCACACTCAAAACTCTTCAAATCGGATCTCTTCTTGAAGCCCTTGCTGAAATGGTGCCCTAGCACTGAAAATTCTGAATGCAGCCCTGAAATACTGAAGTGAAGCCCAATCGTGACCTCTGGATGAAGCCACCAATGCACAAATTGAGGGTTTTCATCCTCAATTGCTGTAATCTATTGAGGGTTTTCGTCCCCAATAGGATACCAAGGAGGGTTTCGTCCTCAATGGCTGAAAGTAGAAGCACAAGTGCTCGACTTCCTAAAATCAAGATGATAGATAGATGATAGATGCCCCAAATGAACCCCTTCATCCTCCTTTTATAACTTCTCTTTCTTCTTTCCTTCAATCCTAGTGGTGACATCTACCTGTCTTTATAGGACATTTTTATTTTTAATAATAAGACATAAGTTGCCTTATAATATAACACAAAGTTACAATTGGCTGACGTAGTTAAATCATTAATTTTAATTTAAGTATTTAAAAATACTTTTTATTTTAATAATAATATTATTATTAAGTTGCACGAGGATTAGAAATGATCAAACCCAACTTAAATAATATTATTAATTATTTTTACATCCTCGTAATTGTGGCATCACATGTATGGACTTCAAACAATGATAGGCTTGATTTGAATATGCATGCCTACAAGACTTTCCTTTTTGCGGTAAAGCACACTAAGCATGAACACCTCATCCTCTTAACCCCCAATAAGGACCTAGTCAACTCAGACATGGCTAGAATAATTACACATTTTTAGCTACAGGTAGGTGACTAAGACTAATCTTTGAGGTCAATAGCTTCTTTTGTGCAAATGACTCTTGTTTAGAAAACCTCCCTACTTGTGTATTAGTTGCAACTTTGGGCTTTCAGGATGCTTTCTCTCAATCATTGCTATTTTTCTTCAAATTTCTCATAGACATGTTTGGGGAATCTAGCTGTTACATTATGGTGATTGATGAGACCTAATAAACCTGTTATTTTCCCATCTACACACTTTATAACATTTTTTGTTCATAAATGCACAAAACAAGGTAGCTTACTTAGTCGGTTGAGCTCAAAGGATGTCAGACGAAACGGAGGAAGGAGGCCCAATCTAACTCAGCGATTGCATACCACTATAATGGCAAAACGAATGTGCCACAAAGACTGAAGCCAAGAATGGTGTCTAGCGACAATGGTGACCATTTTTGGTGTTTGTGATCAGATGGCAATGATCAAGTCCAGTGGCTATAAATGTAAGTTCAATGAGGTTGTCAACACCCACTAAAGATATAGTGACGATCTAGTCCCAATATCTTGATTTGTACCTACTAGGTCAGGCCCAACCAATCGGAGGAGCAATTCCTGAAACATGGAGGCCAATGCCACACTCGTAGTAGCGAACGAACGAGAAGCATAGGCCTATGTCACACTTGCGATCACAAAATGGAAGAGAAGTGGAGGCTCATGCCACACTTGCAGTGAATAGCATGTTTTGTTCCTATTCACTTCTTGTTGATTGTGATGTGAACAATTGTTTGACATTGTTCACAATTTGAGAGATTGGATAGTGATATGTTCCTATCCACATTTGATGTAAGGTCTTGGATAGTGATGTGTTCTTGATCAAAATTATAGTGAGGCCATTCCCATTACCGTTATTGGATTGGTGATATGTTCCCATCCATCAATGTTCGCTATTGGATTGGTGATATGTTCCCATCCATCAACAATCATTTAATTGGATTGGTGATGTGTTCGCATCCATGGTTTCAAAATCTGATTTTTCCCAATTCTCATGAAGTGTGATTCCTTTTCCCTATGTTCCTACTACATGGAGGAATGTTGGAAATAAGCTTATTAGTATTCACATGATATGTGATATACTTAGAATATTAGTATTAGTATTTGGATTGTGAAATTTGAGTTATTTGTTACAACTCAAATTAAATTAAGAATTTGTTGGGTTATTGTTATAACTTCATGCCCTAGCTTGTTTCTACAAACTCCAACAACTTGCGGTCAACCTTAGTAAAACTAAGGTCATGATCTTCAATATCTCCAAACACGCTCCCTAGGTTCCATTTTTTCTACAGAGGTGAACTCCTAGAGATCACATCGGCCTGCACATATTTGGGGGTCCAATTTTTTTGTCCATGCTTTGGCATGAAGTCTACCTCTCACCCGCATTTTTGTAAGGGGTATGCCTCTCTTTACGCCTTGGAGCGTCGGTGTTTCCAATCCACTTCCAAGATATCCCTTCCAAGTTATGCCTTTTTGATACAATCATCAAACCTACAATTTTATGTAGTTCAGAGGTTTGGCGACCTAGCTTGGAGATTGTTGACTCGACCCATATTAAGAGGGTCCAAACTCTCATGTTACAATGCATGATCTATTACAAGCGAATAGTTCCTCAACACATCATCCAAGCTGAATCTACCACCCAACCACTATGCCTCAAGACTATCTTCAGCTTACTTTCTACATCCACAAACTCATATCATATGGGGGCTCAAACCTTACAGTCGTGAGAAATATTCATACTTAGCACTTTTCTCTTCTAAGAGGATTGCTTCACTGGTCCCCACCAAACGCGTCGACGTTGTTGGTATTATGAGAGTAGGTTGCTCCTCCTTTCCATTGGCATCTCTACTAATAAGCTACCCCACTTTCGTGTATGCCTTGGATGCCCCACCTAGATCCTTCCCACAATGGACGTCATCACTAGAGTTGTTAGAGAGGACATCTACGATGAATATATCCAAACCACCTAGATCTCCCCTTGAGCTCATTGAAGCTTGCTTTTTACTATGAGCATTTCTTATAAGTAGTGGATGGTATTATTTGTCGCCCTAGTATCTCTAAGACATTTGTCCCGAAACTTCTTCCATTGGCCGATGAGAGAGTATGCTCTCACCACTTACGAGTTGAAACAAAGCACCACATTCTCCATCAAGACCGGATCTTCCGTCTTTGCTCCCTCCAAGAGGTGGAGACCAAGGAACACTTCATTTTCAGATGCCCTATTTACTATGAGATTCAAAGAAAATATCACTTCCTCTATAGGGACTCGGTATCAACCCATCTACTTTCTCTGACCAACAATCCTTGGTTCTTTATCGTTGCATGAGGAGTCACCCTTCGATGTAGATCCCTATAGGAGGAGCCCAGAGGCTCTAGAGCCCCCATGTTGATCACCTCTTTCTTCCAGCCCATCCAGGCAATTAGCGGCACTAAGCGCCCTTTGGACACCGATACATCACACATCAGATTTGAAATTAGGTGGCGCTTACTCTCAATACACCGCTACTACTCAAATTAAATCGATCATTTCTTGTCATGTGTGTATACAGGTGAAAAGGTGCATGAAGAAGAAGCCTACTTTTTTTTGAATAAGATCTTATATTATATTAACAAGTAAAATGATACAAGATAATTCAAAAAAAAGCAGGCGGTCTGGAAGCACGCCCAAAACCACAAACCAAACTACGCAAAAGAATAGTCTAGGAACAAGGACAATTACAAAGCATCAAGAAGCACGTGGCTATCTAGCAAATCCCAACCAAAGTCGGGTTGGCTTCCTTCTTTTCTTTCTTCGACAGGGGCCCGAGAGGGCAAAGTGGCGAGAGCCAACCTTGGAAATTTATCAAGCGGAGGTGGGAGGCTCCAACCGTCATGGGTGCGTGGCTCGAGGGCAACCGATGAGCCCCAACCGAGCCGGGCCGAGGAGCGGTGGGGGCATCCCATCCTCGGTGGCGGGTTGAAGGCGGAGGAGGAGCTCCTCCGAGGAGTCTAGCCGTGAGGGGACCTCCGGGCACGGCCGAAAGAACGGCGCCGAGAAGGGCTCAAAGGTCGCCACCTCTTTGGCGCCCACTAAGACCGCCACGTGGCTAGGAATGGCGAGAGGGGACAGAGGCCCTCTAGCAACATTGCAAGGGGCGTTGCCCCAGTGGCACAGAAGTGTTTGCAAGTGCTCCACCTCAATCGCCACTTTGTTGGCTTGAACTTGAATCTGCAGCAAGACATTCGCGATAACCACATACTTGTTATAAATAGAGAATTGTTGATCAACTTCAACATTAGCAAATAAACAAGAATTCCTTTCTTTCCATAACCAGAATAAGATTTCCCCTCTGAAAGCATGCCAAATATGGGAAAATTTTTGGGCATTTGAGGATTGTCTCCTAAGAGCACATGTTGCCAAGTGAAGCATTCCAGAAAAAGGGAGGAAGAAAGAATGAATCTAATTCCAAGCCCTCTAGGCTTTGCGATAATACCAAGGTGAGAAAAGGTTTCCAAATGTCCACAGAAGGGGCATTTGGGGCGAGATAATCCCGATGTACCGGTTGTGAACCAAGCGGAGGCCTTGGTGAAGAACACACCACAAAAAGTGTGCAATTTTAGGTTCCACACAGGCAAACCAAATTGTAACAAATCTCCTTTGCCAGATTGATGGTGAGGATTGAATTCCCCACCGGGTATTGAGCTTGCCCACCATGGGCAGATGTGGCAAAAGCCAAGCATAACCTTGGCTAGTTGAATAATTCCAGAACAGGGTGTCCACATACCATTTCCAGTCCATACACCACGAACAAGTCTAAAGAACAGCGATCTTGTGGATCATGTGATCTGGCACAAAGGAAATGATGTTATTGATGAGAGCTTTGTCTGGAAAATCCAATTTGAAATGCACTTTGAGCTCTTTCCAGATAGCCAAGATTGAGTGCATTTGCAGAAAAGGTCTTGGATAGTGTGAATTCCGCGCTTGAAGAGGCGGAGAGCAAGAATCCAAGGCACCTCTATTAGACAACGATCCTAGAACTGAATGACAAGAGACAACCACAAAGCGTGGAGATTAAATGAAAGGTCATCGCGGAAGCCATTGCCATTCCATAGAAGTCACGGCTTAATTCGCTTCCAAGCTTTCTAAATGCTTTTGAGCACGAAAGTGCCCACCACTTTGACTAGAATAGGAGCAATGAGAAAATTGGCAAAGCCAATGCCTTTCTAGTAGTGCAGCCATACAGGGTGCCTTCTGCAATACCATTTCGAAGGAGCTCCTTCCAAGCTTCCTTTTTGTCCATGCTTCGGATAATCCATCAGGCACAAAGTGCTTGCCCTTGCCATAAAATGTCAATAAGGCCTAAGTCGCCTGAGTCTCTGGGCAGGCAACAAGTTTCCCATGCAACTCTGTGAAATCCTTTACCGGAAGAAGAATTGGTCCAAAGGAAGACTTTAAGCAATTTTTCAAGTTTATGCACAGAATTCTTAGACATGACCCAATAGGAGGAATAGTAAAAATGCATGGATTTGGGGAATTTGGAGAAAATCTGGAATTTTCTCACTAAAGACAGTGGCTTGGTGATCAAGTATTCCATCTTTCGGGCCACACATTGCACGACATATTGCCAAAGCTCCACAAGAGAAAGCTTGGAAGGAAAAAGGAATACCTAGGAACTTGAACATTTCTCCGTGGTTGAGGAAGGACTTTGTTGTAGCATTACGTTTTCCGCCATTGGATGGAAGAGCCAGACACTAAACAGGAGGTTTCCGAGCACCGTATAATGCGATTAATAATATTTTCCTCTTGATGAGCGTAAGGAGTCATCTGTGAAGTGACCATTGAGCAATTGGGAGCCAAAGAATGAGAGGGCATAGCAATGCCCCCAAGACAAGCCCCTAGGATTGAGATTGGGCAAGCAAGTATCCAAATCCTTCACCCGACAGGGACATAGAGAGCGGGCGCAAGGGGGCATCCTTCCCGAATGGATCTGAAAAGACCAAACAACTATGAACTTTTCCCCCTAATGGTGATATGGGTAGAAGAGTGCGCGAAAGAGCATATTGTGATCTGAAAGAAATTCGGACCAAAACCCAAGGCTTTGAGCATGGCAAGAATGAATGGCCATTCTATTCGATCATAAGCCTTCTCAAAGTCAATTTTGATGAAGAGGGCTTGTTAATTGGGAGAAGCCTACTTTGAGGACTTAAAGTCCAAAATGCAAAAGCGGAGCAAGAACAACAAGAAAATCAAGCAAACATGTCATTTGAGCAAGAAGAGGTGGAGATATGTTATCGAGAGGAAGGAGACATGTTGGATGAAGATGAAGAAGCATTTGAAGAGGCTCAATGTCATCAAATTTTTCCTTGTAATATTGTATTTGATAGTGAAAATGTAAATTTTCTAAAAGATGCTTTGTATAAACAAACAATTGCGTTATTTGATAAGTTCATGAGAGGTGAATGTAAAGATGAAGCACCTATTGAAGTGCTTGTGAAATCTGAAATACAGCAAGAGAAGGTGTCTTAAATGACACAAGTTGAAGATAAATCAGTTTTGAATCAAGACATGGCAGAGGAAGAGATGATTTTGTTACAAATCAAGCACGAGTCAGAAGACTTAAACCTCATTGGAGATGAGGAGGCCATGAAAACAGCTGAGATGGAGCTATTGAAGCTCTTGAATGAAGAAAATGTTGGTGGAGAGGCAACAATGCCTCAAGTTTTTGAATCTAACTATGTTTTTAGTTTTGCACGTATGAAGAACATTGTGAAAGAGAAGATGGAGTCCTACATAGTGGACTTCACTAAAGAAGATGAAATGAAGATTGAGCCATTTGGGTTCATACACTATGAAGAAATGAGGAAGAAGAAGATATTGAAGAACTGGAAGAGAAGAAAGAAGAAGCACAAAACATTCCATTTGAGCGGGAGCTCAAATTTTTCCCCACCAGGAGTCTGCGGGAGCATCAAAATATGACTATGTACATGATGTAAATATCAAAGTTTGTATGCATTTATAGTGTGCGGGTGTCTTAAGAGGTTTCTAGAGTCAATAAGAAGCCACTGAAGCTTCATCTGTTCTTAAGTAGGATATATAAGATTTTCCCTCCAATAGGCAAAGTTTGAAAATTTGAATATGAAGGATATGGTCAAGGGTCCTAAAGGCTTGTGAGCATGATTTGGAATTGTTCCAATCATTTGAGAGGGTCAAATATTCCTCCACAAACTACAAACAAGGATAAGGCTACGTTGGAGAAGGCTAGATAAGCAAAAGTTAACAAAGTAAGAGTGGTTGAGAAGGTTTAGGAAGTTGTTTCAACAACTCCTAACTTTGGTAAACTATTATATCATGGAGGAATTTGACCCCATTAGTCTAATCATAATAAATGGAGATGGACAAAGTTGTTTAAGCAGGTCTTTGTAAATTGAATAGAAGATTTCTTGGTAAAAATAAGCCCCTAGTAGGCATTTTGTACATGTAGGACTGCATATTTGTCTATAGACCAGTTTTTCTTAATGAATGACAGGAAGTTGTTCTTGAATTAAAGTTCCTTATGCCCAGGACAGTCTTCTACATAGGTGAAATGGTTAGATTTTATGGTTGAAAGTGGTGTTAATGCATGAAGAGGTGTGTATTCTTGAGATGTGCCCTGTTTCTATAAATTGTGCTGTGTTTTTAGTGAAAAGCTTAGTGTGCAGAGATATAGAAGCATCTTCAGGCTAAACTTTCTAAAGAAGAAATTTATATAATGGTCCCACAGGGCAATGGGAACTGGTTAGGGGTGGTGAAAAGGTCAGACAAGAAATGTATGTATGTTTTCCTCCTATTGGGTTGTACAAACCCTCAACTAGGGTTTTAAACTAAATTTGATGTATCTCAGTCATTTCATGGTATAAAAGACTATAAATTGGAACATATCACCTACAGAGAGTCTAATTCATGTTGAGAAAGTTCTGATGTTGTTGGTATCTGCACGTGTGAGATCTTCATGACAGTGTGGAAAAGGTATACCAGATTGGCAAAGAGACCTAGTTGATAATCATTAAATGTGAACTGTGCAACCTCCATGAAGACTTAGGATCTAAAACTTTGTGAAATTCAATTCTGTGAAAAAGGGTATCTAAAAAGTTTAACAGTGGAGTTTAGGAGAGATTTTATTGAAAATTACACAAGAAAAGTCCTAAAACAGACCTACAAGAGCTAGCGAAAACAGAGCACTAGTGTGCGAAAAAGGAAGATATTGGCCAAATGAATTGAGAATTGTTTCTTATAAGAATATGCATGATGGTATGACTGAGATGAAGTGAATATGGTTATTACATGTTTCTAAACTGTTAGGTTCTCGTGTTTTAACTTGGTTGCTTCATAACAAAACAGTGATAGTGAAGGAAGGATCAACAATCATAAAGAAAGGCTTGGGTTGTAGACAGAGTTTGTAGGTCATTTGGAGGTATAACCAAATCTCTATCAGTGCACAGTTGTGAATATCACTTTGAATACTAATACACTTATGTGAAATTAAGGATAAATCATCTTGATATCAGGAGAAATACAGTCAACAATACTGTCCTATTACAGTCTTGAAACCGTTTTGAAGAAGATAATCAAAAGAGTATGATTGTGTGAGGAGTGAATGAACAGTGATTGGGTATATGTTTAAATGCACGCATTTGAAGGTATGGAAATTCATCTTGATAGCAGGTAAGAAGTGTTCATTGTTGAATGGTCTATTATGGATAACGATGAAAACACGGCCTCTTTAATAGTCAATAACACTGACCCCATAGAGTCAAGAGCTTATAGAAGGTATAATTAGTTTCAAGGAAGAATCTTCAAGATAAATGTCTAGATTTCAAGATAAAGTGTGGTTGAAAAAAGATTGTGACATGCAAAAGTATGACTATAAATGGATGGAGATGTCAGTTTAAGGATTTAACACAGCAGCTTCAAGAACTCATATGGTACTCATAGTGTGGGTGAAGGTGATTGCAGGTATAGTGGACAGAGTAAAGAGAATCAGCGTCATAATGCATGCTAATTGATTGGAAACATCAACCAAAGGTCCTTAAAGACCAAAGTTTCGTATTTGAAGAACTTCTCAAAATAAATTTTCAAAAAGAATTCACAATGACACAGGATGAGATAGTAGATTGAGTTGGCAGATTCTTGGTCTTTGAATGTTTCTTATGATCTCATGTTTCAGGAATAGGATTGTAGGTTTAAGAACAAGAAGTGATAAGTTGAGTATGCTATCATCTTCCAGTCTTCATCAGCACATGCTTTTGGGGGCTCTTATTCACCCTTCATTGCTATTTGTATTGGTTTCATTACCACTTTTGTTAGTGGCACATTGCTTTACTTTGTCTTATGTACTTTTCTTCATTTATGGGGCTTCTAGGATTCTTACTTCCTACAACTTTTTGTTGTTAACAGACGTATCTTCTAGTCTCGTTGATCTACTTTTTGTTATCTGTGGACATCAATAAAATTTCTTTCGTTCTCTCTTTCTATTACACCCGTATAGAATAGATTAGAGGTTGAGTAATAATAGGACATTCATTGTATGTCAACAAACATCACATCGGATAAATGCTGCTTAGTTAAACAAATACAATATCCTGGTATAAGTATAATGATAAATCTATTTGGACCTGATTTAGCCACTCACTAAAGGTAAATCATACCATAATCAGGATGCCTCTTAGTCATAAATTTTCGTAAATACTCTGATATCAATAAATTGATTGTTTAAATGGCAGGTTCAAGGATTATAGTGTCCTTGTACTTCTTGGTGAATGGCTATATGATTCAACAGATACACACCAAATCTAGCAAGCATTTGAGCGCTAGTTGAGATGATGCAAGTGTCAGTCATGAGGAAACATGAGGATGTAATGAAAATCAGAAACAATTAATGACAAATAAGAAAAAGCTACTCCAGATGAGCTCACATGCTAGAAGTGAGAATTAAAGGCGAAATTAAGTGAAGGTCTCAAAGTAATGTTGATTTCTGTTCTGTTCTTTCAAGTTGCCATGATGATGGCTGTTTATTAAGTCAATTATGTTCTTTGATTTAGTACAATTTTTAATTTCTGTCGCAAGTTTATTGTGTAATGTGCTTGGCGTTGAGGGTTATGGACAAGCTTCATGGCCCTCACAATGTTCACGGTCTGAAAGCAAGTGAACAAATTGTCAAATACAAACATCCAAGATTCCAACCTATCCAAGTACTAATGGGTTTGAGTGTCAAGGCTAGGTGCTTAGAAACATAATTATTATATTTGTTTCTACATGAATGAATGCACCGCTCATACATAAACTAAATGGGATGCTTTCCACCAGTTGAAAAACAAAACAGAAAGAACTATTCCTCAACCCAAACATAATATATCAAGAAACAGAGATCCAACGAGATACAAGGTAAACTCTCGAACAGCAAAAGCCTCATTAATTGGCATATACTTATTTGGCTCATCAGTCAACAACCCTGAGCCTGTTCGCATTTGTCAATAATAATCCCAGTTATTGATGATAGGATTGCTGCTAAATTCACTTATACACTGGTTTCACTACATCGGTCCTCTTGTCACCGACCCCATACCTAGTTGTTTTCAACTAATTTGACAAAATGACATAATGGGACCTCGCCTTCACATTCGTTTGGCCCTACTTTTTACTGTGTCAGATCAGTTCGTGTGCCAGAAATGTTTAAGATGATCAACTCGTATGGCTCGGGCATTAACCACTTCATATAAGCTATTTTTCCCGATTGGTCCAGGACAATTTAGAAGTTGTAATTGATGTTCAGGAACCCTTATCTTCTAATCAATCCATCTTGACTATTTCTTACTAGCACCAAGATTTCGACCTTCTTACATTTCCTCCGACAAGCCCGACAATCTACTTGCTATAATTAGCAATACTATATAATGTCTCCATTTCCGAGTAGTTGGCCTAGGAGGTTTTCATTCGTCTTAGCCTTGGTCATACCCGAGGGGCTAATGACACTGGAGGCTATTGGGTATGGATGACTATTACCACCTTGCTTATTTGTTATAATTTTGTGTTGACATGAATTTAAAGTGGCTTGGTGGGGCTAGATGTTATGTTTTGTCATTAAGGGGGACCTCATAACACTTTAATGTTATAATTCTTCGTTGGGGGTCACTTATGTCCCTATGGCGACTTGAAGGGGGAAAAGTAACTTAAGTTACTTTATGATTTTTGATTATCTCTAGAGGGGGTCGATTGGGGCCTTTTTGGGTCTCTTGTTGCATGGAGAAATTATATAAGGAGATTTGGGGAGTGTTAGAGCTCATTCTTGCATGCACACTTATGATTTTCATTGAGCAACTGCTGATTGCTATCATCTAGCTTGTGGAGTAAGATCCCACAAGATCCCTAGCTTCGGTGGTGAGAGATCCATTCCTAGCTAGTAGGGCATTCTTCGGTGGTGAAAGATCCACCCTAGCTTGTCATTTTGGAGCTGATTCAGGGCTGATTTTTAGAGATTAATTTCAGAATTTTCAGAGAAGGGTTTTGGAAGATTTTTGGGGCTTTTTGTGGAGAAAAATCAAGGGTTTTCAGATCTGATTTGTGGCAGCGATTAGAGCAGGTTTTGGCGCCATATTTGGAGACACTTTTGAGGGTTTTGGGCCTCTTTCCAAGGGGAGTGACCCACTTTGGGATTTTGCAGCGATTTTTGGAAGGGTTTCAGTGTGTCGTTTCCAGATCTGGAGGTTGGGCTCTCTTCTATATCATTGGTAGATGTTATTTCCAAAAATTCATATTTTTATCTATTTTCTAGGGTTTTATCTACTCAGTTCCAGATTTGCAGCAGTGTTTTTTAGGGCTTCCAGGTGTCCATTTTCAGATCTGGAGGTTGGGATCATTTCTATATGTTTAGTAGATGTTATTTCCAGATTTTCAGAATTTTATCACTTGTATTTGAAAAGATATGAATTTTTGAAGTTTTCCAGCTATCTAGGGCATTCTGTAATTTTCTAGCAGTGATATATTATTCAAAAATTTCAAAAATAATTTTCTTGTGTTAGTTATCATATTAGCAAGCTCTCCGTAAATTTTCAAGTGATTTGAACAAGTATTTTGTGAGTTATTGATTTAAATCAGTTTGTTGCCTGGCTGTTAATTTCTGCAAAAAAATAGAATTTTATTTTGCTGCAAATTATCTATATTTTGTGCATTTTTAGGGGTATCCCATAAAGGATATTTCATACCAAAGATTGATATTTGTTTTAACAATGGTCACACTAAACTTTTTCAACTCTTTTGATGCCAATCAAAATCTTCTTACATAACCTAGCTTTCTCGTTTGTTAACCAGCTTCCCCAAACTTGCAAGAAGCTTTCGTTCATAATTTTCTCTGAAGGCTTTATCTAGATCATGTCCAGTGCACATGCTTTCGAATCTTGGGTTTGTAGAAATCTTCACATATTTAAGATCAACATTGGTTTCAGCCACTTGCCTTTTTAGAATCATAATTATTGGCAATTAGTGTCAGCAAGATGCTCGCTAGCATCATAATACTCAATAACTTTCAACTAGATGCTTGATTATTTATGTGACAAAGTTACATGGCCATCCGATATTGGAACATTTACCTATCAGCCCCATTTAAAACATCCCCCAAACCGAGTTAATTCTCAATAAATTCCGAAGCTTCCTTAAACCTCTCGATTTATCTTTTCTCCACAATATTTTGGGTATTAATTTTGGTCGCTGACTTCTCTTCCAATAACTTATTTTCACTCAAAAGAGCCAAGCAATTTAGAAAATGCTCCAGTGTTGTTTTTTGAGGCTACAAGTAAACCGGAGCAGGGAGCTGCTATGCAAGAAGAATATTCTTCACTCATGAAGAATAACACATGGGAGTTAGTGCCTCTTCCTAAGGGAAGAAAACTTGTGCATTGTAAATGGGTCTATAAGACCAAATATGCAGCAAATGGTTTTGTAGATAAGCACAAGGCTTGTCTTGTAGCTAAGGGGTTCTCACAAGTCGAAGGGGTGGATTACTCGAGACTTTTCTCATGTTGCAAAGATGGATTATGCACGCAATGTTCTCTCCCTCGCTACATCACATCAATGGCCAGTATACTAGGTGGATGTGAAGAGTGCCTTCCAACATGGTAATCTCCATGAGGAAATCTATATGGAGCAGCCTCAAGGCTTCATATAGGATTCTTCACTTGTCTACGAGATGTTGTCATTTCCTAGATGGTCTCAAACAAGCACCTCAAGCTTGGTACGAGAAGATGGACAGTATTTTGTTGAGTTATGGCTTCTATCATTGTGGGTCTAATCACAATGTTTACATCTTGAAGAAAGGTGAGGATATTTTGATTTTGGTTCTATATGTTGATGATCTCATCCTAGCGGGTAGCTCGGATTCTATGGTTCAAGACAGATCTATGACTGCTGCACTACTTTCTTGGCCTCCAAATTCATCAGTCTCCTAAAGGTATTTCTATTCGGCAGTAGAAGCATGCCACAAATCTGCTTCATCAATTTTACATGGCTGACTGCAAGCCAACTCCCACGCCATATCAATCCAGTATTGAGTTGACTGCTGATTGTAAGTCTAAGTTGGTTGCTCCCACCTTGTATAAACATGAAATATCCCTTGTGGGATACCACTTAAAAATGCACAAAATATTGAAAATTTGTAGCCAAATAAAATACTGATTTTTGCAGATTTTTAATAGCTAGGGCAGCGAACTAAAGAAAATTAATATCTCCCAAAATACCCACTCAAATCACTTGAAATTTTTAGGAGAGCTTGCTAATATTATAAAGAACATAAGAAAACTATTTTTGGAATTTTTGGAATAATATAATGCAGCCAGAAAATTACAGAAAGCCCTAAACAGGGTAAAACTTCAAAAATTCGTAACTTCTCCAATAAGCAATATAAAATTATGAAATTATGGAAATAACATATACTAATATGGAGAATGAAACCCCAACCTTCATATCTAAAAATGGCAACCCGAAACCCTCCAAATAAGGGCTGCAATCTCCAAAACAAGTCGCCCCCTTTGGTAGATGGTCAAAACCCTTTGGAAATCCTCTAGAAATGATGCCAAACCCTGTTCTTATCGTTGTCGTAAATCTGATCTGAAAACCCTTTGATCTTCTCCACAAAATGTCTCCAAAACCCTCAAAACCCTTCCTTTGAAACCTCTGAAAATATCTCTGTAAATCAGCCCTGAAAACAGCTCCAAAATGACAAGCTAGGGTAAATCTCTCACTACCAAAGAATACCCTACTAGCTAGGGATGGATCTCTCACCACCGAAGCTAGGGTTCATGTAGGATTTCACTCCACAAGTTGTAAATTTGCAAGCAGCAATTGCATATGAAGGAAAATAATTATGTATGCAAGAATGACCTTCCCTTTTTCCTCCCAACTCCTTATATAATTTTGCCCTAGGCAAAAGAGCCCCAAATAGCCCAAGTCGCATTTTTCCCTAGGAAGGACCAATAAATTAAAAGCAACTTAAGTTACTTTTCCCCTTTTAAGTCGCCATGGTCCAAAAGTGACCCCCAACGCAAAATTAGAACATTAAGTGTCATGTGGCCCCTTCCTAACGACAAAACATAATATCTAGTCCCTCCAAAACACTTTACGCTTATGTCAACAAAGAATTATAATAAAATGAACTAGATATTCATACCCAATAGCTCCCAGAGTACATAGCCCCTTGGGTATGACCAAGGCTTGGACTCGAAATGGCCCTGAGGCCTTAGGCGTAGGAAAGGGGACATTACAAAACAGTTGTTAGGCAGTCTTTTGTATTTAACTCATACTTGTCCCAATATCACTTTTGTTGTTAACCTTGTCTCTCATTTTTCGCATGAGAGTCATTGTCAGCAGCCAAGCATATTTTGCACTATATTTAGTGCACCTTGCACTTTGGGATTCATTATACACCAGAGGGTTTTTCAGACATAGAGGGATTCACATGTTCAGATTCGGGTGGATGTGTTGATACAAACCAATCTACTTATGGATTCATCTTTCACCTTGGCTCAGGTCTTATTGCACGGATATGCAAGAAGCAAAGTGTTGTTGAATCATCATCCACTGGGGCAGAGTACAGAGGTGTTGTTAAGGCTGGACAGGAGGCTTTGTGGCTGCAACAGTAACTTGGTGAGTTCGGATTTCCAGAACACGCTCCCACTTTGATTTAGTGTGATAACCAAAGTGATATTAGAGCTTAAGGGAGGGTGTTAAGAGTCGTGTTCACTTTAGGTAGATGTTTGAATTATTTCCAACCTACTTTCAGTTTGTGTTCACATTGGTTTAAACTTCATTAGGGAGTTTTAAAAATAGCCAAGTTGTTATTTGTTTCAACAACTTGGTTCACATATGAAAGTTGTTTTAACAAATTGCTTGCTTTAACAACTTTCAGGTTGTTGTGTATGACCTCCTCGTAAGGCCCATTTATTTGGCTTTACAACTTACAAGTAGCCTGTATTAACGTGGTGTGAGAATACTAATACAATTATTTTCCAGTTTGCTTTACATTTGAGTTCAGAGAGATTCAGGGAACCTGCTCCAGATTTGAAGCGCTGTAGTTCCTGCCGAGATCCTAACGGCTGCTCCTATATAAGGAGGAAAATTATATTGAAGGCAAAGACAATCATATCATTTCCCAATTGAGGACTAGCTCACAACAACTCAAGTGTGACACAAGGAGATCAAAAACACCTAAGGAGGATTCGTGAGAGAGCCTGTGTGTATTTTGTGCAGTAAGGGTAGTGGAATCAGAGAGGCACTTCATCATTGAATACTCAGCTTACAGTGACATTCAGGCCAGATATGCCAACACCTTAGAGGTTCACTTTACGTCAGAACTTTCCCAGAATTGAGAACAGAAAATTCAGGGGAATATCTGATCAGAATCAATAGCAGAAGAACCATCCTTGAAAAAAAAATTCACAGGGTCTTCAAGTTTATTTCTACTCTTGTTCATTTCAGTTTTGTAAAGGTGTAAAAACACCCACATGGGTGGTGTGGCTTTGTAACAGTAAGTACCAATAAACTGCTTTTGGACTACGTGTGTAATTAAAATCATTGTATTTCATTATAAACTGTGGTTAATATTGTTTCCGTCTTTCATGTTTTCAAATTTGTATTTACCCTAGTACAATTGGCATAGATAGATTAATGGAAGGTGATGTTCACATGCTTATCAGTTATCACCAGTAAAGGAACTACCCCTCTTGATAATCCCTTTTGCTGACAGTCTTTCTTACTCGTCCATTTGAAAATTCATCAAATGCTAAATAAGAAACAAGAAGGACCCTTAGATTCCTTTAAAATCTTCCTCTTGATAATGTCCTAGGAGCTCCTACAGCCGCTTCTTGCCCAAGATATATATAGGCTAATTTCATTTCAAACTCTGTGTCACTCCAAAATATGAATTTTATATCCAAATATTACATCTCTAAATAAAATAACTCCATAAATCTAGTGCTTTGTTCCTGCTGTATCTCACATAGAAAAGTGTTCTGTTTCACACTGCACCAAACTCTTTTTTTTTAAAGAAAGCAGAACAGTGAGTAATTCATCTAACTTACCTTCCAATACATGAAGGCATAAACATTTAACTTTAATCTTTCCACTAAAGCAAAAAAATCTAAAGAGGGACAAGAAGGGAATTGAAAATTGAATGTTGTATCATTTGCGCCATACACAGATTACCACAAAAAAATGAAAAACAGTGTCATCAAATGTACTTATATTGTTGTACAAGTGTTAGAGTGATTCTAAATTGTGGAAAAGAGTTTGCACTACAGTATTAACCTGACATGGAGAAAAAATCAGCTTGAAATGACAATAACTCACAAATCTGTCATGAGTCGCATGAGATCGCCGTAGAAAAAAACGATGGCAGAAAACCATTGCAGTAGCAATTGTTGTCTGTGGACTGCACACAACATCTCTGTTAGTGAAGACTCAAGAAACAGTTTGAGAAAACCATAAGATTACAAGTACAAGAGGGTCCATATCATTTCATGAATGCAGTTACTTCGTAGGCACTGAAAACCAGCTAATCTCGCAATCAATATGAGAAAAACAATATTCAGTTGAATGTGCATGATCATTGAACAATTCAACTATCAAAAAAATGTATATACCGTCATACATTCTCATGCATGGTAATGAATGCATTGAAAAATAACCACCGTGTTTTCAACAAAGTGCTAGTGATTCCATTTTGTTTTTTATTCAACAAATTCATTAAAGACAAATATAGTATAGTCATATGACCCATGTCTATACTCCAACCCAAAATGTACTATCAAGAAAAGTGTGAAAATCTTTTGAAATTTTTGAACTGTACAATTGAGAATAAAAAGGTTCTTCGTGTCAAAGAAGGATTAAACAGCTAAGAACAAAATAACAGAAGACTGACAGTATATATTGACACATCAGTAGAATGAAATCAAAAGTGTGATACACGTTTCCATTTTTATAAATCATGAATATGCTTAAATTACTATCTAATTCTGAAGTTAGAATTTGTAGCCTTGCTAATACATGTTAGCGGGCACTATAAAAAATCATACATGATATTGTAAACTGATGTGGATAGAATGTCAAGGCTCTAATCATTTTATCTATAAATTATAAATTTATAATCAAGATAGGAATTTTACAAAGTAATTGTCAAATTCTCTCATGCCAGAATGCACATATTGAAAATGGTTAGATGATGCAGTCCTACGTTTGATTTTGTGAACCCACTTTCAAACCTTATGGTTTATATGGTTGATGTTCTTAGTTCAAGTCCTTTTGCTTCAAGTTTAATTTCCATTTATAGCAGTTTCTCTATTACTTGCTCTATGAAGTTTTTTTTGGGCCAAACTGGCAATTTTCAATAGCACACATTTATTCTGAAGAGAACATAATAAAAAACATCCTATCAAATTTTATATACCTAAATCCAGATAGAATAATGTATCACGCACCTCAGTTTTTGTTAAAAAGTAAGGTAAAATAAAATCAGATTTCAAATTGGACAAAGGAATCAAAATATAATAAAAATACTGCCATATTTTACATGTCTAAAGCTTCATGTTAGGATAATATGCTGTTCATCAATATAGAACAGTGGAAAAAAACTTCCCTGTCACATTGAGATGCAATGTTTCTTTTCCAATCCACAGTTGAAATCCTTTTATTTAATTTAATATATTTTAATCATCTTAACAAACATAACTTCAAACAATATAATTAGTTTTAGTTTTCACTTGTGTTTCTTCACAGAGTAACACTGAATAGTATTCTTCTGGATTCATATGTGTAAGTACATTACTGTCTGATGTTTCATATCCAACTGCTGGATCCATCTTCAGGGAGAGAAGAGTGAAGCCAATCCTTATAATTTTGTCAACTGAAACTACTTCAGTGAAATGGATCTTCACTGTTATCCTTATTTTTAGTATTTCTCGTGTCTTTTGAAATCACAACCATCTAGACAGCATTGCTTATTTTATATTAACATATAAAACAAATTGTTTAATTTTCACTTGAAACTATAAGTATAAATAGGACCCGTACCTATAGAGAGATCTATCCGGAGGTGATCTGTAAACTCTTCAACTTTGGAATTATCCACAGAATCACAATTAATCGCTGCTGTTCTACTTTCTATTAGAAAATAACAGAGATAGCTAGTGAATGAATTATACTTGTGCTTAGAATCAACAATTTGCAGAAAGGGAAAGAATATAGACTCATACACCAACAATTTTATCCTAGAAAACCTCCAGAGGAGGAAAAACCAGTCGGGAAGGGCAATTGCTCTTTCTTCCCACTTTTATTGGCCAATTCAATAATAAGTACAGAAATTACAATAAGTATGAAAGAGAAGTAGATAATATCTCACACTTCCTCCCAGTTACTTGCTTGCTCTGACTCAATTACTCCTTGCTTCTACAAATCACAATTCCAACACTAAGAGCTTCTTACTCACTTGCTTCATGCTTCGATGCCTTTGTTCTCTTCCATAACATGCATTTATAGTCTTTCTCATGTTCTCCCGTGCACTGGAGAATGGGAAAAGTCATGTAGAAGAAGAGACATGGACACCCTTTGGAATTCTGGGACTGTTCACATCATATTTTATTTTCTGTCCGCAAGAGCCAGGACCGCCACCCAATGCAAACCGGCGGTGGTTCTGTCTGTTTAGTGACAGGACCGCCGCCCTGCACAGGCGGCGGTCCTGTCACTAAACAAACAGAACCTCCGTGTATATTTTTTTTCTTCTTCGTGTTGGCTGATTTGATAAAGTAGAGTCATTTTGGATCCCTATGGATCGGAGGGGCCGCCCGACAAAGGAGGGTGATGGGGGCGCAGAGTAGGCCGTCGTCATATCTGTGCATGACTATAGATAGTCTGATCACCCTATTCCCGAGTGCCACCTTCCATGCAGCCTCCCCCCTCCATCCAGTTAAGATCAGATCTGGGCAGCCCCATTGTTTAATTTTCACTTGAAACTATAAATAGAAGTAATTGTTAAAAATAATATCCTAATACTAAGTCTAATATTTTTCGCTTTCATATTAGTGGTTGTAATTTATTGTAAATAATGCACACACAAGGGAAGTTGAATGGTCATCTAGAAGATGAACCGAAGAGTCTCCCTTTGTGGCTATTTATGCTTGTATGCATATGTGCATCATCAAGAAGAGCTTTATTCATTGAATATTTTCTTTTCTAATTTCCCATCCATTTCATTTTGTCAATCTCTCTCTTGCAATTTAATTCCTCACCTGACATTGGTATCAAAGCACACGCTGCTGCATATCAATTTTTCATCCTCTATTTTCCTCTCATGCTGCTGCATATCCTTTTTCATCCTCTGTTTTCCTCTCATGCTGCTGCCTAGCAGTATCATATCAATTCTATTCCAAAATATTTTCAAGCTGAATAAGATAGAATAGCTTGACGGATAGTTTTCTACAGGCAGATATTGTTGGGAGCATAGAAGAGAAGGTGCACATTACCATAAATTTGGAACTAAACTTTGGCACCTGCATACTTCTCTCGAAGCTTAATCTACCTACGTTGCGCACTGTACAGCCCACTGCATACCCTCTTCCCAGCGTATTACTCCTTGTTGGTATTAAAGTCTTCAGCTGACATCAAATTCTGCACCTGCTCTTGCCACCAGTCCTCCAGACCTGCACCACTCCATTTTGCAACATCCAGCACTATTAGTGTTCTCTTTGTTGGTGACCACCTGACTTCCTGGCCTCACATTGTTTTTATCCAGCACTGCTCACATGGAAATTATAAAGGGCACCACTCACAATGTCTTTATCCAGCACTACCTGCCTATTAGATGGGTCTGCAAGTCTTCACACGGCCTGACATCTACAAAATCCCCTAGTGTTGGCATTTCATCCAAAGTCCATTCCAATATGCATTGGACTGCTAAAGGTGTTTCATCTCATATTGGCTGTCTTTCACCTGCTGAAAGAGCTTTGTTTCAGTCTAACATGCTTTGAAGCTGACTGCATTCACCTGTCAAAGCAGCTGTTCCAGATGTTTTTTTATTGATTTCCTGACCTCATTCACTATGCCGCAGCCAGTCTTTGAATGTGTTGGCACTTCATTGGAGGCATCAGAGATCTTATTTGTTGGAGGCTGTAAACTCTTTACTGCTCCCATTTGACCCCACCATCCACATCAAAAGATAAGTATTTGAAATTCTATATAAATTGCTTTACTATTGTTTTTGGGAGATAGTCAAATTTTATAATTTGAGAAAATAGTGACATAAACTGTCATAGAGAAGTAGGACAGCCTCATTTTGTAAGCCCCTTCATTTCCAAGAGGTCCAAAGTTCAAAACTTTGCCCCCTTCATTTTGTTCAAATTTGCAATTTTGAATTACTTGGCAAAACCAGAAAAAATAGTACATTTGCCCGAGTTTGTTATCATATCCAGGTCATTAGGTGAAACTTACCTTTTTGGAAACTAGACTCGTCCATGATTCCGAGTACAAATACTTAGGGGTCCAACTTGTCCACCTAGTATATTTTAATCCCCATAAATCAGGACAGTTTTCTGAAATTGCATTGGAGAGGGGTCTGTCTTGCCTAAAACCAGTCAAAATTTCTAAACAACACAGCCTTTGCATACAGAGGCCAAAATTGACTTATGACCACTCGTTTTTCATGTAAAAGAGACAAATCATTTTGGAGCATGAATTTTGATTTTGTAGCTTCTAAAATGTGTTTGGGGAAATAAGGGTGTAAAACTTGTTTGAGCGAAGTCAAGTGTAAAAACCTGTCCAAACAAGATTTTTTTGTATTTTTTTAGCACTTTCAGTGTTACCCGACTCAGAATTTGTTATTTTGCAACACACTACACACATAATGAGCACATTATACTCGAACAGCATATTGTCTTTACAACTTCTTGTTAGCACAAATATTGAGGCAAACTTGATTTCAAAATGTTGGAGATAGTTTAAGCCAATGTTTATGCAGTTTTGCAATCAATACAAGATGCTGCGGCCAGAAATCAATAGGTTGCAAGATCAATTACAAGATCAGACATCCAATGCCTCAGCAAAAAAGAAAGATGTTGTCAACAATGATGTTCCTTCTTCAAGCAGTTCAACTCAAAAGGTTGGTCAAGATAAAAAGTCATTGAAGAAAAGTGCTGAAGCCCCTCCTATGTCACACAAAAATGTGTTATCAAAACCCATCAAGGATATGACACTTGTTAGTCCTACTATTGGATCTGTACCTGTTGTGTGAGTCTGGGAAACAATGAAATACAGCAAACATCGTGTTGGTCTAGGTTTTACAGGTGTTGTGAATTTTCATATACCACAATATTCCAAACCTATCAAATTTGTGTTCGAAGGTATTAATTCAAGTTGAATCTTCACCTATTGGTCAATCCAATAAAATTGGCAAGTTGTCAAGTCAACCAAAACCAACTTGCACTAAAACTCATCCAATCCAAAAATGTTGTCATTGTGGATGTCGTGGTCATACCTACAACGATTGTTTTCACCTACATCTTTATCTATCATGTGGTCAGCATACACATTTTGTTGAACAATGTTATCTCAGAAGTCTGCCTACCAAATCTATGAGGCATGTACATTTGGAATGGATATATCACTTGAGATGGCAATCAAAGGATCGTCTATTATCAAAGTCATACAAGTGAGTATACTCCACTATATAGGATGATAAACTCATCCTTGCCGATATTGTTGAGCCTGGTTATGCGACTACAAATTCTATTGAATGACAACCTACTAAGAGAATTGTAAAGTTGCACCCTATTGCCACAGAGGATAATTATGCACTCAGTGCCTATGATTTCCCATTCTTATTGGGATATTGATGATGAGCACCTTGAGACTGCCAGATATGCAGCTCAGTACAGATTACTTAAGGTTGTGGATATTGCTTTTTGTTGATTATACATTTGCACTTGAGTTGTAAGTTGAAACCACGAAAGAACAGCTTACTAACTCTTCTCATTAAGTTGAAAACCCGAAAAGGCGGATTAATGGAGATTCATGATGAAAACCCAAGGGGGTGTTATTGAGTTGTGCATCTCTTTTTAAGGGGAACTTTTGCGTCAGCTTTATACACAGGTTCATGTATGTTGTTCACTTTCCAGGGGAGCTTGTAGTAGCTCTCCACTCTCATCTTACAGGGGGGAACATCAAGATTCAAATTTTGAGTTTTTCAAGCATGGTACTTGGAGATTTCTCACATTGTCCATTGAGGATTTGTCATTGCAGCATATTGCAGATTATAGCATATAGCCGCATATCATGCACCACAATTTGTGCACAATTCGAGTTCTTCGAAATGATACTACATACATTGCAACATATTGCATATTATAGCATATAGCCGCATATCATGCACCACAGTTTGTGCACAATTCAAGTTCTTCAAGATGATACTCCATACATTGCAGCATATTGCAGATTATAGCATATAGCCGCATATCATGCACTACACTTTGTGCACAATTCGAATTCTTCAAGTAAATACTTCATATATTGCAGATTATAGCATATTGCATCATATTGTGCACCATAGTTTGTGCTCTACAGTATCTGATGATCATATCAGCATCTGATACATCAAAGATCACACTTCATTCAGATGACTACACATGAAGTTAGTTCATCCAATTTCACACAATTTTTATGCCACTGGAATAGTTTTTATGTCTTCATTTGAAAGCATTGTGGATGGCAAGTGGTTCACATTTTCAGCTTGACAGAAAGTCAGGTCATTCAGTGCATGCTTCAACACACTTTTGAGTTACTCATGGGTGCAATCAGCCTGGGTTATCCAGTTTTCAGGCAATAAAGTGTAGTTGCAGCACACTTGGACTACTCATGGGTACAATCAGCCTAGGTTCTCCAATTTTCACTCTCTTTGGCACATGGTTTATTTTGAGCATCATCTACATCATGAAAATTGCAGAGGACAAACAACATATTAGACTTAGTCTTACATGGGGGTGTTAGAAATAATATCCTAATACTAAGTCTAATATTCGCCACTTTAATATTAGTGGTTGTAATTTATTGTAAATAATGCACACACAAGGGAAGTTGAACGGCCATCTAGAAGATGAACTGAAGAGTCTCCTTTGTGGCTATTTATGCTTGTACGCATATACACGTCATGAACAGAAGCTTTATTGAATATATGAGAGCTTCATTGAATATTTTCTTCTTGTCTAATTTCCCATCCATTTCGTTTTGTCAATCTTTTCTCTTGCAATTTTAGTCCTGGCCTGACAGTAATGTTGCTCAACACATATAACAATTAGAATATAGGTTTTCAAAAGGCATATTAAATAGGAAGTATATGTTTATCTTCAAAATGTTGTTATTTATACTAATATTCATATGCCAGGTACATTTTTTGATAGCTTTGGAAAAGTATACAATATTATTCTATTAGGGATTCGCTTTTCCTGATCTTCATAATTTCCAACTGCAGGTCAGATTTCCTATGACTAGCCCATGTCAAACCAGGTGCAGGACAGCTTGAGAAGCGGCAGCCTGAAGATTCACAGGTATGGATGGACCAACAGCAGTCTAAACCTTTCGAACAGCCTGTTCAAACAGTGTCTATGGTCACCTCACTTTTATTGACTCTGAATTTATCAGATACAAGAGCACAGTCCAAAGGGTAGCCTGCACAGTCTAGTAAGATGCATGGTGATAGAGATATCGCTCCTTTGGGCTGAGTGGTGGATGGAGACTCAAATCATAGCCCATCCATAATCAAGCATATGACCAGCTTAAAAATTGCAGTCAAGTGAGTTAGCAATCAGGAAACAACAATTGAACTATAACCGAGATTTGGCTACTCTGGTCAGAAGTTTAAGCATTGTGAATGTTGCCTGTAAGATTTATAAAACTTGAATCCCACCTCCTAAAAATTCTCCTTCTCCTCATCTGGTCTTCATCTAGACTGCACGGAAACGCCCTAGACCCCCTTGTACCAGGCTGGGTATGTTTCGGTGCGGTGCGTCCGGGTACATTGTGGGCACGTACCCACAGGCCTGGGTACGTCCCGGTTATGGAAATCCATACCCGGGAAGTACCCAGGGCCTGTGGGTACGTACCCACAGAGTACCCACAGTTTTTTTTTTTTTAAGTGCAAAAAAATAAATAAAACATGAGGGCTTTGACTGGAATTGAACCGTACCCGAGGTTTTTAAAAAAACTGTTATCCAAGAATGGGTTTGGATTCTTGGAATACCCTTTGCCGGCATGGAGGTCCAACTGTTTGGTAAATCTTTGGCACCAATGCCAGGGCAGAGGCATAGAGAACACATAACAACACAATTTTAGAAGAATTGAGGACAATTTCTTATGGTTTCCAGGCTAGTTACATATTACAAGCGACAAACTTTAAATGTTTTTTTAATGTCCAATGAGACGTCTAACTCAAGCTTAAGGCATTAATAATGAATTATCAAATCTATAATACAGTCTATGTTATTAACTATTATGTTTTGAACATTATGAATCAATACAAACTCAAGTCTCAATTCTCAAAGTATTGGAAATTTGTTTTCATGTTCTATGAATGATTTTAAGTTGTATGAGTATTAAATTTCAATAAGTATGCAATGTATGAGTATTAAATTTCAATAAGTATGCAAATGCTTCTTTAAATTTATAATTTTATATACATATTTATATATATATATATATAAAACGTACCCAAAAGCGTACCGTACCCGAGGTTTTTAAAAATTTGCCGTTTCAGCGTACCAAACCCGTACCCATATCCGTACCCATACCCATACCGAAACAGTCTAGATCTTCATAGGATTTCTTCTGACATTGGCACACCATTAAGATCCCCAATGGGAGTATAGCCTCCCCTCTGCACCATTGTTTAGCTTCATGAATGCTACATTCAAAGAAAATCTACCACCATCTAAAGAGGCTCTTCTCAAGTTTCTTCACGTTTCACACTTAAAGAACGGTGGTGAAACCATCATTCCCAGCCTGAAATGCAAAAGGATACTCCCTGAAAATGGATATGCCTCCACAATCCATTTCCCTGCAAAGGAAATGGAAAACTTACGTTGGCACCTAAAGGAAAGAGCAATAATCTGTAAGTTGTCCCCTGACTTAGCACATTTGTGCAAGTTATATCTCAGGGCATCTCTAAAGGTGTAAAACCTTCCCACCTTAGGTTGTTACTAACTTATGATTTCACAACAAAGCTCTTGCGTGTCTATAGATTTGTCAATTAAGCTTCTGAAAAGATAAAAAAATGTTGAATTTTTTTGTATTTTTCTGAATCAATAAACGCATAGACTTTTTACTGTTGGGGATGGGCATCCTACTAATTAGAAATTGTAGACCATCATGCTCGTATTGTCGTTGTTATTATCGTATTAATACTTACATGTTTTTGGTAGCCCATGTTGTTATGTTGTTAATAAGTGTATTGCCAGCTTTAGGTAACATTGTCATGACTGTCTTTAGTATAGACCATCATGTGAGTATTGCCGTTATCATTATATTAATATTTACATGTTTTGGCAGCCCATGTTATTATGATAATAATTGTATTGCCGGCTTTAGGTAGTATTGTAATGACTGTCTTTAGTTATGTTCGGTAGTTAACAGTTGTGTCTAACCAAGAATCATGGAGTTGTGTCATATAAATAGAATGATGTGCATCAGGGTAAGGGAGTTGAGTATCAAGTCCTCCCCATATTGAACAACTTGTATAGAGCACTACCTATAAAATAAAGTTGTGATTACTCTTATGCTCTTCTATGTTGTGTATGGTATGCATTTACTATTTACTACTTTTCACTCTCTCACTTGGTTCTCATACTCGACCACCTCCCAAAGTCCTGATTTTCAGTCATAAGTTGGAGACATCATGTCTCCACTTGTTGTCTTGTCTATCTAGGGTACTCTGCCATTCAACCATGTTATAGTCATCTTGTAAATCAAGCTTATCACTTTGAGACATGAACCATCACAACATGTTGTCTAGAGAGAAGGTCAAGGTAAGCTAATTGGCCGATGTTTGCTCGTATGTTAGATTATCCAACTATTCTCCACATATATGACCACTCTGCAACTCTGACTTGGGCACATTCATCCATAAAACTTAATGCTGCTCATAGTCTTGAATGTGCTCATCTCCCTTGGCCTTCACTCCCATGTATGTCTCAGAGATTTTGTAGATTAGAATGCCCGCTTGCTTCTCCTAATTTAGAAAGACTATGCCTTTAATTTCTTCTGCCATTTGTTTGTGCAATTTGGTAAGATGATCACGTAAGTCAGCCCGTGCACTGATGCTCGAATTCCTCTTCTTTCACTAGGAAAAGGGGTGGCAACGAGTACCATCTGGCATGAAGCTTGATATAATACAGTATTTTTAAGGAACAATTTCTAAAGACATTATGATCAATTGCAAGAGGAACATTGGTGCACTAAAAACAAAGTGACGAATGTGAATACTGTTCAAATTTTTATAAGGTAACCTTTCCATGGGTTGATGGGTTGAAGCTTCTGGCTGATTTCTGCATGAATTTTGATGACCTGTACAAAATATATTTTACGGCAAAAAAATCTTTACAATAATTGATTTGTTACATGCCCTTCCAATGTACAATGCAACAGATTTCCAACAATATTTAATAAGCCCATGATCAACGGAAAACACCTCGTAAACCTTGTGATAAACCCTTTGACCCATATTTCAAATATAAGATTTTCATGAAAACCTAGTGTCAAGTGAAATCAGAAACAAAGTCATAAAAGTAGAGTTAGGCTATTAGAAAGCATCTCTAAGAGCTTTTTCACAAAATACGACAAGGATTCTGCCTGGTTAAATATGAGGAAATGTAATCAATTCTTAACCTGCCACTGAACTAAGCCTAGTGCCATTACCCCTAAACGGTTTATGTAGGCTGACATAATGCAAGAATTAAATGTGAGAATAGGCATGTATAAATACAATCAAGTATCAACATGGTTGCACCTTCCCACATATTCTCATCAAATGTAGGCATAAAAACTGTGACTAATGGTGCAAAATACAATAAAAGGCTATCGTAATATTTAACCTCTCGTTTTGACGGCATTTCTCTCTTAATTATACTAACACAGGATCCCATGGAGGGGGCTACAGCTCCTATTTTTATTGTGCAGGCAGCATCATGAAACCTTCTTAACAGAAAAACAATAAAAAACAGAATCTTCATGTAAAACCCTGAAGTAACTTTTTTTAGGGTGAAAATTTTGAGTAGACACGGGAGAGGAGGGGCTGAAAGTCTGTAACAATCACTGGCAGCTGCTTGAAGTTTTTTTCTTTTAACAATTTTCCTTGAAAATATTTAATGGTAGTTTTAGATGCAGATTCCTAAAATACTCTAGCATAGCTGATTATTCAATCTACCATGTGACCGTTTTACTAGGAGACGCCCTAAATTTTCTCAGCAACACCAGCTAAGTAGTTTTCAAAACCTCCCTTCATGAGATCTCTAGGTACATCAGTCCTAGGAGAAAAATCATGGTGAACATCATTTAGAGGGGAACTTATTCAAGTATTGAGGATGGCTCATATCGCTGAGGTGCAATTGAAGACTTATACTATGGAGGACATATAAATTTTAAATATATAAGCTTCACACAACCAAATTCATTTATATAAATGTTTCTGGATTGTTGTAGTCCGAGCTAATCTGTTTTGACTAGGTAATAAACACAACAATCTGGAAACATATATATAAATGAATTTGGTTGTGTGAAGCTTATGTATTTTAATGTTAACCCTACAGAAGATTTAAAATCTAAATCTTGAACCCTGTGGACTGATAGCTCAGTTGGTAGATCAACCAGATCGTTAATTCGGGAGGTCCTGGGTTCAAAACAGCCAGCATGTTTTGGCTAGGTATCAACCACAACAATCCAGAAACATAAATATAAATGACATGTAAGTTTGCTAATGAACACCAAGATGATGTCTACTACATTCTAACTGAATTGATCATGGTTTCGATTTTATAGAACATCTGTATTGTATTACTAATGTGCCATATCTTTGCATCCAGAAGTCCTGTTGTGCATTGGACTTTAAGAGGATGTATAGGTTGTTTCCTAGCAATGCCCTCTTCTTGTGACAGTAATTATCACAGCAAACTTCCATACACAGTATTGTCCATTTGTCAGCATCTACAGTGGCTCCACAGGGAATCATCTAGTCTTCGTCTTGGATGCCCATATGATGGCCCTGCAAGAGATTTCTTTCATCCTTGGTCTTGAGATCCCAATGGTGCCCCTAAAGGAGCTTTTGCATGTGTCTGGTTATACATCATGCTATTCTAGGTTGATATTGTTTTTGTAAAGAATTGATGTCAAAAGGAAAATCAATGCAAATAATAGAAGAGTGAAGAAGAAAGCGTATTGAAAAAATTAAACATTTTTCCTCTAAACAAACAAAAAGCAACATGAATATGCTGTTCGCATAAAACCAGCTTCAGTTTCTTATGAGTGCATGGCATTATTCATCAATTGTGTACAGAGGATGATATTGATTGGCATTGGGTGATTCATACTTACAGTTGTAGTCGCATGCCCAGAGTTTGAAGAAAAGCACAATAAGAATATCTGAAGTAAGTTTCTTTCTGTAAGTCAATTCCATCCCTTCTCGAAGGAGAGCATCTCTCAATCTCGTCCCTTGATAAGTAGTTATCAAAACCATCATTGTTGTTACTAACTCCAGTAATAAATTCGTCAGTTCTGGCGATGGGACAACTGTTAGGGTTTACCAAGTCAGAAACGTTCTCTTCATGTCTCCATGATAAAACGGAGTTACTGTTAAAGACCATCCCATTACAATAGCCTTCCTCTGCCCTACCACTGAAAGCAGAGTAATTGTTAATGCCCGTGAGTTACAAACACTATCTTCCAAGCTCCATGCAAATGGAAGGCAGTTGTTGACATTCAACGGATTGCTTAGGTAAACTTCTCTTCTTTTCTTTGAAGCTGGTCCGTTGTCATAGCCTCCTGTAGCATGGAAGCTTTCTTGAAATTTTCTTGTAAGATTACGTGCATTATTCTGAAAAGTCCCTTCATTTCTTATCAGAAAAGGACCCTTTCGTAGCCTGATGAAGGCCCCAAAATATTGGTATCATTTCCTATGGGAAAATGGTGATGACCTCGAATATGCTCCATAACCAAATATAAATACCGATTTGTAAAGTTAGGGTAAAATCTGCCAACAATAATACGAGGCATCAAATATCTTAAAGAGTTTATCCATATGCATCTAATGTAATCTGTATGAATTCTCAAATGATTTGCAGAAAAAATCCACCCAAAGTTATATCCAAAACACGGACCGCACAACAATATCAAACATTGAGCTTCTGAACTCCTAATTTTATCACAGGCAACTCATATATCTTATGAACATAAATGCACACGGGGCAGATTCAACAGAATTGGATAGCATTTCTAATTTCTGGCCGATGCTGAAATAAGACAACGTCATGGTTCAGTGAAATATAAATGAATAAATGGAAAACACAGTCTGTCACAAGAAACTGAATGTTGCCCCATTATAAATTTATACATGGAAAAAATCAACTAAATTTTCTAGTAACAATTTTTTATAGGTTTCTCCAGATTTCCTTTAAAGGATTCAGTACACTTACAGGCAATAGTGCAAAAATCTGATAAAGATCTCCTAGAGACGACATTCAAAACATAATCTCAGTAGTTTTGGAGGAAACTCTGCACCCTATCCACCTGTGCCTCCTTTGCATGTGATTTGTTTGGCTCCTTTGCATGCAATAAACCCTTTCAAATTAGTTCTTACAAGAACCAATTCCTTTTAAATTTCAAGGGTGTATCAATTCCTGCCAAAAACATTTCCACAGTTTCACCTCAACCTGAGACATTGCTATGCAAATTCTTCCCCACAAGTAAACACCTTATTCAGGATGATATCCAAACATCAACAAAAAGTTTTGAAAATTTACTAGACAAACCTTATAATGTTGAAAACCCGACTTGCCAAAGATTAACAAGCATACTAATTGTTGGCAACATCTCCAGCTTGCCTGACCAAACTTAAACACATAAAAATGAGCTTCCTAAATATCCACAACTCCCAGTGTGTTCCGCATGTGAATGCAATTTGTGGCCGCCTTCTAGCCAAATAAAGTGAAATTCAAAAATCTTGGACAAGCAATATGTAAGCATCTCAAATGTTTCCTGTACACACTATCCAAGACAACCTGCACAAGTACAAATGCAAGGGAAATGTTCAATTTAAAAGGAATTCCGTCCATTTACTACCTTATGCTTAAGGTAATAAAATCAAGGACGCTCATGCATGCATATCTGCAGTAATCAGTTATTAACACATTGCAAGCAAAACGGTGCAATTGTTCAAACTCCAAACATTAAAAAAATAAATAAGCTAACTAGTTAAATCTGTATCTGTTACTTTGGAGGCAGCAGTTAGGATTCAGCTACCAGGATAACTAAAGAAAATGAAAGACGTAGATATTAAGCAGTGGCCCGGATGGTAGTGGCAGAAGAGTTAAACAGGAGGAAGAGCACTTGGATGAAACTAGACATTAAGTCAATGAGTAAGTGGGGAGTTATCCTACACGAATGCCCGTAATCAGTCAGGAAATCAAAAGATATGTGAGAAGAAAATTCCGGCCCAGGATTGTAATGGCAGAAGTGTTAAAAGAGAGGAAAGGCACTTGGATGAAACCAAACATAAAGTAGATAAGTAAGTTGGGAGTTAACCCACGCGAATGCCCGGACATCAATCAGGAAATCAAAAATATGTAAGAAGGATATTTGGGCCCAATATGGTAGTGGCAGAAGAGTAGAGCAAGAGCAAGAGAACTTGAATGAAACCAGACATTAAGTAGATGAGCAAGTGGGAAATTAACCTATACCAATGTCCAGACATCAGTCACAAAATCAAAAGATATGTCCGAAGAAAATTCAGGCTAAACATGTGAACAACAAAACTCTGTAGAAACAGAGAATACTACATCAATAAATTCAAAACCACATATGAGCGCCAGCAGAAAATCTACAGTGGGAGTCTGAGACAGAAATCAGGCTGAAGGCAAAAAATTGTTGATAGCTCGATTGAAAACTAGTTCATCCAGCTTATAGGTGCAACAGGAAAAGAGAGAACATTCTTATTTTGTAACTCATTGGCGATGAAGACAGAGTAGCACTAAATTAGTAAGTGCTCAGCCTATTACAAAATCGTAATTAAATCTTTGACCGACCTCATTGAAGAGACTAGATTAGCAAAAACAGCAGCGTTTCGTACCAAAATCAATAATAGGAGATCTATCCGCGGTTTAAAAAAACACAATATCAAAAGTTTAGCTCGGCAGATCCTGTAAATTTTTCCTAGATGGCAGGGACAGTGTGGGATACACTTCTATCTCCTATTGGTCTCGTGAAATTTATCAAAATCTTTCAGTTCTTTTCATAATCCCTTCCAATCCATAACCCTTACGCATTCTCTAAGTCACTCATTCCGTTTGATTTCGCTTCTCTCCCAATTACCCCCAAAAAAATGTAAAAAAACAGGGAAAAATG
Source organism: Taxus wallichiana var. yunnanensis (assembly GCA_018340775.1). Lineage (NCBI taxonomy): Eukaryota > Viridiplantae > Streptophyta > Pinopsida > Cupressales > Taxaceae > Taxus > Taxus wallichiana. Next base: position 178,863,180 of record CM031238.1, on the reverse strand, counting down.
AAATCAGACATCAAGGAGGACATGTACATGCAACGCCTTAACTCGAATTTTTTCCATCTGAATCTTATTGAGTAGTTGTATAAATAATCTCCAATAAAACAATTAATTCATCAATATTACAATCAAGCAAGCAATCCTCCTCTGCCTCTACACGGAAAGAATTACGGATGCTTATGCTGCAATCTATTCTAACTTAAATCGAATCTAGCAAATTTTTAATCAGAATACCTCAAAGATTTCTCAGGTTTACCAGATCGTTCCAGAATTAAACCCCAAAGGCCCTTTCCAATCCGCTAAGTAGGCAGGACGCTTTTTATTTTCGCTGCAGAAAGTCGTTTTGCCCTTGCTTTCTTCTCTCGTTCATTCAGGCATGACGTCACGTCACTATTTTTTTTTAATTATTTTTAGTGCCGAGCAGTTTATGTCATGTGAGGGAGGACGTGCATCTCCTCAGATTTTAAAATAAACGGCTAGGCACAATGGATCTCAATACATACGAGGGTATTATAGTGAATATATAGGTAGATAGAGATTTTATTTAGTAGACGTGGTCTACATAAGTATAGTCAAAAAAGGTGTGAGAGAGTCTCAAAAGTGAATGACTTTGTTTATGAGAGAGACACATATATGCTCGTGGTTCTTTTGCAATCGGGATCCATTAGGTTTGAAGCTACAATTTCTATCCATCTTAGCAATGGGTAAATCTAGAAAACAAACATATGGGTAGTGAATAAGTTTGAGCACATAAGGGTATGAATGATGAGTAAAGAGGACGAGTTCAAGCAAATAGTTAACAAGTAAAGGGTTTCTCAGCAGACCGGTGAGTGTTTGTGGCGATAGTTGGTCTTAGGTAGCGATAGGCTTTATCAAGACCATAAATCAAAGATTCGAAATCGGGGGACTGCGGCGAGTTTTTCCCAAGCAACGGTAAATAGGAGGTCAAGCGGCAAGTGGATAGGGCTTTAGGTAAAGACGATGATTGTGATAGGTTGAGAAAAGAGAAAAGATTTTTGCCAAAGTGTTGGGTTGCAAGTAGACAAGTTGCATGGGAAGATTCAAAATACCTAAAGAGGGTTGTGCAAGTGAGTCCCATAATATCTACTCCTTCTGACAAACATCTATAAAACTTTTTGTCATAAAATAGTTTTATTTAACCAACACAAAACTCAGTTCTTCTTGAGAAAATGGAACAAAACAACGAGGAACAACGAGAGGAAAACACATCCAAAGATAGTGAAAACAGTAACCCAAATATCCCAAACCAAGTTTGAAACACAATGGGTCCTTAAAAAGAGTCTTTGAAACCATCATAGGAACAAAAACTACAATCTCACATGAGCACACAATTAACAATAATAATAGAAAGCAAGGGTTTGAAAAAGTGGAACATATGTAGGGACCATTGTTGGGATGATGCCCCAAGGAGGTTTGTTAATCCCATGGGATTATGTTATGCAACATCACATAGGATATCTAATTGTTTATCCACACCCTAGTTTTAGCAATTACATGGGGACAATGGTTGGAACGGGGATCATACACCCATCCACGTATAATAAGGCACTCACAAGCCAATTTGTCGGACATAGGAGAGAGGCTAATATATGTCATTGTAAAATAATATAAAGGGGATCCTAAGGCATAAACAAACTCATAAAAGGAAGCACAACATAAGAAAAAAAAATCACAATTATTCTACCAAAAACAACACATACCATCCCAACACAAACTAATACAAAAAGCATAAAAAGATATTCAAGGATCAAAAGTTCAAGACATGGAGGAGCAAAAATGAGTAACCAAATGCGTGATAGAATAGAAATAAATCAAGCCATCAAGCAATATCTAAAACTAAGTCATTGTATACAATGCCACCCCTTAACATTACATGAATGGAACAGAGGTCAAACTTGGAAAATAAAGAGAGTGGTGGCAAAGGACGTGGAGGAGGGCTTTATCTCATTAAAAAAGTGGACAAGATATACTTGGAAAACAAAGGAGAGAAAGAAGAAGCAAATCATGTCAAGAAGAAAAAGTTTTTAGGCCCACGTTAGGGTCATTAATGTCGTCATCATAACTATACGTCAAGGAATTGATGAGAGTGAAAAGGAAGCTTGAAGATATAGAAGCAAAGGACTATTATAGGGACAATAAGGTGAAAGAAATTATAGAATCCAATCAACAATTGAAAAGGGATAATGAATGACTTCATGAACAAATAAACACCTTACAAGCCAACATGGAGAAAGGACAATAAGAGTTGACCTCGATTAAGAGCACCTTAGATCAATTGAAAGCAATAGAAGTAAATAAGCCAAGAATGATCAAAAGGGAGAACATGTCAAACATGAAAGAGGCCAAATTTGTAATAAGAAACAAAGGGATAAAAGGCACTAACTTGAAAAGTCAAACTAAGGAATCTAAGTCTTGGGAAAAATAATAGGAGGAGCGCCACACAAACAAAAAGAACTCATAAAGAAATGTGTCGACATTTGGATAATGGAACAAAATGATAGACAAGAAAGGGCTGTAAACATTATCATTAAGGGATTGAAAGACTACGGAGAAACTGTAACACAAACAAATCGGTAAGATCCTTTCTTAAAGACCAGTTTGATGGTCGGGCATATTAACAAGTTAACAAGATTAGAAAAGCCATGCAAGAAGGAAAGAAAAGGTACATTAGAGTTACCTTAGACATCATAACAAATAAGAATATGATACTAAGGAACAAAATTTTCTTAAGGGTACACAATTATATCTAAACGGAGACCTAACACCAAGGCAACGAAAAGAGACATGGAAAGAATGGGAGAAAGTGAAGCCATTAATGGAAGCAAGAAAATGGGCATTGTTATACAATAAAAAATCCGAAATCAACTACCAATGACACATAAGAAATAGGGATTGAGGGGCCCTCGAGAGCTCTTAGCCTTAGTAAGTGAAATTATAGAGGTTACCCTTTGAAATGAGGTATTGGGTTGGGGCCCATAAAGCAAAAGGAAAGGATATTATCATTTTCATCAAAAATGAACATGATGGTTACAAAGTCCCATATTTCGAAGGATATAGGAAAATTTTAGTTTGGAATGAAAGGACTAAAAGTGGAAAAGGGCATGGAGGGATAATAATGTTGGCGTGTGGAATTACAGAAGTGGAAAAAGAGGACCCAAACAAACAATATCTATGGCTGAAAATAAAGGAAAAGAGCTAACCATGTGGCTTATCACATGCTATTTTGCACCAAGAGGATCAAAAACATATAAGAAAAAATACTTAGATTGTGATGACCCTTATGCATCACTCAAAAATGGCATTTCATCAGTATAATGCATCCGAGGAAGTTCTAATAATGGGAGACTTCAATGCTAGAATAATAAACAAATAAGCCCTTGACTTGATAAATGAGGGGGAATGAACAACAATTTGTTATGGCTAGAGTAAGAAAGAGACCAAATTTGGGAGAAGACTTCACAAGATGAAAATGGGGTGTCACTGCAATATGGGGCAGAATTGTTGGGGATGTGTAGCCTCTATAACATGGTTATATGCAATGGTATGAGAGCATGGTCGAGATCAAGACAAAATCGCTTGCAAAATATATAATGGCTAAAGCATGGTACATTACATTATTTGTTCACAGGGGTGCATTTTGAGATTGAAGGATTAGAACTAGGGTATTTTCCGTATACAAATGAAATCAAACCATAACCCAACTTGTGAATATTAGCATACATATAAATAATCATCCATGAGAAAAAAACCCACCAAAATAAAAGAAAAATGTCTCTTCAGGGTAAAATTCTTATGACTCGTGAGAATAGGGAACTTTTAAAGGCAACCCTTGAAAAACACCTTTAAGAAGCAAATGATAGAATATCAACAAAACCAGTTGTCCAATACAAAACAATATGTTGATTCACATTATCCTTATCCATAAAGCACTAAACACTTCCAAAAGGACTAAGCCCAATAAGAGAAACATAAACAACTTTCCAAAAAAAAATTAGGTCCGATGAAGAAAGGTAGCAAAAAAGCGCCGAGATAGCCCATAAAAGATAAAGAAAACAAGAAGGCTTATGAAAAATTGATTCAATCCAAAAAGGAGGGTTACATGAACATTAGAAGGAAAGAGCTGATTTTCTTAGGAAAGCATAATCCCAAAGGATTCTGGAGAGAACTTCAGCAGAAGAGAAAACAAATAAAGAATAATATTTTAGACACCCAATGGCTAGTTTATGCAAAATTGTTATACAAGCGGGAGCAAGATAAAGACACCCCCACTATCAACACAACAATTGAGCTCTTTTCCACAAGGGATATCACTCAAGGCATAAAGATACTAGCAGGGAGAAAGGCTCAAGATATAGATAGGTTGTAAGAAAAATATCTCTAATGGGGTGTGAAAGTCCTCACACCACACATCAAATGCATATTCAATAGTATCATTTAGGAAGGTTTCTCATCGAACTGGACAACTAGTGTCATTATCCCCTAAACAAAAGTGAGGATTAAATTAGTCGTAAAACTATTGAACCAACATATAAAGCCTCTTCTTGGAAAACTATTTGAGAGAATGATAAAGCATAGAATTAATAATTGGGCTAAAAAAGGGAAAAAGAGCAAAGGGGCATGTTTTAGGCCAAAGCACTCCACTATCGACCATTACATCACTCTTAGACACTTGATTGAAAAAGTATGGGACAATCAAGGTGAAGAGGTTTTTTGTTGCTTTGTTGACTTCAAAAAAGTGTTTGACATGATACCTAGAAATAAACTTTAGAGAAAAATGGAGGAACTTAGAGTTCTAAATGAATATAGAGCGGTTGTCCATGGGATCTAAGAGAAAGTTTACACAAAAATCGAAACATGTGAGGGAACCTCTAAAATTTTGGGAGCGATGTCAATGTTAAACAAGGATGCCCACTTTCACCCATTTTATCCAAGCTTTACATTTATGAACTGGAGGAGTGGATAAACAAAGTGGACAGAGGAGGCATTTACTTAGTCAAATATGTAGTAAAATTGCTTCTCTATGCAAACAACCTTATCCTAATTGCAAAAACACCACACAATCTAAGAGAGCACTTGAGGGCCCTTGAGCTCTTTTTTCAAGAGGTTGGAATGCAAGTAAACATTAGCAAAACCAAAGTCATGATCTTTTCTCCATGAAGAAAAAATAAGCAATTTAGTTTTCTTTTTAAGAAAAACCATTAGAAGTAGTGGAAGAATATAAATATCTTGGGTTAGACTTTCACAACAAGCTTAATTGGGAAATGTGCAAAGAAAAAAAAGAATTTAAAGAGGGTGGAAAGCATTATATTCATTACAAAATAGGTGCAAAAATGCAGAATTATGGGATTGGAAAACCAAAAACCTTGTTTGGCTTGTTTGTCACATTGGTAGTACTTTATGGTTGTGAAGTTTGGGGCAACAATGTGTCTGATCTTAAGTGGAGACAAATAAAGAGAATCCAAAAGCACTTAATCACAAACAACTTCAAAATTAAAACATTAGTTCCATATGAGATTTTGTTAGTTAAAGCAAGAACGTTTCCTTTAGAGGCATCAATGATAACTCAATTGTTAACTTATTTGAAAAAGGTACAAAGCATGAAAGTTCACAGGTGGTCTAGAATGGTTGTAGAAGAAAATATAGGTAGGAGGAAAAACATACGTGGATGAAACAAAACATTAAATGGATGAACAAGTGGAATATTAACATGCAAGAGTGTCCAAACACTAATGAGGAAATAAAAAAGTATGTGAAAGAAAAAATTAGGATATGCATGTGGACACAACAACTTGGGAAAAAAATACTACATCAAATAATTTAATCCAACTTGTGACCATAGGGAAAAGGCCTACTTAAGGGGCAAAAATCAAATGGAAGGAAAAATGTTGATGGCCCAATTAAGGACTAGTTCACACCATCTTAGGTGTGAAATTGGGAGATGAACATCTCCTAAAGAAGAGTGGGAAGAAAGAACGTGCATGTTTTGCAACAAAGGGGTAGTGGAAAAAATGACACTACATCATGGAGTGCACAACATATAATGACATTTGTATCAAGTATGAGGACAATTTGAAAGTAGACAACCTACCATCCTTGTTTGAAGAAGAAAGACTTGTCAAAATGCCAATTTTTTGGTCAAGATCCACAACAAGAGATGCAACATCAAAAAGGAAATGGATTCTATGCAAAATTATTAGGGCAGCTCTTGGGGTGGCTTTGTACACTTCAATTGTGGCTTTGGGTCCCATAGATTGTTTAGTCTCATAGACATTATTAAAATCGTTCATTCATTCATATTTTTTGTGTAGATGCTTAAAAATTGCCCTTGTAAGTTTATTATTTGTTAAATTGTGTGATTTTAACATATTTGTATATTTGTTGATTATTAATTTGAATTAAGCATTATATGTGTATTTTTCAAATTTTGATGTCTTGTGTACCTTCTTCCGAACCTTATAGATGTCCTCTTCTCTCTTCTACCCATGTTTTTCCTTTTTGAGCTCCATGTCCAAAGTATCCCCAACACTTTGTGCATTATATGGGCATTGGGACTCTCTTAGGTCTATTGATGTGGTCACTTCTAAATGTTTCTTATACGACCCTTGTTCCATCTTTTCCACTTTTTGATCATTGGATGTCAGCTTTCGAGTCAATTATTCAAATGCTTTTTTATTGCACTCTTACACTAATGTTTGCCATATACACTAGCGCTAACAACTAAGATAAACACAAACACTTGCCTACATTGACATGTCACCCAAGGTTTCCCTCTTCTCTGTCTTACCCTTTTTGAGTGCAAAATTTAGGCCAACAATGTGTCGAGTCTAAGTGGAGACAAATTAAGAGAATTCGAAATGTTTAGTCACAAACAACTTCAAAATTAAATATTTGAGTCCCATATGAGATATTCTTAAAGCGAAAACAAGTGCTTTTTTAGTAAAAGCAATAGTCATGATACATCTCCTAGGATATATAAATAAAATAGAGAATGGGGAGGAGGATAGGTGACCAAAGTAATGAGAGAAAAGCTTAACAAAATTAAGACAACATGGATGGAAAAACAAACTAGATGAATGAATAAATGGAGCATCAACATATATGAATGTCGGGTCACCAATTAAGAGATCATTATGTGATTTAAAAATTTAAAACAAACATCCGATCAAAGTAACTTGAAAGGAAAGAGCAATATTACATGACCAAGTTTAACCTTGCTTATGAACATGTTAAAAAATTTACATAAGGCGCGATAATCAAATGGAAAATGAAGATGTTCATATCCCAATTAAAAATTATATCACACTAACTTATATGTGTGGCGAGTAGGTGGAAGATCCTAAAAGAGGTGTGGGAAGAGAGAATATGTCTTTTATGAACATTAGGTAAGGTTGAGACAAAATGACACTATGTCATTGAATGCTCAACATATGATGGCATTCGGTATAACTATCGGACAACTTGTAGAGGGCCTTTATGTCCGCCTATTTCAATAAGAAAACGTTGAAAAACAGTGGGAACTTATGATTAAAATTTACAACATGATGATGAACCTTCAGAGCTAAAACTATAGAAAATAATTGAACTAGGTTCTAACTCAAAAATCTTCTCTTTTTGGCACCTTCTTACTCCTTTGATTATGATTTATGTTCTTGGGGACCCATAAAATATTTTATTTTTATAATATTAAAATATTTATCTATCTATCCTTGATACATATGTCTAGAGTGTCCCCAACACTTTGTATATTGTATGGAGAATTGGGATGCTCATAAGCCCATTTATGTGGTCACTTATAGATGTTTCTTATATGAATCTTGTTCTGTCATTTCAATTTTTTATAGTTGGATGTTAGTTTGGATGCCAATAGGATCATAATTTACATTCATTTTTATATATGTACACAAGCATTTTATTTCATTTGTTCGAAGGAAATATATAAACTTCATTTTATTTTTGACAAGAATCTATTGAGCACTTACAAGCATTCTAGAGGAAATTAAATGTTCATTGAACCACACAAATTTATGTTAGACACACCCGCATAAGTAGATTTCAAATATTTAACATCAAAATTACGGTTTTTGTGTCAATTTTCCATGTATAACACAAATGTTTAGGTGATTTTTTTTTGTGTCAATGTTCCTAACACCAAACAACGTTATTTTGTAAGGGAGATAATATGGGGAAAAATCGGTAGAAACGAAGATTTTGGAACTTTACGTGGCTTCATGTGTCATTTGTTTCTTGCTAAAAATGGTCACTTTGTTCGACAAAGTGTCCTTAAATGAAAAAACCTATCTCGCAAGAATACCAAGGCTTTGTTAACCCCAAAAAGAAGAAGAGGCCCAACACGAAGATAAATTCGAATAAGATGTTGAACTCGGAGAAATTGTATGATTCCATTCAGACAATTTCCACCCAAAATGATTTCAAAACTCTCAAAACCCTAAGTGAATCATTGATGGGACCTGAGTTAGAAACCAACCCACGTTCCAAATTAGATTTTCATGAGGTTGAGTTTTGAGATGGTGAAATTCTTGAATTAGAGGTGGAAGAAAAGGAGGAAGTCGTATTTGATGATATCTCCCTCAATTAGCTCAAATCCATCTTGCACAATCAGGATCTGAAAATAGCTAGAAGAAACAAATAACGTAATCAAAACAATTAAAAATGGAGAAAGCAAACCAGGGATACCCCCACTCTCACACTCTCACAAATTTGAAGCTCAAATCATATCGGTAAAGGTATTTAAAAGTAAATATCTGAAATTCTCTATATCAAATCACTACAGACAAAGAAAATCAGTTATTAATGGAATTAGTGCCTGTAGACAAAGGAAAAAGAAGGACGGTCCAATCTTTAAGATAGGGAAAAAATTCCCTAATTGGTCCCCAAAACCACTGTAACAGCGGGGCCAAGCCCCCAATGAATAATATCCTATTGGAATCTTTGTGGGTTAAACGCCCCACACAAACATTGGCTGCTAAGGCAGTTCGAAGTTGACAAGAAATCGGATATTCTCCTACTTCAAGAAAATAAAACTGATTTGACTTTATTTAGTTTGATCATTCAACATGTTTGGAAAAAAAAGTAATTTTTTTCCCAGGGATGCTATAGGATCTCCGGAGGGCTTGCTCTGATCTGGGATCCCGCCAAAATTTCTAGTGCCCTTGTTAATGACTGTGTCAATTGGCAAGCTGTTGAATTTCAATTTATTGACACTAACCAAAGATTCATTTCTGCCAATTTGTATTTATTGAGAACCAATGTAAGCATGGAGATTTGTTGGATGTCCCTCAAAATTCTAAAATCCATGCACTCTGGTGTAAACCAGATCTTTGTGGTGACTTCAATACGGTCATCTCACCTCTTAAGAATATTGGTGGATTTGTGATCATCTTTCGATATGCCTTAAAGTTCTCTCAATTCATAAAAGGTAACAACCTCATGGACATCTCCCCAAAAATGGGTAGCTCACTTGGACAAACAGAATAATTGGTAGTAACTTTGTTGTTGAGAGGCTAGATAGGTTTGTCATAAGTGAGGATTGGATTCATCAAAGCATTATAATTGTATCTAAAAATATCTTGGGAGGTTGGTTCTGACCACTGGGTCATATTGGTCTCAATCACTCCTTCTTCCCTCGGGAAAGAAGGCCTTTTAAATATGAAATGATGTAGACCAAGGACCCATATTTAGCTGAAAACCTAAAAATCTTATGGAACTCCTCCGTTCAAGGCTCCAAAATGTTTAAGTTGGCAGAAAAGTTAAAACGGTGAAAAGAATCTCAAGGAATAGAACAAGCAAACTTTTGGGAATATTTTTGCAAAAAAAAATTGAACTCTAAAACAAGATATTTAATATTGAAAAATAAATTCAGGAGCATGGTCTGAATGAGGAAATGAGAGAAGAGGAAAACTCTTGGTTGATGCTCTCAATCTTGTCCTCCTTCAAGAAGAAATTCATCGGAAACAACAATCAAGAATTAGATGGATTTATGAGGGTGACAGAAACATTGAGTTCTTCCACAAATCTGTAGTGATGTAAAGAAACTTCAAAAGGATTTCCAAAATCACTTTTCATTCTGATGAGCTCATTTTTGACAAGAAGAAATTTGGTGAGGAAATTGAAAAATACTTCAAGGATTTGATGTCCTTCGAGATAAAGCAATAAATATTTCGAGAAACCAAATCCTTGGTCAAATTCCCACTCTTGTTTTCCATGGGGATGATGAAATGTTCAATGGTTATATTATCAAGAAGAAATCGGGATGGTTGATTTTCCTTTTAAACTGATAAAGCCTTTGGGCGACGGATTCCTCATTGGATTCTATCAATTTTACTTGGGACATTCTTGCAAAATATGTCGTGGAAGTAATCTAAGAATCTGTCTCATTCAAGGATCTTTTGATGCGACTACACTCTACTTTCATTGCCTTGATCTCCAAGTTTGAGAATTTAATATTTTTTTACTCCTTCAGACCTATCTCTCTTTGTAATGTTTCATACAAGATTATCTCGCAGATTAATACAAAAAAATCCTACCTAAGATTATCTCTCCTAAGTAAGGTGAGTTTTTGGTTGGGAGACAAATCCGGCATGATATTTCGATTGCCCATGAACAATTCACTTCATCAACCACATGAATCAGGGAAATATGTTAATAAAGTTAGACATGACCAAATCCTTTGACATGGCCAATTGGGACTTCATTATTGCCATTTTGGAGAAATTCATATTTAAATTTGTCTAGAGGAGCTAGATTTTCAATTGTATTAGCTTAACCAAATTCTCATTACTCATCAATTATGAACATGCGAGATTCTTCGGTTTCTAGAGGGCTCGAGACAAGGTAACCCCCTCTCTCCCTATTTGTTCATAATCATGATGGAGGCATTAAGCGGTGTGGCTCTCTCGTCGAACTCAAATAGAATCCTAAACGGGGTTCTCATCGTCAATGATGCTCTTATGATCACCCATCTTCATTTTGTAGATGACACTAGCCTTGCGGGGCTTGCTACTATTGGAGAGCCTCGAGCCTTCAGCAAGCTATTAATCTTTATGAGGAAGCCTCAAATGAGAAAGTGAGTAAAATAAAATCAATAACCTTTTTCTTCAACACGAAAACATTCTCCCAAACTCTAATTTCCAAGATTTTGGACATCAGTCTTGGATCCCTACCTTGCTCCTATCTCGGTATATCCCTCTTTTAAGGCATAAAGTCCCTTGATCTCGTGAAAGCCACCATTGACAAGATTTTGAGAAATTTTGACAGTTGGAAATGTAAGTGGCTATCCTTCACTGGAAGAATTTAATTAATCTCCTCTTGCATTCAAGCTATCCCCATATTCATGATGTTTATGCTTCCTATCCCCCCAAAGTAGGCAGATGTATAAAATCTATTTAAATAAGGTTCTTCTAGGGTGGGTCAAACGAGGTAAGAAAAATCCCTCTAGTGAAATGGGAGAACCTATTTATCCCTCGAGAATGGGGTGGCTTGGGGTTCAAAATTAACAGCTTAGATAAATCTAGCCTTAGGGGCCAAACTCATCTAGAAGATCTAAATTGAGCCTAATGCTTTGTGGAATGTTATCCTCAAAAACAAATATTTGGATAATATGATCCCCAAAATAATATTCATTGTTCATGAGCACCGACCGCTTCTCACATCTGGAATTTCATGATCAAACCCTTGGTCATTCTCAAACCTCTCCTAAGATGGAACATAAGCAAAGGTCTCAAAAAAATTTAGACTAGTGTATGGATCCTCGAACCATAATTTTAACTAGTGAACCATAATTTTGTGAAGGATTATTTCAATCAACCCAAAGAGGTGTGGATTGATATGTCGGTCCCACATAATTTGGTTGATGATAAAATTGCACTTCTAGACATCCTCAAATCCTTTCACTTATCCAATCACCATGATTATATGATCTCGATGGGGGAAAAATATGGTAGATACAATGTAATGGAAGGCTATGTTTCCATCATCTCTTCCTTCTTTGGAACATCTATCTCCTTTCCTGCCCAGAGAATTTGTTTTAAATACAACCTCCTGTAAGCTAATGCATTCCTCTGTATTTATGACCTATTGGGACAAGATTTTAACGCAATCCAATCTCAAAAAAGAGGATTTCATGGACCATCATGGTGCCCCCCATGCCAACAATTTGAAGAGGAGACTAATCACCTTCTTCTTCATTGTTTATATGCCTTCGAAAATTGGTCCAAGCTGCTTAGAAATTCAATCTTAGCTTTGTGCTCCATGCTACTATTAAGGATCTCATTGCATGTTGGGATTGCAAAATCTTATCTCGCCCCTCTACTTCAAATTTGGATAACCATCCATGCATTTGTTTGTTAGATCATCTGTTTGCAAAGAAAGGTAATATTTTTTAAGAGTGAAAATAAAAACACTTAAGCAATCCTTTTCTATATTTTAAGGACCATCAAGAAAGTTATCTTGATATGGATCCCTAAAGATGGGAAAATATTTTCGGATGATAGTAGCATATTAAAAACGGGAAAATATCCTCTTGGGCATCCCTGATAAAGGGGTTGGTAAAAAAATTAATGCAAAAAGAAGCATCAAATGACATCCACCTTTGCATGAATTTATTAAATTCAAGTTCGATGGGGTTGCGAAAAACAATCCTATCTCGCGTAGGCGGGATTTTATGTAATATGTCAAGCGATCCTATCCTGGTTTTGTTGAAGCTCTTGGACATTGCTCCAATAACCTCGTGGAGGCCAAGAATCTTTGGTGTGGTCTCAAAATTGTAAAGGATAATGGTTTAGTGAACCTCTTAGTCAAAGGTGACTCGCAGAGCATCATCAACGTTGTAAATAAAAAGAATATAGAACATTGGAATCTAGCCCGCATTATGGACGATTGTATTACTCTTAACAATTCAGTTAGATTCTCAACACTTTCGGAAGCGCTAATAAGGTAGCTGACTACCTTGCCAATCTTGAGTGGATCTCAACTCCAAAAATAAAAAATTAATTATCATGCAACCTATGGATCTAAACAACAAACCGGGAGAAATAATAAAGCAATATGGATTTGCCATGTCAAGTCAAGTAGCGGTCATGGGGCTCGAGAAATTTTCCTTGCAATGATGGGAGGATCTACACATGGATCCTATTCCACCAAAATTTATTGCTACCATACTTGTTCGCGTAGGGAAGATGTACTCTAGCATGTGCGATGAGTTTTATAAGCTTTTCCTCCCTCCAATTTGGTCATTCTGTTTTGGAAAATTGGGAAAAAATATTTCACGATTTTGCTGACAGCTAATGGAGAAGGGGAAGAGTGAGGTAAGTCCGGTGAAGTGTACCATATCATATAAAGGAAATGCGAAAATGAATAATAATGTCCATGAAATGAAAAATAATCTTGTTCACAGGTACTCCCTCAACGATGTGCGCCACTCCTTCATTGGGCTAGTGAACGACTTGAAATTATAACAACTTTTGAATGTTGGGCATCTGCTTATCAAGGGCATGAGAATCACAGCTAAGGAAGCTATGGAGTTTTGGCAGAAGACTAATTTTTGGCGTGAAGGATCCCTGATTGCTTTGTTGGATGACTACGAACTTCCTGCGTGCCTAGCTCTTGACTCGGCTTGGGAGTATAGTTGCAGTGGAGAAGGTGGTCAAGGTCATGGGTGACTCGGGGCAGTCTACTACTCAACAAGACACTCTAAAAGAGATGTAGATAATCAGTGTGCAAACTGTCTTCTTAGGGATGAGTAAATCCTTCGCCATGCATGAGGAGATGGAACAACTTGGGTTTGATATTGGGCTTTGGTTGGACGTGATATGGAAACTCTTTAAGGTGCTAACCATTGACAATATTTCTCATTGAAAGAAATTGGATGCCATTTGTGTTGTTCTGGGTATTTTGGCGGATAAATTTGAGGACTCCAAATTGGCAAAATCCTTAACCACTTTGATAATTGAAGAAGAAGCCAAAGATGCAACAGAACCAATTGTTGTGGTCTACAACTCTTCAGAGGACGGTGATGCTTAGTTGTGGGTTTGTTATGTCATGTGTTTGTTAATTTTTATTTAAAAGTTTAGTTATTTTTATACTCTCACCACCTATAGGTGGTGCAAAAACTTGAATTCTATACTTGATTCATGAGGTCATTTTGTGTAAATATTTTAATAGTAGCGCTGGAGCCCTTTTTGACTTCTAAAAAAATTCAAACCTAGTTTATTTTTCATTCATTTAGAGAGTGACTAGAGAAAAAATGACCATTAGTGGAGGAAAAACGCCCATGAGTGGAGAAGATAGTGAGAGGATTTGATAAGAATTTGAGGGTAAAAAGGAAAAATGGCACAACTAGGTAGACGAGGTGGCGAATAAAAACCTTTGGCAGTAGAAACCCTGTGTAAAGAAAACTGAGGACAAATGTATGTTGATTTTTCCTTTAAATGATACAAATTTTTATTGTTATTTTGAAATTAAAATCTAAGTAAAAACCTAGACTGTATTTAAAACCCTAGAGTAAATTGTTTTCTATAAAATAATAATCCATATGGTAATTTAAGTAAAACATAGAATAATATTTGTAAAACCTGGAATAATTTGTGCTACAATTCCCAACCCTTCCTTGCATCGTTCATCAACTATGAGTACATTGACTCCTCTTGTTTCTATAACCATAGTCCAATTTAGCATGCCTCTTCTTCAATCTCCGATTCCTTGGGTTTTTCCCTTGTTTTCCTATTACAACCCAATTTAACAAAGTTTTATAACTAGCGATTGTACATGAATTGCAAATTTAAAGTTACTTAGGAAATGTTTGTTGGTGTGAGACCCCTTATTTAGCATTGAAGATACATGACATGATGCACTTTTTTATAGTTTCATCATATGTCTCATGATTCTTTCACATAACATTGCCAATAATCTCTACAAGGACATTATCCTTTTTAAAAGTGATTGAACCACTTTACATCTCATACAATAATTTGCTTCACAAAAATCTTAGAGAAAAACTTGGTTGCTATGTGGAAATTAACACACACACGATGGTTCTTGACAACGCCAAAAATTGTCTGAGGGTGCATTTTTAAGAATCCAAATGCAAGTGTCAACTTCTCATTATAGTAGAAGAGGAAAACTTTTCTTCCTCCCCTTGTCCATGTCAATTAGTACATATTTTGAATCTAGGAAACATCTCATTACCTTATGTTTGTTGGTTTTTCTACACACAAAGCATGCACCATTTTATGGTGTTTAATCCAACTACATCCAAGTATCTTTTTAATTCCCATGTCCTTCATCAATATCCTTACTATTTTAACCTCACCTCATAATGCATACTTCACCATAGATGTTTGACAAAAGAACATAACCTGCAACCTCCAATTGCATTTCCATAAAGGTGACTCCAAATCTAGTTCAAATAACCTATTTTGTACATACCCTGCAGCCATGGCATTCCACGAGATGAAATTTTGACGAGGCAGTTCTTTGAAAATCTTTAAAGCCTTGTCATGAACACCATTATGTGCCTATTGTTAGAAATTAGTGCTCCTTAGAATGGTCATGAGTTGTTATTTGTGAGATAATATTGTTGTGTAAATTATGTGTGTTGTACGCACTCCACTAAAATATGTTTTGTTGGAGAAATAGTAGACATTGAATGTTGTTTGTTATGATTAATCGAGTTCCTTGTAAATAGGAGAATCCGTGACTATAATCTCCATGTATATGAATGAATGAATAATGAAGTATTTGGAGTGTTATTAAAGAACTTTAATTATTGTTTTAGTGTTTTATCAATATTCAGATCTTACAAGCTTATACCAATTTCATTTGGTATCATAGCAGTATATTTCTCAGATCCCTAATATGGTTTCATACCAATTTCATTTGTTATCAGAGTAGTATATTTCTCAGATCGCTAATGTGGCTTCATACCAATTTCATTTGGTACCAGAGCAGTATTTTTCTCAGATCGCTAATATGGTTTCTCAATGCATCCAAGGGGCGGTCTTAATTGTTTGATGTCCCATGTAATGAGAGATCAGCTTTGTGCAGAGCATTTTAGTTTAGTTTAATGTTTATGACTAGCATAGATTATTATCTAGCTATTATGAGTCTGGAGATCACTTTATTATATGTTGTGTATTCCTCCACCTTTCATTCAGTTTGCTCGAGCTCTCTCCATTGTGTCATGATTTGATTGAGGTCCTCACTAACTAAGATTCTGAATTTGCATTAGCTATATCAAGGTTTAGATCGACTTCACATCACTCCGATCTACATCACTTTGCATTGATCTTATTTCCTGCAAAGCTGCAACCAACTCGACAACGACATAAAAGAAAACCAACTCAACATTGGTGGCATCAAACTTCACATTTATCCATTCGAAATTTAAATCAGGATATGTTTGTCCTGATTGCGTTCAAAACTTCTCTCTGGCAACATTGAGATTTGAGGCATTCCACCTGGAATATATACAAAATCTAAGAGTTTCTTGTGTAAGGTTCACATGGAACACTTTCTACGTGCAGTTCACCATTCAAAGCGATCAACGCTGACAAGTGTTTTCATGCCCACGTAATTTTGATCTCTGAAAAGTTCGTTACCATCCTCTTATGAGTCCTAGTTCTATCAGTTATCCTCTTATGTGGACTGTCAAGGTTGTCAAGTGTCACAGTCTAGCTAGACGGGAACACTTATAAGTGTGGAAGAAGTCAAGGTTGGCAACTGACAAGGATGCGGATTTGCATTAAATTACATATGACCCTTACAAAATTGAACTTTCATGCAAAATAATATTTTGCATTGCACATAACTAGCAATCGTACGTGAGGTGTACGATGGGAACGCCGAAGGGGATATGTTGAAAGATTGATATTGCGGAATAAAACAAACACAAACGAACAAGGACAATCAAGAAGGGTTATAGGGAGGAGAATTTGTAGGTCAGGAGAACTGGTTGGGGAAACAAAGTTGAATTCTTGTTTGTTATAACCACATCGTAACTTTATCAATCATTAGAAGGAGAAAAGGAGTATGGTGTGCAAGGTAACAAGAAAACATAATTCAGAGATAAGTTAGAAGGTAAGGAGTAGTCAATCAAAATTAAGAATGTGAATAGTTAGTTATAATTGTAGTGCTTTTATTTTTTGGGTATTAAATTGACTATGGGTTATTCTTGGAAGTTTTTTGGGACCGACATTGTGACATGGTTTAGAATGCTCGTTCTAGTGGCTATTGCATCTAGTGAAATAAATAAGGTAACTTATGACACTCTATATGTTATATATGTTATGCTTTATTGTTAAGCTCACATTATTCAAGGGAATGCAATTTACGCTTTTGGGGCCAAAATTAAAAATGGGGAAAATCCAATAGGTTTCACATTGGAATCCCAAACGCAATGTTGGTTTATTGTAGCACTTTGTTTTAGTTTTAAGCTCGACTAAATAAATGAAAACAAACAATGTGTGAACAACAACAGACAATTGAGTCCCCCAGCATTGGCCTGGCTTTAAGAAGCGGGAAGTGATGTCAACATTATCGAATGGATAACATTTATTTTGTTAGATAAGACAAAGACGTGAATAGAAAGTTGGAAAGAAAATGGGGAATTAAATGTGGGAATTTAACATGGCCCAGATTGTTCCTAAGTAATTAATATATGCTTTTGTGTTGATTTTATCTTCTTGACCTCCTTCACAGTATTTACATGATCGCAATTTATGCTTAAAAGGGACAAAAAAGAGGAAAACTTCAATAGGTTCTAGGTTTGAAACCCAACCAAAATGTTGGCTTGTTATAGCACATTGTATGCCCCTTTTCACTTTTAAGCTCGATTATTTCCAGAGAAACAAGTGACACACAAATATTAAAGGATAACTTGAATCCCTCTGATAGGTAGGAATATGAGTGTTGAGTAGTATTTATCTTCCAAGCATAAACTATAAACTTAGACTCCATATAGTTTCTTACATTATTAAGTGCAATCTTCTTGCTGACTTGCAATGAGGGGCGTCTACTCGGCATTTTGATTTGTAGTAGGGTAGGGTAGGTCGGCGAGTGGTAGAGGATATGTGATGGTTCATCTTCACTATATGATGCCATAGATAAATCTCGATAACATGCATTCTATAGTGTCCTAATGCAAGTTGACGTTATATTGCTTTTTCATGACTCTTACTCATGCACTATTATTTTTTTGTAAAAAAATACTATATTATGGTTGTGATCATGTAGATTCGCAAGAAAGACAAACATTCACCTCCCTATGTGTATTGTGTATAATATAGCCTATGATAATGGCGTAACATGGAGCTAAATCACCGCATGATATATAGAAATGTCTATTCATTACTTGTTTTGGTGCAAGTCTATTTAGTTAAAACTGCTTGGGAATGATTTTACTGATTATGGGTTTTTTCTGGTAGTTTTGGGACCACTATTGTGTCATGGTTTAGACTTCCTGCTCTAGTGGCTATTGCATCAAGTGGAAAATTTGGGGCAACTTTATGACTATCTATCTGTTATCTATGCTCTGCTTTATCGTTAAGCTCGCATTATTAGAGTGCATGCAATTTACGCTCATTGGACAAAATAAAATATGGCAAAAATCCAATAGGTTCCACATTAGAAACCAAAAGGCAATGTTGGTCTCTTGTAGCAGTTTGATTTAGTTTTAAGCTCCAGCAATTAAATGAAAACAAGCAATGTGTGAACAACGACGGAAAATTTAGCCCCTCCATTATTGGCATGGATTTACAAAGCGTGAAGGTGAGAAAAACATGTAAGTTAGAAGGAAGATAATGGTATTGGTAATTGACGACAAAACAATCCTCACACCATATCTGTCACCTGTATAATTTCACCAAAAACACACCTTATAGAAACATGGAATAGTAAAATCCTTGATCCGTCAGCCACACAGTTATTTTTGAAAGATCATGGGTCTCAACACGATGTATTGTGGCGGTTGTCAAAGAAGAAGGCATGATGTGTGGAGGAGGCTATTTATCTCTCTACTCCTATGTTGCAGAGCTCCTTGATTTTATATCATAGCTCCAAAATTTGAAATATTCAGACATCTTTTCTAACTAATTCTCCAAGATAATTTCCCCCACATTCGACGAGCTTCGCAGACTTGAGAGTTGACACACTAAATTTGTACAAAAATGCTTTGAATGGAAGTTTTCCGTCTTTTCTCATGAATATGAACTGCTTGCTCAAGTTGACGTTGGGAGTCGATCCCTACACTAATGTCAACCTACGTGCTTTGAAACCTAGACCCACTAGAAAATCAGCTAAATGACACATGAAAAATGTTCACAAGAAAGCAAGAGTGGGACAATCCAGCAAGCAATGCCCATTACTCATTCAAAATTAAAATTTAATGTCGTTGATACAGATACATGGAAATTATACGGTTTTCTAAATTTTCAGCCTGTCATTTTGTATGGGTGCCTAAATTTTTTCTAATAAAACATGATTAAAATCACACAAAACGGCCCACAGCCTGTCAATTTCCAATCCTAATGGAAGAATCCCAAAAAAAGTAGTGAGAAGTTTAAGCTTTACGATTCGTTTTGTTGATTCCTACATCAAATTATATCTTAAAAACTTATCTCGAAATGTTTGACCTCTATGATCCAATTGTGAATTGATGACTCAACAGCGCAAGGCAAGGGCATCTTGTCACATCAGACTATTCTTCTCCTAAAGTAGATTCCATCCAATCAAAATGTTGGATACTTGACGCATGAACACATCAATTTGGTTTTTCCCCATGCAAGGATGAGATTTGACAGCTAACTCCTTCTGTTAAACCGAAAATCTATGATAGTTAAAAGGTTTTAAGGTTTTAAATGGCAGTTTGCCTCTCTCAAATAGCCCTGCTTCATAGAATAGTTTAAAATATACATTGTTTTCTTGAGTTGTATTTATGAGTGTTAAGCAAGTTTCAGGCATTATATTCTTCATATAATCACATTATTAGTAAAATATGGTATTTCAATTTCTATGTAATGTTGTGTTTATAGTTATATTGACTATGTTTATAGCCATAATGACGATTTTTTTAAATTGATCCACGTCAAATGGAGATGGGAAGGTTATTTTACAAAATGTAAAATACGGTTAAAATAAGTAAAAACATCCAGACGAGTGTCAAATCTCAGATAGCCCTTGTGGACTAAGA
The DNA here is from genome assembly GCA_018340775.1 of Taxus wallichiana var. yunnanensis. Classification (NCBI taxonomy): domain Eukaryota; kingdom Viridiplantae; phylum Streptophyta; class Pinopsida; order Cupressales; family Taxaceae; genus Taxus; species Taxus wallichiana. The sequence goes on along the minus strand of CM031238.1, from coordinate 178,842,965 downwards.
TTCTTTTTGTTGATTTCTACAATAAGTTATATTTTAAAAACTTACCCTGAAAAGGTTGATGTCGTTGTACTAACGATAACCACATCCATTTATTTTTACTATACATGTTAACACGATGGAATACTATTTTGGCACTTATGTAGTAGGTTGTTATTGTTTATTTCTTTATTTCTTTTACAAATTGTATATTATTTTCCTAAAGACTATAGTTCATGCCCAAATGTTTTGTAAAATGATTATAGTAATAGCAGATTAATTATTTTATTGCAAATCGACGAAGCACTGAATCAAGCTCGCCTCGCCCATGTCGCTTTTTTTCTTGTCGAGAGGGAGAAGGCTAAACCCAACTTGAAGAATGCATTCGGTGTAATAACACCTATCAAAGTAAATATAGTATAATAATAATTAAATCCATTATAATATTTTATTATTATTAAGTAATCTTACAAAACATTACTACAAAAAGCTAACATCAAGGTCTAGAACTACCATAGACCAAACATATATCCAATAATAAATCAACATACCAACTTTGGCCAAGTATAAACAACCTGCCAAGGGTACCTGAATTAGTGAAGAATCATATACTCCACCCTTCTTTTGTTTCCTTTTATTTTCTTTATTTCAATCAATCTCGTGTGATTACAAGAACTAATTCAATTTCATAATTATAAGATTAAAGGATTGTAGGTTGAAATTGATCCTTTTGCAGATTCAAAACTTTCCGATTCATGTATACTTTTAAACCCTTCCTTAAAAGATTAACTATTAATTAATTTGTTAAACACTTGGTGCTCTATCAAGTTTATCAATATCATGGGCTTTGTTAAAATGTAAAAATTTCAACTTGTGCTCTAGTTAAGCACTTGCAGGTGACTTAACTGCACAAAGTGGGGACAACGAGTATAATCGATAGTGGTATATTACTTTAAGGGTCCCATGGAGGGAGTAGAACTCGAGTAAAATTTTGGGCAAAATGCCTATGACCATGGTTATTGTTTTGTATAAACTGTAAATGTTGGAAAAGAAAAAATGTCTACCTATGGGCAGCATTGGGTATACAAACTACCACCAGAACCTCTAGTTATTATAAGGCTAAAAGACGATGTTTGAATAATCCATCACTACAATCTATTATTTTGTCTGACATCGCCTTTATAGTTCAAATAGATCACCTCCATCTCCATCTCTCGTATTCATATTGATCCCCCCGATCTCCCATGCAAAAGTTAAAAATCCAATTTCCTTTATTTTTGATCTCCCATGCCACAAATTTCAATTTTGAAGAAAACCTGATTTACTTTCAAAGAAAACACCAAATAAAGTGTCATTTGATGCTAAAACCCTAGATAAACTACACATCTAATAACATGAATACCCTGAAAGATGAGGAAAGAAATTAGGAGAAAAAACAAGAATGTAATTTTAAGCGTTAAAATGACTCATTACAAATTATACTCAAACATTGCGTTGGGTAGCAGTAGCAGCAACCTTTAAGTGGCTTGAAAACCAGAAATAAACCTAGGTAAATAAACCTTTTCCCCAAATATCTCAACAGGGAGCAGATTTTAACAGATAACAAAAGAAAACCTAAGATTTCATAATAGTAACAAGATAAATAAAGTTATACTTGAGACAAGATTAACGTGAATATTACTCAGCTTTTGCAGGGAAGGGGTGTTCTATTGTGAAAGGGGAGCACTGGGAGAACCTTGTATGGGAAGAACACAAAGAGAACTTGTGCTTTCCAGTGTGGGAGGAGAACTGGGAGAAATCGTGTCCTCTGCCTTGTTTTGAAGTGCATATGGTTGATCATTTTTCTTCACGGACATAGACAAGTGAAGCAAGAGAAATTTACATGTGGGAGGAATCCAGACTTTGAGAATGGATGGAGGGTCTCCACACCTGAACAACGACGCAATTTATAGGGTTAGGGTTAGGGTTAGTGTCGCCCCGATGAGGATTTGAGAAATGAGGATCCTGGCGTTGCCGACCAGCTTGTCTCGCAGATGGCCCCTGGCGTATGGCCCCACGACGTCTGAGAGAAGGGAATCGTCTGCCTGGAGAAGCATTTTGTGGTTCCACACAGGGTTTGTTCCGTCATCGTCATCCACTTGCGTGGTTGGGATCAATGTACGCCTCTTCGTAACATTTCATTTTGCTGAATCTTTTCACATCTTCGAGGTCATCGGCGAAGCTCCTCGCTTCAAATATTTCTTTCTCCCACGGTTCATGGTGGGGTTGTAGCCTACTTACAGTTGCAATCACCAACAGCAAGCTACAACCTGTGAGATAAGACAGAAAAAATTTTAGGATAGGGAAAACAAATCTTTCTCTCAGCATCTGACCGGCACAGCCTTATCTTTGTCTCCTGGACAAGTGCCTAAATTGCTCGTCCACAGCGAGCCAAACAACAAGACTGTACATTGATGTGATTGCTAAACATGACTTGTAGAAAGGTGAAGTAATAACAATGGACAGTGGGGATTTACCAGAGGTCGATAATACAGCCTACCATGAGGACGGCAGAGATTGCCCCACGCAACCATAGTTGTCAGACACCCTTGACCTTTCTCCCAGAGAAAACGCCTTCGGCGTAAATATTGGAATATGCATCCCCTCAAAAATATATTATAAAACTATGTTTTCCGCAGGATTTGATACAGTTGACGCAGAATGTGTCAGAACGAGCTTTGACAGATATCGCAAGGTCGACCGTCAGATGGTGTGCCGGACGTGAAAGCCTTCTCATGCTCAGTCTGAACTGCATCCACGGCTCGTAAATAATCGTATTTCGTCGACCAACTAATCTCGGCCCTCGGATCATCTGACAGTGTCAGAGCCCCCCGAGCTTTCTCCCAGAGAACACGCCTTTCGGCGTAATTAGCATCGGATGGAGAAAAACATCCAAATCATCCATGGGAGCTCGGCATTACCTCATTCAACTATGCTCGATCAATTAAATAACATACCAAGGTCGGTTTAGTTATAGATGTCATTTGTTATTATTTTATAAATAAGATCTTAAATTATATTAACAAGTAAGATGATACATAATAATTAACAAAAACCTAAAAAAAACAGGGGTGGTATGGAAGTACGCCCAAAACCACAAACCAAACTAGGCAATAACAAAGTCTAGGAACACATCGATTACAAAACATCATAAAGTACTAAAGCAAAAAAATTAACCCGCCACCGCGAATTGTTGTCTTGCAAGGGGCGGGTCTTGATCATGTCAACCAGGCCAAACAAGTCTTTACCATGCAGTGCACGTCCCAACCAGAGCCGATTGGCTTCCGTCTTCGATATCTTGGTAGGAGCTTGAGAGGGCGAGATGTTGAGAGATAACCAGGGAAACTTGTTGGGCGGAGGTGGGAGGTTCCAACAATCCCGAGTGCGCGGCTCGGGGTAGCTGTGAGCCCCAATCGAGCCGGCTAGGTGGCGGTTGGACATCCCATCCCCTAGTAGTAGGTCAAGGCAGACGGGAGAAGCTCCTCTGAGGAGGTTGATTGTGGGTAGACCATCGTGCCTCGGCCAAGGAACGAAGTAGGGAAAGGCTTCAACGACGACCACCTCTAAGGCGTCACTAGTAATGCCATGTGGCGGGAGCGGCGAGTGGGGATGGCAATTCTCGAGCAACATTGCAAAGGGCGTCACCCCATCCACGAAGGAGCATTTGCAGATGCACCACCTCGATAACCACTTTATTGGCTTGAACTTGAATTCACAAAGAAGATATTCGCAATAACCACAGATTTATTATAAATAGAGAAATGTTGAACAACTTCAACATTAGCAAATCTACAAGATTTCCTTTCTTTCCAAAGTTAGAATAAGATTTTCCCTTTAAAAGCATGCCTAATGGGAAAAAATTGTCGACATTCGAGGATTGTCTCCTAAAATCACATGCTGTCAAGTAAAACACTCTAGTTGGAAAGGGAGGAAGAAATAATTAATCTAATTCCAAGCCCTCTCCGAGCTTTTTTGATCTCAGTAAACCTCATCTTTGGAAATTCACAAATCAAAAATTTAGTGTTTTTGTTCTACTTTCACTTAGAAAATGACAAATTGTAGCTAGTGATTGATTCTTGTATGCTTTAGAACTAAATTGCAGAGTGTGAAACGAAATTTAAGAACACAACACACAAATTTTTATCCTAGAAACCCTCAATGTGAGGAAAAACCAATCAAGAAGGGAAACTGCTCTTTCTTCCCAATTATGTATTGGCCAATAATTTAAGAATACAGATTACAATAAGTTTCAAAGGGAACAACAATGTAAACCTTCCTCCCAAGTACTTGTTTGCTCTACTCTCATGCACCTTGCTCCTACAAATCAGTTCCAACACTAAAGATTCTATGCTCACTTGCTCCCATGAATTATAATTGCCTTTTATGCATTTGATGCCTAATTATCTTGCTTCTCCATGTATATATAGCCCTTCTCATGTCCTCCCATGCACTAGAGAATGAGAAAGGTCATGGGCCAAGATACATAGTCCGAACGCTTCAAATCCAAGACTATGTGTGCTCTAATTTTATTTTTCTGTCAAAAGTGACAAGACCGCTGCTATTTGCGGACCGGTGGTTACATGACCGCCACTTTGACAGGGGGTAGTTATAGGACCGTCACTCTACACCGAGTGATGGTTCCGTAAAAATACGATTTGCTCCTCATTTTCTTCTTCTAGTACTATATGATATGATGAAGTGGCGTTGTTTTGGATCCCTTGGGATCATTTTTGGAAATACGAGAACATATGACCATAGATTGGGCATTTGGGGGCGATTACTCCCCAGTGCACCAAATCAGCACCAATACAAGGCCTTGGTGTAGAACACACCATAAGAAGTGAGCAATTTTCGGTTCCACAAAGGTGGACCAAACTAGAACGAATCTCCTTTGATAGATTGATGGTGAAGATCGAATTCCCCACCGGCCATTGAGCTTGCCCACCAAGGGAAAATAAGGTGAAAGCGAGGCATATCCCCGTTCAACCGAGTAATTTCGAATGGCATGTCCACATACCATTTCCAGTCCGTCCACCAAGCACGAGACAAAAGAATAGTGATCATAGATCATGCGATGTGGCACGAAGGAAATGATGTCATTGATGAGAGCTCTATCTAGAAGAGCCAATTTGAATTGCACTTTGAGATCTTGTAAGGATAACAAAGATTGTGCTTTTGCAAAAGAGGTCTTGGATGGTGCGAATGCCATGCTTCAAAAGGCAGGGCACATGAATTCAAAGCACCTCGGTCAGACAACGAACTTGGCATTGAGTGACATGAGACCACCATAGAGACTGGCAATTAAACTAAAGGTCGTCACGGAAGTCATTTCCATTCCACCAGAGTCATGGCTTGATTTTCTACCAAGATTTCCAAATGATTTTGACCACAAAGGTACAAACAAATTTGAATGGAATAAGTGCAATAAGAAGATTGGCGAGCCAATGCCTTTCCAAGAAGTACGACCATACGGGAGCCTTTTACAATACCATTTCGCAGAGCATGTTCATGCATCTTTTCTTTATGTGCTTCGGATTATTTATTTGGCGCAGAGTACTTGCCCTTGACACGTGATTTCAATGAGGCCTAAGTTGTTTAAATCTCTTGGAAGGCAACAAGTTTCCCATGTAACTTTGTGAAAACCTTTACCGGTGGAAGCGTTGGTCCGTAGGAAGTCTTTAAGCAGTTTCTCTAGATTTTACACATACTTCTTAGACGAGACCCATCAAAAGGAGTAGTAAACATGTGTGGCTTAGAGAATTTTGGAGAAAATATGAAATTTTCCCACTAAGGACAATGGCTTGGTGATCCAAAACTCTAACTTCCAAGCCACCCATTGCAGAACATATTGTCAAATCTCTGCAAGATAAGCTTGAAAGGCAAAGGGAAAACTAAGAAACTTAAACATTTATCCATGGTTGAGCATGTTCCAATCATAGGTAGCCAACCAAGGGGGTGCAAGAAGGGAGGATGATCTATAACATTACATTTTACACATTAAATAGAAGAGCCTGAAGCTAAACATAAGGTTTCAAGGCACTGCATAGCACTTCTAATGTTATTTTCTTCTTCAATGAGTGTAAGGAAGGAATCATCCATGAAATTCCCACTAAGCAATTTGGAGCCATCTTCATAGGGAAAAATAATGCCCTTGAAAACCCCCGGGATTGAGATTTGGCTACTGTGCAACCATATCCTTCACCGCAAGAACATAAAGGGCAAGTGCTAGAGGAATCCTTGTCTAATGGATCTCAAGAGACCAAATGACGATGAACTTTTCCCATTAACAAGGATATGTGCGAGCCATGTGTAAAGAGCATATTGACAAACTAAATGAAATGTAGATCAAAGCCCATATCTTTGAGCATATCAAGAATGAAATGCCATTCTATTCAGTCATAATCCTTCTCAAAGTCAATTTTGATGAAGAGGGCTTGTTGATCGATCTCGGTGCCCATTCCCTGTCTTCCCATACTACAATGATATACCACCCTTGAATGAAGCTAGATTTTTAGGTCGAACAATGGTAGAAAGGATGCGTCACACCCAAATGGCAAGGGATTTGGCTATGATTTTGTATGACACATTAAGCAAAGTGATGGGACACCAATTACTTATCAACTCGGGGTCTCTAGGTTTAGGGATGAATTTGATATTCCATTTGTTGATATGGGGGCCAAGTGACTGAGATTGGAAACCCTCCATGTAAACATGATGAAGGTTTGGAAAAACCGTATACCAAAGAGCTTTGTAAAACTCACAGGGAAAGCCATCACAATGAAAAAAACTTTATCATTTTCCATTTACATGACTGCTTCCTGTAAATCCTCTAGACAAAGCAGGCGATCACATAAAAATTTATGTGTCGGAGTAACTTTACAACGAACAACAGACAAGCATTGGTTCGGGAAACATGTTGTTACGACAAAGAAGCTTGAGCTTAAAAAACCTACTTTTAGTGATTGATAAAGGCCTGCAACATGAGCTTGGGATCCATGAACCAAGTTCCACCATCACAGATGGATCAAATTTGTTGAAAGGAATGCTTGGCTTTGGGCAATTTAAATAATTCCTTCAAAACCCAATCCCCAAATTTAACCTTGTGTAGGTGGGCACGAATTTGTGTCCACCGACGTTATAGTTGTCCGCAATTTGTATTATCTATCTAATTTCAGCCACATGGAGTTGTAGGATTTTAGGAAATGGATTTCCTTTAAGTTCCACCATCCTCCGGCTAAGGGTGGAGGCGGTGGTGGAATAATAGCGATGCCTAATATTGGCCAGATTGTCACCCATATATTCTAAAAACCCGATAGTCCTAAGTAATCGTATGCATGACACTAAGTCCAATTAGACCTAAGAGGTGGATGATAATTATGTAGGTGATGTGGCAAAGGCACTAAGTTCTCACTTTCTTGATAGGATTGAGTTTGGGCTTGTGCTCCATCAAGGTCGTATCAAAAAAAAATTGGACCTTATGACAAAATGACCACTTGGTTTCATGCGAAGTGAGACGAAATCTAAAGCGAAATTGGTTAGAGAGGACGAAATTTGGCATCACTTCCATATGCAAGGATTAAATGTTGTCAAAATCATAAAATTTTTTTAGTGTAAAACATAGCCTGTCGAATTGTTTGAGAACCCGATTCAATCTACCTCGAGATTGATTTAAGTGAACTAGGTTTCAGAGTTAGGTCGACATGAGGCATTCGGTCATAAAACCCAAATTTATTACACTTGTAATACTAGGCCACCCTATTACCAGTTGTCCATCACATAGGAAGGCTCCCACATTTATCCATAGATGATCCAATAAGCATCAGAATTTCATTGGCTATCCATCCATAGATCAACCCTTTACGCCACATCATTCAATGCATAAATGTTGATGATACCAAAAGGGAAGCTTTCAATATTAAAGAGATCCCAAATTTCTCTATTGGTGGGGTCTGCACCATGATCCATAAAGAAAGGCCACCATTTATAGGAGAAAAGAGGAATTAAACCCCCACCCGCCCATCACGGTGACTAGTAAATGCTAGGTTGTTAGGCCAAATGGTTTTACAAACCATTGATAGCTAAAATCTTGTAACCTTAACTTCCTAAAACATAAAACATCTAAGTTCCCAATTATTTGGCAAGCATCACAAACAATATATTTACAGATGAATTCGGTAAGACCCCTCACATTCCATGACATTCAATTCATGAGAAACATGGGTCAAGGAGCATACTTTCGCCAACTAATCCATCCAAGGCATCGAATTGGTTTTGAAAGAATTGAGCTTTATTATATTTCAAAAATTCCTACAATTCAACTTTCCTTCATCCGACATACTCAATGTTATACTCCTATTATGTTGACTCGCACACTACATGTGTGTTTATGCTTACAACTTCACATGGGGTGTCGAGAAAGACTTCAAACCCTCTTGGATGGGCCTTGTGAGTTGGTTGATAATAACAAATGGGGGAATTCGAAGTGTTGAGGAGGTCCGGATGGAGTTTGACGGATCAATGAGAACCATAGTTGCTTTAGGCATGCTAGAGAACTTGGGTAATGAAACCGAATAATCTTCGATACCATCTCTCGTGTGTGACGTGGACTGTGGTATATTCCTTAACAACCGGTTCTTTAGAACCATTCTTAACAATCACCTTGGCCTGAGACGTTTTGTTCTTATTTTTTCACCCTCCAATATTTTTCCCTCCTTCATCTTGCGGGGTTTAACGTACTTGCAACCGCCAAAGGCATTGGGTGATTGCATGGAACATAAAGTGGGCAATCCTTGATTTTCTCGATTTGAAGCCTAGTAATGAAAGCATGTATTAGGCATACTGAGATAGAGAACTCGTTGCGAGTACCGAATGTCACCCATTTGGATCTCCATGAACTCCTTTAATTCTTGTGAGAGGTATAACTCGACACAAACTCATTTCTGCGTGCAAGAGCTATAAAAGCATTGTGGTTCCATGTAAATGACTCTTTGATGGTGGAGTTTAATTGGTTAAGAAAATAAATGCAAGGAAGTAGTAATCTGAGGAATTCAACCCAAACAGGGACTTTGGGGGTCGTAAATTCAAAAACCAAAAAGTCCTTTATCCAAAGAGAAAGATCCAAATGGAGTTTCAAACATAAAGTAAATGCACTTGCACGATAGTATATGCAATCACCCGATAGTATATGCGGTTTCTGGAATTATATACTGATCACCCGGTAGTAAATGTAGTCACCCGATAGTATATGCAGGTTGTCAGCGAAGATATGTAGTCACCCGGTAATGATTTACTATAGAAGATTGTTACGCACTTGCAGACGCTTATCACCGGGATTCCGTAGCCAACACACATGCGCCTTTTTATGGTCACTCCCCTCTGAACCATCCACTGCACGCCTTTTCCTTGATAAAATATTCAATTGCATCACTATATACATTTTACTCATATATTCCATCAACACAAAATAATTTTTACAAATTCACCAAAAAAATTCAAGTTGGATTCTCGTAAGAAGTCTTAAAAAATTTTATCATGTCACCTATAGTCAATAGGTTTAATGTGAATTTGTGCAAGCCATGAAAAAGTGTCAATTATATCATTGTAAAAGAGTCGAAAAATTTTCCTCACGGATGCATTTTCAATGTAATCGGACATCCGAATTATGGGGATAAGATGAATAATATTACATTTTTTATGAAGTTTTTAAAGATTGAAAAGAACAAAAAACTTGCATAGATTTTGGCTCCGCATCTCAACCAACCTTATACTGCAAGAAGGCGTGCTTCCAAGGTGTTTCTCCTTGACCCCACTAGGGGATGCCGCCCCAAACCCCGGCTTGGAGTTTTAGAGCCAAAGAAAACTTGTTGGGAAGCCACCATGATGAAAGAGGGTGAAAATTTGAGCTTGAATTCCATCTTGGTGAGTGAGTAGCAATACGTTAGAGGATGGAGGCAATGGAAGGATGAGGACAATCAATGTCCTCTCACCGACCATAAGTGGCAGTGTAAATACGCAGTGATGTTATGCCATATGTGTTTACAATGTGTTCATTTATCTATTTGTTTTGTTGTTATTGAAAATAAAAATAAAAGTATATGCATGCTCAAATGATGTAATAAGTGAGCATTCCGATGTAATCCCCGATGTAAAAATATAGTGGACAACAAAAAGCACAAATGTAATGCATCGTCATGATACTTGAAAATGATGAACAAATGTGTGTGTCCCCAGTACATATGTAGGTTAGGGGTAATCCTATATAAAACATTTGTGAAGGGTGAACAAACATAGAATTGTTGTTTGTCATTCCCACACAAGTTCGATAGATTAGTTCGCAACAATGCATAGTTGATGAGATTTTTATCGAGTACCTTCTCTACCTTCAATTCAAGGTTTGAACCAAGATCATGTGAAAATAGAGGCGACACACTTTGTAGAAGGAGTGTAATTATTTTTCTACCATGTTCACACTAGGGTGATGTTAGGAATTAGTGCTCCTTTGAATGGTTATGATTAAGCTAAAATGTGGAAATGCAGGCCTCATTTGATGTTATTATACTAGTAAAATAAATATCCAATTAAGTACAGAAAATACACCCAAGAAACTAAGCAATAAATTATGAAACCCTAATTACAAGGAGGAGAAAGAAGTACTTAACTGATTCACAATTAATTATGAACTATACTGAAGTGTTGATCAAGTGAACAAAATAGTAGAGTTAGCGTCACATAGAGACCCATAAAATGCATATTTGGAGAGATAGGCTAGGCCGGGGCGCTAGAGAGGGACACGGCGCTTGTGGTCGCCCGGGCCGCTTTTGTGTGTCTTGGTCTATGGAAAATCTTAGTAAACCTCCTCTGAATGGTCGAAAGTTGCTTTTTGTTAGTCACCATTGGTTGCTCGAGGTCACACCAATATCGCCGAGGTCATTAGAAACTCCATTGAAATATACACCTACAAAACCCTCAAATAAACATCAAATCCTAAAAAGGAAAGATGTGGAATGACGGGTCGAACTATCCTCTCATTGTCACAATGGTGAACTTACGATTGAGTAGTGCACTACATCTCAGACCCAATGTAGTTCTATGTGTGCGTGTGTGTGTGAATCGTGCCCTAGGTGGCTCTTGAGTGAGTCACACTTGATAGTGAGAAAATATGCTAGATATAAAGAAATGTAATAGATATGTGCATGGAATAGAATTAAATTCCCTCCTATGAAATGTGTATCAAAATAACCATCTTTTTGTATTGTGGATGGTGCTAGATGGATGCAATGGAGCTCTTAGATGCTTGATGGATGCAACCTTAGGTGGTGATAACTAATGTTTAGTGTTTGGTCCTTTATTATGATCACATAACTTTATATTTATATGATTCCCTTGCTTGGATTTACTAATTAACCCCGAAAATGATGAATACCAAAAAGATAAGATGATCAAATAGCTAGAAAGGACCCAAAAATTGTGATTAAAGTATAAAGAGGATAAGGGCACCCAAAGGGCATGAGGAGGTCTAGCGTTGGCATCCTCGGTGGCATTAGTGTCTAGGATGATAAAATCCAGAGTGTAATAAAGTAGCCAGAGAAAGTAAGGTTAAAAGCCCAAAAGAAGCAAATCGAAAGCAAAGAAAGGTGGCCAAAGACATGGGTTAATTAGTACTCTTCTTACTTAGGAATCATATGAATAGTAGTATGTAACCAAGACTAGATAATTACCCAAAGTGTGTGATTTTATGTATTGATGATGAAATTATATCGAACGACTAGACAAAGCATGGAGTGATAAAAATGTGAAGCATGGATGTTAAGGAGGAGAAAGTGCAAAAAGTGATGATGAAAATGAACCTAGGGTGGAAACACATGTGTAGATGTCACGATGTACCTATTGTTGATGTTGATGTTTTTGTTGTTATTATGATGATGTTGACTACCACTTCCCATACAGATGGACCTGCAAAAGAGAAGAATGATCAAGTAGTCAAATACACATGTATGTGTGTAAAAATTATGTAAAAATGTTGAAAATTTGAAAAAGGAACATTGTCACACGATCCATGATAAGAAAAAATGTGTAGAAAGGATTCTGAAGATGTTGTAGAAGACATAGTTTTTTGGGCGATCTCACACCAATTGCGTGGCCGTGTGTTTTTGGGGCGATCTCACACCAAGTCATGGAAGAAGTGTAGGGAGAAAATTATAGTGTCATCCTCCAACCTTTAACTACTTCCCACAATGTAGGACACCACTTGTAGATGGTGTGTAAAATCGATGAAAGTGTTAAGGATTGTATGCCCTATAAAAGTTATTGTGTGGAGTTATGTAGATTGTGTTGAACTACCAATCGTTGTGTAATTTCCCCTTATTACTGGCATCTAGGAAGGACATTGATGTGTTAAGGACACAAGTTTGATTCTCGACCTTGTCCAAAACTAAAAATTATGTTGTACCGGTATTGTATTGTGTCATGTATAATGTTGTGTTGGGTGACTTATTCACCCAAATGATACACCCATCATTTGGGGTGCATGTGATGTCGCTGAAGGAGTATGCGGCCCAAAAGAGGACTGACCATTGTGTTGAAACTATGCCCTACAAGGGGGAAGGGAATGTGCTTAGTAGAAACCAAGGCACACGCAAACAAAGTGGCTAGGAGACAAGTGTTAGTACAAGAAAAGACAAACACACATGTAAAAGACAAAATATATGTTAAGTAGACAATATGTAAGCTAAGACATAAGAATACAATGTAAACACACAAGAAGACAATGTAGACCGCAAAAAAATTAGGTTGCAAACATAGGACACCACTCACGATGTCGCAAAAAATAAAGGTCATAATGGATGCAAGAAGACAAGTGTGTACACTGACAAAGGGCAAAGCCCACAAACAAGAGCATACAGACAAAGAAGGAATGACAAACAATGTAACAGAGATAACCAGGAAGTAAATAGTCCCACATAACAAATGTTGCACATGAAACACCCATTAACATTCTAGAAAGATAAAAAGTATGTCAAAGTGTGTATAATCCAATAAAGTAATTTGTTATGAACCAAAATGAAACAATATCACCTATAGTGTACGAAAGTGGATGCCCCGAGAGTCGTTGTGGGAATGGTACAAGGTATTGTGCCAACCATCCATTGTACATGTAATAGATCTGTAGAATCTATGATCACAACTAGAAATCAAGTGAATGTGCATGTGTGTATGATAAAGATAATTACATACAAGATACCTATCTAAAATTGTGTAATAAAGTGAACATGTAAGCGTATAAGCACGAGTAAATGCAACCAAGATATGCAGTATGTTGTGGATGAGACAAAATGAAATGTAGAGTGAATGATAGGAGAAATGTGCCCCCTAATTGGATGTGTATGTATGCAATGAGGTTCATTTATTTATGCCCCCTCAACAATCGAGAATGAACTGTAAAAGATGTGATCATTGAAGCATAATGTGTAGAGCGTGTGAGTGAATGAGTGAGTGATTGAACATGCGAGTGTGATGAGGTCCATTTGAGATGTATACCCTTAGTAGTCGAGTATGGACCATGGAACTAGAGTGCATCATAGGGTAATGACCACAACATGTAAGAGAGATGTAGTGCGAATGTGTAGAGTGAATAAGACGCAAAGTGTGTAGAAGATGTTGTGAGAGAGGATGTCCTAAGTGTATGATGTGCGATGTGTGAAGTGTGTAGTAGATGTTGCGAGAAAGAGGTGTAAATAACATGTGATATGTGAAGAGTATAATGTGTAGTGTGTAGTATAGTGTGTGAGGTTCATGTGTATAATATGCCCTCAACAATCAAGTGTGAACCTAAGCACATGAGTGCGTCATAAGGAAATGATAATACCGAGTTTTTCAAGATGTGTATGTTGTATGTGAAAGGCTAGATGTGAAGTGAGGAGAAGGTAAGACACTTGTTGATGTTGCGAGGGGGAAGAGATAAGTGTGATGCCCCCAAGTATGTGATTATGAGTGCACTATCCAATGAAAATAACAGATAAGGGTCCTTCACCTGATGTTGGCTAAGATGAAGGTGTATGAACATGCTCGAAGAATTATGGTATATGAGATAGACGGTGTGAAGGTGAATGAAGCCTATATACATGCGATCGATGAGTATATGGCGGGCACCTTTGTGTACCAAATTGTGGAGGTGATAGAGATATATGTGAAGTAGAACGCGAAGTTGATGGATGCCTATGTAAAGTAGAACACATAGGTGATGGACACCTACATGGAGTAAAACCGAGTTGTGAAGTATGCCTAAATATAGGAGTTGTCCTAGTGATAAACCTAAACCGATGTACTAGAACAACGAGTAATGAGACCGCATGTGTCGTGTGCGAACATGCGAACTAAGAGTGGATTGTGCTTTAGATTTTATGGGCCATGGGGAACTAGATGGTCTAGGTTATGCAATTCCAACATCAAGAGGAGGCTATGAACACAGAGTGAAGGGAGGAACACCATTGATAAAGATGACTTGATTATTGTGAATGAAATTTAGATGCAAGTGATTCATGGAGATGATATATTGTGACCAATGAATCCAATTAAGACATAAGGGCATGTCACACCCTTTGATTGATTGTGCTACAAGAAATGACACAAGCCCGGTGAAAGGACCGATAATAATTTGAAGCTTGACTACCCCATATGAATTATCCATTAGATATGAAATTTGTTAGAGCGGATAGCCAATAACAACAAGAAGTGGAAAAAACACGCACCGATACGCTATGATTGATCAAATTTTGTGTTATTGATATAGGGATATATCCGATAGAAGTGCTAATGTGTAAGTGATCAAAAGAGAATGTAGCATGATGATCATGATCAGAGAAATAAATAATTGGTGGAGAAATGTCACTATGAGTAACTATGAAGTTAAGATCCCCCGATCTAGGAGGATACACTTTGCTCGATATGTATGATTAGATGAGGAATCAACCACTTTTTTTTCATCGTTTAGAAGCGGATTATTGAATATATTAAGCGTATAATTTTCATGGATTGGTACAGAGGTGATAGGATCTAGAACCTCAAGTTTGTTGTCATCAATAAGATCTTGGATGATATTACGAAGTTTGAAGCACCTATTTGTAGAATGTCCGACACATTGATGATAGTCGCATCGAAAGTTCTCATTGTAATTTCGACCTTTTGGATGAGATGGGTCTAAGTCAAGTGGAGGAGGAAGCGTAATAATATTTCTCTCAAGAATTTTTGTAATATAATTTGTGGAGCAATAGTCAACTTTGTAAATATATGCTTAGGCGGTTCCATTGAATTTCTTTGGTGTTGGAGACAACATTGACAATGACCTTGGTGTCAGTAGGTTTTGCGGTTTGTTTAAAAGGTGTTTTAATTTGAAAGCACATCAAGGATGAGGCTTGATCCTGATACTCCAGCTTGCATATAGATAAGAGTTTAGTTTCGTGAAGCTTGAGAGTGTGGCATAGTTGATCAAATGATGGAGATGTCTCTAAGAGAACACTTTCCCGGAGAGGTGACAATAAACTCGAATGAATAAATCCTAAAGATCGGTGTCCACAAGCACATTTGGCATCTTAGCTAGGTTGTTTTAGTATCGTAAGACATAATCTACTAGATGTTTATTAACCCCTTTTAAAGTTTTGCAAGTTACGCACATGAGATCTTAGAGCCGAAATTGATAGAAAAATGAGAAAGAAAAGCATCGGCTAGATGCTTGAAATATGTTATCAAGTGGAAAAGGAGGTCCTACAACCAATGCATCACATACTCTTGAGACCGTGAGGAAAGAACTTTCTATAATAGAGTGATCATCCACATAGTCAAGACATGCTAAGTGAAAGGCTCTAAGATGGTCTTGCGGGTTGTCATGGCCTTTGAAGATTGACAACTTAGGGGGGTGAAGTTTGGCGATAAAGGGTAGGTGGAAATGGCAGTCCAAAAGGAGTGTGAAGAAGTGAAGTGGAGTCAAGATATGGAAATACATAAGAAGCGACGAGCCGCAATTTGTGAACTTTCATTTGCAGATCCTAATATTAAGAAGTTAAATCATGATAAAAAAGGGTGAAAATTGGAGCTTCGAATTCCATCTTGGTGTGAGTAGCAATACGTCACAGGATGGAGGCAATGGAGGAAGGAGTACAATCAATGTCCTCTCACCAACCATAAGTGACGAGGTCGTATAGCGATGCTATATCATGTGTGGTTACAATGTGTTCATTTATCGGTTTGTTTTTTTGCTATTAAAAATAAAAAATAAAAGTATATTCATGCGCACATGATGTAATAAGTGAGCATTTTGATGTAATCCCCTGATGTAAAAAATATAGTGGATAACAGAAAGCACAAATGTAATGCATCATCATGATACTTAAAGAGGATGAACAAATGTGTGTGTCCTTGTACATACCTACATTAGGGGCAATCCTATGAAAAACATTTTCGAAGGTTGAACAAATGTAAAATTATTATTTGTGGTTCCCACACAGATCAGTTAGATTGGTTCCCAATAATGCATAGTTGATGAGAGTTTTATTATTTCGTTCTCTACCTTCATTCAAGGTTTGGACCAAGATCATGAGAAAACAAAGGCGACACACTGCAGAAGGAGTCTAATTATTTTTCTACCATGTTTGCACTAGGGTGATGTTAGGAATTAAAGCTCTTTAGAATGGTTATGATTAAGCCAAAATGTGGAAATGCAAGCCTAATCTAACGTTATTGAAGCAAGAAAAATAAATATGCAATTAAGTACAAAAAATACACCCAAGCAACTAAACAATAAATTATGAAACCCTAATTGCAAGGAGGAGAAAAGAGGTACTTAGCTCGTTCAAAATTAATTTTGAACTATACTTGAAGTGATGACAAAGTGAACATAACAACAAGAGCATCGCACGAGAGACCCATAAAAATGCAAATCATGAGAGGTAGGTTGAACGGGGGTGCCCTGAGAGGGACAGGGGGTGCTCATGGGCGCCTAGGCCTATTTCTGGGCACCTGGGTCTGCATGGAAAAGCTCAGGAAACCTCCTCTGAGTGGTCGCAAGGTGTTCATTGTTAATCACCTGTTGTCACTCCAAGGTTTGTACCAAGATCACCGAGGTCACTGCAAACCTGCAATGAAATATGCACCTGTAAAACCCTCAAATAGACATCAAATCCTGAAAAAGAAAGATGCAGAATGAGGGTTCAGACTATCCTCGATGTCACAATGGTGAACTTACGACTAAGCACTACACTACATCTCATACCCAATTTAGTTCTATGTGTGTGTGCGTGGAATCATGCCCTAAGTGACTCTTGTGCGAGTCGCACTTAATAGCGAGCAAATAAGTTAGATGTAAATAAATGTAATAGATGTGTGCATGTAATAGAATTAACTTCCCTCCTATTAATTGTGTATGCAGAATAACCAACCCTTGTGTCCCTTGGATGGTGCTAGATGGATGCAATGAAGCTCTTAGATGCTTGATGGATGCTACTTTAAGTGGTTATAGCTAATGTTTAGTGCTTAGTCCCTTATTATGATCACATAACTTTATTTTTATATGATTTCCTTGCGTGGATTTTGTAATTAACCCCGAAAAGACCCACTACCAAAAAGATAATATGCTCAAATGGCTATAAAGGACCTAAAAGTGTGAGTAAAGTACAAACGGGACAGGGGCACCCGTGAGGGTATGAGGAAGCTGCGTTGGCATCCCGGTTGGGTCTTTGTGTCTAGGTTGATAAAAGCTAGAGTGTAACAAAGTAGACTAAGCAAGTAAGGGTGCAAGACATAAAGAAGCAACAAAAAACAAAGAAAGGTGTCCAAAGACATGCGTTAATTAGTACTCTTCTTACTTAGGCATCATATGAATAGTAGTACATAACCATGACTAAATAATTACCCAAAGTGCATGATTTTTGTCTACAAGTTATGAGTTGTTATTTGTGAGATAATATTGTTGTTTAAGTTATGTGTGTTGTAGTCCACTAAAATAGGATTTTTGAAGAAATCATAGGGATTGAATGATGTTTGTTATCATTATCTAAGTTCCTTGTAAATGGGACAATATGTGGTTATATATCTCCATGTATTCGAATAAATGAATAACACAAAGTATTTGGAGTGTTATTGAAGAATTTTAATTATTGTTTCATTTTTCTATAAATATTCATATCTTATAATCTTATACCAATTTCACCTATCTTACAATCATGGTAATCTAAGAGACCAACTTTATTCTAGGCATTCATCAAACAATTCACATACCGATGCATGCCCTAACACTTTGAATATGTATCTTCCAAAGCACTGTAAACTACAACATTTTTCAAAAGTCCCATCTTAGGGCATGTTCTATTTAGAAATCATCATTGCAAAATCCATTTTATACATATCTTGCAATCACGACATTCCATGAGACCACATTTGTTAAGGAATTTAGTCAAACGGTTCGCATACCACGTGCATGCCCCAACACTTTGCATACATATCTTCGAAACCCATACAACTATCGCATTTGTCAAAACTCACGTCTTAGAGCTATTCTAAAGCGATTCATTAGGTCAAAGAGTTTGAGATCATACTTGAAAAATATATTGTATACATATCCTACAATTACAACACTCGTGAGATGCCATATATTTGTCGAATAGCTCACGTGCATTGTGCATGCCTCAACATTTTGTATATATTTCTACGTGGGCACCTACCAATACATCTAAGAAAAATAACTTTCCATTATGTTTCAAAGGATGTCCATGCATTATATTTGCATGAAAGGTTCCGACGCAGCTTTTAGCAAAAACATTTTCTACATATCATCCAATCATTACAATCTATCAAACCACATTTATTCCATGCATTTAGTCTAAAATTTTACATGTTTATAGTATGGTCGAGCCATGTTCCCTAGTCCCCTCTTACTAATTCTTCTTCTCCGTAATTTGAAGGAATGGGCATCGGCATAAAATGTCATGTTCTAAATCTCCCATTTGGATAGAGGTTGAGAGAATGTTTAAAAATGTTGTGGACTTTAGGTTCACACCATGTTATATTTCCATCCACCCTAAGAAAAGATGGATGATGATTAGGGGCACTCGTATTGAGAAATCATTGTGAGGTAGTAGTGTGGGCATGTGGTTAACTTGATCAAAACCTAACTTAATAAACATTTAGATAAAGAATGTCATAACTAAAAAATCATCAATATATTAAACATATCTAATAGTATACATTAGTACACATGTATTGTTAATTGCACGTAAGCTAGAACAAGAATATTTCCTTTTGAAACTTGTGTAAAAATGTAACATGTTGTATCAGAAGTGTTTTATAACTTTAAATGTTCTACCAAACTTATAATTGTATTAGAAGTGTTGTATAATTTCAATCTCACCGGTATTATATTAGTTTTTTACATGTTTTTTTATATTAGAGACAACGTGGAGTTCCGAGTCATGTCATTGACATGATTATATGTGGAGGCTCTAGTGTTCGTGCTTCAAAGACGATGTGACTAGAGAATTTAGATTCCCCACCATGATGGCCTTTCACGTCTACATGTCCATTGACCTCCACGTGCCCAACACAAAGGTATTAGTTTACATTTTATTTTGTAATTAAAGAGTATTTGTTTAGATTTAAAAATTTAATCATATAACTTGATGGTGATAGGTCTAATAGTTATCGGGATCTTGTTCGTAGGAGTGGTCATCCCTCGACATCCAGGGACCAACTAAAGAAGTGTGAATACAAGTTTATTTCATTTGATTGATTAAATTTACATTATTTTTAAATTGTGTCGTATCTTTTAAAAATAATAACAGCTTCATTATTGTATGTCTACTTCATTTATATACTTGGAGGAGGATGAGGCGATAGGAGTACACGTCCTTTCTTTGCAACAACAACAAAATTTAAGCAACTCAAAGGTATAATTTTTTATTTTGTTATTAAATTGATTTTAATAAATTCAACTATGAGAACTAGTAATTTTATTACATATCCTCTTTGATCTGTAGGACCCTCTCAAATTACTCCAAAGAAAAACAAGAAAACTTAGACGGAAAAATATCCCCCATCTAGCCTTAATGGCATACTCCTCGATTCACTAAGGGGCTATGATAATGAGGAGGATGCACCAACCCACCTAGCTTCGGATGATGAGAGACCCTCTCACCTTAGCCGTGATAGATGTCGGCATAGAGTGAGAGGAGCTTTGCAAATGACCCTCTACTTAAATAATGTTAGCAATATATTAAAGAATGTTTAGGGAAAACATGTATTATAATATGTTTTTATTTAAGTGTTTTGATTAGTTTTTTTCATCTTATCATTTTATTGGTTTATGTGAATTTTAAGTTTATTTATTTTTTCATTCACAAAGTGATTGAATAAAATATGATATATTTAGTGTTTTTAATTTTTTGGTTTTGGTATTTTAATAAAAAAGTGTTGACCAAGTGTGGAACCTATTCAAATCGTATTTTCATAGAGTGTGGAATGAAATGCCAAAAACAATCGCAAGAGGCTAAATTAATTAACTCAAATGTGATTTTGGGAGTGTACGTTATAAAACATTATAAATTAAAAAATTCCAAAGACATGGGTTTAGGAGAATTAAGATGCATTTCGGGGTAAATTTATTGCATAGATAACATGTTCTTCTAAACAATCCATAGTATTTTACTAATTTTTATATCTATACTATGCAGCTAAAATACGAAGGAAACATTGATGCGAAGATGAGACTTCTTTGACCACCCAATGTACTTGAAGAAGCTTAGAATGATCTTTGTGACAAATGGCTCTGAGAGGAGAATAATAAGGATGCATGTTATTTAACTCAATTTTTGATATTTGAATTTTTTTATTAATTAAATATTTTACAAATATTATAATTAACGTAGGGAGGAAATATAACTAGTTATAGGTTACAAAGCACAGTGAGACGCACAGTGAGACAAGTGACCCACTAAATGGGACAACACAACTTAGCGGAGTTAATAAATAAATTTGTAAGTTCAATATAAGTTCTACAATTATTATTTTTTGATGATATAAATTGTCTTATATATATTAATACTTGTTTTTTTTACAATTCACTATTTTTCTAGGAAACCCGCTATAATACATTTGTAACAAAAAAATGTGCAAGTAGCGTTAAAATCAATGGGATGGAACTCAACTGTGTTCATCAACTAGGCCAATGAGAATGGCTTTGTCTGGCAAGATGTGTTGTTGAATTAGTTGTGAATTATGTAAATTTTAAATTCAAACAACTCTACCTTTTTGGTATTTATATATTTGCAGGTTGATAGACAACGGAAGTTGGAAGAGGAAGAAGGGGAGCACTATCAATGGGAGGAGGAGGACAAGGATGAGGATGAGGATCGCATGACGAGGACGAGGATGAGGATGAAGAGAAGGAGGAGGACTAGCGCCTAAGAACATATTTATTTGTTTTTCAATTTGACAGGAATTGGTTCCTTTTCTCATATGCAAATGTGATATATTATGCATCATTATACACAATCAAATTACAATTTGAATATTGTGTTTTTTATTATCTCGTAACATGTGTTCAATTTACTTTTCATATCTCGAATATTTTGCTTAGTTTTAACAAACTCATTTCATTTTATATTAATAATAATCAATATAATATGATCCAATATATCAACTACTCTAATTGGGGGAAGGGACCGAGAGCAATGGATGGCAAGCGGCAAAGCTCCGCTCGGTATGGTTGTATTTTTCAAAATTCAAACGTAGCAAACGACCACTTGTCTCTGCTCTGTCTACGACTTGGTGGGTGTGAAGATTATAGGCCATGGACTGCCGCTTGCACTTGAAAATGTCTAGGTCCCAGAGTCGATGACACAATTAGGGTTATCAAGAAATAAAAGGTAACGCCTCACCCAAACCACCCCTATTCGAGACGGATTTTGTTTCTATTTCATAGGAGGATTCATCGATCTTGCAGACAATTCTCCCTTCTTGGTAATAGAGCAATAATAGCCAAATTTGTGGGTCGGCGTTTGACGGTCGAGGGCATATGTAGTTGGTGTGATACCCAATGGGGTAGTGGCCTCTGTATCTAGTTCTTGGATAAAGGCTACTTCCGGTGATTTTCTCGCAGCCAAACGTAGAGGCCAATACTCTGAGAGGAACGATTTCATTTTCCCAAAGTTCTCGGGTTACACTTACATGCGTGGTCCGCTCACTTCGATCCGGAACAAGTAGAAATGGAAGGCTTTAATGTTTGGATCAGGTTGTACTCCCTTCCAAGTGAGTTTTGGTCTTCGACCATCCTAACTAAAATTTTCTCTAGCTTGGGTCGCGTCATTCGTATTGATCCGGTTACCTTGGAGGGCACTTTCTCATCTTTTGCCAGGATCTGCATCTCTGTAGATTCCTCCAAAAACTACAAGAGTTTATAGTTATCTCCTCCCCCAGTGGGAAATGGGTCCAGAAAGTTGACTACGAGGCGCCTCTAAACTCTTTTTAGATGCAAACAATCGGGGCATTTTTAAAAGCGTGTAAAAACCCCTCCACTTCCAAAGGTCTTTGCCCTGAAAAAAAGGTTGTCAACGTGCTGATCCGAAGGTTACTGATCTATAGCCCCACGAAAAAGTTTCTTCAAGTACATGCCCCCTCTAGTAAAGAACATGAATTGGAGCCCTTGGCTTTTCACCCAAGCACCATCTCTCTGGTCAAAAGAAACAAGTCATTGGTTCGAACTCCATTCGTATTCTCTCTTTATTTCGCAAGGGCGTCGATTTAGGGATTGGAGCGGATCTCGATTTCTCTGGAAAAGTGGGTTAATGAGAAGGAAGAACTGATTTTCTCCAAAGAGGGTGATTACAGGGAGATTAACAATGTTTCGGAAGAGGAAACGCAGTTAATCTGCGTTGAATCTAGCTTGCAGAGCCCTATTCTTCTGACTCTATCCGTTCTCAATATGGACTTGGGCCCGAAATCTACACCTGGTCGTCCCTCCAAAGACACTCTTTCCTCAAGGAGGTTGCAGGCAGGTGCATACAACTACAACTTCATTCCTTTTTCTCGTCTTCAAGTAGGAGAGGCGAGTCCTCTCTAAAGATTAGATGATCTTGCTTTCATGGAACATTAGGGGTCTCAATGCCCCTAACAAACAACATCTACTTAGATGCTATGTTGCAAATATGGATGCTTCTATTTGTCTGATTCAATTAGCTAAAATGTCTAAAGTGGATTGTTTGAATGGTTGGTCCGCAAATAGAAAGATTGGGAAGGTAGCTTTGTTGATTCAGAAGGTGATTCAAGAGGCTTGGGTGTTCTATGGAAGACAAGTACTTGCGGTGTTGAGCTTCTCTTTGACAACCCTAACTTTCTATGGTTTAAAGTTAGTCCTGAAACATTCAAACGATTCATTCTTTCTCTGCAATGTGTATGGCCCTAAAAATCCGATAAAAAAATGGGACACTTGGTCTAAAATTCAAAATGTGCTTGGCTCTACCTCGGACTCTAAGATTATAGTTTCTGAGGGATTTACATGCTACTCTTTCGAAAGAGATAAAATGGGTGGCATCCAAAGGCAGCCTCGCTCCTAGGTGACTTCATTTCCTTCTTGGATTCAAAAAGTTAGTTGATGTGGAACCCTGCTTGGGTTGGTACTCTTGGAATAAAAGGTGTCCCGGGTCTAGCTCTATGGCAGTTCACTTGATAGATTTTTGTTTCCAAAGACTAGTTTTAGCAAAACTTTCTCCTCAAATGCTATGTAATTCCTCTTTCGGCTTTGACCGCTTTGCCATCTCCCTCAACATCTCCTTCGACCTCCCACCTCACCGCTCCCCCTTCAAATTTGAATCCGTCTGGATGCAAGATCCCTCCTTCCGATCTCTTATTAAAACTTGGTGGACTTCCTCCGTGGTGAATGGTACTTGGATGTTTATCTTGTCTAAAAAAATTAATGCTTAAAGCTCGTCGATTGATTGAACACCTCCTGTTTCAAAACATTTTTCAAGAAAAGTTGAGAGTTGAGAAAGAAATCAACCCTTAATGAATCATTTTTCAATTTTGGAATGTGTCGGATGACTTTCTCAAAGAAAAATATTTGCTTAGTGAACTAGGTGACTTCCGTTTAAAAGAAGAAACCTTTTGGAGACAGAAGTCTCGTGAAGTTTGGCTGATGGGGTCGCAAACACCAAATTCTTCCATGCTTCGGTTAAAGCTATAAGAAATGTCAACTATATCTCCTCCCTGAAGTTGGAGGACGATTCGTTGATTTCCTCCCAACCTCAGATTAAAGTTAAGGTGTGTCTTACTTCCAAAAGCTCATGAATGGTGAATATGTCTCCTATTTGGTTGCTTAGCTTACTTTCTTAGAGAAAATTCCAAAGTTGATTGATGATGATGACAATGATGAGCTCCTTTCTCCCTTTTCCAAGGAGGAAGTACACAAGATAGTTTTCTCTATGCAAAGGGACAAGGGCCCCGGTCCTGATGGCTTTCCAGCTTCCTTTTTTCAATATTTTTTTGATGTCATTGGGGACACCGTCTGGTTTGCAGTGGAGGAATATCATCGCTCTAGTAAGATTCTTGGCGCCTTAAATCATACCTTAATTTGTATGTTCCCCAAAAAGATTTTAGGTGAGAAACTTGTTGAATTTAGACTTCTTTCCCTATGTAACACTACTTATTAAATAATTTCCAAGGCTATTGCTTCCAAAATGAGCCCCATCCTTCATAAACTTTTGGCACATGAATAGAGCGGATTCATTCTCGGGAGATCCATCGCGGATGGCATCATCATCTTGCATGACTTAATTCATACTCTTCACTCTTCCCCGATGCCTGGCATGATGATTGAATTAGACTTTAGCAAAAGCCTATGACCACATCAATTAGAGGATTCTTATCAAATCTCTTCAAGCTATAGGCTTTAGAGTCACTTCTGCGATTTGGTATTCAACTACATTTATTCTTCAATCTTCTCTATTCTGGTAAATGGTTCAGCGGAAGGTTTCTTCAAAGCGGTTGTAGGTGTTTAAGGCAAGGGAACCCTCTTTCCTCGTTTCCTTTCATCCTTGTCACGGAAGCTTTGAGTCGAGGTATAAAATCGGTGATCGGTGTAGGCTCACTTAAGGGAATCTCCATCACCGCCAATCTGCCTCCCCTCTCACACAAACAAATTTGCGAGATGACACCATTCTTTTCAGGCAAGCTTCATCCCGAGAAGCTTCGCAACTTGTCCTCTATTTTGAATTCCTATTCAAATGCGGCATGCTAGGTAATCAACTTTCACAAAGATGTTATCTTATTTTTTTAAAGTCTCTCCTCACTTGCAAAGCATAGGATTAAGGAAACTTTGGGTTTCGCGGTGGGCTCCCTCCCTCAAATATATTATGGAATTCCTCTTTTTCTTGGTAATGGAAAAGTGAATTTATGGGATGAGCTCCACAACTCTCTGTCATCGCAGCTAATTTCTTGGAAAGGGAAATGGTTGTCAATGGCTCACAGAGCTCTTCCGATAAATTCAGTCCTCTTAGCTCTCCCGATTTACATGCCATTGGTTCTAATGGTCCCTAAAACAGATCCTGCTCAAATTCAAAAAATCATCGAACCTTTTTGTGGCGGGGGACCAATGAAGATAGAAAGTTTCATTTGGTAAATTGGGAAACTGTCAGACTTCCCAAATCCTTAGGTGGTTTGGGAATAGTGGACCTTGCTCTTCAAAATTCCACCCTTGGTGCGAAACTTGTGTAGAACTTCATATTAGATGCCAAACGGCTTGTGTTTCAAGTGTTATCCTATGAATATCATGAGGCTAGCCATCCGGAACTTTTCTTATCAAGTACTAAAATCCCAAAAGGATCACACATCCAGAACTTCATTTGCAATTGCAAATCTCTGATTGCAGACTCGGTCTCCTGATAGGTTAACAATGGTAGGTTGACTGATTTTGGGAGGATAACATGAACGGGAAGCCTTCATTAAACCTTCTTCCCGCTCTCAATAGAGTTATGAATGTTTCCAAGGCCTCTTGGGGAAACTATGTTGTTGATTATGACCGCAGACATCCTGATGGCTGGCCTTCATGGCTTTGGAAGGATATCGCCTCCCTCAGAGCATCCCCTCTTGAGTTTTCCTCTTTCTCGCAGGCTCTTTCATCTGAATCGCATCCTTCAAAGATGGTGATGATCATTTGATTTGGCTTGGAGCTCCTTTGGGTTCCTACTCAGTGAAATAAGGTTATGTTAATCTTATTTCCATGTTTGGCAAAGGAACCCCCTATTCTTATGGTTGTTGGAACCCCTTTATCTTACCCAAAGTAGTGTTGTTCCATTGACTAGTTCTTAAAAGGAAAATTCTCGCGCAGATGTGCGAAAGATCATGGGTCTATGTCGGCCCTTCTAAATGCGTTCTTTGCGGGAAGCGAGGAGGATATGGATCATCTTCTCCTTTTCTTCACTTTTGCCACTCGAGACTGGAATTGGCTTTTACTAAGCTCAATCTTGCTTGGGCTTCGTGTAACAATATAATTGATAATATCCTTTCTTGGCCTAAGATAGGACAAGGGAGCTCCTTATCTTAATCTAGGTCATTGCTCATTTCTTCCTCATCGGGATTTATGGTGGGAACGCAACTTTCACATTTTCCGAGAGCAGTCTTCTCGAATCGCCGGTTTTTCTTGACAAATTATAAGTGACCATCTCTCGAAAAAGTTAGTAAAATTAGCTACATTGATCCTCTTTTCTCCTCGCGTGATGCGGCCATCGAGAATTCTTATCCCCTCATTAAAATCCCCAGCTCTCCGGATCCATCGTTAGGTGTGGCCTCTCCCAAGTGGAGAAACTCCCGAGAAGGAGTGTTAAATGCGGACCCCCCCTTGGGCTCTTGGAAATTGAATTTTGACAAAGCATCCAAGGGTAATCTTGGTAAATTTGGAGCCGGTTGCATTCTCATAAGTGATAAAGGTTTCCTAATTTCAGTTGGCTCATTCCCCCTTCGGACTGTTCGTGCAATCTGACCGAAGCTCAAGCACTCTTGGAAGGGGTTAAATAAGTTATCCACTCTAGATGTGAATCCCTTTTCATCAAAGGGGACTCCCAAATCATTATACATGTCATTGCTAAAGGGTCATCCCCCACATGGAGAGTTAACCCCTTTATTTCCAACATCCTTTATTGGCTCGGAAAACCTCGCATTTGGCACATCAATCATATTTTTCAAGAAGCAAATAATGTTGCGGATCTACTTGTCAACCATGCGATTGATTTTCCTGCCACCATTAAAATTTCAAGTGATGTAGAGGTGTGGCAAGGGCTTCCTTCTTTCATCTCACATGAGCGGATGGCTTTCCTGTAGAAGTGATGTATTGTCCCCTCAGTGCGCGTCCTTCATTTTTAAGGCGTGGGCTTCGGCCTTTTGGCATTGTGGCCTCCAGTCAACTAAAAATGATAATTTTGGGCTTTCCTTTGCTATTTGCGTAGTGTGGTTTTGGAAGAGGCCACGATAGTAGAAATTGATAGAAATAGGCTTTCGGAAGTCTTTCGTTACTCGTCCCATCTCGAAGCTTAAGCATTGAAGTTATTGTCGATGACTATTTCTGGTTCTACTCACATCGTGCCCGCACCAACTCGATATTGTTGTGGCCTTCATGTCCTTTTTTATTGCTTCACTCGGATCCGATTGTGATGGAATTCATTGCGAGAAGATGAGATATATCCTGCGCACCGAGGCAGCTTACACGACAAATCGATCAACTTTTCTCTCCTCGATCCTCTCATGGGGATGGAAGAAGTCGACAAAAAGCTCTGGGGTATAGCTAGGGTATACAATGGCTCATGTGGCCAATATCGAGACTTGCTCCACTTCACTCAAAATGTGAATGCCATGTTTGTTTTGGGGCAACTTGATCACGATCGATCCCGATCGAAATTGATACGGCTTTATTTCCGATGCACTCCGTAATTGACAACCGGAATGATCTCAAAGATAGATTTGGTGGTGCTTTCAGGTCTTCTATTACGTGAGGCTAATCATCACATTGGTAATCGGTTCGGATGACTGCTTGGTTTTAGCCTTTGGTGGTGTCGTCCTTTCGATGTAGTTTGGTTTCTCCTGCTCCTCCACGATGGCGGCTCTTGCCAACATCATTTCCTCTTTTTCTTCCTTCTCCTTTCTTCCAGTTGGCTGCTTTCAACCATCCCTCTCTCTTCTTCTTCCTCTTTTCTTTGCTTTGTATGGTTGGGGCCCCACCCTCCGATTCATAGCTCCATTCAAAAGCGTTTAATCATAAAAAAATCAATATAATATACAATAATTTAATATAATATGTATAGATAAACATATAAACATACACACATATATAATAAAGAATAAAATAAAATAAATTTTAAATAATATATTAACATAAAAATCAATAAAATATAATACACTATAATTATTAGTATTTTATTTTTTTATTTTTTCCATTACGCAATTTGTGACGTTTGTGCGCCACATCGGAGTAGAGAAAATGAAAGGTTGCATCATTTATGTGTGGCATAAAATAGATGTTATAGTGGAACTATAGTGGTGCTAAAGTGGCACAAATTCAATGGACTAAAAAGTGTCTAATTGCATCAATATTGTGTCACATTTACATCACCTTTCATGACACAAATTATTAGCAGAAACATGTCCAAAAAAAAAAAAAAAGGTTGATTTATGATGTGAAATTGACTCAAAAATGACCCTACTCGCACTATGTAGTAGTTCCGAGACCACTGAATCATGTGAGAAACATATATTGTTGTCTCACTGTTGTATGTCATTTTATATGTGAAGGTGTGACTTGAATCTTAGATTATGTAACACCCACAAATTAAAGACTAAAATCCAAAACTAAAACCAAGGTAAGTATTTTTATTTATTGTTCACACTTAGGACCACTTACTACAACATAATTATTCTTTAAATTCTTACGCAATCATGAACCCACTCGTGCAAAAATTTAACTTTTACTTTAAACAAGAGAAAAGAGAACAACATTACAATAATTATAAAAACAACACATACTACCAAGCCTTCCAATAAGGCTTGCAAAGGGGAGAGACCATCATATGTAATACCCATTTCCCCTACATTAAGGACTCATTGCTAGCCTTTAGTCTTCGAAGATAAAACACACAAACAACATACCCTTTTCCTCCACTTAAACCACCCCTTTTCACTCCACTAAGACTAGCCATGTATTCTCTTGGTTCCTCCAATGTAACAACACACAAATCCTTATTCCTCCCTTCACTAACGCCCACTTTACCTCTACTAAATAATGATTTATTCTCACCTCCACGCATACATTCCGCAAGCTTCACAACAAAAATTTAAATTAAACATTTATTTGAAGGAGCAATTCAAAACACAATGGTAAAAAATTAAGTGAGAGAAAGAGAGAGAAGATAGGACTTTATCCATAAATTAAATAGATTACAATTTAGCTCAAACTTTGTCCAATTTAATTTCTTAAATATTTCATTTTACTAAACATTTAAAGTACAAAAAGAGGTATATAACACTTGTTTTCAAGTTACAGAAATCCATTTTTGGTTTAATCGGTTTACGTCAAGAAAACACCTCCTTGCTTATATTTAGGTAATTCAAAGGTTTACCGAGAATTTTGACGAGAAAGAATTTTGAATTACAAATTTTAAATGCTTCATAAATCATTTATTGTGTGCCAAGATTCCTCTTATACACAAAAACATAATAAGGTTTCTCGTAAGGGTTTAATGTACAATATGTGAAACACATTGAGTTCCAAAATTATAAGTGGTTACAAGAGACGACAACCAATGAGTCCCGAAAATCACCTTTTTATACAAGATTTAACATTCTTTTCTTTGCATAAATTGTGGATCTAAATGTAATTTTTGAACTTATGGTCTATTTAGAATAAAATAATAAATATATGTTCCTAGGTTATTTCTTTAGAAATCATGGTCATATCTTTGTTAGCTATTCCTAATGATTATTAGAAAAAAGATGTCAATTTGTGCACACGCAGCCCATAACAAGCTATATGTACAGTATAATATGCTTTAGGCATGAAGTAACAACTCAGAACACCTCCGAGTCCACCAACAAAGCACCGAGTCCACCAAGGTAAAGCATTGGAGTTACACAAAAAGCGTCGAGATCATTATTTTGTTGCATCATCACCTAATACATCATTTTCATACTACAACAATGTCAAATATCATTACAACGGATTTAGAGGTAATTTGACACCCTTCATAATAGCTCCAAATATCATTATTTCTACAACTCCAAAGATCTTCATTTCAACATTATCATATCTTTGATGATTACCAAAGTAACGTTGGATATCATTTGTCGAACTCCAGATATGGTCAACAATGCCTTACCATTTATCATTGGAAATTATTTCTATGACATCTATTTCTAGTATTTCCAAAGATAAACATTTTTGTAAATAGTAAGATATTTGTGGCATTCTCCTAATGTTATGAATGTTGTTTTTGTTTGGGATGATACAAAAAAAAGGAAAAATCAATATTTCTTTTCAACAACAGGTTAATGGAGAATCAAAATGTATAGATTTAATATAGATTTTCTTCACCAAATGATAGGGACAATATTTGTGAGCAAATCTTGCCATAACGTTGCATTTTAGTTTAATAAGATTTTCATTGTAATAATATAGTTCTTTCCATATTTTGTGGAGATTGAAGCTATCTTGGATTGCGATAGGATAAAATCTTGGTTATTGAAATTCTATTGGTATATAAATAAAGTGTTGGTTGGAAGCATGAAATTATAATGCAACCTTCCATGTAGAACTATGTAACTTTTTCATTATTTTGATTAATCAAAAATAAAATTCATAGCATTTAGTTTTGTTCATTAGTTTTAGTTAAAGTCCTCTTTTGAGGAATGAGCAAGGGCCCACTCATTCCAAATAAGAGGAAAAATGTGTTTTTGTATGTTTATATTAATAATTTATTTTTCTTGTAAGTATGTTATATGATTTTCAATTTTTTCGCAGTGTGATTTATTTTTCTGCAATGTATGTGAATTTAGAAAGAGTTGTCAACAAAGGGTTTTATTTCCTCTAATGCATATTTCCTTTAGACACCAACCCTAGATTGACAAAAATTTAATGATGAGGACAACAACACTCGCAATCAACAATGAAGGTTAATGTTTGGTTGTCCTTAGACTAAAGGGGTCGCGTAGTCATGACCCACTCTACACATGTTTACACAAAACGACAAAGTAGTCCAATCACTTACTAGATAAGTCAGGTTGTTAGTTCACTATGAGGATAGTTTTTTTCAAGTCTCATCTTACAAAAACAAACAAATATCATTTCACGAGATTAAATGAGTTATTTCACATGGATTAAAACATTTTAGTTCAACAAGGTGAGATTATTTTAGGTAGGATTTGAAATCAATTCAATTTCACATTATCTAATCATCCCATTCTATTTCATACATTATTTATTTTCTGAATAAGGGTACAATCACACAATGAATGTCAATTCATAAAATATAATAGGTTCATTTCAATACAACTTACTTCATATGAGTAATGTTGATTTCTAATTCTCATAAATGATATTAACAATTTCAAATTCTTTTCAATTGATACAACAAGTAATACTAATACACTATAACAATACCCAAATACAACAATAACAATCCAAATTCCTTTTCAAATGAAATTATACAATCCAAAAGAACTAACTACATATTCAACGCTTAAGTAACACTCGATCATTTTCGTTTTCATCGCAACACTTGTCACTTACAACAACATGGGTCAATACAAACTGCCATGGATTCCACTTCTCCTATCATACAATCATATGCACGAGTTTAAAGAGTGAAAAATCGATATAACTCTATTCACATTTCTAGGTTTGAGAGAGGAAAACACTCATTTTCTTCACCCAAACAATCAATTGATTTATATAACCAATTAAGAGTTAAGAGAGAAACATCATTTTACACTCAATTAACTTTTCTATCAACATTTTCAAATTCATTTTTCTTTACATTATGTCTTGAGTTTTCATTCTTACTAACAAGAGTAAGAAGAGTGTTTTTTATTTCATTTGCATATATTTTTCTTCTAGCACAAGAACTAGGAATGAAAGGAAAAAGGCCAAAATATTTTTTCCTGAACACATAGATTCCATCGTGGACAAAGTATACCACTACGAAGAGACCCTAGGCACTTTTACATCCATGGTAACATAACAAGTCATCACCCCCACATTTTCTCGACAATCATGACCCGTCACTACCCAAGGGTCACCTAATGGCCATTACGCCAATACTATACATTCATCATGAAGGGGTTGAAACACATTCCCATGGTTACAAACATATGAAGAGTCATTTCCCAAAGGTAGACCAACAATTCTAGAGTGGGTTGACTTGTGGAGACAAAGTTGGATAAAAGAGTCTCGTGCAGAAGAACTTGTAATGTCCCCTTTTCCCCGCACTAAAGGCCTAAGGGTCAAGCGAGTCCAAGCCGTGGTCATATCCAAGGGGCGGGGGATGCTTTGGGGTTACTAAGAAGGGGTCGCCGGGTACAAATAGTTGTGTTTGGCGTTTGGGGGTCACTTTGGACCTTGGCGACTTAAACGGGAAAAAGTAACTTTAGTTACTTTTATTTTATTAACCCCTCCATGGAATGAAACACGTCTTGGTCTATTGGGTCTCTTTTGCCTTGAAATGTATATAAGAGAGTGGGAGAGAAAGGAGAGCACTTTTTTGTGCATACATTTTACAAACCCCTTCTTGTGCAATTGTTGTTGTTACATTTCTACAACTTGTGGAGTCAAATCCCACAGGGACCCTAGCTTCGGTGGTGAGAGACCCGTCCCTAGCAAGCAAGGCATTATTTGGTAGTGAGAGATCTACCCTAGTCTATCATTTTTGGAGCTGCTTTTAGGGTTGTGTGGCAGAGACATTAAAAGAGGTTTCAAAGGAAGGATCTCGAAGGTTTCAAGGCATTCGAGGAAAACAATCAAAGGAGCTCCAGATCTGATTCACGCCAACCATTTGGGTTGGGCGTGGTAGCACGTTGAAGGCACCTCCATCATTTCCTGACCCCATTCCAAGCGAGGTGACTTGTAGCCTCTATTTGGGGGTTTTTCTAGTTGGTCGTTCTAGATCTAAAGGTGCAACCTTTATTTAGAGGGTTTTCCAGTCAGCCATTCCCAGATCTGAAGGTGGAATTACTATTGCCTATATCTGTCATTGTTATTTCTAAAGACCCTTAATTTATGCTCTGATATTTGGAGAGTTACAAGCCTCTATAGTTTTCCGTTGTTTAGGAGACGTTGTGCTTGGCAGCAATTTAATCTCTTTAAAAGTCCAGAAATGGTTTCCTTATGTCCTTTATAATAATATCAAGCTCTCTTCAAGTTTTCAAGTGATTCGAGTGGATTTCGGGAGATATTGATTTTATTTAATTTGTTTTCCCAATCTGTAAAAATATGGTAAAATCAATATTTTATTTGGCTACAAGTTTCAATATTTTTTGTGTATTTTTAAGTGGTATCCCATCGGGGATATTTTAGTGGTATTAGAGTTGTTGTTCCTCCACTGTGTTTGGTTAAATATGTCACTTGGAAAGATCTCAAAGGGGGTTTTATGACGGAAATGTTCACCGACATGGTGAAACGGCAGAAGCAACTAACCTTTATTTGAGTCAACTCACTCGAAATGTGAATCAAAGCGGACCTAGGGACAATAAGGAACATGGTGAGAAAAGTGATAGAGGGGCGGCCAATAGAGGTGATTGATGAGGATTCTTGTTGGAGGAAGTACCAATCTTTGAGTAGGGGTTTTAGAGATAATATGCCATTTCTAGATTATCGCATGATGTAGATTCGTTATGAAGCCCAAACAAGGTCATCATATGTCGGTACCTAAATCACAAAAGAACTCGTTTGTAGAAGAAGCTTCTAAACAAAAGGGTATGATTTCCATTGAGCAAAATAATTTCATTAGTGAAACTTTTCTTGTTAGAGAAATTATTCCATCTCAGGAGAAGAAAGTTGTTTGTGCAAGCAAGGAGGATGTAATGGAAACTCTTAAAAAGTGTGAGGAAGGGAATAGCAGAGCTAGAACTGCAAGGTTGATAGCGACTCAAGCAAGACAATACATACAAGAGTTCAAGGAAACGATTAGGAAAATTGATGCAATAAAGACTACACCCCTGAAAGAAGACTTTATGGAGTAGCTGACACATGAGGAGGAGCCTCACATGGACACTGGTGTAAAGTTGCAGCCTGTTGTAATTTCCAAACTCGCAACTTTTGATCAGCTTTCAGATACTTTCAACAGGCACTCAAGCAACAATGTTGGGGGCAGCTCAACATATGTCTATCTTGAACACACGGAGGACATTGATGGCCTTGAAAGGCACTCAGGCAACAATGTTGGGGGCAATTCAACATATGCCTATCTTGAATTCACGAGGACATTAATGGCATTGAAAGGTATGAACAAACAGGGCTGGTTGGTTGTAAAACTGAAAAATATATTTCAATCCAAAAGGTACCTATCAATCCTCCAAAGAATAAGTCATTATCATATGGGATGGTTTAACCAAGCAGTAATGAGCTGAAAATTGTGAAAGGTCTTGATTCCTGTTCCACTTATTCTCCAATTAAAATCATGAATCACAATAGGGATGGTGTTGTTTTGGAGGTTTCTAAAGCAGCGATAGAAGGTGAACCTTTTGATAATCTTCTTTATGAGGAGATACAAGAGAAGCAAATATGGCAGACCTTACATGATACAAGGGTTCGGGGGCATTATAAGCTATGGGATCCTGGTAATATGTGGTAGTTATCCAAAAGTAACAATCCCGATGTTGAAAACTTTGTGGACTCGATTTCATAAGTCAAAGAAAGAATTTAAATGTGTCTTGTGTTGGCAAGCACGATTCCCTCACTAGGGACTCTAGTTCGAAGGGAGAGCAACTCTCAAGGTGCTAGCATTGGTTTTCTAATTGCTAAAAAGGGTAAGAGAATATTTTTAGTCATCTTCAGCCAATTGACTGTGTATAATAACAGTCATAAAGAGAGGAGAAAATGTTTTATTAATAGAGCCCATGACTTATTTTTATACCAGCTACATGGTGGAACCCTTGGAAGGGTTAGTGGGGCATTTAGTCCTAAAAGTGCTCAAAGAATCAAGGTGCACTTTCCTCGTTAAAAAAGAAGAGTTAAATTCAAGGTGCATTCATGACTTTAGCATCCTAAGGTATGAGAATGGTTACAATCTTCCTAGCTTGTTGAGTTCTCCTATGTTGTTGCCATGTTTCTATTATTTGGGTCAAAATTTACGTGCTTGGAGGATTGAGGAAGATTATTTCATAGTCACGTTTTAAGGTATGCTAGATGGAATAAACACATCTTCCATTCATCTTGATTCAACCAATAAACATATGTTGGAAAATAAAATAATACAGGGGCCCATGATATTGAAAGGACATGACGTATGTGGTTTATTTATTGTGGTGTAATTTGCTAGAGGTAAGGTTGTTTTTGGGATACAATGGTTGCATGATGTTAAGGAAAACGATGATGCATGGGTTCAAAAATCAACTGAGAATGAAGATGTTGACCCTATATCAGAAATTATGAGTTGCAAAGGTATGATGAACAACCCCAATTATGTTATTTCAAATATGTTGTCTTCTCTCATGAGAAGAATCCATGGGTACAACAAAGGGAATGAAGTTTCTTATGATAAAGTTTATGGATGCATGAGTTCTAATATAGATTTCACTTTCTCTTGCATTTACGGTGAAATGAAAATATGGGGAAGAGAATAAAGTATGATGAGGGAGCAGCCATGTGTATTCCCAACATACAGGGAATTGATGAGTTATGTCCATAGAAAGATATGTCTTGCACAAAGAAGGTAACTCATTTCTTTATTGTCATTAAGAGATGTGAAGTACTTGAATGTGTTTCTACATTTGGGTTACTTGAAGTTGGAATCATTCATTGGACATATTAGCTTCCATCTTTTAGGAAATTTGCATTCATCCCTTATGTGGATAAATAAAAAAAATTCAAGGAAAACAAAGAAATCAGATTTCAGGGTATACAAGGGCAGATCGCAAAAGATGTGACTGGTGAAGAAAGAAGCATGTGATCGGCAGTAGTCGAATTGTGAAGGAACACAACCTCTTGTGGGTCATGGTGAAATCACAAGGTGTGAGACAACTGGGATATTTGATGACTCCTATTCCAACGGGTTGTTTGCTGCAAACACAAAGCATGCCATGATGACTTATGAGGAGAGCAAGGGTGACAGAGGTGAGGAGATAGAGACTCGTGAGATGGATGATAGAGATGGGGTTGTGTTGGATGGTGTTGATGCGGGGCAGGGAGGAGGAGGCTTTTCCTTGGGAAATTATAGCCACATTGTCTAGTACTCGATGGACAAGGCATTTAGGATTAGAGTTATGCAAGGTCACAAGTTGGGATACTCTATTGAGAGTGGGGCAACCCACAACTATATTGATGCCTCATTGGTTAAGAGGATAGGATTACAAATAGAGGATTTTGAGGGCCTCAACAGGATTATAGCCAATGGAGAGTCTATGAGGGGCACACCATGGGTTCCCAAGTGAGCATCACGATGGGTAACTATATAGTTACCGATGATCTCCTAATCGTTGGTATGGGATAGACCAAAATAGTGTTGAGAGTGGAGTGGCTTCACTCCTTGGTGAGTTTTGGACTAACTTTCGGACGATGGAACCAAGTTTAAATCCGAGGGGGAATGTGATTTTAAGGTGATTACTCTACAAGAGCACCTAGGGTGGTTACAGCTGAGGGGATGGAGAGGTTGTTCGGCTTGGTGAGGAATTTAATTACTACGAATCGATGTGGAGAATGATGGGTGGGTGTGACTAGCAATGTCATGCATGAGACAGTTATAGAGATTGGGAATACAAGTTCAAATCATCCGAGTTTACCATTATGTTGGTCATCTGAAGTTTTAGTAGGCTTGAGATCTCATTTGCTTGTTGAGTACTCTAAGAAATGACACTCTTGTGAGATTTTGGATGGCCACATATAGGATGACAAATAAAGATTAGAGGATGAGATTATCCTCTTTCGGGAAGATGGAGCCTTGTGTCGATTCATGGTGGAGGATGGACATATTGCGACATGTGCATTATTCTTCCGTGATCGGCCGCTTGAGCTTTGATGAGACCTACATGCTCATGTCTAAGAGGTTCATAAGGCAGAGGTTGATGGAGGATCTCCTCAACTTTATATAGGCATATACGGCTTGTCACTATGACAAGTTTGAGCTTATGGGACCATGTTTTTTAATCGACATGGGAAAACACTCCTATGATTTTTGTTGCTTCTCTCGCTCGATGAGCACCTCACCCACGTGTTAATCAGTGGAGATAAAAAAGTGACCCATGGTTATTCAGTAGGTTCACATTCAACACAAGAGGTGGACTATATGGAGTTGATATTTCCGGTTGACTGTCTGCTGGAGTCTTGGGACTTTTCCTCCACGGGACACATCAAGATACAGTATGAGGAGCCTAGCTCTCACACGAGTGCACGTCAGGTAGGAGAGTTAGCACCATTTGTGCATAAACAAGTTGTTTCACAGGCTGATACAAGGGATTCTATAGGATTCAGAGTGGACTTTCATACCTAGGAGTTGGTTGGAGAGGTCGTGAGTGATCCCGTGATGACAGCCTTGCATTGGGGGGATTTGACCGATTCAAAATTTTAGTGCATGCACTAGTGGAGAGACGGTTTACGTATCATTATATCTCACGGTTCCATGGTTGCCTAGAATTACATGGGTCCTCGGTGGATGACAGGTGAGGTGGAGAAACTCACGGTGTGGTATTCAAATACTTTAAGCAGACAGTTAATGTTTTGGGTCAAGCATTTCTCGGGAAGGAGGACTATAATGTCCCCTTTTCCTACGCTAACTACCTAAGGGTCAAGCGAGTCCAAGCCATGGTCATATCCAAGGGGCTGGGGATGCTTTGGGGCTACCGAGAAGGGGCCGCATGGTACTAATAGTCGCGCGTTTGGCGTTTGCGGGTCACTTTGGACTTTCTACTTAAACGGGAAAAAATAACTTTAGTAAATTTTATTTTATTGACCCCTCCGTGGAATGAAATGCGTCTTGGTCTATTGGGGCTCTTTTGCCTTGAAATGTATATAAGGAGCTTAGAGAGAAAGGAGAGCACTTTTTTCAGCACATACATTTTATCAACCCCTTCTCACGCAAACACTTTGTTGTTGGTGTGTTTCTACAACCAGTGAGTCAAATCCCACATGGACCCTAGTTTCGTGGTGAGAGAACCGTCCCTAGCTAGTACGGCATTCTTCGGTAGTCGAGATCTACCCTAGTCTGTCATTTTTGAAGCCGCTTTCATGGATGTGTGGTAGAGACATTAACAGAGGTTTTAGAGGAAGGATCTCGAGGGTTTTCGT
Source organism: Taxus wallichiana var. yunnanensis (assembly GCA_018340775.1). Taxonomy (NCBI): domain Eukaryota; kingdom Viridiplantae; phylum Streptophyta; class Pinopsida; order Cupressales; family Taxaceae; genus Taxus; species Taxus wallichiana. The sequence continues at coordinate 178,804,441 of CM031238.1, read as the reverse complement.
GACATTTGAGGACTACAATCAGAGGGGCTCTAGATCTGATTCATGGTAGCCATTTGGACTACGCGTGGTAGTATGTTGAAGGTGCCTCCATCATTTCCTGACCCCATTCCAAGTGAGGCGACTTGTAGCCTCTATCGGGGGTTTTTCAAGTCACTGCTCCAAATCAAAAGGTGCAGCCTTTATTTGGAGGGTTTTCCAGCGGGCCATTCCCAGATCTGAAGGTGGAATTACTATTTCCTATATCTGATGTTGTTATTTCCAAACACCCTTAATTTATGCTTCGGTATTTGGAGAGTTACGAACCTCTCGTAGTTTTCTCGTTATCTAGGGCACGCCGTGTTTGGGCAACAGCTTTAATCTCTGTAAAAGTCCGAAACAATTTCCTTATGTCCTTTATGATAATATCAAACTCTCTTCAAGTTTTCAAGTGATTCAAGTGGATATCTAGGGGAGATATTGATTTTATTTAGTTCGTTGTTTCAACTGTAAAAATCTAGTAAAGTCGATATTTTATTTGGGTCATGAAGTTTCAATATTTTTGTGCATTTTTAAGTGGTATCCTGTAGACACCTGAATTATGCCCAAGCAATTTAAATACTTAAAATGCATTAATTATTGTCTTTCTCGCAAATACACGACATATATCGTCAAAAGTACTCATTTTCCTCATATCATCATTAATTAATTACACTATGCTAATTAATTAAGTTGTCTATCCAACAAATACCTAATTAACGACCTTAGTTAATAAATCACCCCTTCTACCTAGACTAATTAATTAATATTAATTAATTCGCTTTCCATTCCATTTAACCAATAAATCAATATTTAATTAATTTAATCCCCTTCTAATAGCCTAAATCGTACTAATATTCATCTAATTATCTTCTATAAGCTTACACTACCTATTAGTTAATCACCTTTGATTAATTAAAACACCCCCCAACTCCCATGACTTTCTAAACATGTATTAAACCTCTCTAAAGTAAGGTTACCTTTAATAAAGTAACCTTATCCATTCCTAATCATGTTTTACCTTTATCCCACATGCAAAGGGATGAAGTGTATTATTTATCCTTTGGGCTATATAAAGAGCCCTCCAAACTACGTTTTTACTTACACCTAAACTCCTTAGAGAGCAAATGCAAAGCATATAAAAAAGAGACTAAGAGTTTGCACCTTGTTTTCTTGAGAGTTCATCATCGTAAAGAGTCAAGCCTCTTTCTTAAAGTGCTTGGGTCATATGGGAGGCTAGCCCAACTTTGATTGGCCCACATTCCTAGGTTCTTGCAACATTAAGGACAACTATTTTTATAGCCATGGTACCTACCTATTTTCCTTCATTTATATGTTGTTAGAGAATAGAGGATATTTAGGTGCTTAACATAGTTGATTTCATAGTTTTGTATTGATAATTGTTAGCATCTAACCCTTGATTAATTATTATCATGATGGTGTTTATAATGTTGTTTAATTCTTGTTAATTGAGACTATTTAGGTGTTAGTCTTTGTTTACATTAGCATTAGTTTAAAAACAACACTTGCACACATTTGACACGTACGGTGGGAGTTACTCCATTGTCCTTTGCACTTAATTTCAAGTTTTTGTAGTTAAGTTTCATTTTTGGTTACTAACCCTCTTTTACACATGTTGATATAACTTGTTTTTTTAACTTGTTTTGTTGAGTTTGCATGTGTTGAGTCTTCCTCAGTAGGTATAAAGGAGGTAAAGTGCTTTCAAAATTGGAATTGATGGGAAAATTTCAAGATTTCTCCATGTTTTCATTTTTAGAGCTTACTTTTTCAACATTCTGCATGCTAGTTTTGTCAATTTCTTGAAAAATTTAAATTATTGAGCATGTAGGTTAGTGTTTAATAGTGTTGAGTCTTCTATTTATATATTAATGTGGTGGGTTGCTGTCAAAATTTAATCTTGGTGAGAAAATTTCAAGATTTCATCATGTTTTCATTTTTGGAGCTTACTTTTTCATCTTTCTACATGCTAGTTTTGTCAATTTCTTGAAAATTTTAAATTATTGAGCATGTATGTTAATGTTTGATAACGTTGGGTCTTCTATTCATATATTGATCTGATGGGTTGTTGTCAAAATTGAATCTTGGTTGGAAATTTTTTTCCATTTTGCAGATTAAGAGACGTTTTTTTAATATTTTTTTAGTGCATGTCAAGTGCATACCCATGAGCATAAGAGCATATGCGTAACCCATCTTCCGAAGGCCTTAACTTTTGCTCCCGAACTCGAAATGACTCCATTTTTTTGCGTTGGAAAGATATTGAAGTTAACTATGTAATAAAAACATAAATTTGAGATTTATAATTACAAAAATTATAAATTTTTCTGTTAGTTTAAAACTGGTCATTTTCTAATATGTCTAATGTTTTGATGAATATTGTATTTCCATGCCTACTCGATTTAGACCAAAGTGTGTGTATGCTCTTCTCTTGCACATTTTGGTGATCTTGAGAATCAAAAACAACTTTGATCTCTATCTTGTTAACATTGGGATTAAACTTGGAAATTTGATTATTCATTTTGCTTAAGGGAATAAACCTTTTACAAAGTATTTTTCAATGGTCCTTTGATTTGAAGTTTTCCATTTCTATATAGTTGGGATAAAGTTTATGTATGCTTTTCTCTTGCACCTTAGGGTGATCTTGATAATCAAAAGTAACTTTAGTCTTCATTTTATAACATTTGGTAAATTGGGAACTTCATCTTTCACTTTTGGTTTAAAGAAATGAACATTTATCAAGAATTTTGTATGGTTCATTGATTGAAAAGATTTTCTTTACTTTTTAGTTGGATTATTTGTTGTGTATGCTCTTCTCTTGCATCCTTGGATGATCTTGAGAATCCAAAAAACTCTTAATCCTCTTTTAAATAATGTGATTTTCTTGGAGAACTACTAACGCTTGAGCGGGACCTAAAAACGCTTGTCGAAGAAAGGAGAAATCAAAAACTACTAATACAAATGTTATACAGATGCCAAAAGGTGTTCAAGCAAACCACACCTAATTAAACAAGATAAAAAGAACAATATATTCAAAACAGTGTATTACAGGTTTCAGAAAAGGGTACGTCCCTCTCCGCTCAACTGGAACATAACCCCTTTGGCATAACGCCTTAAGCTACAACAAAGGGGGTGGTTCCAGGAACCCCAAAGTAGTCCACGCAAGAGGGAACCTTGTAGACGAAACGGGAAGTGCTCCACACTACCTACTTGACTAGTGATTCCTTTGTGAGATAGCGTTACAGGTTGTCCGTTGTAGCGAACCCCAAAGGTGATAATACATGTAGACGCACTAGTTGTCTACTATTCTTGAAGGGGGTGAAGTAAATCCGAGATAATCCCAAACTAGTCAGTGTGACTTTTTGGGTAAATCACGCTCACTCGTGGCAACTTTATAACACCTAGGGTGAGAGAACTACCTAGGAGAATATACTTTAGCCAGGAGCCCACTTTAACCATTCTAAAATAGTGTTGAGTTGTGAACCATATTTTCATTGAGAAACGTGTGACGCAGTACTTTCACCTAGTTTTTACTTGCCTTAGGGTGAGGCGAAACTTTGCCAAAGTGAAGCTAGCATTTTTCAACTTTTTTCGATTTACTTCCTTCACATTCTTTCTTGACACTTTCTTGATCAAAAGAAGGGTGACTACCTTTGTGTTACCAATCTACCCATCAAGTTTCACTCACTTTTATGTCCGTTTACGCACATCCATGTTTCATGCGGTTGGGTTAGTTAAACGTCTAAAGTGTACAGCGAGGCATTTTCACGTCATTGGCAGCCATTATGATCTTGATCCCCATGTTAAGCTCGTCATTTTAGTTAGGCATGGTTCATCACCGCAAACTTCCTTAGAAGAGTTAGCTTGTTTGTATCGTATCACTACAATTTTGATATTTACGTCTTGTTTCTTGTAAACTCGACATAAATACCTATATTGTATGGTTACGTTGCACACATTTTTAAATATTCCTAGCTATACTTTGAGCTTTTTATTTCGGTTCTATTATTACCTCAATTTCAAAGAGTGCTAGGTGTTACTATTTGTGTGTGTTATATCAATAACACCTCGATATTAATACTTCACTTTCTCGCAAAGTGGGTTAACATATCTTGGTGATATTGTTGTGTCATTCGTGAATTGTAATTGGCACTTTTTGAGATATAGGTCTTAATCAAGTTTGAGCTCGCTCATCGTATATCTTGATTGGGAGATCGCATTGACTTCTTGTTTTTACTTACATTTTGTTCATTTCCTTGAACTTGGCATAAGTGAAAACATCTTGTTGATCATCTTTGCATCGCATTTTCATATGGTGTATTTCCTTGTTGATTGGCTTTGGGTTTCACACTCGCATGATTGTTCCTTGTGATTATTCATTCAAAAAACTTATTTTCTAGGACAATCCCTTTTTATCTCATCGATATTGCGTCGTCACGATGTCTATTTTCCTTAGACCTTTGGAAAATCATGCACGCATCCCCATACTTACACAATGTCTAGTTGGTTGTCCTTATGCTACCCAAATTGACATGTCACTTCCTTCCCTTTGAAGGAGTTCCATCACACTATCTAAATCTAGACATTTGTGCTTAAAACAATGCCAAAAATGACTGACTATCGTGCGGTTCCCCATACTTACAAAAATATGGAACCTAGGTTTAGCAATTCAAAGCAAAATATTCCCATTACAACTAAACCTCGTTTGGTTCTTCGTGCTAGAGATCCCATACGGGTAACTCATTCCCCACCTTCATCTCATAGTCAATGGTATGATTTGGACACGTCTGATCCAAATTATTATTCGAGTTCCCCCCACTCTTCTTCTAATTCTAATCCAAACATTTCCTCTTCTTCTGAGGATTCCAATCCAAATATTTCCTCTGACTCTTCTGAGGATTCAAATCCAAACTACTATTCGATTCATCTAATTCGACTCCTAAATCATCTAATGTGACTCTTATGTCGCGGTCCTCCCTTTCTTCACAGGACCCCTTTTATCAGTCGCCCCAACGACGTCTTCTTCCTTTGAAGATACACGCGACTCCAAATCCCTCCAATCAGAAGTATAATACAATTCTTGAGTTGCGGTCCTCTCTTTCTTCACAGGACCCTTTTCATCATTCATCTAATGTGATACTTGAATCACAATCCTCCCCTTCTTTGCAGGACCTTCTTCATCAATCACCCCCACGGAATCTTTCTTCTTTGAAGATTCGTGTGACTCAAAGTCCTTCAAACAAACATCTGACTCGACCCATGCGTCATAATCTACAAACTTTGGACTTAATCCTACTATTTTACATACGACATACCATTGTATAGGTAGGTCCACACCACCTTCTTTTACTCCTTAGCCATCTAGCTACACATATTCTTCGTTCCCCACATCATCTTCTTCTATCAATAATCATCAAACATATTCTAAGTCTTCCACACCAAGTGAACCTATTTCTTGCAATCAACCCCTAGGGATCGATGAACAACTCATACCGATTGACCTCTTTCAGAATGAAGAAACAATCAGGGCATTTATAGGGGCACACGAAGATATTCCTCTAGCAGATTACGAGGAAGGTTTCTCTTTAGACTTCGATGCGTTCGTGTATTGTGAGGAAAAGGTTGATTCCTTTTATCAAGAAATGGAGGAAGAGCCTCAGATCATGCAACTTGATCCTCCTCTTATTCTTCCATCTTCACATTCTTCATTATGTGATGAAACTCCTTGGTCTTGCATTGATCCATGGCCTATCTTTTCATCACCCAATAACTCTTTGTCTATCATAATTCCTCAATCACAATCTCTTATGGGGTCAACGCCAAGTAGCCCTTCATCTTCATCTAGGTGTGGATCACATTCTAGTAGCCCTCCCTCTGCTATTTGTGGGACATTTTCGAGTAGCCCACTATCTTCTATTCTTGGGGTACGTCCAACTAGCCCCTTGTCTTCTAGGTATGGATCACCCCCGGGTAGTCCATCATCTTCTATTCTTGGGCCACATCCTAGTAGCCCATTATCTTACATCTATGGGTCACGTCCTAGTAGCCCTTCTTCTTCTATTCTTGGGCCACATCCTTGTAGACCTTCATCTTCTATCTATGGGTCACATCCTAGTAGCCTTTCTTCTTCTATTCTTGGGCCACATCCTAGTAGCCCTTCGTCTTCTATCTATGGGTCACGTCCTAGTAGCCTTTCTTCTTCTATTCTTGGGCCACATCCTGGAAGCCCTTCATCATCTTCTATCAGTAGCTCACCTCCTGGTAGCCCCTCCTCTTCAATTCTTGGACCATATCCATTTCATCCATCACATTATTCTTCTACCAAAGATGGTGGCAAGCCCATGGTCATTTCTCGCATCAGTTCTAAACGTCCACATTCACTTTCTTCTCCTTCTCGGGATCAGATAAGTCATGCGTTAGCTTATAAGAAACCCAAACAGTTTCTTAATCAAGCTCAGATCAAAACTGTAAAGAGCTCTATAGCTCCCAACAAATCAAACAATCTCAAAATTCTAAATCAATCATGATTCAAGAATGCACACCAACGTAACCATCAAGTATGGTGCAAAGTGCGTAAACCTCTAGATGGGGAATTAAATCTCCCACATACAAAATCCATGTTTCAGAACAAATCACAGTCATTTATTGAGTGTGAACTCACCTCAATCATCGAGATCGGGATAATATCACTCTCGATAAACAAACGCGCCTAGTCTCCCTTATTAAGGAAGTTGCAAACATTGTTGTTGGATCTTACCACACAGAGTGACTTTGTTAGTCCCAACCTCTTAAAACTCATCAAAATCTAAAAATAAAAAAACAATTCAAAAATACAAAAAAAAAAACATTGAGAAAACACAACAAAAATCAAAGGTACAAAGATCAAACATTGCAATCAGGTGTTGCGTACACATGGATATTTATTTCTTCCCTTCCTTGTTATTCTTCTGCAAGTCTTCCTGCCATTTTCATCCCTTTGGTGATATTTTGGTTAGCTTATTTGCATGCATTTTGTGACATTTATCTCTATGGTATCTGTTTGACCCTAGTCTTTTATCACCTTGGTAAATTAAAGAACGAATGACCTCTTAGAGATCCTATCACATTCAACATCTAATAAACTTGTTGCGAAGAACTTTTGGACATATTTGTTGACACTAGCCAATGTCGTCATCGTAAGCACTTCCACCTCCTTCCATCAAGCCATCAGTGGTTCTTAACCCTTGCAAACAAGAGAGCTGAAATAAGTTTTCAAAAAGCAAAAGAATCAAAATCAATCAAAAATCAAAAGCTAAAAGCTACAAAGCAAAAGCAAATTGATATATAACTCTCTCTTGGGGTATTTCCAATAATCTCTATCGGGCTATGGATGATTGACTGACAATAGAGAAATGTTGCGATTATAATCAAATACATCTTCGTCGGGGCTATGGACGCCTGGTGGCAGCGGAGCAATGTACGGCTATCCTTTCACCATCCATTCACAAAATCGCCTTTCATAATAAATCATTCCTACACATTGGCTAGGGTCTCTTCACTTGTTGTCTATTAAATCTTCACTTCAAGAGGTAATAAACTCCACGTGCACACACTGGATCTCTATGAGTAAATAGGATTAGTATGTTACCAAGTGTGTTTTTTTTTTTTTGACCTTGTTCAAACTCTTACTCTAGTCCATATCTCGTCTCACGATTTATGCCTTTGGCTAATCACTTCTTCGCCGCGAGGCTTCTAAGCTACATTCGTATCATTCACATCATTCTTCTACTTCATTCAGAACATCCATGTGTATAAGGTTACTTGTTTTCCATGTTTGCGGACACCTTTGTCCCCTTCCACAAAAATAATCTTCTCCTTCCTTTCTATCACGTGCTCTTAGGCCAACTTACACTAGGGGCATCCTTACTTCTTCCCAAAGATTTCATTGGTTTATGTTCATCATCATGTTGAACCTATCCATAATGGCCTTGGGTCCCGCTTCTACCTGTGAAGAGTTTACCTTTGAATACTCCCACCTTATCGTTGGGACATTTTTGCATCTTCACCTTTCTAGTACGCACGTGGCCTTATGCCCTTGTACATCCCATCTATCACTGGGGGCATCCACGCTTTCTCGTCTTCCTGTACATAGTTTCATAAAACTTTTAAAATCAACCAAAATATTCAAATATGTTAGAGAAAAAAATCGTCAAAAACCATTCAAATATGTTTCAGAAAACTTCTAAAAATTGAAAATCATCCTACAAAACGTCACTCTTTGGTTCTCACTTGTTCATGTGTGCGACTTGCGGATCATCTTGATCTACCTCCATCAACAAAAGCTAGGTTGCTTACTTCATCCGTACTCTGGGCACAACGAGTTGTCTGGTACTGTTTTCATAGTGCACATTGCTTTTCCATCGGACCCAAGTGTCCTCCATTATTCCCCTCGCATGTATCCTTGCTTGGGGCACCATCATCAACCCTTTTCGTTAATTTGCATAGGTCATAACTGAAGCTCGATAATAAAAACATTATATTATGTTTCTCTGTTAGTTTAGCTTGTTTACTTTCTCGTATTGCATTACATTTTGTATGTTGCATGGAGTTAGGCATCTTTCACTTTCTCGTATTGCATTGCATTTTGTATGTTGCATGGAGTTGGTGTTTTCAGCAATGGACAATCGTTCGTAGTATGGCTTTTCATGTCGTTCTACCTTTGTCGTATGCTTATATTTTTCATAAGGACCAATGACGTAGCTCTTATGGCAATATGATGACACCAAAATTGTTCCAATACACAGCGGCTAGAGGCTAAGCTCTTCTCTCCCCTCCTCCATATTCATTCTACATCGCTTTCCTCTCACCCCTATTCTTCCATCTTACTAGGGCATCTTGCCTCTTCCCATTCTTCTATCTATCTCTCACCTTTTCGATCGTCGATCGTCTTCTTTCATCACCCCATCGACACTCGAGGGGGCATCTCTCACTTCTACTAATTTTTCTTCTACCTCTTCAAAATTCCACCTGTCTACTATCTTTGAAGTGGCATCACTTACGCCACCCCAAAGAGGGGCAAATGTAGACACCCATAATTATGCCCAAGCAATTTAAATACTTAAATTGCATTAATTATCGTCTTTCTCGCAAATCGATGACATATCGTCAAAAACACTCATTTTCCCTCATATCATCATTAATTAATTACACTAAGCTAATTAATTAAGTTGCCTATCCAAAAATACCCTAATTAATGACCTTCCGTTAATAAATCACCCCTTCTACCTAGACTAATTAATTATTATTAATTAATTAGCTTTCCCTTCCATTTAACCAATAAATCAATATTTAATTGATTTAATCCCCTTCTAATAGCCTAAATCGTACTAATATTCCTCTAATTATCTTCTATAAGCTTACATCTACCTATTAGTTAATCACCTTTGATTAATTAAAACACCCCCCAACTCCCATGACTTGCTAAACATGTATTAAACCCTTCTAAAGTAAGGTTACCTTTAATAAAGCAACCTTATCCATTCCTAATCATGTTTTACCTTTATCCCACATGCAAAGAGATGAAGTGTATCCTTTATCCTTTGGGCTATATAAAGAGCCCTCTAGCTACCTTTTTATTTACACCTAAACGCTTAGAGAGAGCAAAGCAAAGCATATAGCAAAGAGACTAAGAGTTTGCACCTTGTTTTCTTGAGAGTTCATCATCTTGAAGAGTTAAGCATCTTTCTTAAAGTGCTTGGGTCATATGGGAGGCGTCAAAAGGGTCTTATAGCCCAACTTTGATTAGCCCCCATTCCTAGGTTCTTGGAACATTAAGGACAATCTGTTTTTATAGTCATGGTACCTACCTAGGTTCCTTCATTTATATGTTGTTAGAGAATAGAGGATATTTAAGTGTTTAACATAGTTGATTTCATAGTTTTGTATTGATAATTGTTAGCATCTAACCCTTGATTAATTCTTATCATGATGGTGTTTATAATGTTGTTTAATTCTTGTTAATTAAGACTATTTAGGTGTTAGTCATTGTTTATATTAGCATTAGTTTAAAAACAACACTTGCACACATATCCCATTAGGGATATTTCACAACTCGATTGAAACAAGCGAAACAACTATAGAATGGCCTTAGGAAAAGGTCATTAAACACTTGAACATGGATTCCGTCACTTATAACCTATTCTCTTATATGGTGAGAATGTGGGAAATCGACAAAACTGAAATCGATAACCAAAGATCATTTTAGAAGCACCATTCTTGAATAGGTTGGTGAAATTTGATAGTTTGCATTTGAGCATCGTAAGCCAAAGTGGCTCTAAAATTGTCATGGACAAAACACTTGCCAAGGAGCGATGGTCAAACTAATTATGGATCACAATTTTTAATGTAGAAATGAATAGGCTTGAGATGGTTGGACATAATTTCTCGGTCCATGAGCATTACAAACAAGGCGATTCCAAAATAATTTACCAACATTGAGATGTCACCTCATGCAATTTAGCTCAGCAAAATAAACCCATGTCAAATGAATTCTAAATAAAGCAAGGGTGCATTTTGAATGAAGTTTTGATAACCCTAGATATCAAGGGATAAGTTCAAATCATGAAATTGGATGAAAAGTGTTTATTGAAACATCAAGCATTGTTTCTAAAGTGAAATAATAATAGTTGAAGGACTATTTTAAGAATGGTAAATTTGGTTCTTTGAGTATTTCACTCACTTCTTTGGGGCCCAAGACACGCATGCATGTGGAATCTTGTTTAAATTTGAAAGGCTCCAAGGTTCTTCAAAAAAAAAATTTAAAAGTAAACGAGTGAAGTGTCTTAAAGTCAATTTACTACTAAGGAGGTCAATATCAGTATTACATATATATAACTTCTATTTTCATTTCATACTAAAAATTCATGGAAAAAACAAGACATCAATGATGATAATAAGCTATAAGGAGAGGAGAAATTCATGCCTAGAAGTAAACGGAAATGGTCACGAGTCTAGTCATATGCTCTATTAGCACATACTCGACGACAAAAGCATTGCAAGAGGTTGTATATCTATAAATCATTTTGGAAAATTATCTACGTGATTTAAAAGAACATCACAAACACACCCATATATCTCCATTAAATTTTTCAATATCTTCCATGCTCATATCTCTTACTTCCTCTTAAACCTAGAAGGAGAGGAGAAAAACTATTTTATCTTTGTGTTGACCATGTTGTTGACGAGATGTAGGTATTATGATGGAAATGGAAATTATTGAGGTCATTAAAGTCTTGTATTCACATTCAATTGTAATTTGTACTTTTCATTTGAAAAGAGAAATTGTATTGTTATGGTTATGAATTGAGTAGTGGTACCCTTAACATTCTTTATAAGAAAATTAAATGTTTGTTATCATACACTCCATGAGTGTGTCGCCTCTAATAGAATAAGTTATTTTTAGAGTATTTTTTATTGTAATTATTAAATGGTGAAGAGGCATATTCGATTGTGTAGATAGGTACTAAAACCTTGAGTTGAAATGTAATTGAAATAGTCCATTTAAAGCCCAACTTGAAGTGTTTCTCTTTTACTAATGTTGGCTTTAATCTAAGTTCTAAACATTGCATGAAGTAAATCAATCATGAATTATGTAAGAGATAATTTGATGTTTTGCAAGAAGATACTAAATTTGAAACCTACCTCTCGTTTTGTTGGTGCAACATAGTCTATGCACTAATTAGTTAACTTAGGTAGTTAACTTAAGTTGTGTTAGTGTGTGCATATGTGTAGGATTAGTTGTGTATTATCTAGACACTCACATGTTCCACCACCATTAGTGGAAACAATAAGAAAAAGAGAGATAACTATTGTTTAAGCTATATAAATCCTCTCTTCTATGTACATTATAACCTAGAAACTTAGAAACTATTTTTGTGTTAGATATATTGAATAATATGATTGTTATTCAATTCTCCTCGTCTCACTTTTATTCCTCTATGTGAGTTATGTCACAGTATATATTTGATCCTGACTGGACCAAATTTTCATATGGTATCGGAGTGATAGTAGTCTAGCTTCATGGAGTATGATGGGTTTTTAGTGTTTTAGAGGCAATTTTTTCTAGAGCATTCAGAGTGAAATGGACATCACAATTGCATTCAGAAGACCCAAAAACCTATCGATCAAATATAAACACCAAGGCTTTCTTGACATTTTTCCCGGTAGGTTTTGGTAGCATTTAGATCTCACCCAAGTACGATCTAGCATGGATGTCAACGTGATTTTCTCGATTTTGTGATATTTTTATGGATTTTGTAAAGAAATTATGGAATTTCATCATTTTTTGAAATTCTATGTTGCTTCTTGTCAAATCTAAATCATTGTTGATACTATTGTTTTTCATATTTGAATCATTGTTGGGTCGTACATTTAAATATGGTTCTCCCCGACAAATGGGATACACTACCGGTTTTATCATCATTGTGAGTTTGGATCTATTGTCTATTATTAGTATTCAACTTTTGCCATTAACCAGTTGGATTTGCACTTCTTTGCATTGACACAACTTTGTATGTTGTTTGGTCTACAAAATGACTTTACTAATCAAGTTTGTTATTTATATTTCTTTAACATATTTGATTGTAAGATTGTGGATCGTTTTAGATTAGATGGTGAATATTTATTCTTTTTTATGTTTTTGGGCACGGTTGTATGGTATTTCTATTTCTTTTGATCGTTAGTCATACTCTTCCAAATCTTGAATAACTTTGGATTATTAGTTATCAATGAAAACGCCCCTCTCACTTCCCATTGACGTTTCTTCCTCTGCCCGAACTTCATGTGGTATTAGTATTGACATTGGTTATAGTTGAAGCATTGAAAATGTGCATTATTATCTCACCGCTCCCTCTCATGGAGATGGAATGGCACTTCATCATGGAGTGTTCAGCTTATGATGATATTCATATCTAGTACGAAACAAGTTGAAGGTGTAAGGGCGTTTTATGTCCTAGGCAGCCTAGGGCGCATGAAATTAAGGGGCACCAAAAAATTTCTCCCATGTTCGCTCTCTCTGGTAGGCCACATCAATAAAAAACTCATTATATATATTGGATAGTAACGATTAAAACGTCGTCTTCACAATGTAATTGGTGTAAATTACTTTTTTGATGGAATCTGTGTATGTGAACATGTGGGATGCATTCATAGCATCTTGGAGATATATTCGTGGAGGTAAGAAAGTGTGAGTATCAGTTGTTTTTCTGGAAACGGTGGTAGCTCGCTGTGACTGCAGTGTCATTTCCACCATTATATAACACGATATTCCCACCAGAGTCTCCGTGATCCTCACAATAGCGAACTCTGAAGGCGGGACCAAGTTGTTTCTGCCAAGGATGGAGACTACCGAAATGATTGCAGACAGGCCTCCGGCATAGCCATACATCTTGTCATGTCTTCGAAAGCTCGTAAACACTACCCATGGTATGAAAACTACGGCTCACTTGCAACGAATACATAGATGGAGCTTGCAACAGTGCCCTATGCTCTCACACTGCCAAGTTTGAAGGTCACTTCTATGGAAGTGCTTAGGCTGATGGCTATTACAATTCCACCCCAAAACACAGTCTCTCAGTTGAATAAAATCCCCGTCACTATTGAAATGCCGCGAGATAAGGAACATTTTAATGCGATGAATTTGTTCCTCAAAAGTGCACCAACTAAAATGCAGACATGACATTATTATCAAATTTCTATTTAACTGCCCTTAAACACAATCAGTCTGCACTTGTAGCTAACAAATATTGTAGCAGTCGTACAAGCTAAGGGCTCATAAGGAAAAGGATGTGAAAATATTTAACATCCGAAATAAGATAAGAAAGATAATGTGTTACAACAATAAATTATGATGACATTGTCGATGGTTTTGCTATGAAAAAGGTAAGACAGAAATCGTACTACATTTAATTGTATGTGTTGTTAAAAGTTACAATATATATATTTTTAAAAATGGATGGGCGAGAGGGAGGAGGGGGTGTATGCTCCGCCTAGAGCACTCAAAAAGCTTAATCTGGCCCTGTAAAGGTGGAAAAAATAAATGAGTTATTAGAAAAAACAAGACTTGAAAAGATTGCAGGTTTTGTGCTCAAGATTCACAGTAAAAGATCTAATATTGAAAAAGTCTGAAATAATCTTAAAAGTCTCAGTTTTTGGTCCTATAGACTCTTTAGTCTTGTGGACGCCATTAAAATATTTCATTTCATTTCATTCATTTCTACACTTAGGCTTCCCCCAAAGTTTGCTCCATCATATATGAAGACGTTATCTGTCACGTATGTTTGCACAACACTTAACCAAAATTGAACACATGACCTCTGCTTTACCAACCACATGCCCCACCACTACGCCAAACCATTTGTTGTGTTAGAAACTGTCAAAATTTGACTATATTGACTGTTGCGAACGTGCATGAGGGTTAAGGTGGTCGCACCATACATGCCAATACTTTGTTTGTTGGATTGAGATCCACGTGGAGCCCCATATTCAAAAAGGTTTGATTTCCTTTTTTTTATTTTTGAAACCTTTTTGTTTGGTTTCAAAGTTAAAACCGGTTAAGTCCATCCTCATGTAATTGATATGGCATTCATGATTGAATGGAAATCAATGTTTTGATTAGATATTGTTATATAATACTCTTTATCCACATTTTTATAACAAATTGGGGTAGAAGTGTTATTTTCTATTGAAGTGGTGTTTTATAAAAAGAGGAGCTGGATTCCTTTTGCTATGGAGGGAAATTAATTGTACTTTGAAGGTGCTTTTGTAATATTGGAGGTATTATTTTTGGCAACACTTATCTCTCATCTCGTTGTCAAAGATGGGTGGATGGGGTTCGGTCGAGATAGTCAAACTCCCCCATAATAAATTTCTTTAGTGTTCGTATCCTCTCTTGCAATTTTTTGGGAGTCTTTTCTTCTACACATCGACTCTATTTTACGAGTTGTTTTTAAAAACTACATATTTTTTGTGCACTATGTATTTGTGTAGTACATGGCTTCAAAATGCTTTTATTTTCCTCATTTTTTATAGCATACCTAAAATGGCCTCATAACCTCAACCCTCTTAAAGAGTTATTTTCTCTTTTTCACCCGGCATACCTTTTTGGTAGGACTCATTCTACACTTTTGATAGTGTTCAAGTAGTGGCTTTTATTCCACTTGTGCAAACAATTCATTAGTTATGTGTACTCTCAACACATTGGACAGATGGCATTCTCCTTGTATAAATCTATTTTGATGAATACAATGTCAACATATCTTCTTCAAAGATGGAATGTGGATTTTGAGCCACCCCTACAGCCCTTTTTGACTTGATTTGAGTTTTCTCACCATATTGAGTAGTTCTTCTACTTGTGCCATTTTCATTGAGACATCCGAGACCCCTTTCTATGTGCCTCATAGCATTTTCCATGGGAGATTCTATTTTTCTTCAAATAAGCACTTTTGTGTGTAGGTGTGCTTTCTTTGTTTTTAACACAATAGTGAATTTGTATTCTTCGCATGTACATGGGTATGTAATCAGGTACTTGTTTGTTGGAACCCATATGTGGATGTAGTACATCTAATCTTTTGTTAGCATATACATGTGTGCTCTTTTGCATTTTCTTCGACACCTTCATTAGTAGTATGATTGTCTTCGTGATGTGAGAGACATTTGGTTTGATATCAAACATTGTCGGCATTCTAGTGTTCGAGTAGGGATTTATACCACTTATGTAATTTCTTAGAGTTTCCGTTTCTGAGTCTCGGTGACATTTCTAACACTAGCTAGGTATCCCCACTTGAGTAATATTGTTGAAGCAATTTTAGAGGAAAATGGTCGATTTACGTGTCACTTTAGATTTGTTTGTCCTTTTCTCTCACTTTTACTTTTTGTCACTTGTCATTTGCTTAACATATTTGTTAGCACTTCATGGGAGACATTTGTTGCTATTACCATCTTCAACCAATTCAAAGATTAAGGGAGGATGTGTGCGCGATTCTTCGTCGAGTGCTTACTACCCAACTTCTTTGAGATCAATGTTTCTTAAGAGATCCTTGTATAGAGCACCAATTCCTAGTTTGACTTGGCGATTACAACGGCTTGACAACCACAAATTTTGGCAAGATAGATTGGTTTTTCATAAGGATACTCAAAGATCACACTATATTTTCTTGATATTTGTACATAGGTACCTCATCAAACCTTGTTGTTGGGACCTATTTTCTAAGGATTACGAGATCTTTGCTTTTGTTTTTGTCTTCCCTAAGTTGCACTTAGAAGGGAGTGTTGGTGCAACATACTATATGCACCTAATTAGTTAACTTATGTAGTTATCTTAAGTTGTGTTAGTGTGTGCACATGTCTAGGCTTAGTTGAGCATTATCTAGACACTCACATGTGCCACCACCATTAGTGGAACCAATAAGAAAGAGGGAGATAACTCTTGTTTAAGCTATATAAACCCTCTCCTCTATGTACATTGTAAGTTATAAAGTTAGAAGCTACTTTTGTTGTTCTATATTGAATAATATACTTGTTATTCAATTTTCCTCTTCTCGCCTATTCCTCTATGTGAGCTATGTCTCGGTTTGTATTTGATCTTGTTAAACCAGATTTTAATAAATTTGCTAAAACTTTACTTAGTATGAGTAACTAATGTGTTGATCGATCTCCAAATATGCATAAGCCCTCAGTGAAGTGGGCCACACATATGTGACCCTTATATAGTATTAACCCAATGATCCCTTGCTCGGTGTTAATCTTACTTTCAAAACTTGGTAATCATTGTTATGACGTGACTCTAGTATGGAAACACACATGTAGCGTTATGAATGGAACATTGTATTTTGGAATGAGAATAGTTTTCTAATTTGTATCACCATGCTACTTATCATGGTTGAATTGTGGTATGTTAGTGAGACTGAAATCATGTGAGACATGAATACTCGTTGTCCCTCTATTATATGTCATTTTATATATTTAAGGTGGGACTTGAACTCCACATAATGAACCCTCCATCCTAGCTTAAATGAAAAGAGATGATACTCTTATTGTCTTGTGTGACCATGTAAAGGGCCATACCTAGACAACCCTCCATTAGTGTCTAGGCCCATCGGGCTCCATCTTGGTTGTCATCCTTTCATAAACTACTTTAATTCAATTAGAACTTAACGTGTATTACAAATTGTACTCAAGCAAGAGTGGGATGACCCTCTTTTATTACTTGTGTAGAAATGCACCATGTTGTATAAGAAATGTTTTAGGAGCCATTTGTAATTGAAGATTATCCCTCTTAATAATTGTTGGTTAACACTTGGATTTCTTAAATAAAGAGAAAGTCAAGAGTTTCCTTAAGGGAACACATTAACCCATAATGCAATTTCGTAATCTTGATAATAGGTGATATATGCCTCTTTGTGTATTGCAACTAAATGATAGAAAAATAAATTAAATTATACTTTTTATGAATTATATTGCATCATTTTACTTGTTAATATAATATAAAATCTTATTCATCAAATAAAATAAAATTATACTAAGTTTGTGAGCTAAATCATAATTTGTGTAAATTGTGGGTAAAGTCCTTCATGCTCTCTCTTTATTGATTTAACTATTGTGTTTTGAATTGCTCCTTCAAACAAATGTTCAATTCAAAAATTTATTGTGAAGCTTGTGTGTATGCATGTGTGGGAGTGAGACTATACAATTGTTTCCGGAGAGAAAACTGCCTCACACCATGAACCCTCCATCATTTCTTAAATAATAAGATATACTACCCTTCTTATCTTGTGTGATCGCGTGAGAAGGGTCATATCTAGGTGACCCTCCACTAACATAAATGTGTCAAGCCTCTACTTTGAGTGTCATTTTCTCATAAACAACTTGTAATTAAGTTGGCACTCAATGTGTTTTAGCAAATTGTACCTAAAACTCTTTGTGGGAAGACCACCTTCTGAAATTTGTGTAAAAATGTAGCATTTTATATAACACATTACTTAGGACCCAATTAAAAGTTGTAATTGAAAATGTTCCGTCTTTAAAATTATTGGTAAACTTTCATATTACTTACAGAAATAAAAAGTGTGGTATTTCCTCCAAAAATTTTAAACTTGAGTAGAATTTGTAAACTTGAAAATGAGTGTTTTCTGCCCATTTATATACTTACAACACTCTAGAAAAATAAAAGATAAAGAAATTAAATTATACTAAGTGTGTGACCTTCTCTCTCTCTCTCTCTCTCTCTCTCTCTCTCTCTCTCTCTCTCTCCACATTATCTTTTGAATCATTCTTTCAAGCAAATGTTAAATTCAAATAATAGTTGTGAAATTTGCATGTAAACGTGTATGTATGTGTGGAGGTGAGACTATACAATTGTTTAGTGGAGGGGGAAAAAATAAGGATTTGTGAGTTGTTACAACCCCTTTGGTACATGGAGCTGGTGTAGAATCATTGACTAGGGTACTGTCCAATTTCTTCCCTAATTGGGGGAAAGGATGGAAAGGTACAACTCGCTTAGGCCTTGGTTACACACACAGCACACAACATAGATATCACACGAAACGAGAAACTTGTGCAACATTAAAAATTACATATTATGTATCGTTTGCAAATATCCACTCAAACATATTACCATTTTACTCAAAATTAAGTGAACCATTTCAAGGTTTAAGCCCACATATGACAAATTTAAGTTAAATTGTAATATTTTGTCACAATGCAAGTTACAACAATGATAATATGCAATAAATATGAACACATTCAATTCAAGTGCCTCTTTATCCATGTACATACACCATGTTTTCCATTCACCCATTTTTTTACCATTAACAATATCTAGTTATTCATCCATTCACAACTATAAAAACACTATTCATAATTCAATATTTTTCAATATTCATGTATTAATAATAATAATTAGTTTTATAGTCCACGATGCTTCAAATACATAGCATACATACCCCACCCCCAACAAGATTCAAACTTCTGACACCACTTTCAAAAGCACAAATTCTTCGCTGTTAGGCCAACTCAAGGTAGCTCAATAAGACAATTTGTTTGCCAGTTTCACATTAACAAGCTTACATTTTCCAAATGAAAAAACATTCATTTAAAAACATATGTACAGAACAACTAACATAATGCAATATCAAAAACAAATGACTCAAAATATGAAGGAGACATTGTACAAGTACAGCATTAAAACAAGATCATCATTTCCAAAACATCCATGAATATTTTTATTGTATTCTTGAATTGCAACCACAATCAAGGTTCCCAGTAAAGGGACACTTTACACCACACCACTACTAAAATTACAGATCATCAGAACAAGATCTCACGCACAACTCTGTTTAATGCATAGAGTCGAGCAAAAATGTGACAAAACCTGCTACAACCTGCTAATTGTAACAAAACCTCCCTTTCATATTACACAAAGCCCTAACCAATAAGCATCACTATTTTAGAAAACCATGAGTTCGAAACCCATGCCATTTCAATAAATTAATGGCATCTATTGCACCATCTCCGTACATTTTTGTTTTCTCAGCATCGTATGATCTCTTAGTTAATGCCAGTGTCATAATTCCATAGAGTATCTTGCTTATAACATCAAAAAGTTTACTTAAATTCTAACCCCACTTCTAGTAGACTTTAATATAGAATAGCCTTAGTAGGATCTATCCAAACTACGTAAAACCAGATTCCTAGATTTTCAAATACAAATCTTAACCTACAATCCAAAACACAAGTACACACTCATTGTCAGATTTAGGATACAGCTCATATAAATCTCGTTTCAAAAGAGCCACTCGATCCCAAGACATTTGACGAAGCTCCTTGCCCGGAATTTCAATAGATTTATCTAAACTAAGACACTAAATCAAGATCCCTGCATTCTAGGATTTTTGAATACTAATCTTAGCCTGAAAAACAATCCATGGGTAACCACTCAAAATTTAGAATACGACCATTAACAATGTGCGTTAAAGAAATGGTATTTGGTAATTTTTAATTACAATTCAAATGTTGGTATAGACTCTAACGAGCCACTTTCTCTCATGACTTTATGTCCATCAAAAGGTTCTTGGAATATAGACAAGCAACGGGTCCCAAGTAAAACATACTGGCAATGGAACAATATTAATACAAATAAAACTATGTTGACGAAGATAATTTAGAAATTGGATTCCCATAATAGCAGGCAACGAAAAACATATTTGAAAACAGATCTCTCAAAGACAAGTTTTTGAATATGCAAAAACTAGAATAACTCGTTGAGAAATGTTGACTACGTAATATTTGAAAGTGAAATAGAAATCTGACATACTTTTATTATCAAATTCAGAATAAAAACAGCTATGAGTAAAGCATTTTGAACAAATGTAACAAGTTTTAAAAATCCAAAGTATCAATAAAACTTTGACAGGTGTAATAGAGAAAATGAAACTAATATTATCATGCAATAATTATATGGAGCTATGTTACAACTGTACTGAAGACATGTAAATCAAACAAACACCTGAGCACAAAACATATTATTGCTGTGAACTGTACACATGTTTGATATCCATAATAAACAAGGTTAAATATCACAATTAATAATTACAAATAGCCAGAATTATTTTATTTTATTTTACTAATAAAAGAAAAAGATTTACGCCAATATGTTCAGCAAGGAAACAGTCACAATAAACTGTATGATTATAGATTGGAATTCAAATCAAGAGCAGTAGCTAATAGTTATAATTCTCATTCAATGAAAGTATATTGAATGTCAAAAAAACAATTTTGCAAAAACTTCAAAACACATAAAAAGCAATACTCTGCTCATCCAACAAAAAATATACAGCAAAATAGTGTCACAAGCTAATCCACCCATAGTCCAACAAGTCCAAGGATATCATAATATGAAAACATGATCACCGCAGTCTCCTTGCTTCTCTTTCAGACTCCAGAAGAGTAAGGATGTCTCCTTCTCTAACAGGCCCTTTAATTACAAATAGCCAGAATTAATAATTACTAATAGCCAGAATTATTTTATTTTATTTTACTAATAAAAGAAAAAGATTTACACCAATATGTTCCGCAAGGAAACAGTCACAATAAACTGTATGATTATAGATTGGAATTCAAATCAAGAGCAGTAGCTAATAGTTATAATTCTCATTCAATAAAAGTATATTGAATGTCAAAAAAACAATTTTGCAAAAACTTCAGAACACATAAAAGCAATATTCTGCTCATCCAACAAAAAATAAACAGCAAAATAGTGTCACAAGCTAATCCGCCCATAGTCCAACAAGTCCAAGGATATCATAATATGAAAACATGATCACCGCAGTCTCCTTGCTTCTCTTTCGGACTCCAGAAGAGTAAGGATGTCTCCTTCTCTAACAGGCCCTTTTACATTTCTCATAATGAGACGATTCTGGTCATCTAAAACTTCACTCGAACCTGTGTAACTTGACCTCTTGATCCAGTACGGCCAATAACTTTGACCACAACCGCCAACTTCACCCCTGTATCCATGGTTTCCTGCAAAGACATTCAGGAGAGGTAAGTACCATTGAGGGTTTAATCAGAAAGATCAGGCTTAAACCCATCAATCAATCTGGAAAGAGGTAATGCCTTCAAAACAAAGGAAGAAACTAACTAGTAACTACAGAGTGAGAAAAAGGAGAGGAGATATTATTAGTTGGTTCAGTTACCCATCACTAATGCATGTGCATAAAGTTAATTGACTCAGCTTCGGTTTAACCTCGATTGCTGGACCTAAGAGAGGAGGTGCAATGGATTGAACACTACATCAATAATTCACCCCACATAATTCAATAGAAACTTTAACCCTTAAAATGAAGAAAAAAATTGTATCTGCTATTTAACCCATGAACTATTGTTTGTAAGCATATTTCTCAGTAATCACTGAGGCTAGAAAAATGGCTTGGAAGTTGTATTGCCATGAGACAGCTGCTGGACAAGGAGGCAAAAATATAGCTTAGAAACGTATTACACAACTGCTGCTGGACCTTTGTTTCTAGTAATATTGCTTAGAAGTTGTGATGATCCTTATACACATGTATTGCTCCTAAAACACAGCGCATATCACTGCTCCTAGAAAAAAAGGGATAACACTGCTCCTAGAAAGAAAGGGATAACACTTCTCCTTAACAAACATAACATATCGCTGCTCCTCAAAACATAGCATAGTTACTGCTCATAACAAACTTTAAGAAGCAGCAGCTGATGGGAATATTGAGAAAGCCGCCTCCATGGAACCGCTGGGTTATCAGCCCAAAATTAAGTCGTATCACTATGAGATTATGAATCAAAGTTTAAAATTTAATAAAATAACATTATGTATTAAAAATAATGGGTACCTGTCTGGATTATGGTGTTATATAACTGAAGATGCTAGTAAGAGCTTAAACCGATTCAAATTTTGTGGCAGTATTTTACCACGGGTTCCTCATGAATCTTGTTTGCCCATTTAGATGTCTAATTATGATTTTCAGTGCTTATCATTCATATCATAAAAATTAATGCCAGTCGCTCATAAAGAGAGTGTAAAAGAAGCATAAGATGGAGGCTATTGGGTACAAAAGGGATACAAAGAGATCCTAGCTCCCTCTCCTAGGTAGTACACTAGCAATTGCACATGAGTTGCAAATTATGCTGGAGAGGATAACAATGTTAAGTTTGTTGGAGTTGTAATTTACAATAAAGTATATGCAAACTTTAAAAAAAAAAAAAAAAAACTTTCTAGAAACTGAGAATAATTAGGCACATGGCACATTATTATAGTGCAAGCTTATTTTTTTAGATTGCTTCATTTAGCATCACCAATAATCGCCACAAGAACATTCTCCCTTTTTAAAATGAATGAAATGGTTCCCATTTCTCTCAACAATTTTGCAACAATCTTAGAGTTAATTTTTGTTATAGTGTGGCAATGAGCACATATATCATAAGAGACGCTATGGGTCAAAAGTATTCAACCAACTCCAATGCTCAAGTTTTGTCCCCAGTCCTATTCTGTCCGTTGCAGAGGGAGAATGAGATGACGGAAAAAGCTATACATCAATCCTTATAAATTAGCAAGCCCTAGACCCTTTATTTTTCCATTAGCAGGAGATTAACTGGCTGAGGCATCTAATGTTGTAATTTTTTTCTCCTTGACTTCGGGCTCTGCATATGATTAGTGAAATAGAGGATGAGCTTACTGAATGTCCATGAATCTGTGAAATAGTGAAACAGAAAAAACAACAAATCTATGTCTGTGAATCTGTGTCAAAATCATGGCAAGGTGTTTGTGAACATGATATGTGCTAATTCAGTGATAATGATATTTATATGGCATTGGTTGAAGGAAATACTTGATATGAGTGCCTTCGGCCTTGTCTTGAAAAGAATTTTCTGTCTGATGATGCCAACAACTTCCAATTATACTCTTGAATTCTTGACTTCAGGAATGTTGATCTGAGCATCCACATCCATCCGTCACATTGTCCAATTGAATGTAAGGTAGTAATATCTCGATTACACGTATCAATGCAAGAGCCTATCCCATTCCCAAGAGTCGTCAATGGCCAATATCTCATATCTTTTTTAAATAGAGCAAGGGAAAATTGGGGTGGATATTGTAGACTGTACTGATCTGATATCCCTTTGCGAATTACTTACTTAAGATGGAGATACCTATTCTCTGCTTCCAAAAATGGCAATGGCAATCGCGATGACAGCTTACACATTCTGATGTTCCCATGGCTCGCTCACGGCCATATTTCTGCCTTCATTCACCTTTCCACAACACTGGCCGCCAAAGGCGTCAGTATATCCTTCCTTTCAACCCATGTTAACATTTCTAGGATTACCCTCTCTTTCTCAAACAGAACAAAGTGCAGTTAGTGGAGTTAGAATTGCCCCCTGTAGAGGGTCTGCCTCCAGGCATAGAAAATACCGCAGATCTCCCTTCGGTGCAGCTCACGCCTCTGTTAAAAAAGCCATGGACGGATTAGAAAAACCTTTTCAAGCTCTTCTGCACCAAATTTGTCCGGATGTAGTCGTCTTTGACGCAATACAGCACTGGGTTCCTGCGGCTACTGCTGATTTAGCATCAACGCTGTGACTACTGGCTATTTTTTTGGGCACAACAAGGCCGCTAAAATAAAAGAAGAAATGACAGCAGGAGACTTGATGAAGCCTCCCATCCATTTCCCTTCCTCCTGCATCACCTGGAGGCTGTTTGAAGCGAGTGGTGGGATGCTTTGGCGGCTGCTCTGCCATGGCCGTAAAACTTGCTCTGAAATTCAAGTTCAGAAAATATTTAGAAACAATTTCAGGAAAACCCGTGTTTGCATTAGGTCCTCTGCTGCCATGTGATCAGGGGGATCAGGTAGAGGATGCTAATGCTTATAGCTTACGGTGGCTGGAAAAGCAGGAGGCTTCTTCAATTGTTTATGTGACTCATCGTGGAGTTTGAGAGAGGAGAGCATGGCAAATTTGAAGGAAATGATATTTGTAAAGCTATGAAGAAGATCATGGTGGAAGAGCAGGGGAGGGAATTGAGATCGAAATCTGCAGAGATATGGAGTGTGTTCGACACTAAAATATTGTGCCAAGGCGAGGATGGATCTCAAAATAAGTGTAATGATAAATTCATCCCAGGGTTAAGAGATTTGAAAGGAATTGAGGACTGTAAATATCTAGGACTGTAGAAAAATATCTAAAATCCAGCAACCTATAAAGTTAACTGCTGAAAATTGACACTTTCCAGCAAGGGCATCTTCAAAGGTGGACGCCTACCGCGAATTAGTATTATTTTCCATACCAAATGCATATAAAGAATAATATGTAACCTATTTAGTCGCTTGGAAACGTGAATATATTTTCTTTCCTTTTATTACAACCCTCCTCAATTTTCAAGCCTTAGGTAAAAAGGGGTTTCTACATCTTGCGTCGAAAATAAGGATTGGTAAATGTTTTGAAGGAGAATAAACTTTTTGTACCTATATCATGAAATATGGATTTTGCACCACACATGCAAAATAACACCCATTACACATATAGATGAACTAGGGCTTGCGTACTTCTATGGGACCTGGATTAAATTTGGACTTTATTTGGTACATAACAGCATCAAACAATCAAAAAGTAAAAGACTATATGTTAAGGGTAACAGGGGCAAAGGAGAGAATGGGCAACGTGCAATATGACAGGACTATACACTCCATGTTCCTAGCATACCAAGAACGTGCAGTGCACATTCTGGACAAGTGGGGCTAAACAAAGTTGGAATGTTCGCATAACAGTGACAGCTGAAGGGCGCAAACAGATGAAAGAAGACCCCTAAAACTCCATTATCACACCAATAATAAATTAATAATTAGTTTAGACCAAAAATCAACAAGTACACTAGCAACTGAGGAACAAACAATTTAATAACTAATAAATGCCTAGAGGCCATACTTAAGTCTTCTACATTTTAGCCCACTTTGATATGTGTGTGTATACATATCAAATTAGACAGAGGTACAGACATTTAAGTTTTTAACCCAAAGGAGCCTTCTCTATGGAAAGGCCCTCCTCTTTTGTTTGCATAGCAGATAAAAAAGGCCCCTCTTTTCATTCACAATGCATTTAAAAACATACGTGTACGTTATTTATATTGTATTTTAAACTGAAGTCATAAATTTGAGAGCAAATAGTGTTTTTCTGTGAAATTTCAATGTATAAAAATGTAATGAAAGCATTATTACATTGAAATTTAGTATTCTGCATTTCCCCTACTCCAATAATGTGTTGTTGTTTGCATTGCTATACAACATGGAAACATGCCTAGTCACACCAGGGTCCTTGAGTCATAACAGCATTTAAAACGATGGAGAAGGGCATATTTGTTTCAACTTTCTGCTATAGCCAGCAAGTGAATCTGCTCCATCCTCTATTGAGAGCACAGCACCCTGGATGACTACATATGGTTCCAGCATTATGGGGAAAGAATTCCTGGCTACTAACATACTTGGCAATATTGAGACAAACACAAGCACAAGTAGTCGTTGGAAAAGCAATAAAAAGAATCTGTTCCTCACAACATTATCCTCGCTGAGTTTGGGGCTCACCCTTTTCGGTTGGAGACCATCTTCAGCCTTGTGTTGTTGTTGCACCGTATTCGGGGTATTCTAGTTCTTTTGTTGACAAGGACAGGTACACTTATCTTGCCTACTGCTCCTCTGAAGCTATTGCTTCCTCGGATCACAGTAGACGTTCTCGCTGCTGGTATGCCTGCATTTCACGCCTCTTCGAGTCCATTGGCATCCAGATGGACCGTCTCCCACCCTTCAGCTATTCTCTGGATGCCCCTACCCACCTGCTACCCAACCAACATGATCTTCATAGGATAATCAGAGATGATATCTACAGACAGTTCATCCAGCACACATGGACCAACCCCAGGGGTTGCGTCCAAAGATGTCATTCTATGCGGCACACTTTCTCGAGATCCGTGATGGGGTCATCTTCAGACCCATGTACATTTCCCAGCATTGGTTGCAGGTCCTTCATATCTCTCTGGGTCAGTTTCGAGTGGGCTCACATCGACTCCGTATTGAGACTGACCACCACTTAGACCGCTCGGAGCGGACTTGCCTACTTTGCTCTCTCCAGGAGGTTGAAACCGAAGAACACTTCATTTTTAGATGTCTTGTTTACAATGAGATTTGTGGACGATTCCATTGCATGTCCTGCGAGCTTCCTTCCTTCACAACTTTCTTCAGATACTATGATCAAAGATGTCTTGCTCTCTACCTTCAGGAGGCCATCAGGCTCCGGATAGGCTCCTCCATCCTCCCCCGACGGATGGCTACTAGACTGATCACTTCCTTCTTCCCGTTGCTCTCCCCGGTGAGGGGTGCTAAGCGACATTTGGTCACGTGTCTGGACCCCCAGTCTAGGTCTGTCAGGTCTCGTGACTCTGTTCCTTCCACCCGAGGCTCCCTATCTCAGGCATGTCCCAGGGCACCTCCACATAGACAACGATCCATCGGGCCTACTTTGAGGCACCGCCTTCCTCCCGGATGCCGGCCCCCAAGCATTCCACAATCTCTACTTCTTGTCATCGGCGCACTACGAGTTACTCCCATCCGGCCTTGAGTGTTAGGTGATGTTGTTGGGGATGTTGCTCCTTTCCTTTCGCTCCCTCCCCACACTATCATCTCTCTCTCTCTCTTTTCGGTCTCTCGGCCTCTGTTGTTTCCTTCTCCTCCTCTCCTTCTCTCATTGTATTTCGGGTGACCCGTTGGGGTCCTCTTGCTGGGTTTGTTTGCTTTGTACTCTGCAGTCCCATTGACCTACTTTTGTGGTCATGTGTTGGACATTAATAACATTATCTTATCTTATTATCTCTCGCAAGGGGGAGTAATAATAAATCAGCCGGTTTAGGTGCAAATATTTATATTTTCATTCCTACAATCCCTCCAATCACATCCCTCCCAGCTTAGTTTGCACCCTAGGGCCAACCGCTTCTTTCTATCTTAATTGCGAAGACATAGTCCTCCATTAATTTAATTGTATCTTGGTTATTTCCAGCTATTAGAACTCTTTCACAATTATTTCTAATCTTGATCAATCATATTGTAAAACCATGCAATATGGTTGCAATTCATTTAGTTCAGAAATTTTTAAAATACTAAAAGTTTCGTATTTTTATCATCACAAATAAACTTATATATGTAAACCACTATCAGCTATACATCAAAGCTTCCACATCTAAAGCACTAAAATAAATACAGGACTGTCCTAAACACTTGCAGGAGTGTCCTAAATAATTGTCAACTTAAATTTGTTCTTTTGAATAAATTGTTACTTAGTTAACTTATGGTTCCGGTTTCATTAAAAGTGCCTGAATCAATGATTTGACTGTCAGTTTAGTTAAAGCTATATAGCTCGGAATCAAAACGATACTGATGTGTCTATACAATATTATTGGAAATAGAAATTAATCTACAAATTTTAAATTATTGAAAAAATATTCATTTTTATTTCCTTAAGTTTTTAAGTGTTTTAGAAGTTTATACTCAAAGAAGGCATCGGAAGAGACTAGAAAACTACCAGAAACGCTAAGAAACCTGTCCGAAACACCCTAGAAAACTACCAGAAACACCAGGAAACTGAAATGCCGTTTCCGGGAAGTTTCCAGCAGGGAGTTGGAATATTCCGGCACTTTCAGTGCGCTTACCTGGCGATTCTGGGGAACGCCCTGTGCAGGGGCGTTTCCTGAAACGGCCACTCACAAAGTAAATTGCCAATTATCAAGAAACCTAATGTATCACAAGTATACTCTGTTTCCCCCATCATGTAATTTTAATGTGCGAAAACCTAGTTTTAGTTGGTCCTGGTAGTTTGAGTGTTTATATTGACAAATATTGCAGGTTTACTTTCCACAGAAACTGTGTATCAAAATATGTAAGTGTTGCTTTGAAGAAGGCCATCAGATCGCGCACAACCAAGATTCGAATGCTTTTAAAGTCGATCGTACCGGCTAATCTCATTATTAAAATTTAAATTTACTTATTCCAAATCCATCCTCACAAAAAGAAAAGCCTAAAGTATTGCAGAAATCCAGGTAGAGAATTAAAGTAAGACTGATCTAGCATGAGAGGTTCTGCATGAAAAGTTCCCTTCATACCACAAACTCCATTTATGAGGACATCTAGCCTTTAACTCAAACTTTAAAAAAAAAAAGCGCATAAGAGGGTCTGGATCAAACCTGGAAATGTAATCCAATAGAGAGAAATCAACAAAGACAACTTCGCCCTCTCTACGCCTCCAGCAATTTTCTCCACATACCAGATCCGAATGCTTCTCGTTTTAGGGTTTTAAGGGCTCTCCCGTTTAGGGTTTTCTAAAACCGTACTTTTAAGTTACATTAAATCTTGATTATTTCGATATTACTTTTCAGATTATTAAAGTTGGTTGTTTTGGTGTGGATTTTATGTTTACAACTTTATTGGTGTTATACTTATGTGGGATGTTTAAAATGGCCGTGAGTATTTATTAGTTGTTAAATCATATGATTCTAAAATGAATGAATGATTTTAATAACGTGTGCGAGATCAAGTGATTCATGAGACCCAAAATTGTAGTTAAATTGTATGAGTTATCCCAATGCATAGAATTCAATGTATAGCTAACATTTTTGCATAGAATTCATTGTCTTTTTATGTTGCATCTCTTGTTGTGGATCTTGACCAAGAAGATTCGTTGTTTTGACTAGTCTTTCTTTTTCAAACAAGGATGGTAGGTTGTCTACTTTCAAATTGTTCTCATACTTGATACGATGTCATTATATGTTGTGCATTCCATGATGTAGTGTCATTTTGTTTCCACTACCCCTTTGTTGCAAAACATGCATGTTCTTTATTACCCTTCTTTAGGAGATGTCCATTTCTCTGCTTTCACATGTAAAATGGTGTGAACTAGTGCTTAACTTGGCCATCAATATTTTTTCCTTCCATTTGATTTATGCCCATGAGTAGGTATTTTCCCTATGGTCACAAGTTGGATTAAATTCTTTGATGTAGTATTCTTTCTTTCGCCTAAGTTGTTGTGTCCACATGCCTATCCTAAATTTTTATTTCGTATACTTTTTTATTTTTTCATTGGCATCCGACACTATTGCATGTTAATATTCCACTTGTTCATCCATTTAGTGTTTTGTTTCATCCACATGTTTTTTCTCCTACCTAGATTTTCTTCTACAACCATTCTAGGCCACCTGTGAACTTCCATGTTTTGTATCTTTTTCAAATAAGTTAACAATCGAGTTATCGTTGATGCCTTTAGAGGAAAGGTTCCCGCTTTAGCTAACATAATCTCATATGGAACTAACGTTTTAATTTTGAAGTTGTTTGTGATTAAGTGTTTTTGGATTCTCTCTATTTGTCTTTGTTTAAGACCTGGACAAATTGTTGCCCCAAACTTCATAGCCATAAAGCACCACCATATTTGTTGATTATTGATTCTAAATTAATTTATCGACACCCTTATTGACTATCGCTGATTCCCACATATTTCACCCTCTACTAGCAGATCATTATGTTATTCTCCTTAATTCGATCTTGTTGGCCCCCACTATTTAAAATGTGTTCCAAGAACGTGAAGTGCATAATCCTGGTAAGGTTGTGTTGGCCCTTTCCCATCTTTCACTCATCTTATCCTCTTTTTTTCAATTTTTCAATCAGTAAGAGATCCTCTTATGCACAAATAGGGTTCTACTTTGATATGGTGGAAATTACAAAAAGGGCGATCACAATGGCGTTGCAACTG
The DNA here is from genome assembly GCA_018340775.1 of Taxus wallichiana var. yunnanensis. Taxonomy (NCBI): domain Eukaryota; kingdom Viridiplantae; phylum Streptophyta; class Pinopsida; order Cupressales; family Taxaceae; genus Taxus; species Taxus wallichiana. Next base: position 178,774,069 of record CM031238.1, on the reverse strand, counting down.
ATGAGAGGGTTGATGCTGGGTGGAAGGCAAAGGATTAACCGCTTATCAAGTAAGGTACGCAAGACATCATGAGGTTTGGAATTATGTGAAAAGTGCAATGGTTCACAAGTGGGAGATGGAGAAGACTTAGGTGAATGTTGACGCATTGGTGGGGAAGGAAGACGCTTACGCGAAGGCCGGGATGGTAATTGTGTAGGATGGTCAATAGATGGGAGAGGATAAGACTTGGTAGACAAGGGAGGAATAGAAGAGATAAAAGCTAGTGTTATAAAATGATATGCAATTAGATTTATAGCACAATAGAGTGAATGATTCACATGTATCATACCGAGTTTTTCTTTTAATGGAGGAATTAAGCCACGACAAAAGATAAATTGCATTTCTAGATCAATAGGCTAAAATAATAATTGATGCATGCAAGAATTAAAGCATAAAATGTAATCTAAAATTGGTTCATTATTTCCTTGATGCAAAGAAGGAAAGCGTTCATATGTAACTTTAGGACCATTGTTAGAAATAAAATGTCTAAGAAAAGTATCCTCCATATCATAATAAGTATTAATAGATCCATAAGGTAAATGAGTATACCATTGAGAGCATGATCAACAAGGCTATGGCAAAAGGCTTTAAGTAACAATCGATCATTGGAATAAGAAGCCATGGCTAAGTGATAATGTTTTAGATGCAAATAGGGATTTCCTATGCCATCAAAACATGAGAAAGTAGGCATGATGAAATCCTTGGGGAAAGTGGAATTATGAATCTTCTTAGGAATGGGATTGCCATGAAGGGAATTATTGTCAATGGAGGCATAATAGGCTCTACTCTCAAGGGTAAGGGTATGAACTTGGGTTTGCAAAGAACCAACAACATGCATGAGAGAGAGGATATCTTGTGAGGGGATGGTCTGGGAAGTGAGAGGCACATTGAGGGGTTGAATCTTGCCATTGTGAAAGTGATCATAGGAACTTGAGAAGGGGGAGTGGATGTCGAAGGAGGGGATGGAGGTGCGATAGGAAGAGATGATTGTGGAGGCTCTACAAAGATGTTAGGTGTAGAATCATGAGACATAATGAGAGGTGTATTAGGAGTAGGATTGGTGTCAACATGGCCATCATTGGAAGGAGCTTCAAAAGTAGAACGAAGAAGAGGTGTAGATTCACATTCAACAATTTTAATCAAGTAACATCATCATCAACATGTGTAGTATCATAATCAAAAGCAAAGTCACATGGTAAGTCATGTTTTCGCACGCAAGGATTTCATCAATATTATCATCAACATACAAAGAAGTGGTAGGAGTGCTAGTGTTAGATCTATCATCAGTAAACATTAGAAACAATTTCAAAAATAAGAATAGTAGGAGAAATAGATTCACATACAACTTGACTAGTAGAAGGAACATGAGTATCTCGTATTTACATTTTTAATATCACAAGTAGAGTCATTAGCATCCATGTTGTTACAAACAAAAACCTCATCATGCATAATATATATATATTAATGTTATCACTTGTAATGTATGAGGAGGGGAAGATGGAGGGTTATGAACAACTATGGGAGATGAGGGATAACATTGGGTAAAATTTTGGTCAAGGGAAACTATGCAAATATTAGAGTTTTGGAAACCAACAAGAAAGGATTTTTTGTGGTAAAGGAGAAGTTGAGGGTAGTTGTGTCATATAGGGGATAGTAGATGGCATTACAAAATTCAACTTCTTCTGAGGCATTAACAAATATTGGTTGTATATGCATATATGTCATATCATGTTGTGGAGATGGGGACCCCTTTTGAGCCATGAGGGTTTGGGATCCAAGGGAAAAGGGTTTGAATAGGAGTGGGGTTCACCAAATAATTTAATAAAAAATAAATTAAATCTATATTTTAGAGTAACTAAGAAATGTACAAATATGATAAAATACAGTAAAACACAAATATTAAGTACTCAAGTAATGCAAGACTATAAGCAAATGAAAGAGATATGTGACTCAGTTGATTTATGTGTGATATGTGGATAGTCGGAATCTGTATATTTGTTGGATCTAGCTGGAAATGATGTCATAGGAGCTTCTTAAGACTTATGGGGCTCTAAACCGAGGCTAAACAGGAAACTTGTATGAGGAAAGGGGCACCTAGCACCGGTGTCCGATTCTGTGCACCGGTGATCGTACAAATCTTTAGGATCTACTTCATTCTTGGGTCTAAGGGCCTTTGCTCTAATATCTACTTTATCGCTCTAAATTTTTTATTACGGTCTTGATAGTACTTGTACCAGAAAAACAAACCCTAGCTATTTACACAAGCTCACAACTATTAGATCTAAAATAGAAATGCAATATGTGAGGTCGGATTGACCCGACAATCACCCGAAGAGCAAACTTAATACCAAGAGTTGCACTACATTTCAAACTCCATGTAGTTCTCAGTGAAATAGTCTCCTTAGGTTTCCCTTACGTTAATGACACCAAAGATTACAAGCTATAGCTAGCTTAGATGTAAATGTGTGATATGGAATTCAACACTTCCCCTTCTGATGCAAAGGTACATGCAACTTGAAAATGTAGTCCCTTGTGATAGTAGTGATAATATGTAGATGAGATAGTCCCTTAGAATTGTCAACCAAAATAATAGTGTGTATGTTGTGTATATATATGAGTCTCTTGTTTGAATTTCGACACTAGTGACACAAAAGGTCGACTATGAACATGGGATAAGGATAAGAAAAGTGAAAAAGACCAACCAAAAATGTCAAAATGTGTAAAAAGAATAAACAAGACAGAAGCACCAAAAATGGACACAGAGCTTGGGCGTTAGTGTCCTGGGATAAATGACGACAGATGTGAAAAGATAGATAGACAGGGATCCCTGTGACCTGACCAAAAGTGGATATAGAAGTGACAGATGTATGAGAGAATCAAAATAGAAATCAATCAAAGAGCATAGATGGACAAAGGATTGTGTCACTCGTGAATATTTTTCTTTTTTAAGATTCATGTATATAACAACATACTAGTGACATATCAAAATAATAATATGCGCATGATTTCGTGTCTACATTCGTCCTTGACATAAGTTTCTTGAGTGAGAGAAGAAACATGATAAGTGAACTTACATAGAAAAAAGAGAGTGATACAATGATGGAATTTAGATATATCAGACCTTCTCGTGGTCAACCTCGTAATGCCCAAATATGATAGTGATTGAATAGAAACCCTTATTGTACTCTTTCATGCTCAACTCCTTAAATGCATATTTTGCAATATCTTGAATAAATATATCTAGTAGGAACGTTATCTTAATCTTTGTGACCATCCAATTCCAATTGACTATTTTCTCCTTTCCTCTTCATTTAAAATTAGTATAAACATCCCTCCACTACAATGTTGTGTGATTCTTCAATTTAGTTTTCACAATCTTCACCATATTTAGGCCCTCAGAATTCCCTCAAACTCAAACTACTCATTTATGTATTCAATATAGTCAACAATATCCTCTAGTTATAACCTTCCTCGCAAACATAAAACATCTACCTTTGGGCCACACCCAATCTTAGAGATATTGCATAAAATCCTAGCTTTCTCACTTTTATTGTTTCTTCACCTTCATTTTCTTCTACATCTTCATGTTGATATTCCTCCTCAACATCACTCTAGTCATCTCTTCTTTCAAAACCTCATCTACGTTCTTTTCAATTACATCCATTCTAATTCTCACATTTCTTAACTCATTCAACACTCAATCTAGTACTACCACCACATCTATATTAATAGTGCCTCTTCTCTCTATATTCTCATATGTGAAATTTTTGACTTACAACAAACTTTATTACTACAAGTTCTCATTGTAATCTTACGTAGGTCTCACTCACTATATTTCCCACTCTCCAAAAATTTTAACCCATAGTTTGACATGGGCAATAATGAATTCATAGCTACGTGATTTCCAATTAAGGAATTCCTTAACCATGTAGCTATTAAAACACACACAAGATAAATATTATCAAAATAGTAACAAATTAAAATGTGCTTGGACTATCATAAATATTGACCGCAACAACAAAAATTTTACTCCACGAGGTGGATTCTCTCATACTACCATTACCTCTCTCTATCTCTCTTCTCTAGGTTCTCCTCTTTTATGAGGATTGTGGTCTCTACATTTTATATTATTTGATGCTCTTTACAACCCACTTTAAAATTGAGCTTTGTATCTTTCATTTCCAAACTCTTAAATTGACAAGATACTCGATTATTCACTTACCACACTTATATAAAGGACTCAAAACATGTTATGTGTCATTTTGAACCCATGTACCTAATATAGATATGATGTGTCTCTAATGGTTATGGAGTGTAAGGTAGTTCCAAGCTCTTTGGAGTTAATCCAATAACTCTAAATTTCACATTCAATCGAGCTTTCTAAGAGTTTTGCTTTTTTATAGCCTCCAAGGCTAATGCTTATGTTTTCATTCCTTCTAGTTCCTTCCATCCAAGCTCTTCTTAAAAATAAATCCTCTGTTCTTCAACTTATTGAGTGTTAACTTTTTTGTGCAATGACCTTGCATAAAATCTACTGAATGTGTCTACTATCGTACACTTGCACATACTCTAACCCTTAGTCTATTTTTAGGTCCTTAGAGTCCTTTATCCCTTTGCACACCTCTCATATAAATCCTTTCACCGTGTTCACTTGTGTGTTATTTCAATTCCTTGTGAAAATAACTTTGTACACCTTTTCCCTTAGCCAATAAAAATTACTTTCAACTTCTTGCACACACATTCTTGCACACTCCGATAATTCAACATGTTTGAAGGGTTAACTTATTTTTGTCAATGAAATATTAATTTTTCACCCGTATGATCCTACATCATTTTTCCATCAGATCTCTAGGTTGGTTCCCACAAGAAATAAATCCTTGTTATTCCTTACAAAAAGTACCTTGAGAAGTAGACTCGCTCGTTTCTCATCATAACCCCTAAGCCAAGATCTACCATGTTTGGTATTATACTACAAAACCATGCTATAACTTAGATTCTTCTTTTAATGTATCACCCATGTTTTTATCCACATCCAAAAATCCACACTATCCCTTAGAAAGGAATCCTATGAAGAAGTAAAATCAACTAATTTCTCTTATAAATCATGCCCCTAAGGACTATTTGAACACATTTCAGAACACATATTTCTATTCTCGTTCCTCTTAAGAGCTATATTTACCACCCTATTTATGGTTTTAGTTTTGAACATACTTACCGAGATCCAAGGTATCCATGAATGCATGGGTCAAAGTGGTTGTTCCTATATGTTTCCTTGTCCATATTTTTTCCTTAGTTTATCCTTTTCTCTCCCTCCCATTTGTAAAATTAATACCATGATTAATACTCCTCCCCTAATATGTGCTACAAAATTTTGCAATGTGTACCTCTTCTAGGAAATTAAATCAATTCCTCCTTGGCATTCAAATTCAACTATTTGGATCATCTCTTTTCCTCGGCATATATTGATTGGAATAACTTTAATATTAGAACTAACTTGATTTATCTACACTTTAGTCATATCATAAATTCCACTTTTTCCTAGGGATTTTTGTATATACCTCAAAATAATTCGTTATAGTAGTGTGAATTCTCTTGAAAATACCTGTATTCCATATTTTCATTGGTAAATAATATAGTCTTACAAAAAATTATTTGTTCACTATTATCATTAGTGCTTTTGGGAAGTTATCCCTCCATAAATTAATCACCGTTCTTATCATTTTTTACCATCTATGTTTACTTATTTGGAGCTTTAGGTCTTCAAATCCCCCTAACTATTTTTCATCTAACCTTCAAGGATTTTTCCTATCTCATTGCCATCCGGGAAGTTTTTCAAGGATGACTCTCGAGATATAGTCCTTATAATTGTTATTTACGATATCAATTGGAATATTAACCCTTTGGTTAGGAATATCTATGTCAGTAGTGTGAACATAGAATATTATGTAAGTGATTATATTATCTAGGATAATATAATATGTGTTGTAATAATTAATTACATTATTGTAAATGTAATTATGAGTGGGTGAGTAAATATTGTTATGAGTTGTTGAGTAAACAAATCATTAACAATATTAGTTTTGTGAGAAAACAAAATCTCACGTATAATAGCATGGAGTTGTTTTAGAGTTATGTGTGGAGATATTTATGGAGATTATATCTCCTTAAATATAGGAACAACATCTCCTATTTAAATGGATATGTATTGAGCAAGAAAAAATGAGTAAGATTTCGAATTTTCTTTATGCAATTATGATATTAACTTTTCATTTGGTAACAGAAAGGTGTTTGATGCAAGAAATTTCAAGCTTTCATGATCAGATCCGTCTCAAAGAATATATTATATTTTTCGTTTCCAGATGTGGGTTTTTCTATAATTTTGTGTGCAGAATCACGTGCTGGTCAAGAAACTACAGAAGAAATTTCAGAAGAACCCAGAACGTAGTTTGGAAGAAATACGGATTTTACTATGCAGCTATCAAATTAAGCACATCAATTCTTCTACCTCCAATTTTCAATAATGTTGAATTGTTAATACAAGTTCTTGACTTGCTTGGAGGTTAAAAGGTATTCAATATAAAATTTTAAAGTACTTGATTCAATTTTGTATTTTTTTATCGATTTGTACAAAATAATGGAGAAACTAAATCGATTGAAAAGTTCAAGGACAAGATTTCCATACATGGCAACTAAGGATGCAATTACATTTAATAGAAAAGGATCTATGGGATGTGGTGAAGTCTAATTCAACTCCACCCACTTTGGAGGAAATGAATTGGCAAAATGGAATGCAAAAGATCGAGAGCATTGGGTACTATTGTCCGGGCTTATCAAAAGCCTATCTACATCATGTGGATTTCACAAAATCTGCAAAAGAAATTTGGGAGTCTCTTAACAAATTGTTTGGTTCAAATGAAATGGCAAAGACTACATTACGCTTGTACGGGTTGAAAATGGAAGAGAACTCAAAAATGGCAGATCATATAAGTAAGTTTCGTTCTTTGCTAAATCAACTAAATTGTAAAAGATGAGGATTTCTATGGTAGACTCTTTTCTTTGGCTTGGAGGAAGGAGGCAATGGAGGAAGGAGGAAAATCAGCCATCCTCTCGTCATTCACCAACGATGGGGTCACAGACAGATGTGGTGATATTTTATTTCGCTTATGTGGTGTGTTTATACACAAGTGGGGTGAAACTAGTTTCATGTTTTGATTTTAATGTGTTCACATAGACTAACAACAGCCTTTCAGTGTCTATTTGGTGTGGAAGAAGCAAACCGCATGACTCAAATTACATGGGGAAAATCATCTACGACGGTCCTCCTCGAACTGCCGTGACGGTCCTCCGACCGCCATACTTCGATGGAAGGTACTTCGGTGGAAGGTGATCGATGAAGATGTTCATACGACAAGGATGATCATTAAGCAGCTAAGATCCGTATAGCAAGATCCAAGCAATGAATACTCCGACAAGGTTGATGTTTCAGAGCTCTTACCCCATGTTTACACTAAGGGGGTGAATGTTAGGAATATCTATGTCAGTAGTGTGAACATAGAATATTATGTAAGTGATTATATTATCTAGGATAATATAATATGTGTTGTAATAATTAATTACATTATCAGAAATGTAATTATGAGTGGGTGAGTAAATATTGTTATGAGTTGTTGAGTAAACAAATCATTAACAATATTAGTTTTGTGAGAAACAAAATCTCACGTATAATAGCATGGAGTTGTTTTAGGAGTTATGTGTGGAGATATTTATGGAGATTATATCTCCTTAAATATAGGAACAACATCTCCTATTTAAATGGATATGTATTGAGCAAGAAAAAGAGTAAGATTTCGAATTTTCTTTATGCAATTATGATATTAACTTTTCATTGGACACATCATTTTGGGCCATAGAGGATTCAAATTTAAACCCTTAGAGTTATACAATCTCAAGTATTTAGGTTTGAAGGAAGAGGGAGGAGAAAGGTAAGGAAAAGGTCGAGAAGCTCCTTAAGCTCATTACTTTCAAACCCTTCCGAAATGAGTCAATCACACATATCCCTCACGACTCCTTATAAAAATTATTGAATTCCCCTTCCTAGTTAGATGTATACCCACTCTTGATAATGTTAATATGTTTTGTTGAACTCTACCCATAATGGTTAAGGTTACCTTAATCCCTAATCATCTTCTTAATCCTTAAAATAGATTAAATTTTACTTTTTCCACCCCAAATTCCCCTACTTTCCTTATATATTTAAGATACAACACCATTTACTTCACAAAACTTCTCCCTATCTTCAAAATTATGTTCATATTTCATATTTTTAATCTAGATGCTTCTAAAATATCAATCTAACTATCTTCTATAACTCGATTAACTAAAATGCTGCATTTATTAAGTTAATCTAAACTAAGAACAAGAGTAAATAAATGTAATGAATAAATATAGAAAGTGACCCAAACAACTAAACTAATGAAAATGTGAAACCCTAATTGACAAGTAGGCTTGCAAATATCTTAGCCGGTTCGTAGGCTTTGCTTCTTGGACTGTGTCGTAAAATAAACTGAATATTCTGGAAGCAGGAACGAACATGTAGAGGTCCCGAAAAGGATAGATCTGAGTTGTTTGGGTAATTTGACTACCTAGGATAGGATAAGGACACCTTTGGGTACCCTAGTTTGAGTTATGGGTGCCTTGGTTTATACAGGATGTCTAGAAACCAAACTTGCAGGGTCTATTGATAATGCAAAGCCCATGTTGTCTGTCGCTTATAACTCACTACTCGTGTTGATGTCGCCAATGATCAATGATGAAAGATAGACCTACAAGACCCCAAAACAAACATCAAACCCTAAAAAAGAAAAATGCAAATGAAGGGGTTGGACTATCCTCAGTGGCCACAATGGTGGACTTACTAACTGAGCTTTATACTACATCTCAGACCCGATGTCGTTATGTGTGTGTGTGTGATAATGCCCTAACTTTCTCTTGTGTTAGTCACACTTTGTGAAAGCACCGAACAATAAGTATGTGTAGAAAAATAGAATGGTGGATGGAATAGAATAAACTTCCCTCCTATGTAGTGTGATGTAGATGAACCAACCTTGTGCCTTGTGATGGAGCTAGATGGATGCAAATGAGCTTTATATGGATGCAACCTTAGATGATGATAGTAGTGCCTAGTGTTTGGTCCCTCATTATGGACTCATAACTTTGTATTTATATGGTTCTCTTGTTCTAATTTTGTAATTAACCCCGAAGAGGTCGACCACCAAAAATATAGAATGTTCAAACAACTAGAAAGTTCCCAAAAAGTGGCGGGAAAGTGTAAAGGATCGGGGTGCCCTAAGTGCGGCCCGGGCACCCCACTCAAGGCTAAAATGATGGAAAATGCTAAAAACAAACTAGGTATGTATGCGGCGAAGGTCGGCAATTACTATAGAAAAAAAAAAAAGTAAAACGGCCAAAAGATGAGGGTTAATTAGTACTTTCTTCACTTAAAAACCATATGAATAGAAGTATGAGACCATGACTAAATAATTTTTAAAGTGCATGATTTTTTGTTTACATTTACCCCTACTTTATGTTGGTGAGCAAGAAGATCGGTAACCTAAAGTAAATAAAGATGCATACATGATGTCCATGTAGAGTGATGCAAAAAGCGTGCCAAAGGAAAAGACAAAGCATGGAGTGACAAAAAGATGATGGAGTGTGGAAACTAAAGATGTAAAAGCACAAAAAAGTGATGAGAGTGAACCTAGGGCGGAAACACGTGTGTAGTTTCCGATGTGTGTGATGTACCTACATGGTTAGTATGGTGTGTGTTGTCACAAAATGTTGTTGTTGCCCCCATTTGTAGTAGTTGTTATTGACTTCTCACTTCTCATACAGTCGGAACTACAAGGAGAAGACGATCAAGTAGTCAAATATGCATGTATATATGTAAAAATTAATGTAAAAGACACATGTATATAGTAATGAAAAGACTGAAATGAAATTATGAAAAGTGTAAAAAGAACATGTGCACCTGATCCGTGATGAGAGAAAAGGGTATAGAAAGAGGATATCATGTCCTAGGTTTTTTGGTGATCCAACGCCATAGGATATTGAAGTATATCGAGGAATTCCATTGTATCCTCCAACTTGTGAATCGCTTCCCCTAATATGTGTGAAGAGATCTTTGATCTTGCTGGTTTTTGGGTGATCCGATGCCACTGGTCGAAGTAGTGTAGAGAGGAATTTTTTTGTATCCTCTAACCTATAACTGCTCCTCAGAATGTTAAGGACAACCATTCCTTGTAAAATCCATTGTGTATGGAGTTCGTAGACTGGTCTAAACCCACTTGTGGTATGTAACCCAAAATGCGAACGTCTAAAATCCGAACTAAACTAAACCGATGTAGAAGCATTGTGTAGAATGTAAAACCCCAAATGAATGTGTGACATCGATGATAGGAGAATGCGGCCGAAAAGAGGACTAATCGCATGATCTCTTTAACTCTACCCCGTAGGGGGAAGGAATGTGCTAAGTAGAAACCAAGGTGTGCAAAAACAAGAAGGCTAGCAAAGAAAAAGTGTTAGTACAAACAAACATGTATTTAGAAAGCAATGTGTAAGCTACTAAACAATGTAGCAATATAAACACACAAGAAGACAAACTAGACCACCAAAGTGGGTTGTAAACATGGGACACCACTCACGATGTCGCAAGACACGTAAGGCCATAATGGCCGCATACAACAAACAAGCGTCCACACCAAACATAGGGCAAGGCCCACATACAAACACAAGTACTAACGCAGACAATGTAACAAACAAGCATGGAAGCAAATATCCATGCATAATAAGTGTTGCACATTAAATACCCATTAACATGTTAGAAAGATAACAAGTATGTCAAAAAGCATGTATAAACAAGTAATGAAAAGTGCTAAGTGAAAAATGAAACAATAGCACCGGAAGAGACAAATATGGATGCCCCAACGACCTGTATATAGTATGGGTAGAAGGCGACCAATCGTGCTGCGTGTAAAAGACCTATATCTCGCATCACAACTAGGAAAAAGACGTGAACACACATGTGTGGATAATATAGATGAATGACTAACCGAGATCTAACCGGCATTTGTAATAAAGTTGTCATGAACAAACAAATACAAGTAAGAGTAAAATCAACCATGATATGCAATATGTTGTGAATGGATAAATGTAATATCCCACTTCCGGGATCAATAGAAAATATGCAAATCAACAACCCTTCAAAACACCAACCAGCTGGAAATAGCAATACTCAATCAAAACTACTAGAACCAATCAAATAGATGACTCAATAAACCCAATGATAGGGGTTTAATGGCCTATAACAAGTGGCTTACTCACAAATTGAAACTATACTCCTTACAAAATGGATTTATTCGATTTAAATAACCACCAATAAGCTCATGTCATCATCCTCAAGATTCAACCCTCACGGATATGTAACTAAATCAACCACAAGAGATATGTAATCAAACTATAACCTCAAACGAATGGCATAACTTAGTACTCCAACCGAAGTAAGCAAATCAGATTCAAAGTGCTTAAAAACCAGCCCCAAACTATGCTTACAAACCCCAAATACGTTGTAATTAACTACATGCGGACTACTTGTGATAAATTCACACACCGATCATTGTACTTAGAATCTATTAAATATCTCAATCCAAACAAACCATGCTCAAAGATCGATCACTAAATGTAGAGAGTGATCACCAAATTTGCAATAAATAGAAGGACTAAACACCGCTACTAAATAAGGCTTAAAACACCATTAAATCATGCAAAAACCCTTCACCAAAAATACATAAGTCGCTGCCAAATGAATGTATATTTTCACACACTATGCACTTCAAAATGGGGACAACAAAGCTGGAAAACACCAATTTAGAATTTGCTGCAACTGAGAGTTATTAATCATCACAAATCTCATGCAAATACCATAAATTATGTGATATATAAGTCACCCAGCACAGTGAGGGACAACAGACTGAATTAGTCCTCGAAGTGTATGAAATTACTATCAATTTACCTTAAACAAATCATTGTAGCTAGTGAATAAATACCATCAAGTTCGTTACACATCTAGGGCACTAACCATGAATCAAAACACACAAAGAACTACCAAAATGAGACACTACAATCAGGTAGGAAAATAGATCTATTATTTTAAAATATAGATCCCCAAATGAGATCGCTGGAGCCACAAGCGAACAATAGACTGTATTAGTAAAAATCTGATCATTTATTGCTTTAAAACAATCCACAAACACCATGAAACAAGTCGCTAGGGTAGAAATGAAGCCTTCAACCAAATCGATTTGCAAAAGCACACACAAAGACACTTTAATTCGATATTCAAAGACCAGCTACAAAGATCTCCCAAGCATGAGAGAGAGAAGGAAAATATCAATGGGCATGCATCCTAACTCCAAGCATGGAGAATAAAATAAATATCATCATAACATAATCATAATAATGATCCTAGCGCTCCTTTTATAAGCAAGGAGGCACAAAATACGAAATCCCTAGGAGAGGAAAGTTATTAAATGAAAGCAGTTTGTTTTCCCTAGGTGTGGCGTCCCCTTTTCAAAGGGTGATTTTATCAATAAAAGCCACCTAAATATTTATTTAATTAATTCCCCATTTAATTTTTATATTTTGGGAATTAAATTAAATAATCTTCATAATTAAATAATTATTGCTTCAGGCAATAATATTTAATTAATAAAAATGTTCCCCTTGCAACATCCCAAAGCCTACGGGGAAGTATAGGCTAAGGGTCTTCAGAAATGGGGACACTACAATGGAATGGAATACAAGATGGATGATAGGATTTGCGTGCCCCCCGAGTGAATGGAGTTGTATGCAGTGAGGTTCATTTGGTTTCGCCCTCAGTAGTCAAGAATGAACCGTAAACGAGAGTGTGTCATCTAGAAATGGTTGAATAGTGTGTATTGTGTCTAATGTATTGTGATGAATGTGTATATGTGTTGTGAAGATATGCGACCTAGAGATGATGTGTACATGACCCTTATAGCCGAAGTGTATATCATGACAAGTTGATCGAGTGAGTGATGATGTAGCCTAAAGCGTATATCACTACAAGATGAATAAAGAGAGTGATAATGTAGCCTAAAGCGTGTACTAGATGACTAGAGGGAGTGGTGATGTAGCCTAAAGCATATACCACTACAAGATGAATAAAGGGAGTGGTGATGTAGCCTAAAGTGTATACCACTATAAGATGAATAAAGGGAGTGGTGATGTAGCCTAAAGCGTATACCACTACAAGACGAATAGAGGAGTGGTTATGTAGCCTAAAATGTATAACACTACAAGATGACGGGAATAGGTTACCATTTAGCCTATAACATATGTCACTAACCTAGGAATGTTGCATGATATATGGTTGAATGATGAACGTGTAAGTATGATAAGGTCCATTTGATTTGTAAACCCTTGGCAATCGAGTATGGACCGAGGAACTAAAGTGTGTCATAGGGTAATGAGTGTAGCGCGTAGAAGTAGATGTAGTATATGTGATGATAATAGATGACCATATGATGTGTAAGGTGTATGATATGTAGTGGATAGAATGTAATGATAGATGTGTAGATGGTCTAATAATTGGAAGATGTGCACTATGTGATATGCATGATAAGTAGTATGTAATGCGAGACTTGTAGACAATAGAAGTGTGACATATATATGATGAAGACTAGTATGGTATATAGAATATGTAGATGCACAAATGTTGCAATGATGAAATGAAGTAGAATAAATGAAAAGTGTATGATGTAAGATGTAATACATATGACACAAGATGTGTGAAGAAACTCAATGTGTAATAGGTATTGTGTAGTGTGTGAGGTTCATGTGTAGTATTCCCTTAAATAAGTGTGAACCGAAGCACATGAGTGTTGCATCGGGTAATGGATGAAATTAGGACGTATGTTGATTATGCCTTATACGAGGATATTGATGTAAGTCAATGCAAAGATGAGAGATGCACCTATCTAATACGATGGGGAAATGTGAGTGATGTTATGCCCTCTCAAGTGTGCGTGAATGAATGAACTATCCAATGACAGTGAAGGACGAAGGTCCCGTTAGTGTGAAATCACAGCACCCCCAAATGAGTTATGGATCTACTTTTCTAAGGCAGACTCATTTGGTGTGATTACATAACATTGAACTTTCCCCAAGGTGTGGGACCTTGCAAAAGTGGGAAAGCTTTCCAGAGAAAGTTGGTTCTTGTTGGTTCTTGTTCCTAAACTACCTACCATGAGCTACTCCAGTAAATGCAAACTAAATCTAACCTAATCTAACCATTCCAAGGAACCAAGGAGAGAGAAAGAGGGAAAAAATAGAGCCTACACTAAAGCGGTGATACACCAACAAAGGAAGCAAGATATTCTGTTGAGGGAGAAAGAAATATAAAATGGAGATGAGGGAGGTCAGACAGAAGTGACACAACCCAGATCTGCAAATCATCCATTAAAATCCATGAAACACAACATCCTGTTCTTGTAAATATGAAATACATGCACAAAAAACCAAGACTGAAAGGGAGAGGCACGAAGAAACAACAAAACGATGCAAATGGTTGAAGAACACCACAAAAACATGTTTTATTGCTCTAGAAGGTGCATAGATCATTACATTTTTGGAATAGAGGCAAAAATACATTTTCCAGGTGTGGGAGAAGGTTTGCTGCTCAAAAATGGCGTCAAGAAACAAATTTGACAGAGTTTCTCTATGCCCAAAATGTCTCTCTTCTTCAAACGAGAAGTGTTACAATATATATAGAAGGAAAAGAGAGAGAAGAGGGAAAAGTCGCATCCTACTCCAACCACCATGAGATATGCATTGAATCCTGCCTTGAAAGCTCAACCATTGAATATCAATGCCTTTTGCAAATCCACCCACAATATGTCGCTTCTGGTTCCCCAATGAATCAAATCAAATCAAATCAGATCTGGTAGTTGAAGAGATTAGATTTTGCATTAATGGCCTGGAAGACTTTTCTTCATTTTTACCTACCAAGGCCTACAAAAATGAATTTTTTATCCTTCCATGGCGTAGAGGACATTGAGACACTTCTAACGGTGTCAAATTTGTTATATTTCGAGCCCTGAGTCGAAAGATATGCCCTTTGAAGTTTTGCATCGATTTTGTACAAAAGGGCGGGAAAACAATTTGAAAAATGGGTCCCCCTTTTGGATTGGGACACGTGGTGGCCAGAATGGGAGAAAAATCAGGTCTGTGGGCTCAGAACTTAACTTTTCTCCTTTTTCGTGAAAATCACAAAATCCAGAAACCTCTCGCGGTCCCGAAGCTCCGCATGGACACATGGCTCCTTTTGGTTGGCTGGGAAATGTGCATCCATCTTTGCTTTTATGCCTTTAGGACAAAAAGAAAACTTTCACTTTTTTCCCCGACTCCCCACCTTGGCTTTGACTCGGGTCTATATGTTGACTTTTTCCTTGGCGAGTCACAAGCCATTTTACAACTTTTACTCCTTTTGGGGCAAAGGGTGAAAAACTAACTTTTCCCCGATGCCCCGCCTTCCCCTGGGACACGCGTCAATCTGGTGCTCGCTTGGGAACCTTTTCTCTATTTGACCCTTGAATCAACGCCATTAAGACACTTGGCACCTTCATCGGCCTGGCTTATGCATTGACTATTCAACTAACTCTGCCCCCTTTGAGGACACGTGGAGGCACCGTGCTTGTTTACAAACCCGACCCAAAGTTTGCCTTTGGAAGAGCGTCGAGTTGACACTTGTCGGCCTCCGCTGCTTTGTGGAATTTTCAATGGTCCCTCTTACTTATTTACTTTGGGCTACGTGGCGAGCTCGTGCTCACTTGGGTCTCTACCTTGGGACCAACTCTTGGAGATGCGCTACGTTGACACTTGGCACTCTCCACTTGCTCATTCATACTTAGCCAATTTTTGAGGCCTACCCTGTCCGCCTTTGAATCTATTTGACCATTTGACCCTGCCTCCGTTCTGCCCTAGGACACATGGAGATGTGGCACTTGTTTGAGCCTTTCTATTTGGTTCCATCTTTGGAGAAGCACCGCGAGGACACATGGTCTCTTCCACTGCCTCCTCCATACTTAGTCGATTTTTTTCCTTTTCCTGAACCGTTTCGAGCTCGAGGACTTCAAATCTTCACCATTCTTCCTTCTTCTTGCTTCTGGCTCCTTTGTAGCATCTTCCCTTCTTGTCTAACTTTGTTATTTTATAGTTCTTCCTGCCTGTAACTTGGAGAATGGATTTAAGATGTAGAAATGGCCCGACAGAGTCGTTTTCTTTTGTACAAGATCCTTTGATCTCTCTTGGCCTTTGTCACTTCATTGCTTGAATCTTTTTGCGACCAATTTGCAGGATTTGAATGAGTTTTCTCGGGTTCCTTCTATGCGGGGTCATGGTTCAATCCAATATTTAGCTCGGGAGTGAAATATGGATAACATGTCCTTCATCCGACATTTGTGGTGAAAAAGCGTATCATAATACTCTAATAGTGGTGGTATAATAGATAGGTGTTATGTTGGTGAATGAAGTCTATGTGTGTGCGATGGATGAATAGATGATGAATGTCGTGGTGTAGAAAAACATTTTGGTGATGGATATCTACGTGAGGTGGAGTGCAAAGGTGATGGACACCCATGTGGAATAAATCGAAGTGGTGGTCAACGTCGAGGTGGAGTAATTGTCCTAGAAAGGGTTTATACCTATATGTAAGACTAGTGGAGTGGTGAGGTCATGTAAACAATGCACGAGTAGGTGAACTTAGAGTAGATTGCGCTTTTGGTAACATAGAATGTGATGTGCTAGATGAAGTAGGTGATGTGCTAACTAATGTGCGAGGAGACGCCGACCATGAAGCAGAGGAGGTACACTATCAATAGAGATAACTTGATTGTTGTGAATGAATTTAAGTCACAAATGATTCATAGAGATGATATATTGAGATCAACAAATCCAATTGAGACCAAGAAGCATGTCGCACCCGTCAACTGTGTTTCCAACAAGGAAAGGCACAAACATAGTGAGAGGGCTAACCGTAACATGCAGTTTGACGACACCAAAGGTTTGTTGAAACTTGAAAGGGTATTCAATTTACGATTGAGGGTAACCTGTTAGCCTTAAGAAGTGGAATGGAACATGCACTAATGGGCCATGATGGGTCAACCTTAGTATTATTGATGGGGACCAAACCGACATATGCCTTAATATGTAAGTGATTAGATGTGAAATTTGCATGATAATCATGGTTAGAGAAAGAGATGATCAATGACAAAGCGTCAATATGTGAAACTAAGAAATCAAGAGCCCCTGGATGCGGGA
Organism: Taxus wallichiana var. yunnanensis; assembly: GCA_018340775.1. Taxonomy (NCBI): domain Eukaryota; kingdom Viridiplantae; phylum Streptophyta; class Pinopsida; order Cupressales; family Taxaceae; genus Taxus; species Taxus wallichiana. Next base: position 178,756,636 of record CM031238.1, on the reverse strand, counting down.
GGCACTTTGTATGATATGTATGATTAACGTAAGAGTCGATGCTTTATTGTCACACAATACTAGGATTTATTATTAAATAAATTGATTTTACCTTTGTCATCGATTAGGTAGAAATTTGAGTCATTTGTTATTATCAATAAGATCTTGAATGATTGTGCAGAGCTTGAAACATCGATTTGTAGAATTTCCCACACATCTATGATAGTCACATCAAAAAAATTCATTTTAATTCCTCCCTTTTGATTGTGATAGATCTAATTCGAGTGGTGGAGAGAGTGTGATAAGACTACTCTCGATAATTTGTTGTTATATGAGATGTGGGGCTATAGGAAAGTTAGTAAACGTACGCCTAGGTGGTGATGATTGAACCTTTTTAGGAGTAGTGACTGCATTAAAAGTAATTTTAGTGTCATCATCAACTTAGTTGTAGATGGTTTGAATGGTGCCTTGTTTTGAAAATGAGTGGAGGATGATGTTTGCTCCTGATAATTAATCTTACCTATGGATAGGAGTTTGGTCTCGCGAAGCTTGAGAGTATGACAAAGCTGATTGAATGAAGGAGAGGTTTCAAAGAGAACACTTTCCTAAAGTAGTGGAAAAATAATCTGAATAAACAAATCCTGAAGTTCGAGTCCGCTAGCACATTAGACATCTTAGCTAAATTATTTTTGTATCTCAAAACATAGTTGGCTAGGTGTTCATTGGGTCCCTGTTTCAGTTGTGCTAATTGAGCATAAGAGATCTTGGAGCCGATATTGATAGAAAAATGAGTAATAAAAGCATTAACTAGATGTGTAAATGAAGTTACCAAGTGAACAGGTAGGTCATAAAACCAACACATCGCATAATCATGGAGACTACGGGAAATATTTTAGCCAAAATAACATGATCATCAAAAAAATCAAGACAAGCGACATGAAATGCTCTAAGATGTTCCTACGGGTCACCATGCCCATTGAAAATGGGAAGCTTAGGGGTGACAAAACTAGGAGGAAGCGAATAAGTGGAGATGGAAGGTGCAAATGAAGTATGCAATAACAAGGTGGAATCTAAAGATGGTGATGCATGCAAAGTGGCTTGTTGTAACTTACGAATTTGAGCTTGAAGGTCCTGATAAAGAGTAGTTAAGTCTTGAGTACCAACGGATGAAACTTGTCATGTATGAGAAACTAAAGGTGGTGTAAAGTGATTGGTAGGAGTAGTGACAAAAATGAGAATGGTAGAAATAGGTGGAAGAGTGGAAGCAAGTGATTGAGTAGAAACAAAAGTGGGTATGGCCGCGGAAGCAGTGAGCTCCGCTAAATTAGTAGCTTCCTCACGAGAAACATGTAAAAGTAAATCTAGATCTTGGGGATGTTCAACAATATGATCATTAATGGCCTTAAGATGAGCTTCAGTAAAATCTTCATGAGATTGAGCCATGGCGAAAGGAGAATAAACCCTAGACAAAAAGTGGATTCGAACGTCGGGTTTACCAAAATGATTAACTAATATGTGGAGTTATTAAGTTAATCTAAACTAGGAACAACTGTAAATAATAGTAAATAAATGCAATGGATAAATATAGAAAGTTACCCAAATAACTAAACTAATGAAGATGTAAAACCCTAATTAACAAGTAAGGTTGGAAGGAGCTTAGTTGGTTCATAGGCTCGCTTGGACTGTGTGTTGTAAAATAAACTAAATATATTTTAGAAGCTTGAATGAACATGCAGAGGTCCTGAAAAGGACACATCTGAGCAGTTTGGCTAGACAGGGGAACCTGTGATAGGATGAGGGTGCTTGTGAGCACCCTAGTTTGAGTTCTAGGTGCCTTGATCGTGCAAGAGCTCCGAAAACCAAACATGCAGGGTTTGTTGATGATGCGAAGCCCTCGCAATCTATCGCATATAACTTGTTGCTCACAAGTTAGATGTTGAAAATGATCAATGATGAAATATAGACTGAAAGACTCCAAAACAAGCATCAAACCCTAAAAATGAAAAATGCAAATGAAGGGGTCAGACTGTCCTCAACAACCACAATGGTGGACTTATTAACGAGGCTACACTACATCTCGACTCCAATGTAGTTCTACATGTGTGTGTGTGTGATCATGCCCTAAGTTGCTCTTGAGTCAGTCGTACTTTGTGAAAGTAGTGAGCAATAACTATGTGTAAAATGTAATAAAATGGTGGATGGAATAAAATAAATTTCCCTCCTATGCAAGTGTGATGTAGATGAACTAGTCTCGTGCCTTGTGATGGAGCTAGATGGATACAAATGAGGTTTAGATAGATGCAACATTAGATGATGGTAGTAGTGCCTAGTGCTTGATCCCTCATTATTGACTCATAAATTTGTATTTATATGGTTCTCTTGTTCTAATTTTGTAATTAACCTTGAAGAGGCCGACCACGAAAAATATAGAATGTTCAAATGGCTAGAAAGTGCCCAATAGTGGCGCAAAAGTGTAAAAAGGATTAGGGCACCCCGACTGGGACCAGGGTGCCTGTGGGCGCCCTAGTACTGGCCTAGGTGCCCCAATGAAGGCTAAAATGATGAAAAATGCTAAAAATAGACTAGGCATGTATGCGGCGAAGGTTAGCAATGACGACATAAAACAAAGTAAAATAGCCAAAAGACGGGGTTAATTAGTAATTTCTTCACTCAAAAACCCTATGAATAATAATATGAGATTGGGACTAAATAATATCTTAAGTGCATGATTTTGTGTCCGCATAACCCCTTACATGGCTTTTGTCTCCTTGCTTCTTCTAAGTATTTTATTCATATAGTCCCAAATATATCAAATTATATTCTACATTTATAATGCATATTGAGAAACTCTTTACTCACCTTAGATTTTAATTTCTTTAATTATTAATTACATTTATTATATACGATCTTCAATCTATAAATATTCTTTTTAATTTTTTGCTATGAAAATTGTATCTCTTACTTATTTTCATGATGTTATATATTTTTTCTTACCGCCATTATAAAAATAGAAATTTAGAGTTGATTTAATTTTTTCTAGCTTGATTTGTTTCAATTGTAACTTCAATGACATTCTTTCACACGTAATTTAATGTGAAGGCATAAAAATGACTTTTATTTTGAGATGATAATAAGGATCTTAAATAAAATACATATTTAAATAATTTGTTTCATATATTGATTAAAATAAAATGTAAATATTCTAGTGCGATCTAATGATATGTAAAGGAGTAAATAACATCTAAATAAACAAAGGAAATGACCCAAAGAACTAAGTAACTATAGATGTGAAACCCTAATGTGCAAGCGAGGTTAAGAAATCCTTAGTTTATTCGACGAAGGTGATGGAGTGTGTCGCAGTGAAAACCAGTACATGGGAGGAGGAAATGACAACATAGAAGCTGAGAGAATACAAATTTGAGTTCTCTGATTAGACTGGGGCACCTAGAAAGGGATAGGGGTGCCCTAGATTGAGATCTGGCTCCCTAGTCTACGGAAATAAGCTAGAACCCTCCTCTAAGGTGTCGCTAAGTGATTTCCTACCTTCGTTGTATGTCACATGAATGTCGTTGAACTGCGTTGGATGTTATTATAAATCGAGAGATGAAGGAGAGACCTGTAAAACCCCGACAAATCATCAAAACCCTAAAAATAAATATGTATATGAAGGGGTCGACTGTGTCCTCGTAGCTTTCTGATGGTGGACTTACTAATCGAGCGGCTGGACTACATCTCAAACCCAATGTAGTTCTAGGTGTGTGTGTGTGTAAATCATGCCCTAGGTTTCTCTTGTGCTAGTCACACTTTGTGAAGTAGTGAGCAATAACTAGATGTAGAATGTAGTAAATGTGTGCATGGAAATAATAGAATCCCCTCCTATGAAGTGTGATGCAGATGAACCAACCTTGTGTGCCTTGTGATGGAGCTAGATGGATGCAAATGTAGCTTTAGGTGCCTTTGATGGATGTAACTCTAGATGGTGATAGTAGATGCTTAGTGCTTGGTCCCTCATTATGGTCTCATAACTTTATATTTATATGGTTATCTTGTTCTAATTTCATAATTAACCCCGAAAAGGAAACCACTAAAAATATGGAAATCTCAAATGACTAGAAAGTGCCCAAAAGATGAAAGCAAAGTACAAAGAGGATCAGGGCACCTAGAGGGGACTAGGGCGCTTGGGGCGCCCTAGTCCTAGCTGGGCACCCCAGTCAGGAATAGGAATAGTGCATAATGACAAAACACACTTTGAAATTATGGTCGAGGATCGAAGTGACGACAGAAAGTAAAGTAAAAAGGCCAAAGGATGCGGTTTAATTAATACTTTCGTCACTCAAAACCATATGAATAGCGAATATGAGACCGAGACTAAATATTGACTAAAAGTGCATTAATTAGTGACTACATATATTGAACAAAATTATTCGAGATTGCTCCACTTGATTTCTCTATTGCATTACATAACCATTAAACAACGATTTTTTTAACAAGTTTAAGCAATGATAAAAGGCACTATCTTGAGATTCATAATTGGAAATGTGACATCGTCCCATTTTCACAAAGGAGGAAAGAAATTCCAAGTTTGGCGGTTGAGTGACCCCTTTGGCTCTTGGGTTGGAGGATATTAATATGTGGCATAATATAATCCCTTGGATGTTTAAATGAATAAAGCCACTTGTAATTAAGGTAGGGTCTTAAAATATTGATATAAATAAACTAAGATCAATGATCTATGTGGAAAAGCTTTGAACTTTCTTAGTAATGCTTAGATAAAAGAAATTAAAAATGGGCTTGGAAGAAAAAAACAAATTACATAAACTAGAAATTAAGTAAACATTTGAGACCAACTTTGTTTTGAAATTTATATAGAATTCAATGTTTACTAAATTTGTAAAGGAACAATATAAAATTTTGACGATATAGCCAAATTTTTCTATAAAACAACCATGGGGTTCTATTTTCAACGAGATTATAATGTAATATTTTCATCCTAAGGCCAAAAAATCTTCCATTTTGAGAGTTGAAAATTAAATGACCCCATAATTTGTTTAGTGATCATTTAGTATGTTTTTTTCATACTTTGAGATTGATATGAGGTGTAATTCTATTTGGGAAACAATTTCGTTGAAGAAGACATTGAGTTATATTAACATGTCATTCATTTTTGTAATCCTCCTTTCAAATAAGGAGAATCATGTATAGGTATTTTACTTGAATGTTTCTTATTTTTGCTCTTTGATTAAAACTCCCCTTTTATAATTATTTGATATATCCCTTGTCTAAACTATTATCTATGCTCTAATTCTCAAGTTCAACTCTTAGATGATAGATACACACTTTCTTCTCTTTTTTCTTAACTTAATTGTGTTTGATAAATATTTCACAACCAAGTCAAGAACAATGACATGTACCTTTCTCTTCAAAATATAAAATCTATTTTTCTTGACCAATTTTACCAAATCGCAAGAATTCTTTTCAATTGGGGAATATTTCAACTATGTGTTTTTCAAATAAGAACTCCTAAATTCAATTGGGATTTCATCCTTGCATATATACTTATGAATCAATACTTCGACAATTAAGTATTATGAAGTGAAATTACAAGTTCAAATCAAGAGTGTAGTTTGGATTACCCAACACTAGTGTGATGATAAATTTTTCTTGACGTCATAAAAATATTTATATTCTTTTATTATTTATTTGTATCAATCCTAATTATAATTAATTAACTACGATGGTTTATAATACAAAAACTAAATGATAAACAATGTGTACAATAAATATTTCGAGATCATATGCACATACACAAAGTCATAAAAACACTAAAAGAAAGAAATTCAAGCAATCAAATGTGAATTTGGGAAAAAGATTTACTTACTTGATCCAAACGAGTTTTAGACTTTGTTGATGAGTGATTTGGAACAAAAATAGATCCTCGAAACTAGAAAAATCTTTTCTTTATGTTGTTGGAGCTCTGGTCAAAACCATACGTTACATTCGAGACCACACATCACAAACTAACCCTACTATATGGTTTTGGACCTATATAAAATGAAGATTCGTAAATCTCATTATAACTCTATGTTCCTCTTTTTCACCTTTTGGAATATCCATCTTACATCAAACCTTGTATTTCACAAAGACCTACAAAAAGTAACCATAATAACCTGCAACACACTCAAGTGCACATTAGATGAAAAATAAATGTAAATGATTTGGGTATCTGACCCCGGTGGTCACCCCGAATGTGATTCACCGAGCGTTGCAATACATTTTAGACTCCATGTAGTTCTCCTAGTGTTTTGTGTTATGCGTACAACTATACATTGCCCTAGTGTTGCACTTATGTTTCCACATCTATATCGAGCTAAACTACTTCATCCCCTTCAAATCCCGGTGTGCTAATGAAATTAATTAGAATTATGTCCTCTTATGATAGATATGTAGATGTGAAAAAATGCTTCTTGCTCTTTTAGTAAAATATGTGATAGATAGATAAATGATTGTTAGATAGTTAATGCCTATATTAGACCTTGTATATATATGATTTCATTATCTTAATTTTTGAACCTCAATGACATGAAAAGGTCAACCCAAACATATCAAAATTCATAAAAAATGAGAAGAAGAGACCCATAAATAAAATATAAGTAAAAACTTAAAGGGTCCAAAAATGTATGGAAGGTCCGAGAGCGAGGCTCGGTCCTGACCCACCGTATGCGGTTTTGGACCGACACTAGATGCAAAGAAAGTGAGAAAAGGAAAAATGTAGAGGCCTCTGATGTGACATGAAATTGTGAAATCAAAGTAAAATAACCATTAGAGATAATAAAATCAAGAAATGAAAATTTGGAGGAGAGTAGGTTATGCCACTAAGATCTAGTTTCAAGGTCTTGAACTTATGTACATATAATTCTAACAAAATCATGATGTAATAATGATTTTGTGAAAATTTTAGTGTCTACAATCACCCCTTTATGTTAGTGAATGAAATTTATTAGTGTAAAGGAGAAGAAGAAAGTCTGCTGAAAAAGTGTTGAAGTAAGAATCAATAAAAGCGTGCAGAGAGAACATAATTATGCGTAATGAATGTTGTGATCCAACAATTGACTCAAGTGGAGATAGGGAGAAACATGTTGTAAGTATCGAGGAGATTTTGTGGCTATGTGAAAAGAGCATTTCCAAGACATGGAAACTTGTATTCGGTGTGTTTGCAAGGTTGGGGTGATCAAATCCTCAATAGATTGTGCTTGTACAACGTAAATGTGAGAATTGGTTGTGTTAACACTAAGGGAAGAGTGTCCATATACGCTTCCCAAAATGATACCACACCACTGCAGAGGGAACTAGGTCACATTAATATTACAAAAACCCATACAAAGGTATAAAGTAATGACGTCTCACTTCCCCGCCGTATAACACATGGGTGTAAAAAGAAAATACTTTTGAAATCGGTATTTTTTTCTTATGATTTAGATGTGTTTTCTCTTCTCCTTGCACTTATAAAGTATAGTGGCATTGTGGTGCGTGCAACTAGTTTGGAAATACTTGATGAATGAATTATGATATATTATATCATAAGATTAGGTGAAAATTATATGATTGAGATGATGATTTAGACTTGCATTGTTGTTTTTCATATATCTTTTTTTTCGAGAGTTGCGAGATAATGTGGGATTGTCTTGTGTGACCGAGACAACTAGTGCCTTGTTTGTCAAATTCATAAATAAAAGATGTGGACAACCCTATGTGGTCAGCCCTATATTTCCCCCTTTCGGCGAAAGGGAGATGGGGAAACCATATCACTTGAGTCAAAATAATGCAAGATCGATTTCATATAGATGTAATTTGCATTGATAGATATAAATGGTTAAGTATAAAACATTGTGCAAAAGTGGAGAGAGTGTATAAGAGGTAGAATATATTTGTATATAAAGGATGTATTGTGTAGATACGAGAACATGTATGCACATTGTGATAGTATGTGTGATATAGTATATGATGATGTGGCTTTAGAATGCTTGAAAACCACAAAGGCAATGCCACAGACAACATGTGAAATAGAGCAACAAGTCCCAAGATATGGGCCATACCATGACAATGGTATTAATGAGGAAGTGGACCTTAGTCAAAGTAGCGGGCATAACTTGTTACTAAATTAGAAAATTTGAAAGTTACGTGTCATTTGTAATTGAGTAATTTTAGAATAGTGCTCTGAGATAAGAAGGATTTCGAGGTCCATAGACACAATTCTTTCATGGTTTGAGAGAACAATAGAGTTCATCTAAATTCACACGAAAAACAAGCTAGTAAGTGCATTGATACATTGTTTTAGTAGGAAATAGTAAATTTTCAATTTTGAACTAATTATGTAAAAAATTGAAACCAAAGTGAATGGTCTACTTTAGGACACGGTTGAAATTATGCGGACGTATACGGTTCAAACATGAAACAACACAATTTTGACAAAGGTCAGCATACAATTTTGAACCAAGTACAATCATTGGCAATGAATGAGATTCATAACATGTTGATTATTTTATGAGGAATATTTGGCATAAAAAGGTATTGGTTCATGTTTTTGTCTTGGTTTGTGTTTGTAGGGAGATGTGCATGAAAGAGAGTTTTGCGGTAGGTGACATACATGCACCCTATTTTCCCTAGGGATAAATGTTTCGATTGGGACATATTGGATAGACCATCCCCCAATCATGCACTTGATTACAACTTTGTGTGAGTGGTGGAATGCCGACACATGCAAATTTTAACTCCTAACAGGGAGATGATGGTCACTTCGAGAGGATGTGTACTAGATTCTAAGATTGTTATTGGTTGGAGAGAGAGTATAGGTGTTTCCTGCAGATATAATGTATCACATGAGATTTGTGCAAGGATACTTTGTAGAGACAGTGGGACATGAGAGCCCTCAATGTTGGGGATGGGTCTATGCAGAAACATTTGCAACTATAGAATATAAAATCCAAAACATGTAAATACGGATCTAACAATCCCCACAAAATCTACAACAGTGGAAGTATAAACAAGAATAATCCAAATCACACAAAAGTACACACACATAACACAACATGTAACGTGGTTCACCCAATGTGGACTACATCCACCAAAGGTAGGGATCTCATATATATAATATAACAAGAGATTAAAAACCGGATCTTACGCACAAGAGTACATGTATCTCTACAAGATTATCTCCTCCTCTGAATCTATAACTTGATTTGCTCCGAGTACACTAAACCGTGCCTCCATCATTTGTTATCAGCTAATTTTGACTTCACAAAATTAGTAAGCATGAAAATTCTAGAATTTTTCAAAAGTATTCTTTTGTGTGTTTTATTGCTCTCTTCGCAATCGTCTCGTTCTTGTGATCGTTCCGGTCTTCGTTTCATTCATTTCAGCAAGAAACTCCTCCCACCAGGTCATAAATTGCATTAATAATTAATTAATTAATATTTAATTAATTTATTACCCTTTATTTGATAAAATCAATTTTATTGATTTTTGGGTTTTTAATTAAATAAATATTAATATTATATTTATTACAAATCAATCGTCAAGTTTTTTTAATTACTGGGGAAAGTAAGCTTTCGCTTCCAATTATCGGGGATGCCAAATTGGCTTCTCGTACCTGGATTTCCCCTTTCCTGGAAAATTCTTCTTATTTCCTGCTTGTGGGATTTCTTCTACTGATTTCCAATTCAACCGGTTGGCAAACGGGCAAAAAATCTCCCGATTTCCCACATGGGGAAATAAAATAAGGATTGCCATCCTACCTTGCCATATCCGCTGGCAAATGGTTATCTTTTCCCATTTTCTCCTGGCAATTAATGCCACTATGCGGAAAATATGGAATTGATTATTTCAATGGGAAGGGGAAACGATTACGGGGAAGCTTCTTTAATTCATGTAACCATTTCCCATGAAACTAGTTGGAAGAAGTTTTATTCCTTACTCGTGTTATTGCTAAACCGTTACAAAGAAGAATAACAATCTGCTGTGAATGCATGTTTAGAAAGGAGAATTTCCAACGCATTGGGCAGAGAAAGATCTTCAACGCATGTTTTGGAATAAGCAAAAATAGACAATAAAAACAAAAATCCCAAAGACGCCTTAAAGGAGACAAGTTATTCATACCTTAAGAAAAATTGTTGAAGTGGGAATTGATTATTAGAAGCACAACAAGCAAGGATTATTTAACTAAATGAGTTGGATGAAATGAGACTACAAGCATTACATCAAACAAAAATCATCCAACACCAAAGGCAAGTATGACATGATAAACATATTAAGCAAAGGAAGTTTCAAAAAGGAGATTGGGCCCTACTATTTGATTCAAAGTACAAGGACTTCAAAGGAAAATTGCAGACAAGATGGATGGGTCCATACCAAATTGAGGAAGTCTTCAAAAATGGAATAGTTCAATTGATTCCAATTGATGGTGAAAGGAAAGTAATGCTGGTTAATGGTCATAGATTGAGGTTATACCACAAACCAACATCTAAAGAGGAATTCCAGAACATGCTACAAGAAGATGCAACTCTGAATTGTTTGGACAAAGTCTCTTTGTCCAATTCAACTTAGAGCTAAATTAGTTCTCAGCAAGAATAAATAGGATATGGTTGAAAACCAGAAATGGTAGTCATTGTCCTACGAAGTATTGACTGAAAACCAGAAATGGAAGTCATTACTTCTAAAAAAATACACAATTGAAAAAAAAGTTCAGGTGATTGAAAACCAGCAATGGCGGTCACTACCCCTGAATCATGCAATAAATAAATGAGGAACAACATGTGGAGGGAGAAACAAAGAAGCATTTAAATGATGTCCAACGGATTTGACAAGTGAAATTGATCAGGTATGCGTAATTATTCTTTTCTTAAATGTTGTAAAGTTTAATTTATGAGATGATTATTATTGTGCTTGTGTGAATTGATGATTTTCCCCATTCCTAATATGTTCTCACATACCGCATATCTTAATAAATCCACCACTCATTCCCACATTAATCTCCCACATGTACCGAATTACTCCCCACTTTATCATTGTCACATTGGGACTTGTTAAAACTTTCCCAATTTGTGTTGTTCCATATAAAACCGTTTTGTCCCCCTTGTCTTTTTCCAATTTTCCACTTTTGGCATTCCACTCCCGCTGCTCGCTACTAGTCTCATTCTTGAGCTAGAAAAATATCCATTCCTACGCCATTACGTCTCCATTCATGTTTAGTATTCCCTTCTAGTTTCAACAATTACTTGCTATGTTTTAAGCATCGCCATGGGAATTAGACTTCAACATGAACCTACAAATTCAACTGAATTGCTCTCTAATACGAAATCAATAGCAATTTTTGAGAAAGCAGGGTGGCTCAACTTTATGTTGGCATATGAAGAATTCAATCCAAGAATGACAAAGATTTTGCAAAGAATATTGAGGAGGGACATGCTAAGGTAAAAGGTAAGAAAATTTTGTTCAACCCTACTATCATTAGTCATATTTTAGGAATTCCAGAGGAGGGGCAACTAGTTAATTTCAGGACCCCTATTATGAGATAATTAAGAGATTTTCTATTGGGAAGAAGGAAAAATTAGAACTGGTCATGGATAATAAAGGAAATGCTAAAGGCATAAAAAGGGGTACTCTTCCTGAACCATGGGAAGAGGTAGCTAAGTGGGTGATTAAATATTTCACATGTGAAGGGCAGTATGAAGTCATTTTAGGCCCTATGTTAAGAATTCTTATCCACCTCCACCATGGCCAAGTTGAAGCCCAAAATAAAGTAAACTTGCCCTAACTCTTATTTGACTTTGTCTCCTCTATTACTGAAAATTTCCGTTGGGGTACTTCTTATCTCGAAACTAAGGCCTGATTCACTTAAATTGTAAGCACCATTTTATCAAGAAATGTCATGGCCCTAAGAAGTGGATCAAATTACAGAAAAAGTATGGCCTATAACTTGCATTGGTTATAGAAAGAGGTCCCTCCACTTAAGAACAACCTAGAAAACTCCTTAGGACATCAAAGCCCACTCAAACCTTCGATGAACCCAAAACAAAAATTGTTCCTTCTTAGGAAGGACAAGAAACAACTACCATCATGCAAGTATTACTCCAAACACCTTCTACGTTCCCTCTTGATTTTGTATTTCCATCCATTCCAGTTTAAAATGGGAGTTGGCAAAACCACAATATCTGTTGAAGACTCTCTCATTCAGGACAAAGGAAAAACACCCTTGTTTGAAGGAGAACCTAGTTCTCCTCTTGATTCTAACACAATCATTCCCCAAGTATTGTCTCTTTCTAAGGTCCAGTATGAAGTCCAATAGGCCCAAGATAGAATTACCCACTTACAACTCCTTTTGCAAACAAAAGAAACCACTTCCTCTCAGTTGGAATTAGAAAAGAACAAGAAAGTCCAAGAGCTCAAAAAAACCATAGAACAAAAAGAAGAGACAATCCTTCAACTTCAGTGTGATGTAGAAGAAAAATAATAAAGGATTCAGTTCCTTCAAACTAAATTAGAGGAGTTAAACACATCACTTGTACTCTTGCAAGAAAACAGGAAGGACATAGAGCTTGTACTTACCACAGAACAAACAACTCAAATAGACTTTGTGTTTCCTCAGATCATTGTGTTGAGGGGGATGGATAAATGGATGTAAGAATGTTACAGTCTCAAGGAGTGGTTGAAGAAAATAAAGTGTTAAAGGAGGAAAATAAAATGCTTCAAGATAATGTGCTTCATATTTTTGGTTATATGATCAAGCCCTTTCTTGCAGGGCATCCTTCTAATTTCTATGCATTATTTTTAAAGGAACAATTCTTTAAGTGGTAAATTTATAGAGTTTGATATACAAAGTCTATATAATTTAATGATGAAAGACAATTTGTTGGGGCATATACAACAACAAACAATGTTGTTAAGAATCTATTATGTGAGTTTTATGTCCATAAATTCCTTCTTCCTGAGCAAATTGAAATTTCAATTAATCTATATGTGGGAGAGGTACAATTGAGGTCATTTATCTCTACTTTGAGACATCAGTCTATGTGGAGGGAGAAGAGAGGGGCATATGTAAGGGAAGAAGCTAATATATGCCTCTTAATGAGGCATGATCTCCTTGCTCCAATCATATTTTTCAGAAGGTTTTAGTCCCAAGTTTATTGTTTGCAATTGTGGACAAGTATAAAGAAAATATGGAAACTTGCATATCATATTTTAGGGAGTAAGTACTCCCAACATTTAATGTCAATTTTCATGCTTGTCAAGTGAGGTATGGATTGCTTCCAGAACCCTAGAAAAAGAAGGAGGTTATTTCTCCAACCAACCTCCATTGGTCATTGAAGAGGGCCAAGGACCTCTACAAGATTATCTTGGAAATGCAAGAACAATGGATTGGAATGAGGTACAAAACTCCATTGGTGATAGCCCCATGCCACGTTGCGACTCTAAAGAGGATCATTCTCAAACCAGATTCATAAAGCATGAAGGGACATAATCATCAAGTTCTTTGGTTTTAGTGATACAAAGCAAGATGAGACATGACGTACTTTTTCTAATGAATATAATTGCTCAAGAATTGTTGAGAACTTGAACAGTAGCAAGAGGACCTGCTAAATCTTAAGTGTGGGGGAGTGATGAGCCCTCATTTATCCTATGTAAACCCTTGTTTTGTCATGTCATCATTTTGCACTAAGTATGATATTATTGTTTTGTAATTAATACTTTACTATATTTTGAAAGGAAATATTGTGCATAACCTTGTTATTTTCATATTGTGTTTACTTCTTGAAATATGGGTTAAATGAATCTTTATGTGTATTAACAATGAATTTTAAGAGCATATGTTAAGTCGTCACAAGATCCAACTACAGACCAGTGTAGGACTCACTTATGCATTAGCACATAACTCACTTTAGAGCACAGGAATGGCCCATGTATTAGCACAGGACTCGTTATGGAGTGCAAGACTCGCCTGAAGCACTAATGCATACTCACTTGGAATGAAGAATTCACACAAAAGAGGTAGATGAATCAAATGGGAAAACAATGAGTTGATGTAGCTGACACACTAGTTGACACGATGAGAGGATCATGAAACGTGGATTATCATCTCAACCATCATGTGAATTATGAGGAGCATGAAATATCGACTTAACACGATTTGATTGTAGACATGGAGCAGACAAACAAAACAACTCATAAACTTATAGTAATCATGATTATAGGGATCTAATGCAGAATCTTTGATATCTTCTGGCGTTGATTGACTACCTCAACTAAGAGTCAATTACGGACCTCATTTATAGTTAACATGATGAATTTGATCCAAATACGACATGTACTAATCCTTCCACAATTGTAACTCCTCAAATAATTAGTTGTTGTTATAGATATCTTCTAGTTAAGTAGTTGTAATTAAATGCAAATAACTAGTCCTCTTTTAGAGTGACTAGTACTGCTCTGATATAAAAGAGCATCAATAGTAAGATTAAAAAGTTAGTTCAATTGATTATTGTAAAAGGAATTCTTCCATTCAATAAAGTGTTGATTCAGGAAAGTTTGACTTGTGTGATTTACAACTTTGAACCGGATCGGGAAGGGGCAAGGGCCACTCCTTCCCAATGTGAAGGGAGCATTTCTTGTTCATTATATATATGTTATTTAACACTTATTTGAGTTACCAAAATTTGATTGTTTAAGTACTTTTTAATTCCGACTTGATAATTATTTGTTTATCAATCTTTTCATTCCTTCGTGGTATTTAACATAGTATTTGGTTCAATTCATTAGTGAATAAGTAATGATCGGGGTTCTAACTATTTCCTTTGTTGTAAATAGCCATGGACACCACCCTGGACTAAGAATCATAAGATAACTAAAGTGCAAGTACCAACGACGCTCACCAATAAACCCATATACCTCCCAAAAGATAAAAGAATCATAGTGCAAAAAACCGGGGCGAGTCACTCACCATAAAGCTCCATCACATTATTTCTCCATGTCGGGTCACTCACCAAAGAGTCATGTCACCTTATTTCTCCAAGCCGTGTCACTCACAATAGAGCTTAGCCACCTTATTTCTCCGTGTCGGGTCACTACCAAAAATCCCCATAACCTTATTTCTCTATTTAATGAGGCCAGGTCACCCTATGGCCCTAGGCACATAGAGCCCCATCACATCCATCAAACGGCATCATAACATGTAGCTCAATGTTACATATCCCCATGACCCCCTTGAGGCTTACCCCTGTACAACGAAGAAATTCCATAGGTCCAACCACTCCATGGTGAATCTCATGACCCTATTCCATCACATCACAACATTAGAACCAACATATCAATCAGTTTCAAATTCCAAGTGGCATCAAATCCCAAGCCTTGGGCTAGGCTAGAAAAATTTTAAACTCTAAAAGCAATTTTCAAACTAAGAAATAAGTGGCTAAATAACCGCAGTAATGTAAAGGCCTCTTGTTAGCACAAAAAATCAAATTAAATGCCCAAAATTTAGGAATACATCAATCAAGAAAATTGTTGGTTCTTAAAAGAAAAGAGAAAAAGATCAATTTATGAATAAAATACAAACATAGAAAAATCACATTACGATCACTACGTGGCCCTTCCGCGGCCACCAAAGGGGTACTCATTAAGTTTTTGACACTCGGATATCGAGCCTCAGCTCGTAAAATACATATAATAGCTGACCAAATCATGTATTTCCATAGTCTCTCTCGCCGAATCATCACCTATAAACGCCCACAAGGCCCAACACAATTATAACCGCACAAGGTTGTCTATAAGACAACTAGTTAAGAAGAGAGAGAAAGAGGAATAGGTTGTCATTCACCGAGCTTAAGGTGTACACGTAACACAATATACATAACGCCTATTGAGCAAATGCAATACATACCAAATGAATATAAATGGATTTTCAGTCTATGCTAGGCTCCACTTCCGTGGTTGTATTCAATTCGAGTTAAATGGTCAACGATACATTTCTCTCTCCACGCATACACTTTTACTGATTGTTTCCCTTAGGGTCGGTTAGTGTAGGGAACACGACATAACACATAACGAAATGACTAACACAATGGTGTATATGCAAAATAACCACAACATCATACACATGGTATAATTATGGGGTATAATATAACACTATTCCATAACTTACAACACATAATATTTCCACATAATGCACCAAAAGTGCAAGTACAATACATTAGGGGTCATGAAATCACCATATGCCCCCAATTCACGATCTAAATTTATCACATAATGTATGAATACATATATACAACAAACATAGTGATTTAACATCATGACATACATTCCAATATAATACAACATGATGACATAACACAATAATACCACACAACACAATGACATAACACCATAATACCACACAACATGGTGGGAAATAATACGATATGACATATTTCACTATGAAGCACTTTTTCATGCAACATGTTGGTACACATATGCAATATCATAGGATAATGAAACATTACAACACTTGTGCGAGTTCATAAAAACATTTTCTTCACACAACAAGGTGGTAACACACGTGAAATTCATGTTGAATTCACAAGAGAGAGATAGAGAAATTACTCTCATCGAGAAACACATCAACATCATAACCATTCCACACTAAGTGGTATGTACAACAGTGCATTCACATAATCACAAGTACCACGTTTGTCACATCACAAAAAAATAACACATTACTCTTCCAACTCCACCATCATGAATAACCACAACACCAAACTGTCTCAAAGGTTCAAGAGTATGAATCTTCTCTCTGATACCATATGTAGCCGCCACACAAGTGGGACCAAAACACAAGACCAAATAAGGATTTGTTTTGCTTTCAATTACTTGATACAACCATATGACACCACTAAGGCTCACAAGAACTGCTCAACATCACATGCGACGTTTACACTAACATGAAGAACATGTAAATAACAAGATGACACAAAATGCAAATCAATGCCATACTTTTATAAACAAACAAGTACAAAACAACAACCCAACCACAATATGAACATCACAAATAGGCACTTTCCACAACACCACATTTTCATGGATACATATTTATTATAATCATATTTCATTATTTAACCTTAAAGGTTTGAAGAGCACTTAACATGTAAACACACATTATCCTTTTCTCTAGACTATAATTCATTTCTTTCATTTAACACTTAACTTATATTGATTCCATCTAGTTCGGTTCATTTATCTTGTTACTTGAATTAAATTATATAACTTGATTGTTAATCAGAAGTAGCTTAACATTCAGACATCATAAGTTTTGATTCCCAAATGAGTTACCATGTATTTTCAATTACCTATTATCACATGGGTCAATTCACATCTATTTTCACATACGAAAATATTTATTAAGTTACAAGTAATCTCCTGCGGTTCTTAAAATTCTTAGACCAACATCACAAGGGTACATCCTCCATAACTAAGAGCAAGTTACAAATTTCCTTTACAATTAGAATCTTAATGGTGCATTAATGCATATCCTAATTGTCCTTGTGATCCCAAGAACTTTACATTATCTTCCCCTTCTAATGATGTTTAGTTTCTAGAACAACCATATGATTACATGCTAGACATTTCGTCTTGTATGTCACAAAAGTGACATTATGCCTTATATTTAAGCATCTTACACACTTTCATACCCACATGAATGTTTTCTACTAAGTTCCTAGGGAGGAACACACAAACTCTTATGGTATCCCTAAGTCTCTAGGACAACGAAAGAAGTTTAGATCTAAACATAACTCAAGGCTTACCAAAAAGGACCATCATGTTGTCTTATAGAATAACGTCCTAGCAGAGTTGATCCATTACAATTCCCATGAGGTGGTTTCGTATATTTTGATGTTAAGCAAACATGTTCTTACGGTAACATGGATTTGTGATATTATCTTTGTTTATGTAATCAAACCACCATAGTCCACAAATTTTTGATGCATTTTGAGATACACATGGGTCATATGAGTCCCATGTTCAAGAAAGAAGATCACAATGTCAAAATATGTGTTCCCATAAGGAACAACTCATCTTATCATTTAAAATATGAAAGTGATTACTAATGAGTTGAAAGGGGTGGGTTCCATGTTTCACTTCGCTCCTAAGCTCAACATTTTAGGGACATAATACGATAGACAAAACTCATCGTGGGTTTCATTCACCAATTAATCTCTTAATAGGGTACTATGTTTACTTCTTTCCCTTTTGAACTCAAGGGATCTACATCTTGATACAAGTTAACATTAGAGCAATCCAACCTCCCTAAGATCAATTAAATCGAGAGGGGGTTAATGGAGTCAAACATAAGGGTTTAATGCGTAGGTAAACTGGTAAACTGACTCCACTCACGTCTCCCCGATCTCTTGCTGAGATCATTCAAATGTGTAAAATAAGAAATGACTTGTGATAGGTTTAAGTATTTTCTTAAAATGATAGGGTATTGCAAAACTGAACAAGACTCAATTAAGAGGGAAAAATACAACAAGGGTTAAGAACACAATTCATTTCGATAGTTTAGGAATAGTGAGTTTCTACCAAATAACACGAGTATTAAGAGGGAAAACAATAATTAACATGGTAAAAAAATGTTTCAAAACATCTAATCCATTAGAACAACATATAAACCCGTACTCAAAATAACTCTCAGAAAAGGATGCCCATTTTCCAACATACCAATATGCTAACAATGTCATACTCATCACATAAAACAATAAATAACATTACTATTTGTAACAATATTGCTGATATATTCTATACAATTACATTGTTTTCCAGATAACATGTTATTATGAAGACACAAGTAACGCTTCACTTCTCCAATGTTGACATGGCATCTACCTATATTCTAGCACAACTCACGATTTCAAAGTTTTTCCAATCATAATGAAATAATACTTAACACACTTCTAGGGAGAGTAAGAAATACAAATGCCATTTCATTTCATTTTCAAAGCTAAAGAGAGAGATATCTCCACAATCAATTTATTTTCAAAACAAACATCAAAAGAAAGTTTCCTACAACCATATGTTAGTGTTTACAGGGTTTCCCAATAGATATTTTAATTGAATAAGGTCATACGACAATTTTTCCATTTTGTTACAAGTTTCCAAAAAGCGTCAAATTTAGACAAGTAGCTCAAAATTCCGCATTCAAAAACAAAGCATGTGTTGGGCCCCTAAAATAGTGACTAAGTCCAAAAAGGTGCATGGGCATGCAAGGCAGGGTTCTAGGAGGTTTTTAGTAGAACCCATGATGCACGCCTGCAGAGCAAGGTTTTGGGACTTAGCCATTTTTAGCATATCGGGAAGGACACGAGAAAAGCATGACCTAAGTGGATAAGGTGACAACCTAGCGATAGGCTGGCTTGGGAAGGAATATGCCTTACGATGGAAGCTTCTAGAAGGCCATCATGACAAGGAGTGGAGAGCTCAGGCCTGGAGAAGCATGCACCCATGGAGGACCACATTCAGACACTTGGCGTTGGATCTGAGGCCGCAGAAGGATGAGTTGGCACTTCTGGATGCCTTTATATATAAGTGCCCGCAGAAGAATATATATGTAGATTAATAGAGGGCGGAGCTCTGCAAAAATAATGCGAGGAACTTTGTTGGGTTGGGTAGATAAGATATAGGAGATGGATGTATCAAGGGCTCAGGGTTATAAATTTTCTTTTTGAGGGCTGAAGGATATGAATCCAGTTATGATGCATGACTTCGGTCTACCATACTGTGATACTCTGTAATGGATCTAATGAATGTAATGAGGTTACCAAGTTATTTGAAAATGATCATTAATGATTCGAGTTCATACATAATTCTTCATAGTTCTTTCCCTTGTATGTTTATGGAATGAATATGAATCCTTATGCATTTTCCTTTTTGTTTTGGTTTAGTTCTACAATATGTTAAGTATCTCTCTGTCTGGAATGACTGCATTGGTCTAGAAGCCGTTATGAGCTCTATGATGATTGCATGTCTCGTTTCCACTCACTCTCTTTAAGTTTAGATCATAGATGATGTTTCCCACTAAACTCACATAAAGGAGATACTTAGCACCCACGCATGCCTCGGGTGAGTGCCCAACGCCCGCTAGGTGATAGGCCGACACACATGGGATTCCCTTGTTCTTTGGTGGGTGTAAAAATGACTACATCTTGGTTTCATTTCCGGGACCTCTTTTCGAAGTTGTAGTGAGAAATGATATGCATCATGATCTATGCAATGAGTGATGACAAAACATTTAACTCTAGAAAGTGTTGAATCATGGTTTAAGAGCACAGAGGATGAATTTTCTCAGAGATTCAACATTGGACATGAGTTTGATGCATGTAGATGGGTAGAAGAGAACCTATACCATGAGTTGTAT
This sequence comes from Taxus wallichiana var. yunnanensis, assembly GCA_018340775.1. Taxonomy (NCBI): domain Eukaryota; kingdom Viridiplantae; phylum Streptophyta; class Pinopsida; order Cupressales; family Taxaceae; genus Taxus; species Taxus wallichiana. Next base: position 178,736,229 of record CM031238.1, on the reverse strand, counting down.
GAGACTTTCTTCTGTTGCTTCCCAGTAGAGCTATATGAATGACTCTCAGCATATGCGTCTAGATCGAGCTAGTATTATAGATCGTGCGCGTGGACCCAAGAAGAGTACCAGAGGTTACAAGATGTTGATCTCAAGTGGACTTACGCTGTGGATCATTAGTGGAAAGGAGTTTTATCTAGCTACACCTTGGAGTGCGTTATTTCCATGTATTCTTGTCCAAAGGTTGTTGAGTTTGAATTTATGAGGGAGCTCGGAGGACTTTGTTTCTTCGTGTTATCCCTTTGGTAATGAAGATCTTGATCGTTACCATGAGTTTAGAGGCATTTCTGATGACCAGCTAAGCCTTTTTGAGTGTTGGGCGAGGAAGCTAGGGTGGAGGAAGATTACGAGATTCGAACCGAGAAAGAAAGGGAGGAGAGACAACTCAAGTATAGCGAAGCACGTGAAAGGGAGATTGCTAAACATTTCGAGGTTGCAAGTGTGATGGATTTATGGAGGCAAACGTTGTGTGAAGCAATTGAGGTTCACGCAGAGGACGTGGAGCCTGAGCAGTCTGTGCTACCCCATCTTGGTAAGTATGGGAGAGAGACCCCTTTGGTTTCTGATGAGAGTTCATCACGTGGAGAAAGAAGAGTCATTGGCATGCATTTGAACCCACCAAGCGACCAAGCCTTGACACTTGGTTTTCAAGGTCAAGGGAGAAGTATTGTTAACCCATTTGGTATCGATGGGAGTGATCAATCTGCGCCCAAGAGATACAAGTGTTCATTTCCTACTTCTATGGATGCACACACTATTCCAGTGTTTGGAGGATTTTTTGGACAAGGAGCAAAAACACAAGGCTTTGGTAACGTGTCAAAGAGTGACACATGACATACATCCGACAATAGCACAATTTCACAAACCATTGGCGCGCAGTTCAACGGGATGTTGGGGACCCTAGGCGCGACCACTTCGAGTCCATTACTAGCCGTAAGAGGATCTCGAGGTCGATCTAGCGGGACTCGGGGCATAGGACTTGGTGGATCTAGTGGATTCGGTAGAGGAGGAAACACCTAAGGGAATCAGGAAATGGATTGGGAGGACAAGGACCCCAACCGCCTCCTCAAGTATTCTTTGAGATGTCTTTACACTTACTAGATTACTAAGGTATAGAAGATGTTGCGGAACATGTGCATAAGTTTAAGCTGCTATGGCGCGCAAAAGGCATCATAACCTTGGAGCGGAAGGCTAGTCAATTTGCAACAACATTGCGAGGGTGTGTGCATAGCTGGTATAGGAAGTATGATCCCCATTAGACGGTGGTAGATTACACCACATTGAAAAATTCCTTCCTAACAGAATTCCACATCCTTGAGTTTGAGCAGAAGAGCATTAGCACTCTCAAGGAGATCCAATAGGGAATGACAGAGTGTGTGGGAGTATAATGCGCATTTCAAAACTCTTTTGTCTAAGTTGTCATATGACATTCACCCTTCACATCATGCTCGGTGGTTTATTGGAGGGTTGATAACACATTTAAGAAGGGTGTTATCTCATAAGCCTTTCACTGCACTGACCCGTGCGAGCGTTGGAAGTCGCTTTGCATCTTTGAAGCTATCAAAGCGTTGATACTAGTGCTATCCCATTTTTGGAGGCTCAAATCGCTTCCATGGAGAAATAATTTGAGAAGTTGTTTGTGAACTTGGCTCCAAAGAATCACAGTGGAATGTGGTGTACGGACTGTGACGTGGAGGGGCATACAAAAGATAATGGTGGAATATGCACTCGGAAGTTGATACATGCCATAGCAGGTGGATTGTGAAATCATCACGAGGACCATGATGCAAGTAGGTGCCCCTTCTCACGGCGTGTGATCCCCAAGAATGTATCTTGTTATTGTAAGATTTGTACATCCACATCACTTCACATCAAAGACTCGTAGGTTGATTGATCAAATTTATGATGCTATTGATCTTAGTGTGTGCCGAGGACTAGACTTGCAAGTAGTTATAAGGGTGATGAGTGTCATTACGAGGAGCGTGTAGATGAAGGCGCATGCGGAAGGGGATTTCATGGAGGATTCTGTGGTCATGGTAACCACGGAGGAGGAAGAAGTGAGTTCTTGTGTGGAACCTATTTTAATTGTGGGTCTGGAGACCACTACAAGCGTGAGTACCTAAAGCTATTGCAATGCTCATGGTGCGGGAAGAAGCACAAGTATGAGGAGTGCCCCTAGTTGTTTGAGCACATGAGTCAGCAGCACCGAAAATACAAGGGCACCGCAATGGTAAGCATTAAGAAAGTTGATACACAATGGATGCCACAGGTGACACATGATGCGTGTTTGGAACATGTTATGGTAACGACAAGAATGGAGGTTGCGCACAAAAGGAAATACCAAGGCAGAGAACCCTAGTTTCAAGAGAAGAAGTGGTACATGGGAAGTACCCATACCCTGCGCACTAGAAGGAGGCATATCAAGAAACCATGGATGTTATTCAAAGTTTACAAGGAGAAATCCAATGTCTAAAGGAGCGGTCTAGGAAGGAGGAACAAAGAAGGACTTTCAAAGCACCAAAGGATGACCTGGATGAAGTCAAGGAGGTATGTAAGATGTTAAGGCAAGATAATATTATTCCCTTGTTAGGAGCATGGTTGAGAGAGAAAGTACCACGCACCAGAGAAGAGCACAAGAGGCAGGTCTTGCATACAAACCTTCCCCCTCGTAGCCTTGACTGTGATAAGGAGATCACTTTAAATGCAGTCGTTGATAGATGGATCCTTAGTAATATCCTCATTGACACAGACGTAGAGGTCATTGTTCTCACCTTGGATGCATAGCATCAGATGGGAAGACCTGCATTACATTCATCTTTGAATGTGTTGTATATGGCAAAAAGGACAAAGGCAATGTCCTTCCGTGTCTTAAAGGATGCAACTATCACCATTTAGGGGGATAAGTTTACTGGGGACTTTGAAGTCTTGGCAGTCGCCGAGGTAGACAATTTCCCAGCATTACTTGGGCGCCGATGGTGCTATAAGAACAATGCGGATCTTCGGTTCAACAAGGGATACATAAGCTTTGAGAATGAGGAGGAGCGGGTCATTATACCCCTGGCTGATGGAAAATCAACACCCTATGTTGAACCCCTATGAGAAGAGGTCCTTGATAGAATATATGTGTGCTCGATCAGGGATCCAGAGATAATTCATCCCAGAGAGGGAGTTATTCGGTTTGAAGATGCTTAGTCCTTAAGTGACACCACCAGTATAACGTGTGATAATTGGGCACATGGGACTTATGAGTTGATCGAGATGACATTTGAAGGGATCCATGACCAAGGTGACAAAAGCATGTATAGTCAGACGCATGGGTGGAAAGAAACTACCTAAGTATTCGGGAGGGGCCTTCCCTGAGATCTTTTTGCAAGAAATGGAAGCTCAGTGGAAGGAGGAGGATGAACGATGAGGGATGTTAAGTTATGTCTTGCTCGACATAAAGCAACAAGATGGTGGGTGACACATTAGGAGAGCCTCTTGGAATGGCACGAGGTGAGAATTGCCCTCTCTGTTTGGTTCTCTAGAAGCAACGCACCCACCATCATCGAGAGATTATCATTGTAAGGAACCCGCATCTTTCCATATCCGGGATTATGAGAGGTTCCGGAGAGAAGGTGTGAAAGCTCTACAACCATCCCTATGGGTGCACAAGCTATATTCTACACCTGCAAGGTTGTGTGCGCACATGGTACACTAACGCCGAGACACATCACTAGACAAAAAATTGGGCAAGAGTTAGTGGCCGATCTCGTTCAAACATTTGAGTATCGGAGTAAAAAGCCATCAGTGGATAAGGCGTTGCAGATTGTCAAGCGCCTTACAATGGGGAATAGTGTCATGGTAGAATATAGGCTACTGGACTTTCTTGGTGAACCTAGTTTAGAGGCGCGCTTTGAAGAAGATGAAACAAAAGAAATTCACTTGAGCACGCACGCGTGCATGGAAAAAGAAAAAGGAAAAATGGTGTATGTTATTAGTGGAGAGGAAACATAAAACTTGGACGTTGACCATTCTATAGGGATGCACGAGGTGTTAGACAGTGCTGATGAATGGGTGCGCGCTTGCCATGAACCTCTAAAAACAACAAAAGTTAACATCGGCTCATAAGAGGAGCCTAAGGAGGCTATCATTGGAGACTATTGGTTGGAGAAGGAAGTCTCTAAGATCATCGATCTATTATGAGAGTTTGAGGATTTATTCCCGCGTGGGTACCATGAGCTTAAGGGCATCCACCACTCCTTGGGAGAGATGAGGATAAAGTCAAGGAAGGTGCGTACTCCAATCGGGAAGAGACCATACCGAATGAATCCCAACCTACGTGTGAAGTTAAAGGAAGAAATAGATAAGATGATAGCGTCTGGTATCATTAAAGCTGCTGAAGAGTTAGAATGGATAAGTCCAATGGTGATCAACATCAAGAAGGATGGAAGGATTAGGATTTGCATGGATTATAGGGAGTTGAACGCGGTTTGTGTCATTGACCCTTTTCCAACCCCCTTCATCAAGAATTTTTGGAGGGAGTGGTCAGGCGTGAAATCTATTCCTTTACTGGATGGATTTTCAAGGTACCACCAAGTCTGGATTGCAAAAGAGGACCAAATAAAGACAACTTTTACCACAGAGTGGGGAAGTTTTGCATATACGGTCATGACTTTTGGGTTGAAGAATGTGCCTGTTGTTTTTGTGCGCATAGTGGTACAGTGTTCCGAGACTTCGTCCACAAATTTATTCAGTCTATCTGGATGATTGGATGGTGTATGGGCTAGTAAAGGACCATTGTGACAACTTGAGATTGATGTTTGATCGATTTCAGCAGTCGAGGATATCCCTCAACATTAAGAAATGTGTCTTTACTACCCCATTTGGAACATTATTGGGGCACATCATCTCTAAAGAAGGCTTGCTAGTAGATCCTGCCAAAGTTGCAGTAATTGTGGGATTGGGGAACCTCTTTCCAAAGCGTCGTGCGTGGATTACTTGGGCACACAGTGGTACTACAGAAATTCATCAAAGGATATGCCAAGATCGTCGTGTGCCTTTAGAAGAATTTCTTAAACATAAGAGTGCCTTTCATTGGATAGAGGTGCGCAGCGAAGCATTCAACACTTTGAAGCATAGATTTGTCACCACGCCCATCCTACGGTCACCTTCTTGGTATAAGCCTTTCCATGTCCATGTAGATGCCTCAGGGACAAAAATTGGAGCAATAATTACACAACTTTGGTGAAGGGATTGTTGATCATACTTTGTGCTTTATAAGCGGGAAGTTGACACCAAGAGTAGAAATTATACTACGACTAAGCACGAGGCATTGTCGATGATCTACGCACTTCACAAGTTCGATAAGTATCTGCTAGAACCCCTTTTATATTTTACACTGACCATATGCCATTGAAATACTTAGTGAACAAGCCTATTCTTCAAGGGTGCATATGTCGGTGGGTATTATTGTTCCAAGAATTTGAGTTCACAATAGTTGTCAAGCTAGGAAAGAGTAATTGCGGACCTGATCATTTGTCTAGAATTGATTCAGGGGAGGATATGCAGAGCATTGAAGAGACTATGCCGAGACGCATAACTATTTAGGTTGCATGGCGTGCGCCCTTGATTTGGAGGATATAGCAGATTTCTTAAGGAAGGTGTGGCGCCGAGAAGGAATGAAGGCCTTGGAGAAGAAGAAGTTGGCCATACGTGTTGCGCCCTACATGCTAATTAATAGAGATTTGTACAAAATGGACCGTGATGAGGTTCTGCACCGATGCGTGTTAGAACATGACCACATTGCTATAATGGAAGAGGTGTATGGTGGGATTGCGGGGAGGACACTATGTAGGAAATGTAACCGCGGGAAGATTTTACTCACGGGGCTTTGATGGGAGACCATTTATCAAGATTACATTGAGTTTTGCAAGGCTTATGACCATTGCCAACGCCTTGGCAAACCTAAAAAGAGGGATGAAATGCCCTTGCGACCAATAGCCAACGCAAAACCATTTGAGAAGTGGGCTATTGACTTTGTCAGACCAATCTCTTGGTGGTGCAAAGGACTCGTTTGCGGTATATTATCACTGCATTGATTATTTGACAAGGTGGGCAGAGGCAGGCGGTGCCTACAAAGGATTATACCACGGCTACAATCAAGCTAGATTTTTATGGGAAAACATAATCAAAAGTATGGATGCCTATTGAGTTTGAAAAGTGATAGAGTACGCAGCTTCGCAATGAAACGGTCGATTTTATTATCGAATTCATGGTGGCCCATAACAAAACTACTCCCTATCACCCTCAAGCAAATGGAACTGCTGAGGCGTTTAATAAAATACTTAGTCACACATTGACTAAGATCTTTGATGTTGGTAGGCATGATTGGGATGACAAAGTATTAGTTGTTCTTTGGGCATACAAGAAAACCTACAAGAGGTTGAATAAGGCCACACCATTTCAACCGTGTTTGCGCGGAGGTTGTCCTACCAATTGAATTTATGTTACCTTCGCTACGTATAGCGTGCGTGCGCGAGAGGTTTGGATGATGAACAAGCGTTTGAGAAAAGAATAGACAAGTTAATGCAATCGGATGAGAGACGATCATTAGCCGAGTGGAGCTAGATAATCGAAAGCAAAACAAAAGGCATAACATGATCGTCACATTAAGAACAAGAAGTGAGGTTGGGTAGATGGTCTTAACTTTAGGATTCAAAGTTTCTACGCCATCGTGGAAAGCTAAAAGTCCATTGGTTGGGTCCTTACATTATCTCGTACATCGTTGATTTGGGTGCATGCCGCTTAGAAGTGCTTTGGATGGGACAAGATTTCTGGACACTTCAATGGGAGTAGGTGAAGCCCTACTATAAATAAGTCTTCTTGGTGTTTGTAAATAAGGCGATTGCCGTATAGTTTAGGATTTCCTTTATTGCATTTTCTTTTGTTGTATTTCCCCTTTCGCGTTGTTGTTTCGTTTTACACCTTGGCCTTTGGTAACCTCGTTACTTTTTGAAAGTTGTGGTTGCAAGCAAAGGACCGCACATCGGTTTTGTGTGAGGTGGAGTAATGTGAAGGAAATTTCTAGTAAAGTACCAGGAAGAATTGTGTTGGAAAGCCTGGTTGAATGGCCCTGTGAAAGGAAGTGCATGGAAGAAAAGGTGAAAAAGGATGGTTGGTGTCAGGATAAGGGTACTTTTTGGTCCCATGTACAAGGGAGGAAGAAGCGCAAAAATAACACGAGGTAGGCAAGAGAAAAAATCATGAGGACAAAAGAAGTGCCTTCGGACTCTGGTGACACGCGCGCCGAGTCTCCTATCAAGATGGATTGGTTGCATGAGCCGTAAAGTTGGAAAATTATCTCATGCAAGGTTGTGCATGTGGGTAAGGGCGTGAAAATTGGGTTTTTTTAAAAGATTCATTAAGTGTTAAAGTATAGTGGTAGGTGAAGTGGCATTTAATGCTAAAAAGTGGGAAAAACTATAAATAGAAGGTTGGGCACTTCATTATTTACTTTGTGAATACGAAGAGAGAAGAGATTTTGTGAACTAGGGTTTCCAGAGTCAATCCGTGTCAAGAAAAATTGGAAAAATCTAACCATGAGTGACTAGTTTGGGTCTGCATACAAGAAGGGAAGTGATTCACGGGCGTGGGAAGAGTTGTGGAGAAGCGCCGTCTTGTGAAAGGATATTCCAGTTAGGGTTTGCCATCTAGGGCATGGGTTGAAAAGGAATTTCCTCGCAGGTTGAGGTCTAAACTTGGAAAGGATAGAAGAGCAAAGCAAGGGAGATAAGTTGAAGTGATAACCCAAGAAATGGCACCCAAGAAACCAACTATAAGACCTAAGAGGGGAAAGGGAAAGGGCAAGGGCAAACAACAAGAAACTACCACAAGTACCAATGAGGAATGGTATGTAGAAATGCAATACCCATATGGGTTTTTGCTCGGGATGGAATGGAAGTCCCATTTAAGAAAAATGACAATAAGTGATTACAATCATCGCACAAATGTGACCGAAAAGGAGATGGCGTTGGAGCTAGTGCGCTACTAACAAGAGGACACAAGAGGGATTACCAATTTATAAATGCGACAAAGTCAAAGTGAAATTGGAGAGGGCGAGATTATTACAACTCTATGAGTTGCCCTACTTCAGAAAGCCTGAGTGCCTCTATCGGTGGCAAATGTCGTGCACACATGAAGATCACTTTCACTTTGCGGGGTGCAAGATGCACACAACCCCTAAGCTGATTTAAAAATTCATAGGCCTCATATGTGAAGGATAAAGTATAGAGGATGACCTATGTAAAAAGACACTGCGAAAAAGCAAGCAATTAAAGAAACTGTCAGCGCATATGCATACAAGAAGGGTTCAAGTACTTTGATATCACGGATATCCAAGACTCGGTGATGAGAATGGCCGTGTGCCTCGTAAAAATACTTAACACGCAAGAAAGATGGACATAGGTAAACAAGTCCTGGTTGAATGTTTATAGAAGAATATCATAAGGCACCATCTACATCTATCCACATACATCATGCGGATGAAATTATCGGCGGCGCACGGGATGGAGACAAGATTCTCTTTGGTAAAGTCCTCTTAGCCATTGTATTTTCAGAAATTGGAGTACCAAATGCAGCAGAGACAAGTTCATTTGGGAGTACCTGAGAGGAAAACCCTCGCTTTGTAAAAGATTTGAGAAGTACACTTGCGATAAATGCATGATGACAGATTCACAAGGCGTGTCTTGAGAAGTGGTATACACGCTTAAGGAATAAGTTCAAATAAGAATGGAGGATACTAGAACAACCGATAGTGCTTACAAAGGTGGGAGAAGTCAATTCGCGGTATATCAACACTTTTGTATTGGCGGGTTCAAGTTGACTGATGAAACCATGAGCCCTTGGTGTAAACTTCCCTTCGCCTTCACAAGTCAATACTTCCAGGTGGGAGTGAACAGATTCAAGGAATCCAAGAAATTAAAGTTTGTTCTTGGAAATGTGGATCTGGACCATGAGAGATGCACAAAGGGTTGGTCTACCCAACAAGCGCGCGTACATGGAGAAGAACGTATCACATGAAGTTTAAATGGTGAGACCCTTGACTTTTCCTATCGGAAATTCCACGGCCAAGAAGTATATTGGTGTCACTCAGATTTCACCCCGAAATGGGACTACCCTATTCGAATTTTTTTCGTACTTTTAAAATAATGGGTCGTTTTGTGTTTTATTGCACAAAGTTCTTATATCAGCATCAAGATAATCCCAAAGAGCCATATTAGCCCTTTTTTCGCCAAATTCCCGGATGCCCAAAATTGTTTTATTCTATCGTCGGGATTTGTCATGGAAATTTGGATTTAATTATTTTGAGCCCCGTATGAGGCTATTTGCACTCTGCTTTTAACTCTATTATGAGCGAATATGTTATTATTCCTATGTCTATAAGGGTTTTAACTTGTTTTAAGTTTTGGGCTTTATTTGTAACTTTTGGCAATTTTTCGTGTTTTTGTGGTGTCCTGTTTCATTTTCTGTGAAATTTCTCTGGAACAATTCCTTTGCACGGTAAGCTTTGATTTTTGTCCGGAGCACTGGAAAACATATACGCACATTATGCCCGAGAGGAAGTCGCCATCGGAGGTCCGGATCACTGGGAAAAAGCGAAGTCATGCACGAGAAAAGTGTTCATGCGGGATGGGCGCATTTTGAAAAACAAAGGATTTAAGGCTGCAGGGGAAAATATAAGCCGCAGGCGGTGGAAATTTTATACCCGCCTTCAGCAGGTACTTTTTCCCGTGTTATAAAAGTCACTTAAGTGCAGTGGGAAAGTTAGAGGTCAAGGCGTGGAATTTATTACTGCGTTGCAGGTGAAAATTCCCATGATAAAATAAAAGGAAAGTGACTTAAGTGAAATCATGGGATTTTAGTGTCTCCGCATTGCAGGTAAATAATCCCATTGTCAAAGTCAAATCACTTAAGTGGATCATAGGATTTTGGTGCACGCCTTGCAGGTAAAGAATCCCATTGTGAAAAATTCTTAAAAATAGAATTACATGTGCAAAAAGTGCACCCATTTGGTGATAGAATGACAAATTAAATTGATTATTTTAATTAATCTATTCTCTCAAAAAAGTGCGCCCAAGCTTGAGGAAGTCAACAAGTCAAAGATGAAATAAAAGAAAGGATTTAAAAGCATTAAAATTAATTTATTTAATGGTTGCCCTCTTCCTCTCAAAAGTGCGCCCCATTTGGTATTATTTAATGTTTTTAAGACATTAAAACATTAAATTAATTTCTATTTTCAAAGTGGCTATGGTCAAAGCACACTTTGTGAAGCTTAAGTGAAGTGATGTGTGAAGGATTAAATTGGATTAATTTAATTTATTGATGGCTGTCCTTAAACATGTTATTTTTAAAAGAGAAAAGCGTGATTTTTAATTAATTAATTGCCTTTAATTGTTAGGGCAATTATTAATTATAGAATTGTGAAGGTTATATAAGCATGGGCGGCCATATGGGTGAATTATTCAAATCACGGGTAAAGAATTGCAGCTAAGTGGAAAAGTGCGCCCCATTAAAGGAAGGATTTTGCTCACACAAGGTGACAACAAGGCTAAAAGCTTCCAGATTTGGCACATGCTTTAGAGGAGGTTGATCTTTGTCTCGCATAATTGTTTCCACAGTGTGTTACAGGAGCTCAGTGCTTTGAAAAGAAAAGGAGTTTTTATCAATGTCCAACACATTGCGCAAATATTCTTCGAGAAAAGAATTATTCGACGAAGATGATGTGCTATGGCGAAAAGAGATGAAAAAGAAAGCACAATGGAGTCATGCATTGCTTCCAAACTTGCGCAGACATAGGAGACACAGATCTAGGCGCAGAACCTCTTGTTGATTTGATAGATAGATCCAGAGCGGGAAAGACTTCACTCATGCGTCTTCAGTAACATCCCCATTTTAAAACACCGTAACAAGGGAAATTTTTTTTTATATAACGTTCTGTTATGAATTATAAAATTCAAACACACGTTCAAGATTTAATAATTGTTCTCTGCCCAAACCACACATTTGGATCATACAATTTCTTTTAAAACGAATGTTCCCTGTTCACATATTTACAATATGGAACACACATTCAATGCCATTCAATCTCATAACAGATTCTATATGTCTGCTTGTAAATGACTCAATGAACTGCCGATCTTCCATTTTCATGGCTCGAGTTTCAACGATCCTTCATTTCATGACTCGCAGCAACAACCGATCCTTCATGTACATGACTCGGCAACAACCGATCCTTCATGTTTGTTTATGTATAGTATATTTTATATACTTGTTCTCATAACCTTCCCTATTATCGAAGTGATCCATTTAAGAAGCCTATCTCGAATATCTCTATTATCGATATTCATCGACATCCTCGCATCTTAAATTAAGTGATAAGGACAACGCAACCAACAATCATGCGATACTTTGGCCAAAGATTTTCACATGCTTTGCATGATCATATTCTGAATGTGATACACATCTACTAATACGTCCTTCACTTCACTTCACTGTTATCTAGAATGGTCTTTCCGGTTCCTACCAGTCCTCATCGTTTAAGTTCCATTTTAAACTTTCGATTCCAAATAATATGAGTGGTATAGGAAGGCACTCCAGGTAACTAAAGATACGCAGACATACGGTGTCGTTACCCCACGACTCCGTGTGTCTGATTATCTTTAGTATTCCGGAGTCACTCCGTATACCAAATCATACCCTATCTCCACCCCAGCTAAGATCTACACATTCAGCCTATGTATTCTAAATGTTTTAATTCGGGAGGGCATTGCTATATGTAGATGCCTGCACAACAATGTGTCGTCATGAAGACCCCGTCTTCATGAAGACACCTTGCTGTAGCTGGCGTATGCCAATGTCCTGCAGAATTCTCCCAACGAGAATACACATCCTGCCCAAGTGACTTAGCCACGAGTTAATAGTTTAAGCAATTTTCGCGTCCACGCTGATCCCTTGATCCTCGTTTCCGTTGCGAGATATAACTAAAAGGACTAAAGCTGTCCATTAGTTCGTTATGTATCATCTCCTTCGTATCGAAGAGCTACATTTCCTTACTTGGTTTATTTCTTAATCATTAGATTAAGCAGTCCGTACCGACGGACATAATAAGTTTAACCTATTAAACTTAACCAAGATGTTTCCAACTGCAACTTATTTCAGAATATTAACTTATTAGACGTCATTCAAACGAGGTCTAAACTTCAAGAAATGAACTCATTTGTTCCCCTTAACATTATATAGTTAAGGATCATTAGTTATGGATATATGTATCCTATATCCTTTAATCTGAATTTTTATCAAACGGGATCAATGATGGAGTTCGAAAACGAAGTTCGAAAACGAAGTTCGAATACTCCAAATTTAAATTGATATTCCTTAGCTCCTAAGCTAATCCTGAATACCCTCTGATCATAAAATCATATTCTTCTTAATCCTTTTTAATGTCAATTCAAAATTCATCTTTACCCAAGTATGAATTAATTGCATTGTTCAACTTAAAGGTTGTATTTAAGTAAGAATAGATATCAGTTTCAATTCAGCATCCATCCAAGGATTACGAAACAATTCCAAATCGAGAAGTAACATTTTATTCCCAATTTATATAACAATATCAAACTGATATAATTATTGAAAATATCACACTTGTAACTGTATTCAATATTTCAAGTCATAATTTGTACATTTGCCAATCCAACTGATTGGGTATAGTTTTTACAAAGCATCTATACAACTCATGGACAGAAGAATATATTTTCTTCTTTCACAATTCCTCAAAGAGGAATAAAAGCAACAGTTACAATTTAATTTATATTTTATCAAGAGGCATCAGAAGACAGCCAAGTCTTCATTCTAATCAAATTCCATCTGCAAAATGAATTGCACGGGTCAGTTCAATGAACTGAGCACATTAAGCACTTATCCTTAAAATAAGATGCTTCAACTAACTGTTTCAATAAAAGAACCCTGCTTTTATGAAACAACAGCAAAACATCAATCTCGAAAAGCACAAAAGAGAGATCAGCATAACCACTAAATCATCAGAATATCATCACAACCAGCCAAGGGACTGCTGTCCCATTTTCACATAATCATTGCAAGTATCAATTTACAAAATTTGTAAAGTTAGGAATTCAAGTAGATTGCTGCCTATACAGCATACAGTTATCTTTTCCACGCCTTTCATTAATAACAAATGCAAAGGATGAAACTAACTGAATATAAATCCATTACTTCCCTTTCCGTTCATGAAGCACATTAAGTTTTAAAGCATTCAAGTACAAACAAGAAAGCGAACAGCAATGCATATAGTAGCTCTCATCTAAGCTCCATAAAATTCTTCATTCACGAATTCCAGGTTCCTAACTGAATGAAAGAAGAAAGATCATCTTTCTAAAACATTAATTCATATCTCTATCTCTTTCCACATGACTATCCTAACAGTGGAATCCAGACGAAAGACAAATCAATATAACAGTTCAGAGTGAAACTTACAAAATCCACTCGGAATTCACTTTCTGGCAGCAAGAATAATTTCATTCATTTCCAGTTCATATAAATGCCAAACAGGTTAGTAAGACATTATAATTATCGTGGAGCAAGCCATATCAATATGTATACTAGGTATTTGCTATACTAGAAGATTCCTTACTTCTTACACTGTATAGCTAACCAACAACAAATTTGCAACCACGCAAGTATATATATTCATATAATCTTTTATGCCTCTGAACACATATAGTTCTTAATAACAAATGGTACATGGTCATTTACCTCTGACAAGAAGACCGAGTCTTAGACACTATAATTCCAATGTCACTTTCAGAGTCCCAAATAGCAAAAAGAGAAGAATTCATTCTCTACTATTTCATTAAGAACAATCATTGTTTTCAGAATGAAGTAAAAACATTCAATCACGTTTTTCTAAGCAAGACAACTCAACTTAGAAAGATAACAGAGTAAACGTTCTCATTGATAAGCATCTCACATAGCCAGTACAGCTGCAATCCAACAAGCTACAGCAATGAACATTCCAGCCAAATTTGCATTCTCAAGATAGTAAAAACAAAATAATATCAGAAGGTCAAACTTCGACTGCCAGACGCAATGGGATCATCCTTCATTACAGCAAGAAGAAATTATAATCATTCATTGCACAGAATACAAAACTAGTTTATAATTGCGTCAATAGTCTGATTAAGAAGACCGAACAGTATCAAGAAAACACAATAAAACCATCCTATTTTCACAGCAAGGAGAAAATATAATCCATCAATAACTTCAGAAGGAAAAATAGTCTACTTTTCCTATTTTCACGGATACCAAAACGTAATTGCTCATTTCCTATACAAGAAAAGGCACAGCCATGGAAATGTTGCTAATACTTGAATTCAATTCGAGTTCAATTACTCGTAGAGAACCCGAATGCCACTTTCATCAGAATCCAAGACAGTAGAAGGAAGAGAATCTATTTCCTTTAAAAATTTCAATATGAAACAACTTCAACAACCATCGCTTCTTTCATTCCAGTTCATCAGCAAAAGAACTTATGGTTTCAAAAGAGAAATAACTCAATTAACACGTACAGACCCGTGATACATATGACAATTTTTCCCAATACTGTTAAACAACCAGCACAACAGGAAAGCATTTCATTCCAGAAATACAAGGACAGCTGAACTCAGCGACCAATAACAGTATTTTGTATCATTTCCAAAATGACAACAAGATTCAACAGAACCCAAATTACAGCAATATATGCGACTGTATTTCCATTTCCTCTTTTCTTGCAAAGACAGTTCCACATACACAGTAAAGAAACGATTACACTAAATGGAAAACCTTTACACCATAAGGAACGATTACACACCTGTTCCACTTTCAAACAACACGAACAGTGAAAGAATTATATCTATTTCAAACACCATACTGTCAACAAACCAGCACGTCGTGGAAGTGTTTCCAACCAATCAAATGCAAGGACGGATTAACCACAACAGCAAGGGGACGACTGTACCCCATTATTTCCAAAAATGACAGCAAGAAAGGAAGGAAACCCATATCGTAGCAACATAACATGACTGAAATTCCATTTTTCTCTTCACATGTAATAGCAGTTCCAAGCACAACATCAAGGAGAACGATTACATTATAAGAAAAAGTTTAAACAGCCTGTCCACTCCATACCACATGTACAGAGGAAGAAAATGTTTATTTCTTTCTACAACACTGTCAGCAACCACAACGGTAATTCCTATTCCAACCAAATTTAAGCAACAACAAATCAAGGCCGAGCAACCAGAGCCGTTTCATATCATTTTCCAAGGAAAAGAAGGCAAGAATCAACAAATCCATTTCCAAATCAACTCAAAAACAATCAAGCAATCCCAACCCAAGAGCAGGGTTGTTTTAATGAAACATTTAAATCAAGCAAAGATTTTAAAGAGAAGGGCTTAACATGCCTGTAATCTCTTTTCCAGAACTCGAAGAAAGCTTCGTTTTGCCGCGTTTTTCTTCCACAACGGCAACACAATATTCCCAGCACTTTCTTCCTTCTTCTTGGCTGATCAACAGCCTCAAAACTTCCAAGAAAATGTCGAATGCAAGAGCTGGTTCGACTGAACCAGACCAAGAAACCAAATGCAGAGCAACTTTGCAAAAGCTCGAATCAACAAAAAATGAAAATCAAAATTCCCTCATACACTTCCCAAGGCGAGCTGGTCGCGAGGACCAAGAACCATTAATGCAATAAAGGCTCGCCCTTTTTCCTTATTTTCTACGCCACCTCCACTTGGGTTGGCAAGTCTCCAATTTTCAAATTTTTCCATGCAAATGAATTTAGCCAAGCTTCCAAATGGATACCTCTATCTCCTACCTGTCCCGCCAAAACTGGCGCCGTCCCCGAAGGGACAGTTCATAAATGCCAATGAATGCCTCCTATCCATCCTTATCCTTTTCTTCCCAAGGGTCTGCGTACCCCTTTAGCTTAGGATTAGTTTTAGGTTACATAGTTCATTCGACCTAGGTCTTAGTTAGACCTTAGGTTTTAGGATTTAGATTTATTTTTCCCCCTTTTTTTTTTATAATTTAAAAATCCACTAGGATAGTAGTGTAGGATGTATGTTAGGTCTTAGGGTTAGTTTAGGTTTAATTCACACTAACCACTAACACTAACAACTTCCTTCCAGCCCCTTGCTAACATCCACGTTAACGCAGAGCAGGACGTTCCGTCCTTCCGATTACATGCCAAGGCCACCCGTGTCCAGTCGTTTCTCGCCCCACGAGGTCCCGAATTCGACAGTACAGGGTTCAAGAATCGAACCCCTGTCGTTGGCATTTTCGTGCTAGCTATTCACACCTGTAATCAGACGCTGCACGCTTATAATAATCCTAGTCCAGTTCAAGTGTGAATTAACATAGAAAACACAAGAGGACCTCAGCATACTTGAATCAATGGAATTGATTCAGGGTATGCTGTCAATCAGCACAAGAGCAAGCAATTATACGACAATCTGTCGTCACATCAGCAAACATACAAGTACAATATTTCTTTGTCCATAATAAGCCACGATGTCAAGAATCCAAATTAGCAACACATTCTCTTAAGATCAAAACATATCTTAACATGTTTGCTTTCATTTCAAAGCTATAACAAGATGTAAAACATTCACCAAGTTAGCATACAAAATCAGAGTGTTACACGTGCGGTCAAAAGCATTGGAATTATCCGAGCAACTTTTCCATGTACGGCCCAATTGCGAGTTCGTGATGGAGTGCGCTAGATCTTATCATCCTTCATCTAGATCGGTGCGTGATGCTTGGAAAAACAATAATTCGTTTGGGCGCAGAGTTCATCAATTATTGTTTGAAGATTCGATTTAAAGGTGGTGACTTCTATTAGCATTCGGATGCTAGAGACAGAAGTATAGAGTTGATTGCATTAGCATCATGAATAGCCACGATACATGAAGAAGCCTAGATCTCCTTCAAAGTTCCCGAGAACTCTTCCACGGTCCAATTGGTGAGGCGAGATGATGTCGTCAAATTACTATGCGGGATGAATGGCGAAGCGAATGCCTACACTTTACGTACATGGATGTATGCTTTCATCGGGACTATTGAAATTAACAAGTTTGATTCCATAATCATTGGTCGGAAATTATTAGCAACAACATCGGTGAGTAGCTCTAGGCGCGTGAAGCGTACTTCGACTTCAAGATGACTTCATACTTGGTGTATGTTGTAGCTTCCTGTGATTTTCAGCAAGATATATGTGGTGTTCTTTCCAAGGACCCCATTTTCGAATCTTTACCCATGACACTACCATACAAATGAAAGTCTTAAAGTGATCAACGAGTTTCATCTCCGAGGCTAGACAAAGACTTGAAGGCCAACAGGTGGTAAGAGGTGGGAAGTCAGTGTCCAAGATTGGAAGTCTATTCATTCAATTTGCATTTCACATACCTTAGGGTTACGGGCTTTTCGGAGAACCAATAAAGATGCCCGGTATCCGAATAATAGATTGATCACCATGGAGCTAAGCAAGCAACTTGTGGAGTTACCGACCTTCATCAAAGTGGCACAAGTCTACGGGATTCTTCCCGAAGGGATATTACAGTGCATTAGCATTCATAGAGCTCGAGGATGGAAGCCAAATGTTATCAGTATGAGCGAGTGTTCTTCCGCACGCGCAATCCATTTGGGTAAGCTAAGAAGACAATCTCTCGAGATGCGCACATGTGCCTTCATTAGAAGATTTACGGATGAAGTGCAAAAGTGAGTCTGGGGTTAGAAAGAAATATTTAGAAAGTCAACAAAGCAAGTGTTCGACTTTGGGCTAGCACGAATCTTAAAGATGATGGAAATGTGGTACTGACACTTACCATCAAATGGGAAGAGATAAAGTCATGCTGAGAATAACATAGGAGGTCAACACACAATTGAAGAAAGGTCGAGAGCTATGTTGGTGAATACTTCAAACTCACGGTTCTTGTGAAGGGATCTTGCCTTGATGAAGCATTGATGAATCAAGTCACGAGCTGACTTCGTAGGAGATTCCCTCAAGCGAAAGCATGGAGGAGAAAGCGCGGGAAAGTCGAGAAGTTGAAAGTGCATAGAAGATTTCAATCGAGAGAGGATCACTTCTACGACCATGACTTTAACACCGGTTTCTCCAAAACAGTACCCAATGCTTCACCAACTATTACACCGCAGCAGGATGCTTCCATGCCTCCACTAAATCCAGCGACATTCATCTTCTCCCCTCAGCCACTTCGTTCAGCGCCTGTTCCAGAGGATACGTTGAAGCTGCAGATGGCGAGAATTTGAAAGGGCTTTGTCCTTGGATGATTCAGAGGATGGCAGCCATAACACTGTGGCACTTTCTGATGGAGAGGATGCAGAGCGGGAGATGGTAGTGCACTCAGCGACTTCTCACTCTCCGAGAAGTAATTTCTCGGAATGGTTAGCTTTGCAGTTTGTTCCAGAAGCAAGAATGGAGATGAACTTAGAGGAGCACGACTTGCAGCTACTCCAGGATCTGAGCAGAAGAGACAGAAGGCCTAAAGTTGCTAAAGCAACTTCTAGGTTGATCATCGAGAATTTGGGAGAGAAGTTTCTGAGATATCAATTCCAAAGCGGAAGGAAAGATAGAGGAGGAGCTCACAACAGAAGATGTGACAGTGACCAAAGTACCACTCGGTCAAGCCACCACTGAAGGATTGAAGCAGGACATGCAGACATTGATAGATGCTTTATTCCTTAGGCTTGACAGTGAGAAGGCGGAGAAAGAAGAGTGCCAGAAGCAAGTATCTCAATTATGTGAGATTATAGCCAAGGTTGCTAAACCTTCCATTCACCATCTCGAAACGGTGAGTGATCATCGTATGCGGGAAATGGAAGACACAAGCAATCAAGTAAAGGCTATTGACGAATGGAAGGATTTGATTATTCGCTCGAAGCTTTTGATACAAACTTGGGGAAGTGCCAGCCCGCCTAAAGGTTATGAACGATGCAACAAATCAACTAAAGCAACTGATGGCAAACATAAAAGGCATGTATACAATTGCGAGAGTAACTCGAGTATTTTGGTAGAGATCAACAAGGCTGCTGGAGATGTATTGATTGCGGAGCAGATTGTACCGGATGGATCAGTTGAGAAGGGGAAGCAGTTAGAATTTGCAGTATCTTTCCGTTTGGAAATCTGCAGAGTTTTGCTGAAAAGGATGCAGGCACTTGAAAGTAGGACGTCATCCTTACCCGACAGTATCATTTCTTTCACTGAGGAGGATGTGGTCGGAGGCGTTACTTCTTACGTGCGGATTGTTTCTAACGAGGTGCCTAATTCCCTGGAAGGGTCTCTCCTGATGGTACAAAAGAGAATTGATAAAGCTACCAAGCCTTTCACGATGAATTCTATCAGTAGACTGGTGGCGCTGCAGGCAGACATTGCGAGGTTTGGGCCGAGCTTGGAAGATGTGGAAGCGTGCATCAAAGTGTTGAATGAAGGGTTGCTGCAATTTAGGACAAAGAAAGAGGCGGTGGCTAAAAGCAGATGGAAGAATCTTTGAATTATATGTTCGACAAGTATATCAGATATCAGAACAAGAAGATGTAGACATTACAGCTGGCATGACTTCTTCTATTCTTTCTTCTTCTATTTTCTATGTTCTCGGATGAAATTGTGAAACTTCTAAGTTATTGGTTTTACAACCATTACTTGAAGTCATGTGGAACCATTCTATTAGTTAAGTGATACATGTGTCACTTAAGAAGAAGTTAGTTGAGGATGATTGTCAAATGTCATCTTTACTTGTTGTTCATGCTTTAGTTCAGTTTGAGTTTTCCATTTGTACTTTCCCTCCTACATTCTATAAGTAGGAGAAGAACCTCCGGGTTAATGATCGATCAGAATTTGTAAGCAGCAATCTTGTGTTCTAGACTTTGTGCTGAACCCTTGAGAGCAACTTGGAGCAAAGGAATACAAAGGAGCAGGTTTCCGGAGAACTTTGTGTCACGGTGTACTGTGTTTCTTGCTTTTAAATCTTAGATCTCTTAAGTAAACTTTGTGTTATTATAGATCTAGATCTAGAGCTGCCTTTGTTTTATAATTCTGTGTGTTCATATCTATTAAGTTTCTTCTATGTGCATGCAATTAGCTCTGCTATCTACTAATTAGGATGCACATCTCTCTCATTTCTTCTCTGTATTTCCTTTACTTCCTTCTTCTATAATTTTCCTTTCTTGAACAATTGCTTACTTGCTGCAGAACTTCTTAGTTATGGTTCATGAACTAAGTAGTTAAAGTAAAACCCCTGATAGATAATAACACATTTTTATCGACAAATCGACACGGGAGCCTCACCAGTTAAATGACGGAGATTTATCTCATGACTTGCCTAGGTTTGATGCTTGCAAAAAATCTAGCCAACATATACCTTCGCATAAGGCCCAAGTTTGAGAAGGGCACTTATCTTGAGAGAGCGAGGTATCTATACACTCGAAGACCCAACAGGTAGGAAGAAACCCGCACCCAAACAAAAGAAAAAAGAAGAAATGCGAGAAAAAGGTACCAAGTGTTCAAGATACACATGAATATAGGCGTCCCAGGGAACAAGCGCCATGACAAGTACCTATATGTGCTAAAGAAGTCCCAAGTCAAGAAAAAGACACCAAATCCAGAGAAGCCCATAACCAAGGAGGAGTCATTGGATGAAGAAAAAATAGAGTCTCCTATACTAAAATCCCCACTTAAGAAAAATCGGAACATGACGGAGGATTTAGATTCGAATACGGGAAATTTTGGAGGCCTAAAAGGGTGAGAGAGATGATGACGATGAATATGAACCTAAGGGAGACCAAGAACAAACTATATTCAATGTGCATGACTCGGAGGAAGATGACGAAGGTGAGAAGAATGATTATCGCTTTGAGCGAGGGAAGGGCAACTAGGAGGAGGAGGGTGCCTAGGACAGGGAAGGAAGTGAGGAGGTTAGCGTGAAAAAATAGAGGACTCCAAGCCTCACAAAGGAAGAAGCAAACAAGGCAACAGAGAGAGAGGTGGAGAAAATCATTGAGACCTTGGTGGTAGAAGAGTTATAACGCCGCGTTGAATTGATAATGAATGAAGAAAAAAGAGGAAAGCATTGGAAAGGATCACGACGACCGGAGGAAAGCCCAAGGTTAACTATAACTATTCCCGATGGCATGCACATGGGAGGAAAGCACGCAAAGGTTAAGAGGCCATCGATGGGTTATATTGATGACCCCAACAAGGTGTTGTGCACGTGGTTCCAAAGCACATTTCTAATAGAGCAGCTTTTGGTGATGACATCGTTTGATGCAAAGGGTGCATACCCATGCGGACGAGGAAGATGCTCTCGTGGGCATTTGAGTCCCATTTAGATGAGCCAGAATTTGAAGTGAGCCAAGGGGTGATAATGACATTGCCAGAGTCAAAAGGAGACAACCAATTGGTAAATGCTCAACACCTTTCAGATGAACAATTATGCAATGCACTCAACAAGGTCTCAGTTGAGGTAGAAGCTAGGATCTTTGGGCGGAATGACAGGGTAAAAGTTATAGAAGTTGAACTGGAAAAGAAAAAGGAAGAGCTAGCCGAAAGAGCAAAAGATCTGAAGCAAGAGGAGTTGGTTAGCGCCCAACTAAAGCTTGAGTTAAGGGACGAGAAGGCTAAGGTGTACGAAGTGTATAAAGAGGTGGAGTCCATCACAAATGCCATTATGTTAAAACATCTAGAACTAGCACCATCTGCGCGAAGTATGGATCTACCTTGGAATGCCTTGAGGACTTAACACACATCCTCACCATGGAGGGACAACCACTAGCCTTAGAATTTGCAGAAGAAGTAGCAGCACGCCTGGAGAAGGAGGACAAGTTGAAGGTTATAGTAATCATGGTTGAGTACAACAAAGTACTTAACGATATGAAGATTGCTTATACACACTGCTAGCGAGGCCACGTATGACAACCGCCTGAGATAGAGATAAAGTGGCAGTATCTTGGTCTCCAATCATGAGGCAAAGGTTAAGGAGTTCCAAGAAAAGAACAAGGGGAATAGAGTGGAGTGGGAGAGGATCCTAGCCGAGGTGGAGAAGAAGTCATAAGCTATTGAAGCCTTAAGAGGAACAATCAAAAACCAGCTAAAGAGTTATACCCACGAGAATACAAGGAGGATGGATGCACTTGAGGACGTGGGTAAGGAGTTAGAGAGAATTTTGACACTATAAACACTCAAGGAGATGGACTGGTTTTTGACAAGGTAAGCACCCTAGTTGGCGACCTTTGCCAGAGCCAAAAATGAAGTTGATGCCTGGAACAAGTTTGGAGGTGACTTACGGAAAGATTTTCTGTCTTGTTGTTGTAGTAGAACAACACTTCCCCATCCTTCCATCTTTCGCAATTCTTTATTCCCTTATTTTTTTCCAAGACGTTAAGTCTTTTGTAATTCTTTATTCTTTGAAGAAGTTTTCGAGGCGGAGAACAGGTAAAGTTATTTGAATATGATCATTAATGATTCGGGTTCATACATAATTCTTCATAGTTCTTTCCCCTACTGCGATTTCTAGAAGGCCATCATGATAAGTAGAGCTGTTTATGGAATGAATATGAATCCTTATGCATTTTCCATTAGAAGAATATGTTTTAGATTAATAGAGGCGAAGCTCTCTACAATATGTTAAGTATCTTTGGATGTATCAAGATGCTCTGGAATTTTCTTTTTGAGAGTCAAGGATATGAATCTATTGCATGTTCGGTTTACTATAATGTGATACTCTAGTTGTTAATGAAATCTCTATGATGATCATTAATGATGTCTCGTTCATACACTCACTCTTCTTTAAGTTTAGATCATAGATTATTTTTCCCACTAAACTCACATAAAGGAGAGACTCACTCTCTTTAAGTTTAGATCATAGATTATTTTTCCCACCTCACATAAAGGAGAGACTCAAAGCGCGTGCCTCGGGTGAGCGCTCGGCGCCCGCCGGGTGATAGGCCAACGCACATGGGACTCCCTTGTTCTTTGGTGGGTGTAAAAATGACTACATTATGAGACTCAAACACACAAGGAATCAAATCCCTTCCTACTCCCCTATATACAAGAAACACTCGGATTTAACGGAACTGAAATTGTGGCGAACCAGTTCATTGGCGCTGTCTTTCCGGAGCTACCGATCGTAATTGCACCCGAATGGCCTCGTCGCCCAATGACCGAGGGCCTACAAAACCCACCTAGAAAACTAGCTTGTGAGAAGATTTTATCCAAACTAAGGGTTGACTGTGATTGTCGAGAGAAGTACTAAAGGTATTCGGAAGCCAAATTCTATTTCTCATCCTAGGGCCTAAAGCGTGGACAAAACTTTACTACATTTGTAACTTTTAGCCACTCTCTAAAGTTGGGAATTGGCTCACTAGACTCCTAAATGCATGATGAAAAAGGTCAAATGAACATTCGAGGAACAACCCAAGGTTCGGTGAAACACTCCATGTGACAAGGAACACGGTCAAAGCTTGATTTTCTCATTTCAAGGTTTATAGAGATATTTTGCGCCTCATTAAAAACAAGTTTTATTAAGATTTCGTAAGGTTGTCAAGAGGTAATTTTTACTAAATTTCAAGTTTAACTCGCGAACTCACGTGGCTTCGGTATATAAGATCGATATCATAGTTTTCCAAATGTCTCATGAGGTAATTTGGGAGTAGTGTTTACATTCAAGGTTACTTTTTTAGTTGCGTACAAAACAAAGGAAAATTTGCTATTAGATATTGCTCCTCATTTAATTCACCAAAAATTATTCTTCTTTGGTTTGATTAACAACTCCATTAAAATAGGAAAAACTAGAAACATTAAGTTCATGTAAGGAAAGGGTAAGATGACCATGCTTGATAGTAGTCAAACAAGGGTACACTGGGATCCAAGTGGTGCACATTCATGATCCACGAGACCACAATTTGTTAAGGCATTTTGTCAAGCAATCCTTGTTTATTTAGTCCATTCCGCAATACCACCACATGTCTAACTAACACCTTAAAAAAAAGTGTAGGGTGTCCTCAAGATAGCCATGCACAACAAGAAGGTCGAGCATGCACACACAAAGATCCACTATAGGTTAATGTAATACATGTTGTGGAAATTCGGTTTTACACCTGTCACATCGTTGCATTTGCTTGAAATTTTATACAGATCTTTTCAACAAAAACCATTTTGTGTGCGTATCCTGCAACTATGGCATTGAAAGACAGATCCGTGCATTTCCTTGAGGCATTTTGTCAAACAGTTCACATGCCTTAGCAAGATTGCCACATCTTGCTTACGCACCTACCAAGGCTATAACAAAATCGCCACATCTCGAAAAACCAATTTTTATTTCTATTATGCTATGAAGGTTGCACATACCCTATTCGAGAATTCCCATTGTGATGCGAGTGGGAGAATGCTTTGGCTTATAGTTGTGAAAACCGACATTTCTCCAATGGGGTTCACTTAGTAAAATTATGGTATAGCACGTTCGTTCGAAGGGTATTAAAGAATAACCTTAATTCTAGTTTTTACCTCTAATTATTCAATTGATAATATCCTCTCCAGTTATATTATTAGAATGAAAATACCCCTATTTTTTCTATGTAACTTACTTACCCGTTTTTTCATGACAATTTTATTTACCCCTTTTTATTCCTACCCTAATATATTAAACAAAAATATATCATATTTCTCATTTTTTTTGTAATATGCATTTTCTCTTGAAACATAGTTTGAAGTCATTCAAGACCTATTACCAATTACCTTAAAAATATTACGCTTAAATCATATATCAATAGTTCTTGAAATAATTAAGATGGTGAAATAATATCACTTGTGTTGAAAAACATACTCAATCCTAGTTTTCTACCATCTTATTATTTCTTGGTTAAGAATCTCTTAATTGAGATTTTTTTATTCAAATAGAGATTATAATTTAACTTTATGACCACACTCCTTAAATTGCAATTTTAAGGTATTTAGTTTTAAAAACTAAGGTTTAAATGTTTTAGTTTTATATTAAAGTTAAACCTCCCTTTCTTTTGGCCCACCTCTCTAACCTACCCTAATAAATTAAACCCTTTCACCCCTCATGTCTACAAGTATATTGACTTCACTTTTATTAATTTTAATTACCTCAATATGAACTCACATGCTAGGATATTGCCTAGCTAATGAACCCCCGTGCATTTCATGTTTTGCAAATAATTTTGTCCTAGGGCCATTGCAATGACTAACAATCACTTGTCAATTGCTCTAATGTATGTCCATGTACTGCTCCCAAGCTCCCTTTTGGCATGACAGCGAGCATGTAGTCAAATGGTGTAAAATTTGGCTTCAAACGTTTAAATTGCATTATCTAGAATAGGTTCCAAGGCATTTCCACCAACCCATTTTGTATACGTCTCGGTTCCCAAAGCTCCAAACTTGGTGCACGCAGGAGGATCTAACAAAGATTTGTGGTCTTTTGGCTAATTACCTGCCAATTTACATTGTTGGTAAGATTTCAAGGCCTTTTTAAACAAATTCATTATGTGCGATCCCGAAATCAAAACATTTCATGAGGCACAATCCTTATGCAAACAACCAATCATATTACATGCATTTCTAGCTTCCACCTCACACTAACATGTATGCCGGTGGATTTGAATTGCAATAAAAAAAAATCTTGTATCCCTTGCACTATAATGGATGCGCACCCCAAAAATAGAGCTCCCACGTATTGGCACGACATGCACAATGTACTATGAAGGAAAATTAGCGGCTTGGAGACATGTTTTTTTGCAAACGGCGGAGCCAAGTCCAAGGCTTGGATAATAACAAAAGATCATGTACCCCAAGCACCAAAAACAAATTTACACAAGCTGTCCCTTATTAAATGAGCGTTTCACCTAAAATCATAAAGATGGAGGTTTACAAGGCCATCTTAACATGATTATCTTGTGGCAAAGAAAATTGAAATTAATGAAGGCTATGATCGAATCGCTCCCTTCGAGGCATTTGGAAGAAGGATTCCCAACATACCTCAACAACTCGTGACCATTTCCTGAAAGGCATCCAAATTTATACAAAACAAACCATCTTTTATCATCTCCTTTGATGATGCTAATTTTATCATCATTTTTAATCTTGATTCGTAGCATTTTATTTTCTTTCACATTTAATATAATTTATTGTTATTTTTTATTTATGATTGTGAAAGGAGACTTCAAATGATCACATCACGTCATCCTCCAGGATGAAAATGATAATGTGAATAAGGGAAGGCTCTTCATCCAAGGAGCATGTAAAATTTGGGGAACATTAGACTATTACTCTAAACACGGTCAAAAATGACAAACCAAAACAAGCTGAAAATTTAATGACCATCCCAAGGTCCTTGGACAAAGGTTTTAAATACCTTTAACCATAAAGCAAGAGGCACACGAGGACTTGCAAACAACACTGGCACTTTTCAAAATTCCAAGCATACCGTTAAGGTCGAAGGAAAATTTTTTTCTACGAACCGGAGGGGGCACTACACCTACTTAGGGGTTGAAATCAAATGAAAGGCAAACATGTTAATGGCTTAGTTAAGGACTAGTTCACATCATCTTAGGTGTGAAACCGACAAATAAACATCTCCTAAAGAAGAGTGAGAAGAGAAAACATGCATGTTTTGTAACAAAGGGGTAGTGGAAACATAATGGTACTACATCATGGAATGCACAACATATAATGACATATGTATCGATACGAGGACAGTTTGAGAGTAGACAACCTAACACCCTTGTTTGAGGAGGAAAGACTTGTTAACACAACAAATCTTATGGTGCACCCAAACTTTGGGACACTATACTGAACATTAAAAAAACCCGGTAATCACAAAATCTGTCAAAAGAAGCGCGTGAGAATTCTCTACAGCCCCATCTCCTTTGACAACAAATCTGACACGTAACCCACCGTACATACTTGCTGGAGTGTGAGGTGTCACAATTTTTGAGTTTTCTGGGGTTGGACCAATACATGTTACTAAAACACCCCACCTATTACTATTTACGCTGCCACTTATTACTAAAGGATCCACTATTTTCGAGGACAGAGAAATCTACGCATGTAGATATGGTATTAAATAACATCCGAATGTCGTGTGCTTTTAGCAAAACAGTTCTTAATGTGTACAGTGCGATTGATTTATTGACATTGAATGCACCAGCGACTATCTCACTCACCGCCATCCAGCTTGTTGCATGGAGTTTCCCACTTGAACCTCACGGTGGGCAGTGACAATATGGAACAAAATGGATCTGGTGATTAGCAGGCATATTCACATACTCCTCAGCAGATTCAGGAAATGGAATCGTATCATGCAAGGAGGATTATTTAACTCCACTTCTGTTAACTGCGAATGTAGAAGGAAAGCGATTTTCTGAACTTTTGCACTTCTGCTTACTGTTTTCACTGGAAAATTTAACTCCACTTCTGCTTACTATTTTGGCTTGAAAATTTTGTTCTCAGTTGTTTATAGATGAATCAATGTAACCATTTTATTCAGGGTCTCTATTGCTTGTAACCATTTACCATTATTTCGGGAATACCCAGCTAAAATTTGAGCTTTACGGGTTATTGCTTGTACTGAAGCTCTATATCGAGTAGGTTTTTGTTTATCTGACTATGGGGAAATGTAATAATTTCTATAAAACCATATACTGACCACCTATGCGTTGGGAGCTAGTCATAGTAATAAGTGTATTGCCTGGCTATTCGTTTTGTGGGAATAGTTTAAATGACGTTTATAATGGGTTATACTGATGTTTTATTTTAAACCCGTTTGGGGGTTTTGGGGTGTACTGTGTATTGAGAAAGTCTATCTCCATTCATATCTAATGCTTGTTAAGTTTTGATCACCTCTATTTTCTTATCTTCGTACCATCGATCTCTAATGAGTTGGAAAACTGGATTTACGGTTTGTTACAGGCTTTTCAAAGAGTGCCCTCATCCAAAGCTTGTGTTTGCAAAGAATACGAACCATCACCATCATATTTGCAGGTGATGTTTTACATCTTCCACCACCTCCTCACACACAGATTTTAACAGTTTTGGTAATATAGATTTTGTTTTTGCAGATGGTCTTTGTATAATTTGGTGATTTTACATATTAAAAACTGATAGTATTTTTGTACATGTCTTGCAGTGGTGTTGTTATGCTTGTTGGAGTGACTCAGATTGGAAGTGCAGATGCAGAGCATGATTTCAATTGTGTTTATCAACACATCAAATAAGTTTGGAAATTGTTTGATTCTCTTTGAATATCTACAGTCCATACGGTTCTAATAGGTGAGGTTTTTACCCTCATTGAGGCAGTGATAGAAACTATTGCATATTTTTCTTTTCTACTTGGTAGATTGTGTTATTGGCTTCTGGCTGTTACATTAATGTCATTTACTATTTTTTGTTACTCAATGTAATTTTCAGAAACAATAGGAGTTTAAATCTTTGAAAAAAGGTATCACATAACTTGGAAGACATATATTCATTCAGTAAACATTTCCATTGTCCATTACAAAAACATGGCCATACAATATACTTGGGCCATATAACTACTATTACTATATTGTAGTTTTTAAATCGAAAGGCCAATTCCACACATCAAAAATTCAGCCCTCAAAATTAAATATTTACTTTCGATAATATCATTTCCAAAATCCGAGGAAGGGCGGTGTTGAATCTGCAGTTGAGGTTGAAGCTGGGGTGTTACTTTGCAATTGCCTCCCCATGTTGACATCCCTCACAGGCGTAGTTGGGAATGGATCAGAACTTGGAGAAGCATTCACTCCAACTGCAAAATTATGTGTTGAAACTGATAAAGGGCAATGTATGCCCATTAATTCTCTTAACATTGGGTGTTGATCAGGAAAAGGATTAATTGGACTACTCAATCTCCTTTTCCTTTCTAACTCTCTTCTTGCCTTCTCAAACTCCTTCTCCTTTATCTCTTGATCCCTTTGAATCCTTTCCTGTTCCTTTCTCTGTTCCCTTTCTTGCCTTTGAATCAACTTTTGGTGCTCCTTTGTTTTCCTTCTATATTCTTTTTCAATCTTTTCCTGCTCCTTCCTTTCCCTTTCAACAATTCGTTCAGCCTTCTTCTCCTGGATTTGTTCCTTTTTTCTTTGCTTTCAATTCATCTATTTCTTTTTTTCTGTTCTCTTTCTCAACCAGAAGCTCCATGTACTGATCTGCGGTGATTAGTAGAGATTCCCTACTCAATCTTATACCAGAAGCACTATTTGACCTTGATGATTCTCTAACCTTTTCCACAGGGAGTTTCAAGAATCTACCAAGAGTTTTTGTCCTTGGTTTGCCTCACAAGTTTGGTTTGAATCTGCCCCTAATACCCTACTGCTCTAACTGTGAATCTGCATCATTTTCTTCACTTGACTGCCAACATAGTAGTGCACCAAATCTGAGTCATGAAGTAGTGTTGGATGAGAGGGTAAAGAGAGGCTGACCTCTTCATTATTGAAGTTCAAGTTTACACCAAGATTAAGAGCTGCTTCTTTCATCCAATCGGAGGGCTATCTTCTGTGGGCAGAGATAGTGATTCATCGATTTGATTAATTCTGTTTGGAGTTTCCAATTGTTGAGCAACACATTCATTTATATTTATCTCCTTCTGCTGAGGTTCTGATTCTTTCTCCAATTGTGTGTTAGGCACCATCTGAACATCTTCACTTTGCTCTAAATCAACCCTAGATAGATGAAGCATATTTTCTGCTGCACCAGCATCATCTTGAAAAGATGTGTCAAATGTTCTGCTTGGTCCCATGTCTTCATCCAAGGCATTGGGATTAAGAGGCCATATCCCTGTTCTTTTGAATCCTGATTTAATGTTGCTAGGTGTAAGAGCCATTTTGAATGCTTTGCTCCCTAACTCAGCTAATT
Organism: Taxus wallichiana var. yunnanensis; assembly: GCA_018340775.1. NCBI lineage: Eukaryota > Viridiplantae > Streptophyta > Pinopsida > Cupressales > Taxaceae > Taxus > Taxus wallichiana. Next base: position 178,706,192 of record CM031238.1, on the reverse strand, counting down.
CAGCCCTTTTCACATCTATCCCATGGTTTGCAACTATCCATTTGCGTCTCTCCTCCTTGAAGTATGTTTTGAATGGAGCAAAGACACTCACATCCAATGGCTGTAATTTATGAGAGGTGTGTGCAGGCAATGTTAACAAATCAATCCCCAAACTCCTGGCTTCTTGAATTGTCCCCAAAGCAACATGTGAACCATGGCCATCAAAAATTAGTAAATGCCTATTGGTAGGAGACACTCCACCAGGTATAGATGATGCAAAGTGATGTAACCAGTTCATGAATAAATCTTTTGTCATCCATGCATGTGATTGTGTTGCCATGCAAGCTCCAGGCTCACAACCTGCAATATAATTTTCTAAATGGCTCTTCCCCTTAAAAAGATAGAATCCTGGAATGCTTTGTCCAGCAACATTTACACAACACAATATGGTAATCCATTCTCTACTTTTTGGGATGATATATGGCACACTCCTACTACCCCTTTTAGCAAGCACTCTCATACCGCAGTTCCTTCCAGCTTGTAATCCAGTTTCATCACAATTCCATATTCGGTTTGGTCCATATGGGTTGGCCTCATAAGCTTTAGACAAATTAATGTAGAAGGAACTGACAATTGATGGCCTCAAACACACTGCTCGATCCTTATCAAGGCCTTCAGCTGTCCTTAATGTTAGATCCGGGTGTCTTTTTTTAAAACCTGCCCACCATGACTTACCCGGAAAACCATCCGTGAATGGGTTAGACCTTGTTTCGCAGATTTGTGCCACACATGTCTTAAGTTGTATAATTTCTAACCCATGTCCCATGTCAGCCATTTCATGACACCAACTCACTATCTCCATCTCTTCTTCATCTGTTAGAATTGTTGGTGGACCCTTTCTTTTAGTGGTGGTAATGCCCATCAGCCAAGAAGTAAGGGTGGTCGTTGTATACCCCATTTTTTTGCAGCAGCGACGTGTAGAGTATCCATAATCTTCAACATCTTTCATGGCATTATTCATATCAGACTTGTTCCAATCAGATCTTGGCTTTGACACTTTTTGTGTTGAAGGGCTCACTCTTATTGCTTGGACATTTACTTCTTCATGTGGTGTGTCATTGGCATCTTGAGGTGGGGTATTGATAGCCTCTTCTTCATGTTCTTCACTTGGCGGAAATCTTGCTCCCCTAATTTTGGCACATGCAGGTCTTACTCTTTTTGGAAGCTGCCTTCTCCTCATGATGTCAATAAAAACCTGCTAAGATAGATAAATTTACCAAACCGATGTAACTTACAACAATGAGAAGAAATAATATTGAATCAACTAACGTAAAAGGAAGTGCAGCCATTTGATGTGAGTGCCTATGTTCTGAGCAATGGATACTTCAAAGATCAAAGGTGAAAATGGGTCTAGTACAGAGGAAGGCAATGTTATTGAAACAAATACAAATTTGAATTTATGACCAAATATACATCTACATGAAAAAGCAGCATGCAATATAGTTGTATGCTTCCTTTTAATGTAGATGAATATTCACAAGTAATTCTGAGCTAAATTAATGAAACCTGTAGATGTATGTGTACATGTAGATTTATATTTACAAGTAATTCCAGGATAAATTGAAGAAATATGTATATGTATACTTACAAGTAATTACATGTTAGATGTATATTTTATGCTGCCTTTTCATGTAGTTGTATATTTTATGCTTCATTTTCATGTAACTGTATATTTTATGCTGCCTTTTCTTGTCGTTGTATATTCTGTAGATGTATATTTACATTCAGATGTGTATTCTGTAGATGTATTTTTACAAGTAGATGTATATTTCTTATATATCTATTTGTAAATATAGAGCCTTTCATTAATTTAGCCTGGAATTTCTTGTAAATATACGTCTACAGAACATACATCTACTTGTAAATATGAAATACAGATTTCATTAATTTAGTCTGGAATTACTTGTAAATATACATTACAGATTTTATTAATTTAGCCTACAATTACTTTTAAATATACACCTACACATTTCATTAATTTAGCCTAGAATTACTTGTAAATATACATCTACAAATTTCATTAATTTAGCCTAGAATTACTTGTTAATATACATCTACATGAAAAGGCAACATAAAGTAAAATTCCAGGAATATTTCCAGTTCTTCCCAATTAATACTTGGGTTGAACACCAAAATAACACTAGCAAAATTCAAAGTATAGTGGAGAACATCCAAAAAATATCTTGAATCAAGCAAGTCTTTCTCCTTGTCAAAGCAAGTATGCACCAGCAAGTATGCACGGTGGGTTACATGTCAGATTTGTTTGCAAAGTAGATTGGGCTGTAGAGAATTCTCAAGCGCTTCTTTTGACAGATTTTTGGGATTACCAGGTTTTTATAATGTTCGGTATAGTCTCCCAAAGTTTGGGTGCACCATGACTGGCTCCCCTCCCATATATAGATTGACAAAAAAAATTTTAAATTAAATGAATGTGCATCAATATAACAACAGAGTTAAGAACTTACTATGTGGCACTATGATGTGGAATAACAGTTGATTACGGCAGCTTGGAACTGTAATTGTCATGCACTAGCAAAATAACACTAACTGAATAAAATTTCAGAGCAGTTGAGGAACTAGATTTATAGGAGATATGAAAAGTGTTGTAGTTGATTGATCCTTGTGCTTTTTTTTTATTGGGTAAAATTGGTTGATCCTTGTGCTTGTTTTTGATTGGGTGAAACTGATAGGGGTGGATCAAGATTTATGATATTTTATTTCAATACTCATATTTGAAGTTCAATTTGATTTGATTTCTCATTTCAATTCAATCTTTGTTTCTTGAGCCTCACATTTGTTGAAAATATGCAGGTACATCATTTATGGGAGTAGCTGGTATAGAAAATGGTGAGAAAGTTAATGCTTAAAAGACAACTTGTATTTGAAAATGGTGCACTTTGGACTTATGCTTGTGAGAACCTGCGCCCAAAGTTTGTGTATGACAAGACCTTTTACACAGTAAAATGGGAACTTAAATTATATGAAAAGTGACATCAAATTGATATGATGATGTGGTATCAATTTTGTATAGGGATGAAATACAATTATATATCCTTGTATTAAATACATGTTGACTTTAAATTTGGCAAACATGGAAGTATAATATATGTTATTTTATGTTTAAAAATGATATCAAGTATTCTATTGTTGATAGATTCATGGTTGTACATGAAAAGTGACAGACACATCAGTTTTGAAGATTGTTTGTACATTTATAGGATAGTATTCATTCAATTATTAATATTTTACTGTGTAAAAACTGGAGTCAAATATGTCAACTACCCTCACCACTATTGGAATTTACCATATTTTTCTGTAATTAACCAAAAAGTGAACAACTATTGGTGCTTTTGTCAACAACCTATGGTGAAAAGAGATGTACATGTTTTGGTATCCGCTCGGTTATAGGGTTCTCTCCCCTATATCTAAATATTCTGCATTTCATTTTTATTTAAAATATCTGCATGTATCCATCTTAAATTTAAAATGTCCTCGTTAGAATCAATGTGATTACATCGGATATAGCCCTCGATCGTCGCCGAGTTCAGATTGACTGGGGATGAAAAATGGTTTATTCTAGTTCAATATGGTTAAACGATAACGATGTAATTTATTAATTAGATACTCCCATTCGGATACGACAGCCGAGGCGATTGTATCTGAATCGATAATTATGTGCCATTTACCATTGAGAACTAATCGCAGAAACGAAAAGGAGAAGTAGGAGGAAATGGAGATGAAGGGAAAGGTTGCATTAGTGACAGGAGGAGGAGCTGGCATTGGTAAGTCTAACCTACAATTATTAATTATATGCAGGAATAGAGAAAGCGCATTGCAGCCCATTCATTTTCTGGAATGAACCCAAACAAATTGATAATATATACAATCCACGCAATTTGAATAACTTTTGATCTCTCCATCAATTTTTACTTCATTTATTATTGAATAAGGGATTATTCATTATAGTTTCCATCACAACAGAATGGCAATCTAAGGGTTGACACTCAGACTGCCTTCTTTTGTATAGAAGAGATTAGCAAAAGCAGGGAATTTTCTATTTTTTTACTCAAATTGATAATAGGAGCCACACCATCAAGAAATTAGGGACAGTATCTCAAGTTTAGCCTTACAGATCTTGTACGGATTGTCCAGGAGGCATGGGAAGCATGGTTTACACTCCTTTCCCCGTGTTGCTTTGTAGCTCCATAGACCTTTTGGTGTTTCTTGGTAACCCAAAGACCTTTTGGTCACATGGATGTTATTAAAACCTTTCATTTCATCACAAAAAAATAATAGTATTATCTGCGGTTAGTTTTTTCCTTCAGGAAAAGAATAGGATATAAGAGGGTAAAGTTGCTTGGGCTGCTTGGAAGTGGGGCCTTCATCGAAGTTGAAACTTGTTCAGCTAGTTTGACAGTGGGTGGGGTTTTCTTGGCCTGGATCACCTCAACTCAGGAACTATACAGCGATTTCTCACTTTGTGAGGACCTAAAAACTACCTCTACTATTAAACATTTACTTGTTCCCCAAGGCAGAGAATGAGATACAAGTGGGTTAAATTGTTTGAGCTGCTGGGCAGTGGGGCCTTTCCACGTTGAATTTAAAAGTTGTACACCTGGTTTGGAAGAGGGTGGGCTTTTCTTGGCCTAGATCACCTCAAATTAGGAACCATACTATGGTGTCTTGCTTGGCAGGGACCTAAAAAACTACCTTTACTATTACACATGTACTTTCTTCCCCAAGGCAGATAATGAGATTAAGATATAATAGGGTAAAATTGTTTGGGCTGCTTGGCAGTAGGCCCTCTTTCCGTTGAATTTGAAATTTGTACAGCTAGTTTGACAGTGGGGTGGGAGCTTCATGGCTTAGATCACTTTGAAATCAGGAACAAAACCATACTCATCTATGCTTTCCTGAATCTTCTCCATCTCATTCTTTATCGTGTCTTGTTTGTGAGGTTGTGAGCTTGTCTTAAATTTTTTACGCTTCTTGAAACACACCTTGAGTGGTTGCACCACATAACACAGAATTCCTTTTGGCTTAGGTGCCAAGCCACCAAAGTTTTGCGGGCCTTCCTTCTGGTCTCATCCCCATTTTTCATGCCTTTCAAATTCTATGTGGAACTGGACCTTGGTGAAACTTAATCCACCTAACTTGTGAGTCAAGACCCTGCATGCAACCTATCAGTTTCAACTTAGCATGAATGCAGTGAGTGATTAATGAATCTAAGTTTGAAACATACAAAAATATCTGTCTTCCAAATCGATCAGCTTGCTTTTTCTCCTTCAGCGGTTGGTGTGGGCTTTTCACTTAGCATCTTCACCAAGGCCCGAGGCTTTTTAAAAAGATTTATTTGTGGCCTGTTTAATGCAGCAGGTAATGGGGACGTCCCTGACTGCCCCATGATTGTCATATCGCCCTTGATGCCAACCCTATACATGAGAGGAATTGGGGATGTCCTGAAACGTCCCTGAAAGTCAGGAGATGTCCCTGTTTTTGCTTTTGTGCTGCATGTGGGGGGGTGGAAGGGCCATTTCGCTCGCATCCCCAAGATGTCCCAGATGTCCAAGATGGAACACTGGTGATTATATGCTCAACAGAGAGCAAATATGAGGTTAACTGCAAAATGCAAATAAGACATGAAAGCTAGGCCAAGATCCAACAAGAACTGAAAGCTAGGCCAAGATCCAACAAGAACTGAAAGCTAGATGTCAACATCAATCCGGGAAAGATATGTAATATGCTTGAAACCATAGGAGCATTAAAGGATTAATGTTTGTTATGATCTCAACAATGTATCGTCGTACCTTCCAAGATCTAGGAAATTTGGAAATGACATTTTATCCATGACTTGCTAATGCCTCTATGATTCTGCCATTAGACTGGTCTAATATGAGTATCTAACTCACAAGCCATTTGCAACCCATACCATTGCATGTCTAGAAAGAGGATACAATAAGCTTGAAATATTTAATACAATTAGACTATCTCTGAGAAGCTTCAGCCTATGGTGTACCGTGTAGTATCTAAAATGCATCTACAGTCTCCATATTGCACAAACGTCCTCAGCTAACCATGGATGTCCTTGGACAATCGATGGAACCTGGTTTGAATTTTTTTGTAGATACGGCATTCAAAGATGAGATATTCCTTTCATTGAAGCGCAAAGTCACACGCTTTGCATGTGTGACGCTCAAAACGTGTGACGCTCTCTCGGAAGATGGTTATTTCTGTAGCCAATGAAAGTGAATTCAAATTGTGGCCGAACAAATTCTGAAACCATACGGTAGCTACATCATCTCAAAGATAATACGATTCCATTATATAAATAGAGATAAACACGAGGGTATTGAAGGAGTTTCAGCACAAGAGGCTCCTTTTGTTCTATATAACTTACTCTCAAGTTGGACATATATGTCTTATGATTTATGCCCTCGATAAGATCAAGGCACTCGTAAAAATATTTTAATGGAGGGCTCCATATCAAGGGTAAGATGGTAATGTTTGGAAGTGCTTTTGGAATCTTGATTGAATCCTTTTCCTAGCAAGCCACATTGAGGTCTAAAGGGAAAGAAAGGGATACTCATCATGACCTGAATGGGAGTCATCCACACATTGAATTCGATGCGTAATAGCTATAAGTAATATCGATGATTTGAACTGTAAATGTGCTCCAAACTCAGCTGAGACGGACGCTTTTACGCCTTTTTTGCTTGATTATTCTTTGATAGAAATGTTGGGAAGATCCTATTGAGATCATTTTCATAGTATATATCTCAGGCCATGGCTGGAAATATCAAAACTATGGTGTCATCAACGCTTGGAAATTAATTTTTTCTGGAATCTCTTGGAGAGTTGAAATGTTTTCTTAAATGCAAACAAGAATATAGGGCTCTTCTAAGGTTGAACACGAATCCAAAGATCTTGGTAACGAAGGCAGATAAAGGCAATGCAGCTGTGATACTGGACAAATGTGACCACTTAAATAAGATGGCAGACCACCTACAAAACAATGGGAGCTTTAGGTTGTTGGAGACCAACCCTATGCCATTAGTTTTAAAGCAAGTGATTAAAGCTATTAAAAACTTATCATTGGATAATGAGATTAAGAAAAAGTTGCTTCCAAATAAAGAGGTCACTCCGAGGATCTATGTCGCTCTGAAAATAAACAAGGAAGGGGAGCCTTTAAGTCCGATTGTGGATACTTCGGATGGTCCTACCTACAAATTAGTGGAGTTCTTGCTTAGAGACTAAATCTAATGGTGGACTAGTCATCTTCCTTTATCTAGGGTTCTACACATTTTGTGGAATTCATTAAGACAAGGTGGATAATGATGACATAATGGCGAGTTTTGATGTTTTTTCCCTTTAAACCAATATCTCGGTTGATGAGGTAATGACGGTGGGTTCAGAAAGACAATGATTATGAGACACCTTTATCATGATATATTCCTTAGATCCTCTTTCTTCAGATTTAGGCTATGTTGCTAGGAAACGGAAACGGAAATGCGAAACGCGGAAACGACAATTTTTAAAAAACCTTGGATACGAAACGTGGCGGAAACGTCCGTCATCGTATATATACATAGTACTCATTTTATAATTGTACTCCATGGACCATAAGAGATAATTGATAAAGCACTCAAAATATTTTGTATTCATTGAAATTTGAAGTTCTAAAGAGTCATCATTCAACATGGTTACAATTTCAATGATTCACATATACATGATAATAATCTAGATTCTAGAATATATCATCTAGATTTTCCTCATAGTCATCTCCATGAACACCACTAGCTCCACTCTCCATCCCTTGTGCAAAAGATCCTGATTCTTCTTCATCAATATAGCTTTAGGAAGTGTGATTTAGAATGGACCCAAGATGTCATTATATAGCTTTTAGGAAGTGTCTTTAGCAAGTTTAGGTAGGTAGATTAGGTTTAGGTGCAATAAATGAAGGTATTTTTTATTTTTTTTGAAGTTATGATGCTTTAAAAATTAAAAAGTGGGGAAACGCACTGGCATTTCCTAAACGTCCCAACGCTTCGAAACATCTCAAATGTTTCGGTGGCATTTCGCACTCCGCTTTGTGTTTCCAAAACGCTTTGAAGCAGTGAACGGCAAGGTCCTAGGCGTTTCTGGTAATAGAGGATCATTTAGGGCTAGTTTTATAAGCAAACAAAGGGAGTCGCAATGGGATCACTGCCATCACCAAGTGATAGATAATCTCTTCAAGGAGCTTTTTAAAGAGCTCGCCTCAACTCATTTCATCTCAAACCAAGGTGGTGGAAGAGGTATGTGGATGATACAAATGTACTTTGGCCTCATGGTAAAGATTTGTTCAAAGAGTTTTGTACCCACTTGAATCACATAATGAGCAACGTAAAATTCACCAAGGAGATGGAAGACGAAGGTAGTCTTCCTTTTCCACCCATTTACAAGGTCTACAGAAAGGGACTCATACAAACCTACATTTACAAGCTTCCTCCCATCGCCACCTGTCGCAAAAAGGTGTAGTCACAACTTTTTCTGCAAGGGCTTTCAATATCTCAGATGAGGACCATCTCGAGGAAGAAAAAAACACCTAAATAAGGTCCCCAAGCAGAATGGGTCTTGTGGAAAACAAATTTCTGCGGCATTTCATAAAGCTAGTGAGACCAGAACAAGGTGACAGATTGAGGTTGAGGAGTTTGTCAGACCTAAGTTTTCATACCTTACATTTGGGGGATATCCAATAAGATATCAATAATTCTGAAGAGACAAGGCATTTGGACAGCCTTCATTCCCCTTATCAAGATTGGGCAAAATATCATGTCTGCCGATGACTGGTTAGAACCAAAGTTAATTAATGGTGTATATTGCATCAATTGCTCTTGTGGGAGACCCTACATTGCTGATATTATGAGAGCCATTCGAATTGAATCAAAGAGCATTGCTCTGATATTTGTTTGAGGAAGGTGGATAAGTCAGCTTTAACAGAGAATTCAGATGGAATCAAGCATCATATTTGCATTGAAAAGTCAGAGGTCATTGCTAAGGAGGATCATTTCTTCTAGAGGAAGCTGAGTGAAGTAGTGAAAGTTCATAAAAATCCAAACAAATTGAATAGGGATGATGGCTTGAACTTAAGTCAATAATGGAGGCCAGCTGTTCTAAAGTTGAGAGAATGTTCTAGGTTGAACAATTCATTTATTCAATTTAATTAACTTAACTGTAGGTGTATGTAATCAAATAACTACTTACTAGTTAGACCTGGTTTGTTAATTATTTACACTTATAATTAATTTATTAATTAAATCAACTAAATTAAATTGAATTTAAAGGTAAGTTTGTGTGGCATATTATGTTCTTGGACAAAGCTACCTATATAAGGAGCTCTAAATCTGTAATTTTATCGTCGTAATATTGATGATGGATCAGGGTGTGTGATCTGAAATATCGATATATATATTTCTATTTTCACACTGGTTTATCCAAAAACATATTTTGTAATTCATATTGACTGTACAAGCCACAACTTCCTGATTCTCTCAAATGTTTTCAAGTCCGCATATCCTTTTATCAAAAAGACTCTTAGGTATAAGATGCCACAAAGTCCACTGAATTGTCTTTTTAGGTAAGGTCAACTAGTAGTTACTTCTTATTATGATATTTCTTTATGATAATAGAAGAAACACTCAAATATAATCCACTTCGAGGGGGAAACCTCCAAAAATCAGAATAAATAAGGAAATGAATTCAATAATATAACTTGTGATGATTTGGGAGAGCCTTGCTCATCCATATTTATAGACATAATTAGGTAGGGTCACACCCTTTCATCCTAATTAGGTTGGCTTAAATAAATATTAAGAACTAATAAATGAAAGATAAAGGTTATGCACTCTATTCCATAACCTTAGTACTCATAGTAAGATATAATGTTAAGGGTGTAATGTGCCCTTCCCCTTCAAAAAAAAGTTGCCAATCAATGCTTAGTGACTCGGGATGCTTGTGCGTGAACTGTCCATCTTCTCATGTTGCATCTTCAGCTGGCAGATTTTTTTCATTTGATGAGAAATTTGTTCGGTTTTGCAATTGCTTCACTCGCTTCTTGATGACGGCCTTGGGTTCTGTTGATGCAAGTTTTGACACGGGCTCCAACAGAAGACAAGAAATTAACCTTACTTGTTTTAGAACCTCTGCTGGAAATAGAATTCAAGGTACAGAATACTTGGGACGATATAACTCAATTGGGAACTATGTGATTGTTTAATCTTTGAAGGAATTGGCAAATTTTGGCAAATTCACCAACTTCTATATACCCTATGGATATTCACAATGGTGCCAAACCTAAACTAAGTGAATTGGATTTCAAAAAAACTCATGAGGAGGGAAAGGTAGGGCAGAAAAGAACTTTAAGCTTTTGTCTTTACCTTGAAACAACTCAGAGAAAACATTGTCAACTGATAATGATGGAAACTAGAATTTAGAGAAATCAGTTTGACACTCAAATTCTAGGCATAAGTTTGAGGGAACATGAATATAATTCTTGCATGTATAAGATTAAATCATGAAAACAACCTAAGCTCGTATTCCACAAAATATAAAGCAACAAGAATGCTTGAAATAACAGTTGTTCAAATCAACCAAATTCACAAGATGTAATGAAATAACCCAAAACCACAATTTAACATTCAATCTATGCACTATTACAGACTGCCTAAGCACACCCATAAGTCATACATAATGTAAGATCAAATTGTTTCCTGAATCATACAAATTAGTATATACTCGATTTGTATTCATTAATTTAACATGAGGATCAATAATTAGCTTTTAACCTATCCAAAACATGACAAAAATTTAAATAATCGAGAAAAGACAATACATAGCTCAAACAATCGAACACAAAGTGATCACGGTGAAGCTCCTTGTTGCTTTGCAAAAATCAGATCTAAATTCAAATAAAGCTGTTGGCTAGATCTTTTGCATAAGATCAAACCTAGGCGATATGAGATAAATCTCCCTCATTTAACCGGTGAGGCTCCGTTGGTCGATTTGTCAATAAAAATGTGTTATTATCTATCGTGGTTTTACTTTAACCACTTAGTTCATGAACCATAACTAAGAAGTTCTCATGCAGCAAGTAAGCAATTTGCTTAAGAAAGGAAAGTTATAGAAGAAAGAAATAAAGGAAATACAGAGAAGAAATGGGGAAGATGTGCATCCCAATTAGTAGATAAAGCAGAGCTAATTACATGCACATAGAAGAAACTTAATAGATATGAACACACAGTAATTATAAAACAAAGGCAGCTCTAGATCTAGATCTAAAATAACACAAAGTTTATCAAGAGATTTAAGATTCAAAGCAAGAAACACAAGACACCGTGACACAAAGTTCTCTCGAGACCTCGCTCCTTTGTATTCCTTTGCTCCAAGTTGCTCTCGTGGAGTTCAAAGACAAAGTTTAGAACTCGGGATTGCCGCTTACAAATTCTCGATTGATTATTAACCCTGAGGTTCTTCTCCTACTTATAGAATGTAAAAGGAAAAGTACAAATAGAAGACTCAAACCGAACTAAAGCATGAACAACAAGTAAAAATGACATTTGCAATCATCCTCAACTAACTTCTTCTTAAGTGACACATGTATCACTTAACTAATGAATGGTTCCACATGACTTCAAGTAATGGTCAGAAACCAATAACCTAGAAGTTTTACAATTTCATCCTAGGAACATAGAAAATAGAAGAAGAAAGAATAGAAGAAGACATGCCACCGTAACATTTATGTCTTTTTTTGTTCTCGATATCGGATATACTTGTCGAACATGTAATTCAAATCTTTCCATCTGCTTTTAGCCACCGCTTCTTCTCTCGTCCCGAATCGCAAAGAACCCTTCATTCAACACTTTTTGCACGCTTCCACCTCTTCCAAACTCGGCCCAAACCTCGCAATGTCTGCCTGCAGAGCCACCAGTCTACTGATAAAATTCATCGTGAAAGGCTTGGTAGCTTTATCAATTCTCTTTTGTACCATCAGAAGAGAACCTTCCAGGGAATCAGGCACTTCGTTAGAAACGATCCGCACGTATGAAGTAACACCTCTCGTCCACTCTTTCCTCAGTGAAAGAAATGATACTGTCTGCTAAATCTGATGTTCTACTCTCAAGTGCCTACATCCTCTTCAGCAAAACTCTGCAGATTTCCAAGCGGAAAGATACTACAAACTCTAGCTGCTTCCCCTTCTCGACTGATCCGTCCTGCAATGACGATCTGCTTCGCAATCAATATATCTCTCGCAGCTTGTTTGATCTCGCCAAAATACTCAGTTACTACTCTCAGCAATCGTATTCTTGCCTTCTATGCTTTCCATCGCCGCTTTAGTTGATTTGCCGTGATCGTTCATAACCTTTAGCGGGGTGACACTTCCCAAGTTGCAAAAGCTTCGACGAATAATCAAATCCTTCCATTCACAATAGCCTTTACTGATTGCTTGGTCCTCCATTTCCCGCATAAGATGATCACTCACCGCTTCGAAATGGGCAATGGAAGGTTTAGCAACCTTGGCTATGATCTCACATAATTGAGATACTTGCTTCGCAGCTCTTCTTTCTCCGCCTTTTCACTGTCAAGCCTAAGGAATAAAGCATCTATCAATGTCTACGTGTCCTGCTTCAATCCTTCAGTGGTGGCTTGACCGAGTGGTACCTTGGTCACCGCCACATCTTCTCGCTATGAGCTCCTCTTCTATTTTCCTTCGCTGGAATTGATATCTCAAAGAAACTTCTCTCCCGAATTCTCAATGATCAACCTAGAAGTTGCTTTAGCAACTTTAGGCCTTCTGTCTCTTCTGCTCAGATCCTGGAGTAGCTGCAAGTCGTGCTCCTCTAAATTCATCTCCATTCTCGCTTCTGAACCAACTGCAAAGCCAACCATTCCGAGAAATTACTTCTCGAAGAGTGAGAAGTCGCCGAGTGCACTACCATCTCCCACTCTCGCATCCTCTCCGCCGTAAAGTGCCACGTTGTCATGGCTGCCATCCTCTCAAACATCCAAAGACAAAGCTCTTTTCAACTCTCGCCATCTGCGCAGCCTTCAACATCTCCTTCGGAACGGGTGATGAACGAAGTGGTCTGAGGAGAGAAGGCGAGTGTCGCCGGATTCAATGAAGGCATGGAAACGCCCCGCCATGGCGGTGCAATAGTTGGTGAAGTACTCGGGTACCGGAGAAGCCGAGTCAAAGCTATGGTCAGAGAAGTGATCTTCTCTTTCTCTTGAGATCTTCTCGTACTTTCATCTTCGACCTTCTCACGCTTTCTCCTTCATGCTTTCGCTGAGGGAATCTCCCGTGCCGGTCAGCCGTGATTTGATTCATCAATGCTTCATCAAGGCAATATCCCTTCACAAGAACTGGGCTTTGAAGTATTCACCAACACACGCTCTCGACCTTTCTTCAATTGTGTTTCAGCCTCTCATGTTATTCTCGCAGATGGCTTTATCTCCTCCCATTTGATGGTAAGTGTCAAGTACCACATTCCCATCATCTTTAAGATCCGCAGTCTCCGCGCTAGTCCAAAGTCGAACACTTGTTTTGGCTTGACAAAATGCTGAAATCTCTTTTCGACCTCGTACTCACTTCCGCACTTCATCTAGAAATCTTCTAACGAAGGCACATGTGTGTATTCATTGGGAGATTGTCTTCTTCGCTACTCCAAATGGATCAAGTTCAGCCGCACAGGGAAGAATTCTTGCTCATACTCGGATAACATTTGCGCTTCCATCCCTCGAGCTCAGGAATGCTAATGTAGCTGTAATATCCCATAGTGATTGGGAAGAAGCCCGTAGACTTGTGCCACTTTGACTGAAGGTCGTGTAACTCCACAAGTTACCTGCTCAACTCCATGGCGATCAATCTATCATTCGATACCTAGGCATCTTTATTGGTTCTCCAGAAAAGCCCGTAACCCTGAGGTATGTGAAATCTGCAAATTGAATGAATAGATCGCCAATCTTGAACATGGCTTCCCATGCTTCCTCGCTTACCCCGTTAGCCTTCAAGTCTTTGTCTAGCCTTTGTAGATGAAATCGTAGAAGAAGTCATCGCTGATCACTTTGAAGTCTTTCTCGCACGCAGTGCGCAGAAGTCGCGGGGTAGACTCAAAATGGGGTCCTTGAAAGAACACATCTATCCAAATTGAAAAGACACCTTGTGAAGCCGCAGATACACCAAGTATGAAGTCATCTTGCCGTTTCAAAGTACGCTTCACGCCCGAAGTTGCTCACCGATGTCATTCTTGCTAATAATCTCCGACCAATTGATTATAGAATCAACCTTGTTGATTTCAATGGTCTTGATGAAAGCATACATCCATGTACGGAAAGTGTAGGCATTCATTTCGCCATTCATCCCGCATAGCAATTTGACGACATCATCTCGCCTCCCGCACCAAATTGGACCGTGGAAGAGTTCTCGAGAACTTTGAAGGGGATCTAGGCTTCTTCATGAACCGCTATTCATGATGCTCACACAATCAGCCTCTATGCTTCTCCCATCTACCGCCAAGATCCCGAATGCTAATAGAAGTCACCACCTTTCGCAGACCGAATCTTCAAACAATAATTGATGAACTCGCATCCAAACGAATTATTGTCTTTCCCGAAGCATCACGCACCGATCTCGATGAAGGATGATAAGATCTAGCACACTCCATGAACTCTCGCAATTGGGTCAGACATGGGAAAGCTGCAGCTCGGATAATTCTATTGTTTCGACCGCACGCATGAGTGAAGTCTTTCCCGCCTGGATCTATCAATCGAATCGGCAAGAGGTTCCGGCCCCAGATCTCGTGTCTCCTATGTCTCGCAAAGTTTGGAAGCAATGCATGACTCCATCGTGCTTTCTTTTCATCTCCTTCGCCATGGCTTTGTCTATCTTCATCCAATAATTCTTTTTCTCCTCACTTGGCCGGATTTCTTCAATACCGTGTGCGGATCTCGACAATTCTTCGATTCGAGGATATTTGCAATGTATTGACATTGAAAAAAACTCCTTTTCTTTTCAGAAAGCACCCGTAATGAATTCTCTGCAATTTATTCGCAAAAATGGCCACCGAGCATGAATAGTGAATTTAAATTATAAAAATCTGCACTTTTCAAGCCTGCTGCCCCAAAAATTGGTGTTTAATTTGCACATAAAGAGAGCATAAATCCTTTCAATCAACACCTGAGCTCCTGTAACACCTGTGAAAACAATTATGCAGACAAAGATCAACCTCCTCTAATGCATGCGCCAAATCTGGAAGCTTTTAGCCTTGTTAGCACTTTGTCTGAACAAAATCCTTCCTTTAATGGGGGCGCACTTTTCCTCTTGGCTGCAATTCTTTACCTGTGAATTAAATAATTCACCCATATGGCTGCCCATGCTTATATAACCTTCATAATTCTATAATTAATAATTGCCCTAACAATTAAAGGCAATTAATTAATTAAAAATCATGTTTTTCTCTTTTAAAAATAGCATGTTTAAGGACAACCATCCAATAAATTAAATTAATCCAATTTAATCCTTCACACAAAGACTTCACTCAAGCCCCACAAAGGTGCTTTGACCATACCACCGAAAATAAAAATTAATTTAATGTTTTAATGCTTTAAAAAACATTAAATAATACCCAAATGGGGTGCACTTTTTGAGAGGAAGAGGGCAGCCACTAAATAAATTAAATTTAATGCATTTAATTCCTTTCTTTTATTCCATCTTTGACTTGTTGACCTCCTCCAAGCTTGGGCGCACTTTTTGAGAGGAAAGATTAATTAAAATAATCAATTTAATCCTTTTATTCTCTCACCAAAGGGGGCGCACTTTTTTGCACATGTAATTCTATTTTTAAGAATTTTTTCATAATGGGATTCTTTACCCTGCAAGGCAGGCACCAAAATCCCATGATCCACTTAAGTGATTTGACTTTGACAATGGGATTATTTACCCTGCAAGGCAAGCACTAAAATCTCATGATTTCACTTAAGTCACTTTCCTTTATTATATCATGGGAATTTTTACCTGCAAGCAAAGGTGTGCAATAAATTCCCACCGCCTCAGCCTTCTAATTTTCCCACTGCAGCTTAAGTGACTTTTATAACATGGGAAAAAGTACCACCAGCAGGTGTATAAAATTCCCACCTTGCCTGCGGCTTATATTTTTCCCATTGTAGCTTAAATCCTTTGTTTTCCAAAAATGCGCCCATCCCCGCAGGGGCTTTTCTGTGCACGACTTCGCTTTTTCCTAGTGATCCAGCTCCCGATGACGACTTCCTCCGAGCATAATGTGCGTATATGTTTTCCAGCTGCTCCAGCCCAAAAATCGGGCTTACCCGACAAAGGAATTGCTCCAGAGAAATTTCACAGAAAACGAAACGGACACCACAAAAACACGAAAAATTGCCAAAAGTTGCAAATAAAGCCCAAAACTTAAAATAAGTTAAAACCCTTCTGGCACATAGGAATAATAACATATTCGCTCATAATAGAGTTAAAACAGAGTGCAAATAGTCTCATACGGGGCTCAAAATAATTAAATACAAATTTCCCATGCATAAATCCCGACTTACGTAATAAAACAATTTTGGGCATATGGGTATTTGGCGAAAAGGCTAATATGGCTCTTTGGGATTATCTTGACACAATACAGAACTTTCGTGCAATAAAAACACAAAACGACCCATTATTTTAAAAGTACGAAAAAATTTCGGATAGGGTAGTCGCAAATTTCGGGTGAAATCTGAGTGACACTAAAAGCTCAGATTATAGTATATATAAAAAATAGTGACAGTCACTCGCCACTTCTTGTTTACCATGCAACTAATAATATAGAGCAACTAAACAAAAATAAAACATCTTAAAAATACATTTAGAATTGTCTTGCCCAATTAAATATGGACTTTCGAATATTACAATTGTTTTAAAACTCATTATTTTAAACACTTTGATAAATTCTCTCCTAGGCCTAATAATAGTGCCTACATTGACAATCTGTAATGTCCCCTTTCAAAATAATTCAATAACCCATGCAATTTTCTAATTTCCTACTCATTGACAATTTCCCAAACAATTGGTGGACATAAAACCAACACATTGTTTCTGATTTCGGTACTTAGGAACAATCGTAACTATCACAAGCATTCATTGACATATTCACAAACATTTGGCAAACATTGAACCATGCATTGACATTTTCACAAACAATTGGCAAGTATAAAACCAATGCTTGATATCTTGTATTAAATGTTGATTAATGTTCATACTTTTGTCATGAGTGAATTACAAACCACAATTCATCAAACCTCGATATTAATATTGAAAACACCAAACTCACAAATGGTAGGGTACTTACAACCTCACTCAAGCAAAGATAAACATCAGAGGGCGGTACTTATAGCGGAA
Source organism: Taxus wallichiana var. yunnanensis (assembly GCA_018340775.1). Classification (NCBI taxonomy): domain Eukaryota; kingdom Viridiplantae; phylum Streptophyta; class Pinopsida; order Cupressales; family Taxaceae; genus Taxus; species Taxus wallichiana. The sequence goes on along the minus strand of CM031238.1, from coordinate 178,688,725 downwards.
ACTGTAACAACCGAAAGTGGAATAAAATCTCACTCTTCGACACAAATATGATCCTCGATGGAATCACCTCAATGGGTTGGAGGGCTTTTATTCTCCACACTTGATACTAAGTCACAAGGTTTGAGTTCGAATTAAAGTTCAATGAGGATAAAATTCGGTTTAAGTTTTCCCAATAGATAAAGTTTGAAAAACAATCTCTATTAAGTTAGAATAATAGAAAAATATAAAAACATTTAAAATTAAAATTAGAAAACATTAAAAATTGGTGGTGGAAGTAGATTTTTATAAAGAGCTTCCAGTGTGGTGTTAAAATAATAGAGATTTAAACCTGTTTGTATGAAAAATAAAACCCTAAACCTAGCCGACACAAGATACATTTTATTTACTTAGCCGGCCCCTCTGTTGGTAGGCCTCACTTGGTGCGCCCTATTTGGGTACACCCCAAAGGCTTCTGTGCATGGCAACATGCAAGAATTTTTTTTTTTGCGAATTTTAACAAATTTTAATTATTTTGTTTAAATTTTCCAAATTTTGAATTTTTCCTTTTAAATTCGCAAATCTTGTGATATACCTTGTGTATAAGAGTGTTTTCGTCCTCAAATGAAGAGATTGAACACAATGGCTCAAGCTCTGGATTAGGGTGTGATTTTTCAAGATGAATAATGAATGATGACTCTTTTGAGTCCAACTCCTTTTTTAACTTTCCATTTTCACAAGCATTCATTGACATATTCACAAACATTTAGCAAACATTGAACCATGCATTGACATTTTCACAAACAATTGGCAAGTATAAAACCAATGTTGATATCTTTGCATTAAATGTTGATTAACATTCATACATTCTTCATGACTGAATTACAAAGCCAGAATTTATCAAAGTTGATATTAATATTGAAAATCACCAAACTCACAAATGGCCAGTCTTTGTGGCGATACGATAACACTATAGCGGTGGTATTGTGAGCAGAGACAACAACACCTGTAATGACTGAAAATGGAATAAAGACCTCATCTTCGGCACAAATATGATCCCCGGATGGAATCACCTCAATGGGTTAGAGGGTTTTCATCCTCCACACTGTATATTAGAGGGTTTTCATCCTTAGATGAAGAGATTGAACATAATGGCTCAAGCTCTGGATTAGGGTTTGATTGTCCAAGATGAATAATGAATAATGAATCTTTTTAGTCCAACTCCTTTTAACTTTATCTTTTCCAATTCACCCTAAAAGTATTTAAAAATACTTTTAATAAAACATTACTTTTCATCCACTTAATAATAATTACTTTTTGACCCTCTTAATAATAATACATAAGTGTCCTTTTTATGTTATAAAATAAAAGTGACTTAGGACAACTTAAAGTATTATTATTAATTTATTTCCCTAACTTTATCCTTTAGCCTACGGGAAATAGGGAATAGGCTATGGGTCATTAGATTGGCTTGATTCTCGCAAAGGGAACATGACAGTTTGCCCTTCCCAAAATTGCTTGTCCTCAAGCAATTGCAAGCTCAACTGCTCTGACTTTCCCCAACTGGCCATCTTTGTAATACCTGGATCCCAATTCATCCTTGGGAACTTGCAATTCCATGTTTTGAATTCCTCGTGTGATGTAGTATGTTCCTTTGACTGCATAACTTTGGCTGTCCTTGAAGCCTTCTCCATACATCCATTTGGAAGACCAACAACGTTATTGGCCAAGGATGAAGCAACAATACAAACATTTGCTTTGAATGTATTGATAAGTGCATTTGCTTCCTTTACTAAATCCATGACATCTTTATCAAATAAGTGCTCTTGCAATCCATTGATAAATGTAAATTGCCTTGAATCTTGAATGTGATATATGCCTCTATCCAAAGGTGCTCTGAGTCCTAACATTAAAGCATGAAATTCTGCAAGCACCTTCACCGTTGTACCTAAACCAACCATTACTTCGTATGTCACAGAATCATCGGGTATTTGCAGTACTATCCCAATTCCTGTCTTCCCAGAATTTCCTTCAGATGTGGCCAATTCAAGTTTATAGATGGGATTGAAATACCTCTCATCCATGATTGTAGTTGAGACTTTAATCTTTTCAAGTCCAAGGTAACTAAATACATATGACTTTGATGCAAGGTGCAACAATTGATTAACCTCGTCATCATCACTGTCAATCAGACTTACATGCCTACCTGGACTTTGTGTCCCTTCATGTAAAAGAAATACAGGTTTGCTGATCTCTGCCATATTGACAACATGTGCAAAAATATCACATAAGAGATCACACATTTCAGGAAAAGATGCATAGTATGAATACTCAAGATTGGAGAAACTAACACCAAGCAATGAACCCTTGTGCTCATCCTTATTGAATAAATTCTGCACCCTTGTAGTGTTATCAACTGGTATCCATAGATTCTAGAGACCCTAAGCCTTTGCCATTTCTTTTAATGTTTCCTTTGCTGCGTCAAATTGATTGTCACCATCAAGTGTCTCAACTTGAATATATTTATTGAAAGAAGCATAAACCTCCTTGCAGCCCTTGACATCAAGTTGAAGATCATAAAACAACTTTTTGCCCATAGATTTATAATTCTCATCAATGCAATCTATGTAATTTTGAAAAGGCTCCTTTTCTTTCTCTTCTAGCTTATCACACAATATTGTGTTGAACTTGTGCACATCATGCTGCTGATAAGATTCATATGTGGGCCAACCAAAAGATTCTGTAAGTTCTTTTGTGGATACACTATCATTGTTGTTTTGTATATTATAAAACAGGTTCAACAAACAACAAAAATAACACAATGCAATGTATTGTTCCGTGGAAAGTCACCAAAAAACTTAAACATTTTTGCCAAAACACAACTTGAAATAATATCCTCTTGCATTAGTGGCCAACAATGCAAAATAATCCAACACCTTGGTCTCCCTTATCCAATTGAGACAAATCCAAATCTAGTATAGAGATGGCACTGTGGATAGGCAATGAACTAACCAGATGTTGCCTTTTGTGAAACCCATTGCTTGCACCACTTCGCTCCTCCTATGTAATGAAGAAACTGGAATACCCAAACCTTGAGTTCCAATGGATCCTTCAATGATATGACAAGTTGTACCTCCTAAAATATGGTGCAAATCAGACTGTGTATAGGCTGGAAACAAGTTACAACAGCCACAAACCACCTGGAATTTCACCTGAATCAAAACTATGGTGGCTGAAATGTTTGTTCCCTTCAGCTGAGACCTTCTGCCCACATCATCCAATGATAAGACCCCCTTAAAATGTGCAAACTTGCAGTTGTTCATGACTGATAATAGCTCATGATCTGAAATTATCAAAACTGACAACATGACATTGGCACAACAACTGCAAAAATGCATATCCACAACTGAAATAATGTGGTGGCTGATAATGGTGATGACAACAACATTAATGGTGGCAATTTGGTTCATAGCTGCCCTAGGTATGTTTCCTCTATCACTTGACGGTAGTATCCCATCACCACACATTCCCTTCATGTCTTGTTGGTGATCCTTTGCACAAATATCCAAGTTTGGAGTTACTCCACCATGCTTATGCTGTGCTACTCTAGTATTCATGTGAACTTCCCCTTGAGATCTTCTTGTGGTGCTTATAACTTCCTCAATAGGAAGGATATATCCAACACAACTCCTTAACTCATGATGGTGCTCTTTACTCAATGACAATCTTGAAAGTGCAAAATCAACCACCATGCAAAGCTGATCCAAAGTAGACCAAATACCATCATAAGAAGATATCTCACCTAGATCCTATCGAGGAATTGTTACCATATTTTTTAAGTTGGCTATTTTTAGCAGTATGCTATTTTTAGCATTCGCTAAAAATAAAGTGTTCTAGATGAAAATTGGGTGAATGGAAAAATTGCTATTTTTAGCATATGCTAAAAATAGCACGTGCCCAAAATAGAGTGCTTGCATGCACAAAGAATTAAATCCAATGCATGGGAATACGCGCCAAAAATAGAGGCAGCTGAAGGTAAATAAACATGGAGAAATTAAGAGATAAAGTTGTTCTATTTTTAAATAAATAAAGGCAGCTAAGAATAAGAAGTCAGAACAGCAGTTAAAAGTAAACCTGTGGCCCACAATGAACGCTGTTTTAGCATAGAAATCTGCGCCAAAATGGGAACTTTGAGGGTCAATTAAATAAGTTTTATTGCCTGCTATTTATTCCTAAAGGTGGCGCCAATTTCCAACAGCAAAGGAGGTTATATTTAATTGTTTTATCAGGCAGTTGCATGCCAGTCTTCATCACAGCAGTCCTCCTTCCACGCAGCAGTCAAAGAACAGTTAAAAATTGTTCAAACACCTTTTTGCATGCCTAAAGTCTACGTAAGAGGATAAGAGGCCAAAAGAAAAGCACAAAGTGCCAAAAACAGGAAAAGACAAAAACAATCAGCAAAAGGACAAAAGGAATAGCAAACTGCATGTTTGACCAAGGGTCTACGCAAGGGATAAAGGAGGTACCTTTATTCAATTTAATTAAAATTGCATGCATGCTGATTTAGGGTCTACGCTAAAAGGTGAAGGAAGAGGTTCAAATTTAATTAATAAATTAGCAGCAGAAGTGCAGATATGGGCAGCTGATAGCAGTATATTATTTATTTATTTTCCACCTCACGCATGCTGCTAGCAGGGCTAAAGGAAGATGAATAAAATAATATATTTATTTTTGCATGCAGCAGAGGTCTGAAACAAAGGGAAGCAGCCTTTAAAGGCTTTATTCTTGTAAAGAAAAAGACATACACACTCTTTCAGCTGTTTTGCTTTGGCAATCCTAGCTTGTACTTGCATCTGTGAATAGAAAAGCTCCATTTTGCCTTCTCATATCGCTGGTTTTCTGAGTATTCATCGTGTTTATCAGGGTATTGTATTGCTTTGTTGTGGAATTTCTTCCCTATACTGTTGTCCCTTACCTAAACCTTTGAATTAATTTTGCAGATTAGCCTAGAGTTGTGCATGTGTGTGGATCTCTATATTTTCTATATGCGGTAGTACGTGTGTGTCAAATCATTGGTGTATCACCTCAATTTACATTTTCCGTTTTCCTTCTCCCTTTTCTTTGTCAATTTTTAGTTTTCAGGTGATTCACAGGGGAACCAGCCCACTCTGGAGGTTCACCTCAGTTATAGGTTCCCACAACCTTGAGGTGTTCCAATTTTGTCAACAGAAGAGAGAGTGTGTTGGCTAGATTTTCTGCATATAGCATCAAACCTAGGCATCATGAGATAAATCTCCTCATTTAACCTGGTGAGGCTCCCGTGTCGATTTGTCAATATAAATGTGTTTTTATCTATCGGGGTTTTACTTTAACCACTTAGTTCATGAACCATAATTAAGAAGTTCTCACGCAAGTAAGCAATTTAAGAAAGCAAAATTATAGAAGAAGAAAGTAAAGGAATTACAGAGAAGAAATGAGGAAGATGTGCATCCCAATTAGTAGATAGCAGAGCTAATTGCATGCACATAGAAGAAACTTAATAGATTTGAACACACAGAATTATAAAGCAAAGGCAGCTCTAGATCCAGATCTACAATAACACAAAGTTTACTTAAAAGATCTAAAGATTTAAAAGCAAGAAACACAGTACACCGTGACACAAAGTTCTCCGAAACACCGCTTCTTCGTATTCCTCTCGCAACAAGTGGCTCTCGGGGTTCAAAGACAAAGTCTAGAACACAAGATTGCTTCTTACAAATTCGATCGATGATTAACCCGTGGGCTCTTCTCCTACTTATAGAATGTAGGAGGGAAAGTACAAATAGAAGACTCAAATCGAACTAAAGCATGAACAAGTAAAGATGACATTTGTGACAATCATCCTCAACTAACTTCTTCTTAAGTGACACATGTATCACTTAACTAATAGAAAGGTTCCACATGACTTCAAGTAATGGTTGCAAAACCAATAACTTAGAAGTTTACAATTTCATCCGGGAACATAGAAAGTAGAAGAAGAAAGAATAGAAGAAGTTATGCCAGCTGTAACATCTACATCTTCTTCTTGTTCTGATATCTGATATACTTGTCGAACATATAATTCAGCATCCTTCCATCTGTTTTAGCCATCGCTTTTTTCTCATGTCTGAATTACGTGAACCCTTCATTCAACACTTTGCTGCATGCTTCCACTTCTTCCAAACTTGGCCCAAATCTCGCAATGTCTGCCTGCAATGTCACCAGCCTACTGATAGAGTTCATCGTGAAAGGCTTGGTAGCTTTATCAATTCTCTTTTGTACCATCAGAAGAGAACTTTCCAGGGAATCATGCACTTCGTTAGAAACAATCCGCACGTATGAAGTAACACCTCCATCCACTCTTTCCTCAGTGAAAGAAATGGTACTGTCCGGCAAATCTGATGTTCTACTCTCAAGCGCCTGCATCCTTTTCAGCAAAACTCTGCAGATCTCCAAACGGAAAGATACTGCAAACTCTAATGCCGCTTCCCTTCTCGACCGATCCATCCTAGGCACAATTTGTTCTCGCAACCAATACATCTCCCTGAGCTTGTTGATCTCGGCCAAAATACTCGAGTTACTCTCTGCAATCGTATTCATTCCTTCTATGCTTTCTATCGGTTGCTTTAGTTGATTTCTTTGCATCGTCATAACCTTTAGGCGGGGGCACTTCCCCAAGTTGCGCACGAAGCTTGACGAATAATCGAGCCTTCCATTCGTCAATAGCCTTTACTTGATTGCTTGCATCTTCCATTTCCTGCATAAGATGATCACTCACCTGCGCTGAAATGGGCTGAACGGAAGATTTAGCAACCTTGGCTATGATCTCACATAATTGAGATACTTGCTTCTGCAGCTCTTCTTTCTCCGCCTTTTCACTGTCAAGCCTAAGGAACAAAGCATCCAAAGAACGTCTGCGTGTCCCGCTTCAATCCTTCAAAGGGTAGCTTGACCGAGTGGTATTTTGGTCACCGTCACATCTTCTGCCGTGAGCTCCTCTTCTACCTTTCCTTCCGCCGGAATTGATATCTCAGCAAACTTCTCTCCCGAATCCGTGATGATCAACCTAGAAGTTGCTTTAGCAACTTTAGGCCTTCTGTCTCTTCTGCTCAGATCCTGAAGTAGCTGCAAGTCATGTTCCTCTAAGTTCATCTCTACTCTTGCTTCAAACCAACTGCATAGCTAACCATTCCGAGAAATTACTTCTCGGAGAGTGAGAAGTCGCTGAGTGCACTACCATCTCCCGCTCTGCATCCTCTCCATCAGAAAGTGCCACAGTATCATGGCTGCCATCTTCTGAAACATCCAAGGACAAAGCTCTTTCGAACTCCGTCATCTGCAGCTTTAACATCTCCTCTGGACGGTGTCTTTGAGCAAGTGGTCATGGAGAGAAGACGAACGTCGTTGGTTTCAATGAAGGCATGGAAACATCCTGCTTCGCTGTGGTGCATAGTTGGTGATCCTCTGGTAATCTTGGAGAAGTCGAGTCAAAGCTATGGTCGTAGAAGTCTTCTCTTTCTCTTGAGATCTTCTGGTGTACTTTCAACTTCTCGGACCTTCTGCTGCTTTCTCCTTCATGCTTTCGTTTGAGGGAATCTCCTGCGCCGAAGTTGCCCGTGATTTGATTCATCAATACTTCATCAAGGCAGTATCCCTTCGTTAGCAGCCAGCTCGAAGTACTCACCAACACAGCTCCGGATCTCTCTTTTTGTTGTCATAGCTGCCATATCGCTATCCTGCAGTATAGCTTTATCTCCTCCCATTTGATGGTAAGTGTCAAGTACCACGTTCCCATCATCTTTAAGATCCGCAGGTATCCGCGCTAGTCCAAAGTCAAATACTTGCTTTGCCGATAGCCTGCTGAAATCTTTCTTTCTAACCTCGTACTCACTTCTGCACTTCATCCAGAAATCTTCTAACGAAGGCACATGTGCGTACTCCTGGGAGATTGTCTTCCTGGCTATTCCAAATGGATCGAAATTAAGCCGCGCAGGGAAGAACTCTTGCTCATACTCGGACAACATTTGTGCTTCCATCCCTCGAGCTCTGTGAATGCTGATGCAACTGTAATATCCCACAGTGAGTGGGAAGAAGCCCGTAGACTTGTGCGCCGCTTCGATCAAGGTCGTGGAACTCCACAAGTTGCTCGCTCACTCCCACGGCGATCAATCTGTCACTCGGGTACCTTGGCATCTTTATTGGTTCACTGAAAAGCTCGTAACCCCGAGGTATGTGAAATCGCAAACGGATGAATACACTTGCCAATCTTGACACTTCTTCCCATGCTTCCTTGCTACCTCAGAGTCTTCAAGTCTTTGTCTAACTCGCAGATGAAATAGTAGAAGAAGTCATCGTTGATCACTTTGAAATCCTTCGCACGCAGTACATGGTAAGTGTGGTAGCACTCGAAAATGGGATCCTTGGAAAGAATACCACATCTATCCAAACTTGGAAAAGACACCTTGTGAAGTGCAAAGATACACCAAGTATGAAGTCATCTTGAAGTCAAGGTACGCTTCACGCCCGCATTGCTCACCGATGTCAGCTTGCTAATAATTTCGACCAATTGATTATAGAATCAATCTTGTGATTTCAATGGTCCGATAAAAGCATACATCCATGTCCGGAAAGTGTAGGCATTCGCTTCACCATTCAACCCGCATAGCAATTTGACGATATCATCCGCCTCCCGCACCAAATTGGATCGTGGAAGAGTTCTCGAACTTGGAAGGGGATCTAGGCTTCTTCATGAACCGGCTATTCATGATGCTCACACAACACTCTATGCTTTTCCCACTCTACACGTCGATCTTGAATGCTAATAGAAGTCACCATCTTTCGACCGGAATCTTCAGACAATAATTGAAGAATTCTGCATCCAAACGAATTATTGTCTTTCCCGCAACATCACGCACTGATCTGGATGAAGGATGATAAGATCTAGCACACTCCATCACAAACTCTGGCAATTGGGCTGTACACGGGAAAGCTGCAGCTCGAATAATTCCACTACTTTTGACCGCACGCATGAGTGAAGTCTTTCCAGCTCTGGATCTATCAATCAAATCAGAAAGAGGTTCTGGGCCTAGATCTGTGTCTCCTATGTCTGAAAGTTTGGAAGCAATGCATGAATCCATCGTGCTCTCTTTTTCATCTCCTTTCGCCATGGCTTTATCAATCTTTGTCCGAATAATTCTTTTTCTTCTAACTTGGCCGGATTTCTTCAATACTGGTGCAGATCTGGACAATTCTTCAGATTCGGAGGATATTTGCAATGTATTGGACATTGATAAAAACTCCTTTTCTTTTATAAAGCACCTGTAATGAGTTCCTGCAATTTATTCAGACAAAAATGGCCACCGGAGCATGAATAGTGAATTTAAATTATAAAAATCTGCACTTTTCAAGCCTGCTGCCCCAAAAATTGGTGTTTAATTTGCACATAAAGAGAGCATGAATCTTTCAATCAACACCGAGCTCCCGTAACACCCGTGAAAAACAACTATGCAGACTAAGATAAACCTTCTCCAAAGCATGCGCCAAATCTGGAAGCTTTTAGCCTTTGTTAGCACTTTGTCTGAGCAAAATCCTTCCTCTAATGGGGGCGCACTTTTCCTTCTTGCTGCAATTCTTAACCTGTGAATTAAATAATTCATCCATATGGCTGCCCATGCTTATATAACCTTCACAATTCTATAATTAATAATTGCCCTAACAATTAAAGGCAATTAATTAATTAAAAATCATGCTTTTCTCTTTTAAAAATAGCATGTTTAAGGACAGCCATCCAATAAATTAAATTAATCCAATTTAATCCTTCACACAGCACTTCACTCAAGCCCCACAGTGTGCTTTGACCATAGCCACTGAAAATAGAAATTAATTTAATGTTTTAATGCTTCAAAAAACATTAAATAATGCCCAAATGGGGCGCACTTTTTGAGAGGAAGGGGGCAGCCACTAAATAAATTAAATTTAATTAATTTAATTCCTTTCTTTTATTCCTTCTTTGACTTTTTGACCTCCTCAAGCTTGGGCGCACTTTTTGAGAGGAAAGATTAATTAAAATAATCAATTTAATCCTTTTATTCTCTCACCAAAGGGGGCGCACTTTTTTGCACATGTAATTCTATTTTTAAGAATTTTTTCATAATGGGATTCTTTACCTCCGCAAAGCAGCACCAAAATCCCCGATCCACTTAAGTGATTTGACTTTGACAATGGGATTATTTACTCTGCAAGGCACACTAAAATCTCATGATTTCACTTAAGTCACTTTCCTTTTATTATATCATGGGAATTTTTACCTCGCAAGGTGCAATAAATTCCCACCGCCTCGACCTCTAATTTTCCCACTGCAAACTTAAGTGACTTTTATAACATGGGAAAAGTACCTGCAAAGCGGGTATAAAATTCCCACCTTGCTCGGCTTATATTTTCCCATCAGTAGCTTAAATCCTTTGTTTTCCAAAAATGCGCCCATCCCCGCAGGGGCTTTTCTGTGCACGACTTCGCTTTTTCCTAGTGATCCAGACCTCCGATGACGACTTCCTCCGGGCATAATGTGCGTATATGTTTTCCAGCTGCTCCAGGCCAAAAATCGGGCTTACCGTGAAAGGAGTTGCTCCAGAGAATTTTACGTAAAAAGCAGACGGACACCACAAAAACACGAAAAATTGCCAAAAGTTACAAATAAAGCCCAAAACTTAAAATAAGTTAAAATCCTTCTGGTATATAGGAATAATAACATATTCGCTCATAACAGAGTTGAAACGGAGCGCAAATAGCCTCATACGGGGCTCAAAATAATTAAATACAAATTTCCCGCAGACAAATCCCGGCCTGACGAATAAAACAATTTTGGGCATCCGGTATTTGGCGAAAAAAACTAATATGGCTCTTTGGGATTATCTTGACGCAATACAAGAACTTTCAGGCAATAAAAACAACAAATGACCCATTATTTTAAAAGTACGAAATTTTTTCGGATTGGGTAGTCGCAGATTTCAGGGTGAAATCTGAGTGACACCAGAGTGCTCATCATTTTCTAATCAGGGTGCACTTTTGGGTGACAACAGGAATCATTGCATATTTTGTGTCCACTTCAAGTGCTTTGACAAGTTGTACCTTTATGATGTAAAGAATGACGAAACTATCTTGTAGTATCTCAACCTTTGTGAATTTTCTTTCACACATCCAAGGGTGGCCAACTTGTATGTAGCTTGATTCCAAAAACACCACACCATGCTTAGTTAGAAAATCTCGAATATCAAAATGACATCTATTTTGCTTACCACCTTTCAACATCAAGCATCTCGCTGTCCTAACAACTATGACTATCTCCATAACCTTGTCTTCAAGTGTAGAACTTGGCTCCAAGGAGTGATCTATGAATCGTGAGCATTGATCCTCCACAACTTCATTAGAATGCACGACATACTCTATATGATTCCTCATGAACTTCCTTTCGATCCAAATGCATGGGATGAAGAATTCACTAGAAATAGTGATATTGATCTCATCAAAGCCTTTATCCTTCTTGTACCTCAAAAGATCACCCAAATCCCATATGCAAAAACAATTTTGAACTTGAATCAAAGAATCTATATGCCCTATGCTACAAGTTGTATCCTTCACCCTATCACCATTTTTAGAATGCTTTCCATGATGACAAGAATCTTGTAATGACATAATATGAAGCAACAAATCTGAAATATGACCATCCTTTTCATACCTTGGGCTGTAATCAAAGTGTTCACCTTCCTTTGCCAAATTAGAAATTGTTGAGATATTCTCAACACCTCCATCCTTGTGACTCAAAATTTCTGAGTTAGGATCAACATTCTCCTCAATTGCATGCTTATCAACATGGCTATCCTGAAAATCAATCATATATGGCAATGACTCACCTTTTGGAAGATCGTTGGGTAGCTCATGGATTGGCACATCTATTTCCATCTTTGGCTCTTTGCATTCAACTAGTGATGCCTTTTCCCCCTTGACTTCATTGATATAAATGCAATCATTAGAAGTCAATAAAACATCTTCTACTATCAAAGGATCTTTACCCTCACCCTGCATGTTGGATCCCTCATGTTCTTGCTCAATGAAGTCTTGTGGCTTTGAATTTGACTGTTCTTCTTGCTTCCGATTTCTTCCTTAACAATCTTTTGAGGTTTTGACTTTCCTTCTTTCTTCTTCAACCTTTTACTTCTATTTTCTCTCTATATATCTCCAAGAATTCTTCAAAGGTATTATAAGATTTGTAGATGTTAGATTTTTTATCATATGCGTCAAAGGCAAGAAGTTGGACCTCATTTCTATCACATTGCTCTTCTAACCATGCCTCGTGAATAGGATTTTTCTTTTGTGATCTTTTAAATGAAGTTAGATCTTTATAGCTATAATAATAAATTGCTCCAATAATTGGTTCTTAAAATCTTGGCTCTTCATTCGTGCCTCGTGATCTTTCCGTTCTAAACTCTTGTTCATTAGCTCCAGGATATCCTCAATTGGATTTGTAGATCTTTCTCTCTGATTTCCCATTATGCTACATTAAATTTATATTTGACCTGCAAGTCGAGAATATGGCTTTGATACCACTATAATGTTCCCTTTCATATTAATTCAATAACCCATGCAATTTTCCGATTTCCTACTCAAGGACAATTTCCCAAATAGTTGGCAAACATAAAATCAACACATTGTTTTTGATTTCAAGATTTAGGAACAACCATAACTATGTAATGTCCCTTTCTAGGGCTGAATCTAGAAATAAGGGTTTGGCCTTAACCCAAATGAATCAAATCTGAAATTGCACCTTCAAACACACAAACATCAATTTGAAACAATTGAGAATGCTCTTCAAACAATCAACACACAATATCAATCGAACTCTAGGGCAACGAATTGCATATGAGATTCACATCAACATTTAACCATGCAAATAGAGCTGAAATGCCACCAAATAATTTATCCAACCACAACAATATTTATCAATCTCAAATACATCAAAAATATGGAGAAACGAATGATAAATCACAACTGTAATTAATTTTTAGGACAACAATACGACCAAAACCAAGGGTTGGAAAAAATAGATAAACTTCTCCAAAAATCACCAAAATGTAGATTCCAACCTTATAAAATATGAAGAACAAGAATATCAGCTCAAAATACTAAATTGTGCCCTAGATGGCACCAAACTCAACCCCAAACAAGTCGCCTAGAGTTGGTAATGAAGAACAATCATCTAAAATCACTTTTAAGCTCCAATGTGACCTTTGCGTGAGATCACCCTTGCACACAAGAGGGTTTTCATCTCTTAGTGTGATCCTATTGAAGGGTTTCGTCCTCAATAGGTGACCAAGAAAGGGTTTCCATCCTTAAATGGCAAGAAGAGAAACTACTTGCTCCACCTCCAAGAGAAATCAATATCCAAAATAGCATAATCCTCCTTTAGCAAGTTGAACCACCTTATATAGGCCTTGAAGATGCCAATGGGCAAATAGAATCTAGAGAGGCCGAATCCCCTCAACGAAGGAAGAGAACATTAAATTCACCATGTAGGCCTCCACAAGACCGACCTCCATAATGAAGAAATAAAAATCCTCCTTGCATTGTTTGACAAGTCTTCCACCACCTAGTTGAACCACTCCAATGCCATTATTAGTAAATAAAATAATTAATTACAAAAGTACAACACTTACAACCATGGCGAGTTTCCCTCCCTTGCTCCTTCCTTGATGCCCACAGGAAGAGGAATGGGCATAAGGTCTTCCATAGCAAACTAGTTTGGAAAAGGGGACATTATTGTCCTCCCTTTCTAAAATTGATTGCCCTCAAGCAATGCTCCAATAATTTGGATCCTATACTTCTTAAATGAAAGAGCTCTTGCCAACATGAGCTCATATGCCCGAATATCATTATACCAAGACAACTAAATCCCATAGCTGTCAAGTGGAACAACTCCTCCCCACAATGACCACATTTGTCTACTCTTTCCATCACCCCTATCTATGCGGTCTTTCTCAATGAAGTTGAACGTCCCTTTTTAGGGATGATTTAGAAAATAAGGGTTTTGCCACAAACCCAAATGCAAGAATTCAAATTTTTGTAATACGAATCGTAAACGAATATTTGAATGAACTTGTAACTTGAGCAAAGAGTAACTATTTTATTTAAGAGCAAAAAACATTATTATGCATAATAATACAATGATCAAACCCTAGCAGCCAACTGAAATCACACCTTTAGGGTATCAAAAATAGCTTAGAAAATTAATAAATAATCCTCTAGGGCAGCGAACTGTACCAACACTTAGGAGCAACAATTCTCATGCAAAATCTAACAAAAAATAATATAGAATGATCCCAAATAATTTAATCAACCATGTAGAAATTATTCCAGCCAATATACTTCATAAATTAAGGAGAAATAAGTGCCAACACACAACTGGAATTATTAAAATAATCTACAAAAGTACCACAAAATTAGCTGAAAATGAGGTCTCCAAACCCCAATAAATACCAAAGAAGTGATAGATCAGCCTTATAAATTAGGCAAAATGTGAGTATTAACTTGAGACACCAAAATGTGCCCTAGAAGACACTGAAATACTAAGGAAGTTGGTATAGCTTTGATTAAAATAATACAAAATAAACACTATAAAAACTTTGATTCAATTCATATAGGATGTCACATTCAACAATAGAGGTTATAATGTATAGGTGAATGATCTCCTTGATAGAGGGAGTCAACACCAATCTATATCCCTATTCTTTCTCCTCCATAAATCACTCCCAATCCCAACAATATCTCACTCGTATCAAATATTATCCTAATCCATATTATTAATAACGAGTTGTATGAGTTGTCATACAACTCATTATTAATAATATTACAATATAACACTATTACATATTCACCCATGGAGCACTAACTAAACTATATCCGTAACATTCCCCCTCGGTGGGAACATGGTAAAAATCTTGTACACATCCAACAACAGAATGCCCAACTCTTGTGACATGCCCATTCTTGTGGCTCATGATCTTGATCAAAACGAAAGGTACCTCTCCTCAACCTTCCATGGTTTTCCGCAAGTTTACCACAAACCTGGATATGAGCAGGTTCCCATCAATTGTTCACTCGTGTGGTTTTCTAGTTCACCACGAACCTTTTCAAGATCCATGTCTGCATGTGTTTTTTGTTCCCCCACAACATTGTTACATCAGGGAAAAATATAGGAAATTTTGCTCACTTATTACGAGCGCGAACAAGAATGAATAATCTGTTCTTATTTACCACCACAAATCAACCGAAAATGAAACACATAACTCAAAAAGCAAGCCACCACAATTGATATGTGGCCTTGTTGCCTGGTGACTCGATGAGAAGTTGTTGGTTGACCTCCTTCCTTCGTTGCCTCTTGCCTCTATCATGACGCTGCTAACTCAAAGTGGAATGTGAACACGAGGCCCAATTTTAAATTCCCGACTACTTTAAAATCCCCCTCAATTTTGACATGGATGTCGGATTCCATCGATAATGCATTTGACTAAAAATGAGACAATTTTTTAATTTTTCAACACTTTTACATGACACCGACTCTATTGACTAGACAAACGCAATAGACAAATATACTAAGTTAACACTTGATAATGACTTTTACTAGACAACACGACAATATATTTAAAAGTAATAATGAAAGATTACTTTTTAAATGATACTTTACAAATTACTAGATTTAACTCAATACTTTGTTTTTCACTTTTGATACTCATTCATATGACACGAATAATAACATAGACTTGTTTTATACTAGACTTAATATTTTAATTGAAACGACAAAAACTACCTTAAAAGTTAGACTTTTTTCCACTAGAATACGTCTATGCAATAAAACAATACATTATGCTAGATAGATGTGAAATACTTAAACTGACCGACTCAAAGACCACAAAGATCATTAGCAGCAACAAAGTGATATTTTCCTCACGTGATCTTGATATTTTTGACAAGTAGCAGTTTCAAAATATTCTTGAGTTGATGTCTCGCAGATCTCAACTACTCAGACTCTGGCACTAATCTTGTAGTTGTTGAATTTAACACGTTAATCAGGCAATGACGTAGCTTGATGCGTAATATAATGCATGTGGATACGGTGACAGCATACTCATGGCATGGCAATAACAACAAAAAAATTACACTTAACAATAATAAATGTTTGAACTTTGACATTTTGATCTTCACGCCCAATAATTTAGAGTCTTGGCTGTCCGTGTAGAGATTACTCTGATCTAATACAAAGAATCCATGAAATAGCTACACAGATAATAATTGAAATCAACAACTCTATATTATATTTTATTGATTCACTATTTCAATACACTCCATTATATAGGAGATGTATAATAACAATCCTCACAACAACCTTTGTCTTCATATACAACCATACACCCATATGGTTTCAACCTCTCACCAATATAATAATAAAACAACACTAATTGTTTTATTATTCTAACTTACTTACCACATACTAACCACATTTTACATTTACTATTTACATTTACATAGTAAATGTACTTTCACTAATTTACCATAATAATAATTACACATGTAATTATTATTCACCCATACATACAAATGGAGCACTAAGATATATTTCCTAACAGTCCGGTCTGCATGAGCTTGTACCACAGTCCCACACGGGTATGACATTCACCAGGTATCGATTAACAATGCAAAAATCTAAACGCGATGGTGTCGTTGTTTGAGTAAATACGCACAGTTTCAACCCGGTCACAAATCTGAAATATCCTGACGACCAAAACAATTGAATACGTAGCAATTGTAGTCTACACAATAGTGATGATCAGTTTGTGAAGTATCTTCACCTTCGTTGATAGGTAATAGAATGATCTGCAGTATACAAATCTGAGATGGTGATGAATTTTCAAGCTCAGATCTGGTCAACGTATTCGTTCTTCCCCTGGTACACCATTTGTATCTACAATTGTCTGATGATAAATATGTGCAGGAGTATTGTCAGGCCTGTCACCAAGATGCATGGCATGGGTTGTGCTATGCTCAGATCTCTTTGCTCTAAGCACCAGCTAAACAATGCACTCCGTCTATGCTAACAAAAAAATTAAACCTCTTCACGAAAAACTAACATTTGTAAAAGAATCTACAAAAATAAGACAATTTTCTTGCATGCACAGGGGCAGTACAAGATAGTGTTGTCCCTCCATGATTCTCAAGGCTGCATACCTGCTTTGATACCAAATAATGAATTTGGTAGAGCTTTGATGAAAATAATATAAAATAAACACAATAGAAACTTTGATTCAATTCATATGGGATGTCACATTCAGCAATAGAGGTTACGATGTATAGGTGAATGATCTCCTTGATAGAGGGAGTCAACACCAATTTATATCCCTATTCTTTCTCCTCCATAAATCACTCCCAATCCCAACAATATCTCACTCATATCAAATATTATCCTAACCTATATTATTAATAATGAGTTGTATGACAACTCATATTAAAAATATTACAATATATTACTTCCATATTCACCCATGGAGCACTACCTAAACTAACATCTCATAGCAAATACTCCTCCACCCAAGTTGCCACCCTAGGAGAGGGTGCCAAATTGATGAAGAAACCTTGATAACTCCTCTTTTTCAATGCCCTAGCTGCCCAACAAGCAAGAATTCTCCAACATTGGAGAGTTTTGGGCAGCCTTGGAACCACCAAATTGGAGAGTTTTTGTTCTCCAACCTTCAACAAGGAAGGGTTTCATCTTCCTTGCTTGCCACACCAAAGGATTTTCGCCCTTAGTGGAATGGAATAGAGCAACCAACCCTAAAACCAAATAGATAAAATTATAATAGCCAAAAACATGCCCAAAATGAGCCTATGCAACCCTTTATATCCATATGGTGGCGCCAAAAGTCCCAAGGGAAGAATTCCCCAAGACTGACCTCAAGAAGAAGCTTTATTTTATCTTTTAGCTTGTCTTAAAGCTCTCCAACCCAGCCGACCTACTTCATAGGGAAAATACAAAAGAAAATATAATTATTAATTAAAGAAAGACTAAAATATAACTCAAGGGCCTCCCTTGTTCATCTACTTCTTGCCCATGGGAAGTAGAATGGGCAAAAACCTTAAGATAGATTTAGTTCGAAAAGGATACATTACAATCCTCCCTTCCCGAAATTGCTTTCCCTCAAGCAATTGCAAGCTTGGCTGATCTGAAATCTTAGTCTTCTTCATCTTCTCATTATGTATGGCCACATCCTCAAGAGTGATAGGAGGTGGCTTCCTTGACAAGGCATCCACCACCACATTGTGTTTCCTTTGACATATTCAATGTCAAAATCATATGCTTGGAGTCTACTTACCCACTTTTGTTGCCGGTCATTCAATTCCTTTTGATGAAGAAAGAATCTCAAACTATTGTGGTCAGTTTTGACCACAAACCTTCCACAAACCAAGTATTGCCGAAT
Organism: Taxus wallichiana var. yunnanensis; assembly: GCA_018340775.1. Taxonomy (NCBI): domain Eukaryota; kingdom Viridiplantae; phylum Streptophyta; class Pinopsida; order Cupressales; family Taxaceae; genus Taxus; species Taxus wallichiana. Next base: position 178,670,210 of record CM031238.1, on the reverse strand, counting down.
TTGGTCAATGCATGCATGATGGCCAACATTTCTTTGTCATAGATGGAGAAATTCTTCTCATGTTCCTTGAGTTTTGGCTCTCATATGCAATGGGATGCTTATTTTGCATCAAAACAACCCCTATACCTTCACCCAAAGCATCACATTCAAGTACAAATGGCATAGAGAAATCTGGAACAAGTACCGGCAAGAACACATCACCTTTTTCAGCTCATCAAAAGCTATTTGGGCTGTTTTTGACCAGCTGAAAGCTCCCTTTTGTGTTAGATTAGTCAAAGGAACAAGTTGTGAAAATCCTTTCACAAATCTCCTATAATAGCAACATAAACCCAAAAATCCTCTTAATTGTGATATGTTGGTTGGTGTTGGCCAATCCAAGATGGCCTGAATTTTTGGTGGTCTACATGAACCCCTTGTGCATTCACAACATGTCCCAAGTACAAAATTTCAGTCATCCCAAACTCACACTTGGATTTTTGGCATAGAGGGACTGCTGTTCTAAAATTTCCAGCACCTTATCCAAGTGTTGGAGATGCTCCTCCCATGTTTTGCTATATACCAAAATATCATCAAAGAAAACTAGCACAAATTTCCTTAAATGCTTACCAAAAATATGATTCATGCATGATTGGAAAGTGGCCAGAGCATTGGTTAATCCAAATGACATGACAAGGAACTCAAAGTGCCCAAAATGACACCTAAAAGCGGTCTTGTGCACATCTTCTTCCCTCACTCTTATTTGGTGGTACCCGGATCTCAAATCAATCTTGGAGAAGAAGACCGCCCCATGTAGTTCATCAATCAGCTCATCAATCCTTGGAATTGGGTACTTATTCTTGATTGTCTTCTTATTTAACACCCGGTAGTCCACACACATCCTTAGGGTACCATCCTTCTTCTTCACAAGCACCACGAAGAAGCAAATGGGCTGGAACTAGGCCTAATCAGCCCCATTTCCAGCAGCTCTTTGATGGTTCTTTCAATTTCTTCTTTGTAGATTCTTGGGTGGTGGTAGGGAGTAGTTATTACCGGTTTGGTACCCGGTTCTAACTCAATAACATGTTGAAATCCCTATCCGGTGGCAGCCCATGAGGTAAATCATTGAAAACTTTGGCATGCTTATCAAGTATGGGCTGAATATCTTCATGAAAAGATTGTTGAATTGAAATAGAAGAATTAGATCTTACCAAGCAATGAGTTGCCCATGCAACCTGCCCTCTTTTGAAGGTTCTTTCCATGCTTTTGGCGGTCACAACTTGAGGAGTTCCACCCTTCATACCTTGTAGCACAACCTCCTTGTCTTCTACCTTAAATTTCAGCTCCATACTTTGGTAGTTTTGGGTAAATTCACCCAAAGAATGTAGCCATTGGACTCCCAACACCATATCGGTTTCACCAATACTAATGACATAAAAATCATCCTTTACCTTGTGCCCTCCCAAAGAGAGCATGAGCTGAGATATTCTTCTTGTGCATGGGAGTGTGAAGCCATCCACTACCGTAACATTAAACCCCTTGAAATTTTCAGCCTTCAATTTCAATCTTTTCACCAAGCTCTCATCAATGAAATTATGAGTAGCTCCACTATCAATCAAAACCGTGACTCCTTGCCCTTGTAGGTCACCTTTCACCCGAATGGATGGTATCTAGGTGCACCGGACAAAGTGGCAAGAGTACTATCCAAACTTTCCGGATCTTCTTCCGGTACATTAACTTGCTTTGCTTCATCAACACAAACTTCTTCATCCTCACAATTTGAAAATACTTCAATGTAATGCACATTACCCTTACCTAAGCAACGATGACCGGGAGACCATGGATCCTTGCAAGAGAAGCACAAATTCTTCCTTCTTAGCTCGTTTCTTGTCTCTCCTTCCTTGCTGGTTTTGGACAGCTCCTTGTGAATAATTGGCACTTGTTGGAAAGGCTTCTTTGGCTGGTCCAAAGATGGGGTTCTAGGCTGTCCCAAGGGTCCCTTTGGCTGTCCTCCACTTGAAAATACCTTTGGCTGTCCGCTGATTGCTGCTGTTTTAGGGGCAACACCTTCAAGATCCAAAGATTTCTTAATTGCCTCTTGGAGAGACAATGGGTCAAAGGCTCTTACCAAACCCTTGAGTGGTTCAATCAAACCCTCAATGAATAGGACAACAAGTCTCCTTCCGTGACATCCATAATCATTATGGAAAGCCTCTGAAACTCAGCCACATATTCTTCTACTGTGCCTTGTTGTCTCAATTGTGCAAGTTCCTGAAAGTGAACTTCCGGGTCAACTCTATCAAACCTTCCAATGAGTCTTCTACAAAACTCATCATATGAGTGGATAAGATTATGCCCTTGTGTAACCAATCCATGAAACCACCACTCATGTGTAATCCCTTCTAGATGAAGTGTTGCAAATTTAATGGCATCATCCTTTGTCATAGGCCTCAAAGATATGTATCCAATTTTTGAATCCATGCTCGGACTATCCCCTTATTAGAACCATTAAATGTAGAGAAAGACATCGTATGAACCTTTGACTGAATTCATCAAAGAAACAAACAAATTCTTCCCCTTGGGTCTTTATCAAATGATACAACCAATCCTTTGCTATCCCTCCCAAATGATAAGGGATGAATTTGAGGGCATCCTCCACACACATAGGGTTTGATAGCAAATATGCCTCCAATTCTTGCAACCATGATATCACGAAAGTTTATTAGTACCATCAAAAATAGAAATCTTAACCCACCATGGTTGTAACTCTTTACTGAGGCTGCATTGAAATGTGCCCTTTTTGGGACAAGATGGAAAATGCCACAAATGGATAGAAATCAATTCAAGGAGTAAATCCTTTTGAATCAACCTCAAATAACCCAATGTCAGCTAATTACAACCCAAAATGGGGTTGGAAGTAGCCAAGGTTGTGGGTTAGATGGGTGGATCAATTGGAAATTAAATCCTCTTTACTTTTGATTTTTATGACAACAATAATTAAATAAATCAGGCTTGCAGACAACTGAAAACTTCTAAAATCCGTAACTTCACCAATACTTCTCCTTTTCAAGTGAAATAAATTGCATCAAAAACTAGATTTTTATCTCTTTCAAATGAACCAACAATCAGATTTTTCTGAGCGCTTAAACCCCACCAAAATAACATCCAAACTTTCAGATCTAGGCGCTAGGGTTGAGAAAAATAAATAAAAATATTTCCAGCACTTTCCCGGCCTCCAAACACACCAAAAAGGACCTCCCTTGCTCAGAAATAAAACAAATCAGATTTGCAGATCTTGCTTTATGATCACCAAAAACATGCCAAATACACTCCTTATCAAGTCACTATAGCTGGATTTATTCCAGCAGTGACCAGCAAGGATAAATAAGCAAAAATGATGATTTTTTGCATTCAAATTTGGCACAATAAGTTGGAAATTATTTGCAAAACACATCAGATCTGAAAACCAACAAGTATGCGCCCAAATCATGAAACAATAACTAGATTTACACCATAAATAAATGCGCTAGGGCAATGAAACTCTCCTAGTGCAATTCGCCACACCAATAATCATAAATCTGATCATAAAACACACTAAACCAACAAGAACAAGTGCAAGTCGTCTTCAAATCTCCACAAGATGGGTGGCGTTGATCAAACACCTTTTAGTAGATCACATGGGCATACATCCCTCTCTTCAAGCATGAAGAAATTTCAAATAGAATAATCAACATATCTTCAAGAGGTGGAGCTCATCTTCTTTTATATCTTCTCTTTTAAAAGATCCAAGTTTCCCTCCTTAGCTTTGGCGCATTTCCTTAAGTGGGAGAGTCACTTTTTAAAAGAGTCTTCTTTTCTGAAAAGTCAACTCCAAATAAATGATTAATTTCCCCTTTTTCTTCATTTGAAATAAAAACATGAGGAAAATTAATATTTTATTTAAAAATTAAGGAGTTACGACATTTCCCATTATTTTACCCTTTGATCCATGGGGAATTTGAGGGCATCCTCCACACACATAGGGTTTGATAGCAAGTATGCCTTCAATTCTTGCAACCATGATTTCAAAGAAAGTTTATTAGCACCATCAAAAATGGAAATCTTAACCCACCATGGTTGTAACTCTCTACGGGGCTGCATGCCCGATACTTTTTTTTTTTTATATCTCCCACAGCTGGCAAGGATCACCGCTCTGATACCACTGTAATGTCCCCAATTGGACAAATTATACCCCCAAACAGATTATCTGCAAATCCCAATCCAAATAGCAAGTAGTAGCAATTATACAAAATTAAATAAGTGCAGATCTGAATTTTACTAGTGAATGGCGACTTGCATGAAGGAAGAAAATCAACCAAAACTGAAGTAAATCAACTAAATTCCTTTCCCAAACTGATCAACAATTTTTATAAGGATAAGAACATGAGAAAAATACCAGATTGGATCAAAATAGAAGGCTGAATTATTTATTATAAATCTGCAGATGACAATCCTTTCCCAAACCGATCAACAATTTTTATAAGGATAAGAACATGAGAAAAATACCAGATTGGATCAAAATAGAAGGCTGAATTATTTATTATAAATTTGCAGGTGACAATCTTCAGACAAGACTGAAAATACAATTTCCTTGGCCCAAAAATTATGCAAACTAGTTGATCTTGGTTTCTAAAATTATGGCAAAGTTGTTGGTGATGAGATCTAGGACAATCGTGCCCTAGAATGTACCAAACTCTATCAATCAGGGTGTAGATAACCCTAGATATGGCTGCAAATGGAGGTAAAAATTTGCAACAAGCTTCCACCTTCAAACCCTTGCCCGAAGTAACACAAATATGCAAATCTAGCCTTCAACAACTGCTGGAAAACACAAATAAATCCTTAATCTTCAATGGAAATCCTTGAATGGAGAATCCTCTCAAGAGAAATAAGAGTTTTCGTTTCTCTCTCTACTCCTCGAGAGGGGTTTCATCCTCTATAGATGACTTCAAGGGGTTTTCATCCTCTAGCCTTCAACAATTGCTGGAAAACACTAATAAATCCTTAATCTTCAATGGAAACCCTTGAATGGAGAATCCTATCGAGATAAATAAGAGTTTTCATTTCTCTCTCTAACCCTCAAGAGGGTTTTCATTTTCTAGAGACGACTTCAAGGGGTTTTCGTCCTTTGAAGCTGATTTGCAAAACTTACAAAGCTCAAACAAAATTCATAATTTTTATAAAATAAAAGAGATGCTTTACAAAGCCAAGCACACTTGTTTTTATAAGCAATCTTGGCTTAGTAGCCACCCACAACCACCAATCAAATGTCTTTTCCCACATTTAATTCTTTTTTGGCATTTATTTCTTCCCAACATGGGTCACATTTTTTCCCTAGGGGAAATAAAAACATAAAGTGACTTTTTTTTCTCCTAATTTCACTTTATCTTTTCTCTTTTATTTTTATTAAGTCATTAATAAATTAATATAAGTGCTTTTTATAAAGTTTCTTTTTATGCACTTTATAATAATTTATTAAGACTATAGTTTCCCTTTTTATCACCCCTTAGCCGTCGGGAAACAAAATTGGGCTAAGGGTCTTCGACCGAGAAGGGGATATTACATATGGAGACAAATCAGAATTGCATAGGGTCAATGGGCCAAGACTTTTGGGTGACCTTGTTGGGGGCCATATAGATGAAGAGAGTGCTTTTCCGGGTGACTATAATCACTTTCAGCTCGCTGAAAATTTCATGGCAGCAACCTATGGTAAGCAATTTCATCATTTTCTTAGCAAGGATTTGCTACATCACCTTCATGCTATGTCTTTGCAATATTTTGGTTGTCATAAGAAATATTCTAACAACTTTGTGAGGATGAAGGGTACCAAATGGGAAGGGGATGCTACTTTAGCCCTAAGAAGGGAACTCTTTGTGGGCAGCCCTAGACATGACCATCATATTCCAAATTTGTTGATTCCTCCTATGTCGCTGCCATATTTGTATCATGGAGGGCAGCAGGATCAATTTGATAAGAGGAAGAACATATTGAGGGACAAGGGGCACATAAATTCTTCCTTGCAAATTCTGGGTTGTTTGCACCTAGAAGTTTGGGATCCAGGGAACCTTTGGAAGGATGTTGATACAAACTTGAGGACTGCTGTCTACATCCTTATGGCAGCCATAAGAAAATTGGCAATCACAAGAAAAATGCATTTCTCATCCATAGTAGAGGATATAGTGTTTGCATGGGATACAAGATGGTCTTCCACCACCATCATGCCAATTTTGCATGAGACAACACAATGCTACAACCAAGGTAAAATGCTCTTCCTAAATTTGCATTTTGGATGGATAGTACTCTCCTTGGATAGCTGTAGGTTGATATTTTTGATGAAGATTTTGGGTTTAATATGATGTGTGGAAGGGATTTCAATTATTACAATTGCACCCTTCCTATGTCAATAACATCCAAGAATTTTGAGTTAGAGATGCTATACTACAGCCATGATGGGCTGTCCTCTTCAAAATTATGCATGGGGTTGTGCATACCTTCCATGGACAGCGAGAAAGAGGCAGGTTTGGGGACACTCTTTCCTCTTAATATGATGGGTAAGAGGGTTTACACATGGAGATTGAGCAAAGCCAACATCCCAACATCTTTGGCGTTGCTTATGAAGAAATTTAGAGTTGTACATGGACACTACACCCACTCATCCGCACTTCTATGGTCTGATCCAAACTCAATGGTGAACAAAATTCAGTGGGACAACTTCAAGTCAACAATTGGAAACCCAAATCAGCAAGGTAACAACCATCCAAAGGAGGTGAGCATAAGTTTTGGTATGTGTTGTTTGCATCTTATGTTGAAATGCAATGATAAAGAGAAGAAGGCAATGCTTCCAAGCGTGAAGAAGGAAGAGGCATATCTTCGGGCATTCAATGCATAGAGGCTAGCAAGGGTCTACTCTTGGGTAAGGTGCTTCATGGTGATGATTTCGGATGGTTCCAGGCATGCACAATACTACCTCCATGTGGGGAACACTTGAGGAATTAAGAGCAAATTGGAGCTTTCTTGTTGAAAGTCATTTTCCACGCCAAGTTGGGGCAAGGATGGGATGCAAGAATGTTAAGGGCTAATATGTTTGTTGATTTCAACCATAGACTTGCTGATCTTCATTTTCCAGCCTATGTAAGACAATTTTCAGTCCCTATGCTACTCATGAATTTGCCTTTTTCCATAAGATTTCAGTTTGGTAGTTGTTATGCCATGGTTATAGGGTTGAATGTGCAAAAATCAGATTTGGGACTGCCATTAACAACCATGAACAGTGGTAAACTTGCATTTTCGAAGGGAATTCCATCATGGGTTGATGTGGGAAGAAGGTTACAACTGAAAGGAAGAAACAAATCAGATTTGATAGTCCCAATTTGGATAAGATTCCATGTGAATTATGACTGTGGTGAATTGTTTTCAGCCCCTCCACAATCTGATTTGCATCTTGTAATAAGAGGGATAGCTAGTCAAGTTGATTATTCGTCCATTTCTTGCTTTATGATGGAAACTACATCAGTTTGCAGGGATTTTGGTATAGTTGAGTATGCAAAGAAAGTAGATGTCACTGCTGTTTTTGAAGTAGAAGATGAAGAAGACTTCAATGAAGAAAGGAGCAATAGAGGTTTGAGTTTGTTTGGGTTGAAGCTCCTTCATTTAACAGGCACAAGATCCAAGTTATGGGAGCACTACAACATGTTCCTTTACCTTGATATGATGATGCTTGGGCATATGAGTTTGCAATTGCTTGGGGACAAGCAATTTCGGGAAGGGAGGACTGTAATGTCCCCTTTTTCGAATTGAGGCCTAATGAAGACTTCTTGCCACTCCCTTTCTATGGCAAAGAAGAATAAGTGAACAAGGGAAGGAATTGCACTTCATTTCAATTTTCTTTTATTAGATTTAATGTTTTCTTTTAGTGTTTTTCCTTTAGGAGGCAGGTTGGTTGGGTTTGGAATTAAAGAGGCAATTAAAAGATAAAGTGAAGCTTAAGAGGTCGGTCCTCTTCTAATTGGCCTTTGGCGCCAAGCAAGGAGTATAAAAGGGATTGTATGACTTCATTTGCAGATCATCTTTGGTGCATTTTACATCTACACTTGGTTTGTTGAGCTAGTTGCTCAATACCATTCCACTTGAGGACGAAAACCCTCTTGTGTGGCATCCAAGGAGGATGGAAACCTTCCTTGTGGCTTGGTGGAGAACGAAAACTCTCCATGGTGGTTCATTGAAGACATCTCTTGAAGACTTGCTTGCTGATTTGGATTAGAGACATCAAGAAGAAGGATTACAAAAGCTTTACATGATTTTTGGAGCTCTTCCCTAGGGGAACGACTAGGGTTTGGTGCTTTTTGGGGCACATAATTCATATCTGATTTTATATTCTGATTCTCCATAATTTATAAGACCGGAATCCATAATTTGGCTATTTTTGGAGGGGTTTATCTACTATTTTCAGCCCTAGTTTGTGGCTACCCTGCTGCTGTCATGAATTTGATTACAGTAGTGTATCTTCGCTGATTTTCTCCATTTATTTGTTGCAAATTGGATGGATATTAGTTGCCATAGTTGACATAATTATTTAGAAGTATTTTTCAGCTGTTGTGCATGGTTATTTTGGTGAATTTAAGCTCCTATACAGTTCGTTGCTAAGGTTTAAATAATATTACAGCTGTTATAAAAATCAGATTTTATTTCACTTGGGCTTGTGTGGTTTCTTTCTTTTTCAGTTTCAGCCCTTGAAAGGGATATTACATAAGTTGTCAGGCTTTGCTTATATTTTCAAGATGATAAAGATATGTTTCTTCTGCTATATGGTCATACTTAGAAACTGACAAAGTAGCATTATATCACATTCCAAAATAACGTACATTCCTTAATTACGTTTACACTTTTTGGCTTTTTTATATGCACATGCATGTTCTGCTCCTTTTGTTGTTTTTTTGGTTGTTCACTGGAATGCTACTGCAAGAGATGCATCACTTCTTGGGTTGGGTGCATCACTCCTTGGCTTGTGGATATCTTTATGGTCGTTGGCGGGTCGACATAAATTATCAAAATCATAGTTACTAGTAGCAAATTGGACTTTGAAAGGGTGAGATACATGGATTTGGTTGCGTGTTCCAGTATAATACTCTCCTATTTCAGTTCTCTTTGGCATTGACAATGTTTCCTTGCGATAAAATATATTAAAAATAGCACATATCCAAGTAACATGCTAGTTAATATCACATCAAACATCAAAAAATCAATTTCACTAGCTAGGTTGTTTTATTTGCAGGCAAGTAAAGCTCTTAAGTTAACAGGTGTACATAAAAGACTGCTTAAACCTTAGAATTTCTGCTCTTTATTAGAGGGTGTCTATCCTCAAAATATAGTGTTTTAGAGGGTAAAACTCTGTCTGAACTTGAAGTTATAAATTCAATTCTTTTGTTTTTATGAAAGATTTCATGTAATCGTGTAAAAACTTCACTTACAGGATGGAGGTAGAAGTTGATTTACAAATACAATTAGATTTTACTAATCAATGAGACTGGACAAGTTACCCATTTGACCCAATATAACTAAGGTAAATGCTTTATGTGGATGGTTTTACATGTCATTGTTATAATCATACTGTAGCTTCTAATCACATTTTCTTAAGAGGTTTTCTTGGATTCTGTGGCCTATTTCTTGGCATTCCTTTTTCCCCAGATCTTCTCTACGTTTTGGTTCAAACAGACTCGTAAAATGAGCTGTCACCTATTCCTTGCATTTAAAAATCTCGGAGATTATATTATAAGAGTAGATTCACAAAATTGTCTGTTCATATGCAGGTAGAGAACTTTGTCTTGCTCTTATCGCGTAAAGGAGTCCGTCTGACAGTTCTTGATTATTCAGAAAGTTCTGGAAAATTAGTTGGTATTTTGGAAGAAGAGCATGCAAAACTTCATAAAGATCTGAAAAAGCCTACTGCAGTATTTGTTAAATGCGATGTTACTGATCCAGGTATAAACTTTCCGGTCAACTCTTTTTGCTTATAGCTTCTCCTTGAAACGGGTTATCCTGAACTTCATGGTATTTGACAATTAGTTTACTTTTTAGCTTTTAACATGACCTGCACGTATTCCAGAAGTAAGCCAGATGGATTCTGCCTTCAAATGAGTAGAGAGCTGTGACTATTATTTCAAGTTTTATTTTAATAATGTTTTTGTGGGCTGCACATGACCTCGGTATTTTTTTCCATGTTACTGTTCTATTTTATTTTCCATCGTGCCAAATAGACACATGTGAATGGCCAATGCTAAGTCTGTCTGCCCAGTGCCCTACTGAAGGTCTCTATGTTTCTTTATTTATTTTTATATGGTTTGGAAAATGTTTGGGCTGATTTCAAATGGATGAATTGCTTATTTCTTTCAGTGGAGCACCACTTTTTTATCAGCATGCATAAGTAATTGTGATTTTGCAATGATAGGGGACCTTGCATCTGCTTTTTCAAAGCATTTGGAGGCTTTTGGAAGGCTGGACATTTGCATTAATAATGCTGGTGTAGGTAACATCATACCTTTTATGCTGATAAAAGCACAAAGATGATGGAAGTGGTCAATGGAGGCGCACAATTGATGTGAATCTAATGGCTCTGATTGACTGTACTCGCCTGGCAGTAAGTTTCTATCCATGGACATTTTGCTTTGGTTGAAAATATGCTTTCACTGAAAAACTACATAGATGATTCAATAAAATGGAGTTGTTGACACACCTTTAAAAGCAAATGCTAAGTCGCTCAATGGAGGTTACATGTACAACCGAAAGATAAAATCTTACTCTTTGGTTTAGAGTGCACTAAAAAACACAAGAAGCTTCCAATAGAGACAACAAGAGGGGTTTTCATCATCGGAATTATTTCCTCAGCTACCTTCAGTGTAAGATGTTTCATATGAGGGACACCCGATCTGTCATTCGTTTATTTGTATTCCTTTCCCTATGTTGAAGCTGAGGGAGACTACAGTGGTATTACTAGTAAGGCTTCGGAAGAGTGAATAGGTCTCATCAAACACCGCACACATTTCTTGGGACTGATCGTTCTCTTGTATTTCATGGAAAAATCTTGGTCAAGAGCACTGCCCCAATCGACTTTTAAGAGTTATAAGGTGATCTAGGTCCATCTGAAATTTCTTAGTGGGTTTGGAATTAGAATGGCACAATGAGCAAATGGTCATTTTTAAAAGGAGAAACACCACTTGAGCTGGGTATAGTAGAATAGAGAATGATTTAATTTTTTTATAACTATCATAATGAAATAATTTTTAAAATTTAAAGATGTGACATCCATTCATTGAAGTGGCTGGACATATAAAGACGTTGAAGTGTGTAGGTCATAAGTTTTTTTTTTACCTTAAGACTTTGGTACACATTATGTTTGTAAAAAAATGGGGAGTTTCTTTTTTAGAAGCAATTTCTAAGTTTTTGGAGAGTTAACCTGAGGAAGTTGTATCATAAGACCACAGTTAAGGTTTAAAGTAAGTATTTAATAATATTCTAGTGATTAGAGGATTATTTATCAAAATTACCCATTTGGAGGAGAAAGTGGAGCATAACCTATTTTCTTAGTTAAAAATAATCTATTCATAGTCAGCGAGTCATGTGGGCAGACCCAGCTGATGGCGAGTTGGCACAAGTTAGTGATTTGCAGCTGAAGTTATGACGGGTTTTGAATTGCTGCAGTCGAGGTCAATGTACTGCTGTTTGATAGTCAAGCTTAAGTTGAGAGATTCTTGCCCAAAGGGGCATCATTCTTGTTATTTTTGCTGCCGTAATTCCTAAAATAGTGCAGCTGATTTTCTCATGATCTGAACTGTACTTACATTGTATGAAATCGATTTCATACCTAGATTGAAATGTAATTCTAGTATGCTCTTCCCAAGTCTTGCTGAAGATTAGGATACCATCCATGTAGACGATGACGAAGGGAGTTGGTGAGAGTCCAAAGTATGTTGTTTATTAGGTGCACGAGTGCTCTGGTGCATTGGTCAAGCTGAAAGGTATAACCAATTATTCATACAATTCGTGCAATCCCTCCTTTGTTTTGAATGTTGTCTTCGAAACATCTTTAGGATGGACTGATACTTGTAGCAACTTGATTTCAAGTTGATCTTGGTGAAGTATTGTGCATCTCATAGCTGACCCAGGAGGTCGTCTATGAGTGAAGGTAAATTCCGGTTCCTCATTGTTCTCTTGTTGAGCATGCAATAATCGATGCACAAGCACCATGTACCATCTTTCTTTGGCACGAAGGCCATCATCAAGGAGAAGAGCTTGGCATGATCTTTCCTTTATTCAAGGAGCACTTGGCTTTGGTGTTGGAGTTCATCATTCTCCCTAATGAACTTGTTGTATATTGGATTAGAAATTCATTCCAACATTCCTAGGCTTCCAAAAATTATAATTCCTTCACCAATTGATTGTTGAGCTTGAATAATGGTGTCACCCAGATTTCATCCTGAAATCTGTGACTACCCTATCCGAATTTTTTTCGTACTTTTAAAATAATGGGTCGTTTTGTGTTTTTATTGCCTGAAAGTTCTTGTATTGCGTCAAGATATTCCCAAAGAGCCATATTAGCCTTTTTCGCCAAATACCCAGATGCCCAAAATTGTTATATTTTGTCGTCGGGATTTGTCTGCGGGAAATTTGTATTTAATTATTTTGAGCCCCGTATGAGGCTATTTGCGCTCCGTTTTAACTCTGTTATGATCGAATATGTCATTACTCTTATGTACCAGAAGGGTTTTAACTTGGAATAAGTTTTGGGCTTTATTTGTAACTTTTGACAATTTTTCGTGTTTTTGTGTTGTCCGTTTCGTTTTCTGTGAAATTTCTCTAGAACAATTCCTTTCTTTGGGTAAGCCCGATTTTTGGCCCAGGCGTAGTTGGAAAACATATACGCACGTTATGCCCGGAGGAAGTCGCCATCGGAGGTCTGGATCACTGGGAAAAAGCGAAGTCGTGCACAGAAAAGCCCCTGCGGGGTTGGGCGCATTTTTGGAAAACAAAGGATTTAAGCTGCAATGGGAAAAATACAAGCAGCAGGCAAGGTGGGAATTTTATACTTGCCTAGCAGGGTACTTTTTCCCGTGTTATAAAATTCACTTAAGCTGCAGTGGGAAAGTTAGAGGCCGCAGGCAGGCGGGAATTTATTACCTGCCTTGCAGGGTAAAAATTCCCATGATAAAATAAAAGGAAAGTGACTTAAGTGAAATCATGGGATTTTAGTGCCTGCCTTGCAGGGTAAATAATCCCATTGTCAAAGTCAAATCACTTAAGTGGATCATGGGATTTTAGTGCCTGCCTTGCAGGGTAAAGAATCCCATTGTGAAAAATTCTTAAAAATAGAATTATATTGTGCAAAAAAGTGCGCCCCCTTTGGTGAGATGATGGCAGCCTTTAAGTGATTATTTTAATTAATTTATCCTTCTAAAAAGTGCGCCCAAGCTTGGAAGAAGTCAACAAGTCAAAAGGGGAATAAAAGAAATAGATTTAAATGGACTAAATGGATTAAATTTAATTCATTTAAAGGCTGCCCCCTTTCTTTCAAAAAGTGCGCCCCATTTGGGACATATTTAATGATTTTTAAGGCATTAAATCATTAAATTAATTTCTATTTTCAGTGGCTATAGTCAAGGCACACTGTGAAGCTTAAGTGAAGTGAAGTGTGAAGGATTAAATTGGATTAATTTAATTTATTGGATGGCTGTCCTTAAACATGCTATTTTTAAAGAGAAAAACATGATTTTTAATTAATTAATTGCCTTTAATTGTTAGGGCAATTATTAATTATAGAATTGTGAGGTTATATAAGCATGGGCAGCCATATGGGTGAATTATTTAATTCACAGGTAAAGAATTGCAGCCAAGAGGAAAAGTGCGCCCCCATTTGAAGAAGGATTTTGCTCAGGCAAGGTGGCAACAAGGCTAAAAGCTTCCAGATTTGGCGCATGCTTTGAAGGAGGTTGATCTTTGTCTGCATAATTGTTTGCATAGGTGTTACAGGTGCTCAGGTGTTGTTGAAAGGATTCATGCTCTCTTTATGTGCAAATTAAACACCAATTTTTGGGGCAGCAGGCTTGAAAAGTGCAGATTTTTACAATTAAAATTCACTATTCATGCTCCGGTGGCCATTTTTGTCTGAATAAATTGCAAGAATTCATTACAGGTGCTTTACAAAGGAAAAGGAGCTTTTATCAATGTCCAATACATTGCATATATCCTCCGAATCTGAAGAATTGTCCAGATCTGCACCAATTTTGAAGAAATCCGGCCAAGTAAGAAGAAAAAGAATTATTCAGACAAAGATAGACAAAGCCATGGCGAAGAGAGATGAAAAAGAAAGCACGATGGAGTCATGCATCGCTTCCAAACTTGCAGACATAGGAGACACAGATCTAGGCCCGGAACCTCTTTCCGATTTGATTGATAGATCCAGAGCGGGAAAGACTTCACTCATGCGTGCGGTTAAAAGCAGTGGAATTATCCGAGCTGCAGCCTTTCCATGCACAACCCAGTTGCCAGAGTTTGTTATGGAGTGCGCTAGATCTTACCATCCTTCATCCAGATCAGTGCGTGATGCTACGGGAAAGACAATAATTCGTTTGGACGCAGAGTTCATCAATTATTGTTTGAAGATTCCAGTGCGAAAGGTGGTGACTTCCATTAGTCTTCAGGATGCGGCGGCAAGTGGGGAGAAGCATAGAGTTGATTGCGTGAGCATAATGAATAGCAGATACATGAAGAAGCCTAGATCTCCTTCAAAGTTCCCGAGAACTCTTCCGCGGTCCAATTTGGTGCAGGAGGTAGATGATGTTGTCAAATTGCTATGCAGGATGAATGGCGAGGCGAATGCTTACACTTTCCGTACATGGATGTATGCTTTCATCAGGACCATTGAAGTCAACAAGGTTGATTCTATAATCAATTGGTCGAAATTATTAGCAACAACATTGGTGAGCAACTCCGGAACGTGAAGCGTACTTTTAGCTTCAAAATGACTTCCTACTTGGTGTATGTTGCAGCTTCACAAGGCGTCTTTTCCAAGCTGGATAGATGTGGTGTTCTTTCTAAGGACCCCATTTTCGAATGCTACCCACAGCTTATTGTACTTGCGTGCGAGAAAGATTTCAAAGTGATCAACGATGAATTCTTCTACGATTTCATTTGCAGGCTAGACAAAGACTTGAAGGCCAACAGGGTAAGCAAGGAAGTGTGGGAAGCTGTGTCCAAGATTGGCAGTCTATTCATTCAGTTTGCAGATTTCACATACCTCAGGGTTACGGGCTTTTCTGGAGAACCAATAAAGATGCCCAGGTATCCAAATGATAGATTGATCGCCATGGAGCTGAGCAGGCAACTTGTGGAGTTACACGACCTTCAGTCAAAGCGGCACAAGTCTACGGGCTTCTTCCCAATCACTGTGGGATATTACAGCTGCATTAGCATTCATAGAGCTCGGGGATGGAGCGCAAATGTTATCCGAGTATGAGCAAGAATTCTTCCCTGCACGGCTGAACTTCGATCCATTTGGAGTAGCCAGGAAGACGATCTCCCAGGAGTACGCACATGTGCCTTCATTAGAAGATTTCTAGATGAAGTGCAAAAGTGAGTACGAGGTTAGAAAGAGATTTCAGCAGGCTATCAGCAAAGCAAGTGTTCACTTTGGACTAGCGCGGATACCTGCGGATCTTAAAGATGATAGGAATGTGGTACTCAACACTTACCATCAAATGGGAGGAGATAAAGCCATACTGCAGGATAACGTAGGAGGCTGCAACACAATTGAAGAAAGGTCGGGAGCTGTGTTGGTGAATACTTCAAACTGGTTGTTGAGAAGGGATATTGCCTTGATGAAGCATTGATGAATCAAGTCACGGGCAACTTCGGCGCAGGAGATTCCCTCAAGCGGAAGCACGGAGGAGAAAGCAGCAGGAAAGCCGAGAAGTTGAAAGTGCATAGAAGATCTCAATCAAAGGAGAGGATCACTTCTACGACCATGACTTTAGCTCCGGTTTCTCCAGTACCCAGTACTTCACCAACTATTGCACCGCAACAGGATGCTTCCATGCCTCTACTGAATCCAGCGACATTCATCTTCTCCCCTCAGCCACTTCATTCAGCACCTGTTCCAGAGGATACGTTGAAGCTGCAGATGGCGGAATTCGAAAGGGCTTTGTCCTTGGATGATTCAGAAGATGGCAGCCATAACACTGTGGCACTTTCTGATGGAGAGGATGCAGTGCGGGAGATGGTAGTTCACTCAGCGACTCTCATTCTCAGAAGTAACTTCTCGGAATGGTTGGCTTCGTAGTTGGTTCCAGAAGCGAGAATGGAGATGAACTTAGAGGAGCACGACTTGCAGCTACTCCAGAATCTGGGTGGAAGAGATAGAAGGCCTAAAGTTGCTAAAGCAACTTCTAGGTTGATCATCGAGGATTCGGGAGAGAAGTTTGCTGAGATATCAATTCCGGCAGAAGGAAAGATAGAGGAGGAGCTCACGGCAGAGGATGTGACAGTGACCAAAGTACCCCTCGGTCAAACCACCACTGAAAGATTGAAGCAGGACACGTAGACATTGATGGATGCTTTATTCCTTAGGCTTGACAGTGAAAAGGCGGAGAAAGAAGAGCTGCAGAAGCAAGTATCTCAATTATGTGAGATCATAGCCAAGGTTGCTAAACCTTCCATTCACCCATTTCGAGCGGTGAGTGATCATCTTATGCGGGAAATGGAGGATCTGGCAATCAAGTAAAAGCTATTGATGAATGGAAGGATTTGATTATTCGTCAAGCTTCTGTACAACTTGGAGAAGTGTCAGCCCGCCTAAAGGTTATGGATGATGCAGCAAATCAGCTGAAGCAACTGATGGCGAACATAGAAGGCATGAATACAGTTACAGAGAGTAACCTTGAGTATTTTGGCCGAGATCAACAAGCTGTCGAGAGATGTATTGATTGCGGAACAGATTGTACTGGATGGATCAGTCGAGAAGGGGAAGCAGCTAGAGTTTGCAGTATCTTTCCGTTTGGAAATCTGCAGAGTTTTGCTGAAGAGGATGCAGGCACTTGAGAGTAGGACATCAGACTTACCAGACAGTATCATTTCTTTCACTGAGGAGAGAGTGGATGGGAATGTTACTTCATACGTGCGGATCGTCTCAACTAAGGTGCCTAATTCCCTGGAAGGTTCTCTTCTGATGGTACAAAAGAGAATTGATAAAGCTACCAAGCCTTTCACGATGAATTCTATCAGTAGACTGGTGGCGCTGCAGGAGCGACATTGCGAGGTTTGGGCCGAGCTTGGAAGATGTGGAAGCGTGCATCAAAGTGTTGAATGAAGGGTTCTTGCGATTCGGGACGAGAGAAAAGAAGCGATGGCTAAAACAGATGGAAGGATGCTTAATTACATGTTCGACAAGTATATCCGAAATCAAAAGAAGAAGAAGACATAAACATTACAGCTGACATGACTTCTTTTATTCTTTCTTCTTCTACTTTCTATGTTCCCGGATGAAATTGTAAAACTTTAAGTTATTGGTTTTGCAACCATTACTTAAAGTCATGTGGAACTATTCTATTAGTTAAGTGATACATGTGTCACTTAAGGAGAAGTTAGTGGAGGATGATTGCCAAATGTCATCTTTACTTGTTGTTTATGTTTCAGTTCAGTTAGACTTCCCATTTTTACTTTCCCTCCTACATTCTATAAGTAGGAGAAGAACCTCCGGGTTAATCATCGATCAAATTTATGTAAGCAAATCTTGTGTTCTAGACTTTGTCTTTGGAACCCCGAGAGCAAGCAACTTGGAGCAAAGGAATACAAAGGAGCAGGTTTTCGGAGAACTTTGTGTCACGGTGTACTTTGTTTCTTGCTTTTAATTTTAGATCTCTTAATAAACTTTGTGTTATTTTAGATCTGGATCTAGAAATTGCCTTTGTTTTATAATTACGTGTGTTCATATCTATTAAGTTTCTTCTATGTGCATGCAATTAGCTCTGCTATCTACTAATTGGGATGCACATCTTCCCCATTTCTTCTCTATATTTCGTTTACTTCCTTCTTCTATAAAATACTTCCTTTCTTTAAACAACTACTTATTTGTTGCGAGAACCTCTTAGTTATGGTTCATGAACTAAGTGGTTAAAGTAAAACCCCTGATAGATAATAACACATTTTTATTTGACAAATCGACACGGAGCCTCACCGGTTAAATGAGGAGATTTATCTCATGATTTGCTAGGTTTTGTGCTATGCAGAAATCTAGCCAACAAATAATAATTTCAGAATATATTTGGAGTGATCTTGCATGTGTTTAGGGCATTTGCAAGAGGAGAGAATTGCTTGAAAGGCAGGTTTGGCATGTTTTGGTGGATGTTTGGGCAAGCTGATTTGATATTTGCATTTGTCATATTTTTAAACCCCAAGATCCCAAGTTTCATGAATTTTGGAGCTTCCTAGGTAAAGTTATGAATTTTTAAAATAACTCTGTAGAAAAGGGTTAATGGAAAATTCATATCTTCATCACTAAAAATCAGTTTTCTTGCATCTAACAATTGTTGGTTATTTCTCATAAATTTTGAGCATATTTCCTAAAGGTTTGAGTGAGATTTGTGCCTAGGAAAGTGTGTTTGACTTCTCCTAAGAGGTTGCTGCCCTAGGAAGGGCATAATTTGCAGGTTGCAGGGCTGATATCAGTCATCTACAACAACTTACTAATCTGATTTTTAAGTTACATCTCAGCTCTTTGGTCATTTCCCGAGTCCCCCTAAAAAGGGACATTACACCACCTATCAAACAAAATGGCACAACCCTTCATTTGTCATACTTTTTTTTTTTTGTTTTTTACAATTCCTTATGTATGTTTAAGAGAATCCTCCAACAACGGGCCAATCAAATCATGAAGAGGAGGAGCCTTGAACCCCTTCTCGACAACGGTCAATCAATGATTAAATTCTGCCGTATGGGCCTTTCGTCACATTGAATGGAATGTTATTTTAGTACCAAAATTTTTGTAGCTCTCCTTGCTTTCTTGTGAAATTATTGGATCCAAGCGGTACTTTCGAGTGAAGGTTGGGAGCCAAGACTACTTCGAGGAACTACTTTTTTTTTTTACAATCCCCTATGTATGTTTGATAGAATCCTCCAACAATGGGTCACTCAAATTATGAGTAGGAGCCTTGAACCCCTTTCTAAAAATGGACAGGTGTAGTGACTAAATTCTCCCTCTATGTGCCTTCACCACATTGTATGGAATGTTGTTTTAGTACCAAAAGTTTGTTGCAAATATTCTTGCTAGTGCATTTCTTGGTCAGTGTCGACACCTTTGAGTGAAGGTTGTGACCCAAGACTAGTTCGAGGAACAAAAAAGGCACTGAATTGTCTTTAGTGGATGAGCCATGTCCTTTCCTTGACCCCCTAACGGACAACAAAAAGACTTAACTGTCATAATCATCCTTTTACGCGTTCTATTCAATAGGGCTTTAAGTGCTTCGTGTTTCCTTTGTTTTCCTTATTTTTTTTCTACAAAACTCGCAAGATATGCGGTCGTCTCTCTTTGAGCCTCGAGAGGCGCTTCTTTGCAAACTACCACATCTTTTCTTGGTTTTTTTGTGATGTGGCATTTGAGACGATTAGAACCTCCACTCATCTTCATTCCACAATAGTTGTATACATAATTACCAAATCCTACCGGTTACCAAATCCGGCCGGATTTGCACAAATCCGGCGGAACAAAATCCGTCCGGATCCCAATTTTTCAGCCGACCCAGATAAATTCTGTCCGGGTCGGCCCTAATTTAGGGAAAAAAATTATTATTATTTTTTTAAATTTCTGTAGTTTTCTGGAAAAAACCGTCAACTATCAACCTTATATATTAAAAAATATAACATTTTACATTACATTATTAAATTTTTCATTGTATTTGTCAAATTTTCATATTTATAAAATTCAACTCTAATATATTTTGGACCAGATTTTTCCGAACTTTTTCAAGAATTCCGGATTTTGGGTTTTTTTGCCCTCCTGAACGGTACTAGATTTCCGGACTGTAACTATGGTTGTATATTACACAATTGTTCTCTTCTTGTTCACAATGCTTCCAAGAAGGGTCATTAGACTTAGGCTTGCTAAGTGTAGTTGAACCGGATGCCATTCTTGCAAATGTAGACAATAGAAAGTAGAAACCCTATAAAAACTCAAAAAGAAGTTTTAGATGGAAACCCTAGCTGTTAATAAATGGAAGAAGCAAAAGATTTAAGCAATTGAATATGGAATGTTGAAAACTCTAGGAAAAGAAGAAACTAGATACTAGATTCTAGAAACATAGAAAATTGTAAAATTTCTACCTATATGCTTTGGAATTTGATCTTTGTTTCAATTTCGAACTTGCTGTTTTTGCCAAGTTACAAGTATACGCTAATGATTCCTTCAAATGCTAAAAAACCTAGCTCCAATCAATCACATTCACCGTATAATGCATAGTAGGAAAACTCGCCAAAATCCAAATACTCGCTTGACCCCCAAAAAAAAACTAACGTCAAAAACTCGCCAATATTCGGCCAAAACTCGGGAATACTCGCAAGAACTTAAAAATACTCAAATTTATTTAAAAAACATAAATTTTAAGCAACACACAGATACAAATGCATCAAATGAGCCCATAAAATGTTGGAGAAGTGTTTTCTATTAGATTTGAATACAAATACAATACAAAATCGCATCATCATGCGAATACTGACAATCGGTTGATAAGTAATATGAATTTATGATGATTGACATTGAAAAATATTATCATAAATTTCATATCTATGCAAGTTACAATATACAATAAATTACATTTTCCTCTTCCCCAATCTAGAGAAATATTGGGGAGAGGGTCTAGTGCCTCTACTAGTCCCCACACTCGACTGCGTCTCCACGCTCCTAGAAGGTTGTGAATCTGGCTCGATCTTGGAACTAGATGGTGGTGCTAGTGGCTCCTCTGCTGCATGTTGGAGATCACCTCCAAAGATTTCATCCAATCCAATATCTCCTCGAGTCTGCCGGTGTTTCTCCCTCCATAGCCTCCCTCTTAAAAGAAGCAATCTCGTCCGCTGTGAACTTAGGGTTTTCCTCTTCTTGCCCAGTCCACTCATTGTATGGATCTATCTCATCCAAATCAATGAGCTCCTTTGATGTGGCCTCAACTTTTTTTGTGCGAAGCCGAAGATTGTATTGCACAAAAACCAAGTCGTTGAGCCTTTTTTGAGTCAATTTGTTGCGCTTCTTCGTGTGATTATCATTGAACAAAAAAACTCTTAAAATAGCAAAAAAAAAAATGCTACGCATCTGTTGATATGTGAAGTCAACATTTGAATAAGCAGGTTGTAACCAAGCTGGCAGGTGGGACGATTAGTCCGAGTACGGGAGAATACTCTTCGAGCTTTGGAAAGCTATCCAATATTTTTAATTACTAATCTGTCTATAGGCGATCAAAGCTCATGATTCTTTCAGAAGATTGCAAGAAGTTGCTTGGTCCAAAAAGGTGCAAAAATGGATTTTATGAAAATAAGAAAATATTGCCATCAATGCGTAGAGCTCGAGAAAATATGCACTTCTAGAGAAAACGACACCTGAAACGGAGCCACATAATGAAAGTTATGGCACATGCAAGTTTTTGCTGCTACATCTTCTTGGACCCTTTCCAAAAATGGCAAATTTTATTCTATTCTTGTGTTTTCTTCACCAAAAATCCAAAAAGGAAAGAAATGCCAAAAAAGGAAAGAAATGTTGTCTTTGGCGAGTTTTCCAACTATGCTCGGCGAGTTTTCCAACTATAACTCGGCAAGTTTTGGTGAGTATTCCAACTATGCTCGGCGAGTTTTTGGCGAGTTTTCCTACTATGGTATAATGTATTCACTATAATTGATCTGTTTCAATTTCAAAGTTGTTTTTGCCAAGTTACAAGTATACACTGACGATTCCTTCAAATGCTGAAAACCTTAGCTCCAATCAATCACATTCACCGTATAATGTATTCATTGTATTGGCAAACCAAAAATCAGAAAAACGCAGTCTACAAGGGAAAAATGATGTTTTTTTACTTGATTTCGTTATATGCTTTTTGAAATTTGATCTTTGTTTCAATTTCAAACTTGCTGTTCTTGCCAAGTTACAAGTATATGCTAATGATTCTTTCAAATGCTAAAAACCCTAGCTCCAATCAATCACATTCATTATATTTGATCTTTTTTCAATTTCAAAGTTGCTGTTTTTTCTAAGTTACAAGTATACACTGACAATTCCTTCAAATGCTGAAAACCCTAGTTCCAACCAATCAAATTCATTGTATTTGCAAAGCGAAATCAGACAAACATAGGATTCAAGGGAAAAATGATGATGTTTTTACATGATGGCGTTATATGCTTTAATTGCCGGGTTGTGATAAAAAAATTCGGTGAGTTTTGCCAAGTAATTGACAAGAATCTAAGTGTTCTTCATGATCTAAGTTTTTGCCTTGAATTATGTTTAGATCTAAGTTTTCTTCATAGTCCTAGAGTCCTAGGGAAGCGTAAGAATTT
This sequence comes from Taxus wallichiana var. yunnanensis, assembly GCA_018340775.1. Classification (NCBI taxonomy): domain Eukaryota; kingdom Viridiplantae; phylum Streptophyta; class Pinopsida; order Cupressales; family Taxaceae; genus Taxus; species Taxus wallichiana. The sequence goes on along the minus strand of CM031238.1, from coordinate 178,647,620 downwards.
GTGTGTTCCTCCCTAGGAACCTAGTAGAGAGTTTCTCGTGGGTACGAAAGTGTGGAAGATGCTTAAATGCTAGGCATAATGTCACTTTTGGGACATTTGAGTCGAAATATCTAGTATGTAATCTTATGGTTGTCCTAGAAACTAAACACCATTAGAAGGAAAATATAATAGAGTGCTTGGGATCGCAGAGATTATTGGTATATGCAATTATACACCACTAAGAATCTTTTCGTAAAGGGAGTTTGTAACTTGCTTTTTGTTTTGAGAATGTATCCTTGTGATGTCGGGCTATGAATTATAAGTACCATGGAGATTATTTTGCAGCTTAATAAATCTTTCTTGTGTGGTGAAGGTAGATGTGATTTGACCCTCTTGAAAACAAATTTTTGAGAAAGCATAGTTTCTAATTTTGGGAATCAAAACTTAATGTATAAATGTTAAGAAACTTCTAATAATCAATCAGGTTATATAATGTATTCACAATAAGACAAGCAAACTAAATTGGATGAAACCAATATAAGCTAAGTGATAAATGAACCAAAAGGAATGTGGTCTCCAAAAAGGAAAATGCGTGCTTTCATGTTAAGTACTCCCTAAATCATTAAGGTTAAATAACGAAATATGAATATAATAAAGATGTAACCTACAAAATGTGGTAATGTGGAAGGTGCCCATGGATGATGTGCAACTTATGGTTAGGTCATGGTTTTGTACCCGTTCGTTATAAATGCGTGACATTGAACTGCGTCTTGTGTTGTCTTGTTATTTGCATGGCTTGCATGTTGTATGAGTGGGTTCATGTTTGTGTTGGCGTCACATGTTGTGTGGAGTTTTGTGAGTAAACCCATGTGTTGTCTTGTAACAAGTAATGTGAGTAAAAAAACCATTATCCTGGTATATTTTGGTCTTGTGTTTGGGTCCCACATGGGTGGGCACTACAAAACACAATAACAATTTAGTATGGACAAGTCTTTTGGGAATTATTTATATCCTCTGTTTTATTCACCGTGTTTCTATTTTCACGTCAGCCAGCATATTTAAAATTTGGGCATATTATCCAGCCTTTTTTATCAATGCAGGTGCCTCTCTGATTTAATATTCAAATTTCAAAGCATATGCTCCCTTCAATCACATAGGCTATACATATGATTTTTTATTATCAATGTTACCCATTGTGTTTTTAATCACGATTTCTCCACTCTTCCTTTCTTTGTCGAGGCTGTAACAATCTGTTATTTTTTTCTCTTCTTTGATAAAATATTATTATATTTTAACCCTCTTACCTATTCAGACATATAATGCACACATGTCTTCGTGTGGCCTGCTGGATATTTTTGGGTAGGTTAAGAAACTATCTTGAGGGAGCTCTGAATATTTAAACAATTGAAGCTGGTCATGCCAATCACAGTGAAGTGAATTATTTTTAAATAGGCTCATTGAGGACTTTTCTAACGTGGAAAACTCAAATCACTTTAGACCTCAAGGAATGCCTTCATTTCCTAGTTTTAAAATAATAATTCCGCAGCCACTGATGTAGGATTGTTTACAAGAATTTAAAGCTAATCTTTTCAAATGTAGAGTTAAATTAAAATAGCTGTTTTTGCATCATATAATTTGTAAAGATTGGTATTGCAGATTCAAATTATGGAAGCAGGAGGTCACAAGGGAACAATTTTGAATATGGGATCTGCATCGGGGCTTTACCCAGCTATTAACGTGCCTGTATATAGTGCTTCAAAAGGTTCTTAATGTCTCAAATACTTGTTTGCACATAAATCATAATGATAATTTCATATGTTCTACAAAACTAGAAATATGCAGTCTGGGACATATGCTTTGCTAACTACAACCTTATATTTTTGGAAGCATGTACTAGTGTGCTAGTTAGCTTCTTTTTGTTCAAAGTGAATATGCAATGTAGTAGGGTTGTTAGATTAGATTCATTTGATACCATACTGCTACCACAACCTTCATATAAGGCTTATCAATTTTTCTCTTGAGTGCTTGCTAATATCCATTGGATTTAATTAAGCTACATTGGTGTCTTATATTTGAATGTTAAATGCTGCTATGTTACAGGTGGTGTGGTTATGTTTTCAAGGTCACTTAGTCATTTCAAACGCAAAGGAATCCGTGTGAATGTATTGTGTCCAGAGGTAAGTCTGTTTGCACTGATGCTTTTATGTTGGCTACTTGCAGAATAAGTGAAATGGATACCGACTCTTCAAGTATATGTTTTTTTCTTTGACTGTAGAGAGTTCTTGGTTTGGTATTATAATTATACAGCTCCCATTTTTCGTATTAAGTGAACTTGACAAAGTACATACGCATATTGACATCCAGTATGCCAACTATGTACAAGGTGCATTCCTAAGAGTTGCACATACCTGCTGGCTTATATATAAACTCGATCTTTGAAGCTGGGTATCCTTCATATTTTGTTGAATCCAGCTTTCAAAAGAAAATTAGAAGCATCGAAATGACTTCACTTGGAAAGATATGAAGAAGGTGAACTCTGGGAGTTCTACCTCTATGGTCAACGTGCACTGTTAGTGAATCATTTGTATTTATAACTAAATAATAAGGTGCAAAAAAACAGGATTAGCGGGATTTGACATTTACTTGTTTTTCATTTGAAAGGGCATGTTTAATGGCCATGTAAATGATTTTCAAGCACATGTAAGAGTAGGTTTTCAAATGAGCCTGGATTGCTCAAACACGACTCTCGGAATACTGATTTTTGGAGGAGATAGCTGACCACCTTAGAGGTTTGGAACAATTGTAGGGTACACTAAATTAATTATAAAAATCTAGGCCTATGGGGTGTTAGAAGATTTAAAAATTGTCTGAGGCTGGTAAGAATTTTGATCAAAGTCATTTCGAGATTCTCAAGGGGGAGATTGTTGCAAGACATCTGAGAATTACTTTAGTGTTTGTTTATAGGTCTTTTGATTGTAGATGATGCAAAACCCTATCTGTAGTCATAGCGGTTACAAAAGATCTTAGGTCTAGTAATAATTTACCCCTTAGCCCATAATTATTGATGAAACTACATGCTTACATTCCTGAAATGATACAAGGATGAATATAATTGAAAATATATATTCTTGACTTCATAGAAAATACAAGGGGTTTTATTTAAAACTAATGTAAGTAAATATAAATAAAATATCTAGAATAATAAATATGTATAATAATTTGGACGGAATTTTGGAAATAAATAGCCTTTTTAAGGAATGGAGAGCCTTGGTAAGGAATTGCATATCCTCTCTAGCTTTATCAGTTTTGTTCAATGAAGTTCCAACAGGTTACTTTCCAGCTTCCAGAGGGCTACTACAGGGGGATTCTCTATCCCCCTTTCGTTTTACCATTCTTTTAGAAGTATTAGGTAGGGAATGTGCCAAGGAACTTTTGGAAGGTGACTTAAAGGGTGTTCTGGTAGCCTCCAATTTGCTGTTACTTTCTCATCCACAATTTGTAGATGACACTCTATTCGCAAGCTTACCCAGTGAAGAAGAGACCAACAATTTGAAAGTAATTTTGGAGAAGTATGAGATTGAAATTGGACATAGCATCAATGCCTTCAAATTCAGGATTTACTTCCTGAACATCCTTACTGAAATCCTGGATTGGATCTTGAGAATTTTGGGTTTTGAAGTTGGTTCCTTACAAAGCTCTTACTTGGGAGTGCCTTTGATAGAAGGGAATGCTTCACAAGAAGTCTAGAGAACAGTGGTGGATTTAAGTTAGGCCAAGATTTCGACATGGAAAGGAAAGTGGTTGTCATTCGCAGGTAGGGATAAATTGATTCAGACATTTCTCCATGCCATCTCGACTTATATGATGTCTCTATTCAAGGCACCGACTAATATTTTGAGTCTAATACTTGCTTTACAACGGCACCCTGGAGTGGAACTGAGAAGAAAAAGAAAATCTGTTTGCTGTCTTGGAAAAAGTCTGTTCACCAAAAAGAGAAAGGTGGTCTGGGCTTCAAAATAAATAGCTTGATGAGTAGAGCTTCAGGGTTAAGCCTTTTTAGGAGAATATATTAGGAGCAGGGCAGATTATAGGGCAGGATTCCACAAGCCAAATATTTAGATTCTCAGCAATGCCTTTGTCTTTTAACACAAGATGCCACTATACGGAACTTCATTAAGATCTGCAGATCTGTGGTACTCCCTAAGTTCAGATGGCAGATTAGAAATGGATCTCAAGGGCACTTCTGGGAAGATGCCTGGCTATATAAAGTTCCTTCAACCAGCAATGAAGACCTGTGTGGCCTGGCAGATTATCCTATTCAAGTGGGGTCTAATGGTGAGTAATTTATCCCAGAGGAAGATCGTTTCAATTACTGGAAAAATCCAGAATGGCCAGAAGCCTTCAACTCAAAAAATCCTAATTTATCTAAGCACAGACTATACTGTTTTCCTCTCCTTTCACAGGGTGGAGACAGCAGGTTCGCATGAGAAGGTGGTAGCTGTGGGCAGTTGACTGTTAAGTTTGCCTATACAAAAGCCCTTCCGGAAGCTAATGTGTGGCTTTCAAAATTCCCCTAAAGTAAGATTTGGATTAACAAGTGTCTGCCTTCATGTGACTAGGTATGAAAGGAAGGATCCTCGTCTATGACAGGCTTATTAGTAGGGGGTGCCATGGCCCTTCCATTTTCCTTTTGTGTGGTGTGGCAGAAGATTTGGGCTATTATTTTCTTACCCATTGTCCTTTTGCTTAGAAAGAATGAGGAGCCTTTTGGAATTCTAACAAATGTTCCCACACCGTCAAAAACTTGGATGACAAGTGGCATAATAAGGTAAAGATGATCTTCTTAACCTCTTTGGAAATTGTTTGTATAATTTTGTGGATTATTTGGTTCGAATGGAACAATAGATTCTTCAAGGAAAAATGTTTTCCCCACCAGAAATTTTGGTCCAAGATTGAGGCAGTTATTTCGGAGGTGATCAATTGTTGGTTAAATGATGATTGAAAGATAAATCAAAGTGAGATTCATCTCTGCACTGCTGGAAAGTCACCTCTTGATCAGCCTTTCGATAATGAGATAAGTTTGGATCGGCAAAAGAAGAAGAATCCTGGGCTGGTGGTGCAGAGTCTAATAACCAACCCAATTTTACTTCTAATGCATCTTAATCATGTCATTTCTTCTATTTACATATTCAACTTTTGATCTTGACTCTTAGTCACCACCTGGCTATCCAATGATCTGGTGCAATTATCTCTATCCTAAGCTATAAATTCATCCCAACGAGCACTAATAAGACTTAAATACAAATGTTCTCACCTTTGTTGTATACTGCCCTGCCTGGTCTGTGAATGGACAAATCACCAGTGTGCAACAACTTGAACCTTCAAGCAAGTATTTTCATCACTGTCCTTCCTCCTTCACTCCACTCTTCTACCAGTGAAATCCTTCTTCAATATGCTCCTTTAGTTGTCAAGGGTTTCAGTTGCTCTGTTCACCTTCCCCCAGTCCCAAATAGCCTGGTGTAGCTTCTTTCTTCTTCAAGAATAGACTCATCAGACAGGTGACATTTTGAGTTAGACCTTAATGGACTTAATGCACTGGTTCCCCATGCCTTGGGCTTCTTAATTAACTTGTTTCAGTCCTCAAGTAATCACCAACCTTCAAAATTCAACTTCACCAACTTGTCCTAAACTGTCCCTTATCATACACAAAACAAGTTATTTGCTCAATTCAGGAACAGGCCATTCCATGAGTCTCTCATGTAAACTAAAGATACCTCCATTTACCCTGTCTATCATCAATGGGGTGTACAAAGTTTGGTTGGTCAATTTCTTCTCTAAGTGTACTTTCCAATATAACCCTTCTTGAGTTCCCTAGACCTCTTCTAGCCCTGACTGTGTGTTGTGTTGAGTGTAACTTTTGTTTTATACATCCTGTAAACAAGGTGAGAGAATTTTAGAGCACCCATTAAGGGTTTCCAGCAATATACAAAGTTATAGGATCACTTTCTTTACAAAATTCTTCCCTATCTTTCCATTCTATTCTCACCATTAGGTCTTTTTCATTGAAACATGCCTGAGACAGTCTACTGTTATGAACTGTGCAAGAATCAACCTTCCTTCGACCCTGAATCTTTCAAAATCTTCAAAAGGGAAGTGCATAGGTCATTATTCCAAAATTTCACTTCTTAAAACCATCGCTAGGGTCTTCAACTCCAAAACCCTACCAAACCCTAACTGTCACACCCGAGAAGGTTAAAAACATTATAAAATACAAAGGAAGGAGTCACAAACCTCCAAACTCCCACTGTAGGTCTGTATGGACCTCTTGATCATTAATACTTTACCAGTGAGACAGAGGTAATCCTTTCGAGGCGTCAAAACCAATTAATCCTCATCACCTGCCTGTAGGTGTTTAGTGGAGCAGAGTTTCCCTACCTTTAAGGATTTCTCAATCTGTAATGTCCCCAAATGGGACACTTTAACCACAAGTTGGTTTTTCAACCAATCCCAATTCCAAATACAGATTTAACCAGGTGAAAGCAATTAAATGTCATGCAGATCAGAATTATTTATAAGAAATGCGACTAGGGTTGTATGGTAAACCCACATAAATTAGTCAGTAAACTAAACCCTTTTCACTCCAAACTGAAATGCAGATTTTTCAAGGCCAAAATCTGAAGAATATGCAGATTTAAGCTGCCAAAATAATTCTGAAATATATCCTTATAAAATGCGACTGGGTTTATGATAAAGCCCAACAATCTTTCAATGAATTTGATGACTTTTCCCACCTCAAACTGTTTTCTGATTTTTACCAGTCAAATGTGGACCAAATAGTGAATTTTTAGAAGCAAAAATTAACTGGAATATTCATCAGAAATCTGTAGATAAAAGATGACTGAAACAGCCCTTATAACCCTTCAAAATTACTGAAAACGATTACATTTGATTTATAAAATCAGCTAGAAACATGGCAGTTCAGATCAGACCTGGATATCTTTGAAAAAAACAACTTAGAATGACTGTAGAGTAGATCACTCAGCCCCAGAAAAACAAGAAGCAACTGCCGGTATTTAATTCCTCAAAACCCTGCTGCAAAACACCCTTCACACAACTGTGCATTAACAAAAATCTGTGTACATACCATGGATGACCCTGAACAGGAAATCCTTAAATATTCAAGAGGGTTTTCGTCCTCTAGAGTAGATTCTAAGGGTTTTCGTCCTTGGAATATTTCTGCAAAAACTCAAGGCTTAGATGCAAATTCAGAAAATATCAAATGATCATAGAATGCCCCTCAAGCAAGTCGACTTCTCCTTTTAATGGAAGAAGAGACCCAAATATAATCTTAGCTTCTTTTCCAATCAGTTTGCAATGATTTTCTCTATGCAAAATCGCTCTCCGTGCTTAGTCGCATTTTCGATAGGGAGGATACAAAAATAACATGGCCTTTTTCCTTTCTAAGTTTCCATTATCCCTCCTTAAGGCAAGTCGCCATTCTCCCTAGGATGAATACAAAAATATATTTAGACCTCTTTTAACACTAATATTTGCCCCTCAAGGCAAATCACACCAATTTTTGTATAAGTGTTTTCCTCTATTAAGTCAAATAAATTAATATAAGTACTTAATAATTTTCTTTTAGGCATGTTATAATAATTTATTGTGACTTAAGTCACCCTTGTGTTCACCCTTTGGCCGTCGGGTTGACAAAATAGGCTAAAGGTCTTCGATAATATTATTTTAGAAAGAGGGACATTTCAGTCCTCCCTTCCCAAAATTGCTTGCCCACAAGCAATTCTGAACTCTTTTGTCTAAGTGCCATGCACAATAGACAAAACGTGAAGTGTCTCACGATCCTAGCACCTGTACTTGTTAGATGAGATAAATCTTGCCACCAATTGCCCTTGACAAGGTGCTCATAATTACATGGTTGTTCCCAAGGTATTATATAATGCAAAGTATAGATTTTATTATCTAAATCATCACTCTTATCAAAAGAAATCTGAATATGATGCATATAGAACATTATTTTGCTAATATCATACCTCACAAGGTCACCATGGTTCACAAAAGGTTGATTTTCTTCAAAGTTCAACTGCTGCAATGTTATATCCTTTTCTTCTTCAACCACCTCTTGTGAAATCTGCTCCTCTTTAAATATTCCAATCATACTATGGGCTGCCATTTTTGGAGGAACTCCTTTCCTCATTCCTTGCAAAACGATTTCCTTGTCTTGCACCTTGAATTTCAGTTCCATGGTTTGATAGTTTTGATGAAAATCACCCAAGGATTGGAGCCATTGAACACCAAGAACTAAGTCCAACCCACCAATGCCAACAATATAAAATTCATCACATACCTCATGTCCTTTCATGGTGAATCGAAGTTGGGGAATCCTCTTGGTGCATGTGATTGAATGCCCATTTGCCATAATCACATCAAATCCTTGGAATTCTTCTTCAGAGACCCAATCTAACAACCAAACCTTCATCAATGAAGTTGTGTGTTGCTCCATCAATCAAAATGGTGATCTTTTGCCCAAGAAGATCACCCTTCACATGAAATGCATAAAAACTAGGCAAAATTGTTAGTGCTAGCTAAGGTAGCACTTGTGACAACCACCTCATCTTCTTTTGCTTGATCTTTTGGATCAGCATTATCTTCATCCTCTTCATCATCAATAACTTCAATATAATGAATGGAGTCCTTACCTTTGCAGCGATGATTGGGTGTCCATGGTTCTTTGCAATCGAAGGACAATTTCTTCCTTCTTAGCTCATTCCTTGCTTCAATTTCAGCCTTGTTTCTCTCCCATTCTCGTGCTCTATTTGGCTGCCCACTAAATGCTGCTCCATGCCTATCATTTTGAGGTGTTATGGGCTGCTCACATGTGCTCTTTTGCTGCCCCAAAGGCGCTGTTCGCTGCTGCCCAAACTGTAGATTTCTCCCTTTTGGCATCGAACTCTCCAAGTCTAATGATTTTTAATGGCACCTTGAAGAGATGGGGGATGAAAGGCTTTTAACAAGGCCCTTTAATGGTTCTCCTAACCCTTCAACAAACAACAAAACAAGCCTTTTTTCACTAACATTGGGAACCATTACTGCAATTCTTTGAAAATAAGAAATATACTTATCTAGAGTACCATCTTGTTTGAGTTGGGCTAGCTCCCTGAAATGTAAGTCCGGATCCACCTAGTTGAACCTCTCTCTCAAGCATTTGCTTTGGATTCATCAAGGGAAGTAATAAGCCATATTCTTGAGTGTTAATGCCATGGTACCACCACTCATGTGCCACCTCATCCAAATGTAATGTTGCAAACTTAAGTGTTTCATCTTCATACATAAGATTCAAAGTAAGATAGGTATCTAATTTTTGTAACCAAGACCTAACAAAGAACTTATCTGAACCATCAAATGAAGGAAGAGTTACCTTACCCAACCTTCGCTGAATGTCTCTCCTTGGGGTCTCTTGGTGAACTCTTCTATTTCTCCCTACACCCTTGCTATTTTTCAATTGGCAGAAATCTCTGAAGGGTAGCATATCTCTTACTCTGAGGCTAAGTTGCATATACTCATCACCAAATGCATCTACATCAACATCATTTTGTGCTACTTCTTCAATTGGTTCCTCTCTTTGGAGAAACTTAGCTCTGAAAATCTGCGGAGTAGGCTTGGGAGAAGTCCTAACCGGTCCTGTTGAGCTTCCTTCTCCATTGTTGGTTGCTCCTTGATTGATAGTTGCATTGTTCCCTTGTAGAGCCATGGCCAAATCTCAAATAGAACTAGTAAATGTATCACGCATTTCTCTTTGATTCTCCCTCATTGTTTGTTGCAGCTCTCTTTGACTTCTAGTGATGACCTCATTCATGTAGCTAAGAACATCATTGGGAGGTGGTCTTCCTCTCTCATGCTCATCCATTGTCTTCTTTGGAGTCCCCTTCTTTGATAAACTAGAGGGCTTTTTCCTGCATGCATTCAAATCTGATTTCTGCTTCTTTCTCTCACAGGCTGGGAGAATACATTGCTCTGATACCACTGTAATGTCCCCAAATGGGACACTTTAACCTCAAGTTGGATTTTCAACCAATCCCAATACCAAATACAGATTTAACAAGGTGAAAGCAATTAAATGTAATGCAGATCATAATTATTTGTGAGAAATGTGACTAGGGTTGTATGGTAAACCCACATAAATTAGTCACTAAACTAAACCCTTTTCACTCCAAACTGAAATGCAGATTTTTCAAGGCCAAAATCTGAAGAACTATGCAGATTTAAGTTGCCAAAATAATTCTGAAATATATCCTTATAAAATGCGATTGGGTTTATGATAAACCCCAACAATCTTTCAATGAATTTGATGACTTTTCCCACCTCAAACTGTTTTCTGATTTTTACCAGTCAAATGTGGACCAAATAGTGAATTTTTAGAAGCAAAAATTAACTGGAATATTCATCAGAAATCTGTAGATAAAAGATGACTGAAACAGCCCTTATAACCCTTCAAAATTACTGAAAACCAATTACATTTGATTTATAAAATCAGCTAGAAACATGGCAGTTCAGATCAGACCTGGATATCTTTGAAAAAACAACTTAGAATGACTGTAGAGTAGGTCACTCAGCCCCAGATAAACAAGAAGCAACTGCTGCAATTTTATTCCTCAAAACCCTGCTACAAAACACCCTTCACACAACTGTGGAATAACAAAAATCTGTGTAAATACCATGGATGACCCTGAATAGGAAATCCCTAAATACTCAAGAGGGTTTTCGTCCCCTAGAGTAGATTCTAAGGGTTTTCGTCCTTGAATATTTCTGCAAAAACTCAAGGCTTAGATGCAAATTCAGAAAATATCGAATGATCATAGAATGCCCCTCAAGCAAATCAACTTTTCCTTTTAATGGAAGAAGATACCCAAAGGAGAATCAGTTTGCAATGATTTTCTCTATGTAAAATCCCTCTTCGGACTAGTCGCATTTTCTAGAGGGAGGATATAAAAATAAAATGGCCTTATTCCTTTATAGATTTCCCTTATCTCTCCTTTAGGCAAGTAGCCATTCTCCCTAGGATAAATACAAAAATAAATTTAGACCTCTTTTAACACAATATTTGCCTCTCAAGGCAAATTGTGCTCTCTAGAGATTACAATTTTTTTATAAGTGCTTTCCTCTATTAAGTCAAATAAATTAATATAAGTGCTTAATAATTTTCTTTTTTTTCTTTTAGGCACTTTATAATAATTTATTGTGACTTAAGTCACCCTTGTGTTCACCCTTTGGCCGTCGGGTTGACAAAATAGGCCAAAGGTCTTCGATAATATTATTCTGGAAAGAGGGACATTTCACAATCTAAGTCACAGGTTACTTCTCAATCAAATGACCATGAAGATCCATGAGGTGGCATGCAATGGCTCTCTAACCTTCATCATACAACTTGTTTTCCTTGTCTCTTGGTTCACTGTTATAACGGCATAGTCTTGTTTTAAGAAGTAATTTACCAAAATCGCAGTCTTAGCTTGTGGATGAAGATGCATCTAATCCTTAACCTGTAACATCTCTTCTCAACCCAACTTCTCACTTCTTCCAGTCCACTCACACTTCCAATTTTGAGCATATGTTGATCACACAACCACACAGATTTGAAACAGGGTTATCCAACAAATTCAAACATGTTTCCACATACAAGGTTATGCATTCTCATTAAAAATCAATGCAAATACACAATTCTCAAACATCTGACCATTCAAAGATGCACATAAATCTCATGCATGCATTCAAATATCACCAAGAAATGTACAAAACTTATCACAAAATCATCATGCAAGACAAATTCAACTTTCACCATGTATGTATACACCACAAAATTGTTCCTCCTTTTCTTGGAGCTTCTCCCACTTTGATCATTCGAATGATAAGTCCTAAAACAGTTACATTATAGCTTTTATATCCTCTCCAATCAGTTTTTCACTTGAATAGGATTATTTAAGCCCTCATGGTCATATGGCTACGTTGCATACATCATTGAGATTTGGCTAGACTCCAAGACTTTAACTCCTAACACACTTGTTATGACTCCTAAACCACCTATTTCAACCTTGACACACTATGAATGACCTCTAAAGTGCTTCAAACTACTAAACAAACCAAAAATAGTCTTTAAATTTTGAATCTTGCCTTTGGAGGGAAATGCAAATTTCAAGTTTTGAAAAGCCAAAGTCCAAACACACACCTAAGTGACTTCCAAGCACTTATTGGACCTACAAACTCAACTTCAAGCCAAAACATGATGACATTATGTCATATTTACAAAGAAGGAGATGATGCTTCTGCATCAGCTGGCAAGGGATGTCAAAGATTTTGGAGATTCAAATAGTCAGCATGTTTTGATTTTTACTTTGGATGTGGGTAGAGATCAATCACCAGGTCGAGGCCTTGGCCATGCCTAAAGGACTTCAACTCGCCATTTTAAGAGGTTTAAAGAACTCAATTGTTGAAGGGGATTCAAAGATCATCATTAATGATTTGAATGGCAACAAGGTGGAATTGTTGAGACTAAAGTTTGTTGAGGCTTTGCCCATGTTGAAAGGACTTCAACTCACGATCATCAGAGGTTGGAAGAAGTTAATCGTGGAAGGGGGTTCACAGATTATCATTAATGCTCTGAATAGTGGCAAGTTGGTCTTGTGGAGAGTGAAGGCTAGGTGGAATTGTGGAGACTTAAGGCGATGATTAATGATTTGTGAATATCTTTTGACAATTAAGTTCTTCCAACCTCAACAATGGCGAGTTGAAGTCCTTTAAGCATGGCTGCCTCAGTTTGGTTTCCTGGTTGTCGATTTCTCTGTCCATATTCAAAGCAAAAATCAAAACGAGCCCACTATTTGAATCTCCAAAAACTCCACTACCCCTTGCCGGGCTAGGCTGAGGCTTTGGCCATGCTTAAAGGACGTCAATTCACCATTGTTAGAGGTTGTCGGAAGTTAATTGTGGAAGGGATTAAGAGATCATCATCAATGCTCTGAATGGCGGCAAGGAGGAATTGTGGAGATTGAAGGCTATTATTGGTGAAGTCAAGTGGTCAATGTGCAAGTTGGAGACAATGCCATTTGTCTAGATTCTATATTTGCAGAAATGGGTTCATGGTTACTGATCTAGTAATAAATAAAGGAGTTGATATACTTTCTTTAGAATCATCGCTGGATAAGTTTTGGATAGCCCTTTTCTCGTCTTGGAAGGCCCTTGGTTACCTCTATCCTATCCCCCAGTTAATTCCAAGGTTTTAGTTAAATTTTGAATTTTTCTGTTATGTGCCTGTTAATTACTGTGGTTTTGAGAAATGAGGCAGGCTATAGTAATATGATTAGTTTCACTTTTGGAACCATCAAGATATAGATTTTGTCAAGTGGGTCATTGGTTAAGTTGTATCTCTCGATATATGGTAGTACTCCATCTCTGTTTTGGGTTGCCTTTGGATGTGAATGGCCAGAGTACTAGCGAGAATGTTAATAGTAGTGTAAAACACCATTGATTCTTCTGCCTTTTGGCTAAGTTTAAATCTGTTTTTGGATGGTATAGAGAGCTAAATCTGTTTTTGGAAGATGTCCTTAGAGGTGCTAAAGCTCTAACTGATGGTGAGCTTGAAGAGGATGATTTTAGCTGCTGATGTGCAGCTCAAAGGGTATAAACCTTAGATGCGTGCTTTTGTAGATGCTTGGCTACCACAAGTTCGCCCTCACGTGAACCGTTTCCCATACACAACTTTCTGCATCTTGGCCTTCCCATAAATGACCTCTTGCTCAACATTTTGTAGCTTTCCCTTCACTTGTGTGAGCTCTTGCTCATACTCAATAACCTTATGAATATGTCATTGTGTAAGTTGAGATTTCTTGGTGAGCTGGTCCAGGAAGTGACCATGCCGATCCTCGAGCTTACTCCACAGGGCTGCAATCTGCTTGTTAGCATTGTCATTCTCATCCTCCAACTGACATTGTGTACACATGGATCTGAAGGTATGCTCAATGATGTGTAAAGACTCCAAGACACTATGCAAAAGTGTAATGTTCCTTTCTGTGACTGAAACCAAAAAGTAGGAAACCACACAAACCCCAATAGATTAAATTCAGATTTTTAAATCAGCAGACTGATTTTTATAACAGCAGTCCGGAATGAGAGGAAAATCACTCAAATATCATCAAATAATTCATCCACGATAAATCTGATCTGAAAACACCTTCAAGTACACACACCACAATCTGAAAGTAGCTAAGAATAACTTAGGATGATTAACCAATTCAAAATCAACAGTCTCCTAGGGCAGCAAACTGCCTATCAGATTCGAGTCCAGTTTTCAATACGCAAATCTATGTAGAAATTAATTTATCTAGTCACGAAAATATTTATACATCACAAATATATCAAAAGATTGAAGAAATATCTGATTGGCACAACGTGAATTAATTATTTATAACAACAGTCCTGCCAATCTGTGGGCTAGGAAAAATAGTAAATCTCCACCAAAAATCACAAAAATATAGATTCTGGCCTTATAAAATATGGAGATTCAAAATATAAAATCAGATTTGAAATTTGTGCCCTATAAAGGACGAAACCAACTTTAAACCCTAGTCGTTCCCTTAGGGAAGAGCTCCAAAAACGATGTAAAGCCTTTGCAATCCTTCTTCTTGAGCTCTCCCATTCAAAATGGAGGGTTTCCTTCCTCCACTAAGCCACAAGGGAGGTTTCTGTCTTCCTTGGATGCCACACAAGAGGGTTTCATCCTCAAGTGGAAAGGTAGTGAGCAACTAGCCCAACAAACCAATTGTATATGAAAAATGCGCCAAAGATGATTGCAAATGAAGTCCTTAAGTCCCTTTTATATCCCTTGCTTGGCTCCAAAGGCCAATTAGATGATGGCCGACCTCTTTAAGCTTCACTTTATCTTTTAATTTCTTCTTTAATGTCTCCAAATCCTAGCCGACCTGCCTCCTAAAGGAAAACACATAAAATAAAACATTAAATCTAATAAAAGAAACTGAAATGAAATGCAATGCCTTTCCTTGTTCAATTATTCTTCTTTGTCATGGAAAGGGAATGACAAGAAGTCCACATTTAGGCCTCAATTTGAAAAAGGGGACATTATAGTCCTCATTTCCCGAAATTGCTTGCCCTTAAGAAATTGCAAACTCTTATGCCCAAGCATCAACATGTCAAGCGAAGGAGCACGTTGTAGTGCTCCCATAATCTAGACCTTGTGCTCACATTAAATGTGAAATGTTCCACTTCCTAAAATAATTAGTTGAAGACCTTTAGCTCAATTATGTTTCCCGACGGCTAAATGGTGATAGAAAGGGAGCTTATCATAATGAATTAATTATAAAAGTGCAATATAAAATATATGTTTTTTAGATAGATAAACGTTTTTGACCGGAGCTATTGTTGGCTAGATTTTCTGCATAGCATCAAACCTAGGCAGTCATGAGATAAATCTCCCTCATTTAACCGGTGAGGCTCCCGTGTCAGATTTGTCAATATAAATGTGTTTTTATCTATCAGGGGTTTTACTTTAACCACTTAGTTCATGAACCATAACTAAGAAGTTCTGCAGCAAGTAAGCAGTTGTTTAAGAAAGGAAAATTATAGAAGAAGAAAGTAAAGGTATTACAGAGAAGAAGTAAGGAAGATGTGCATCCCAATTAGTAGATAGCAGCTAATTGCATGCACATAGAAGAAACTTAATAGATTTGAACACACAGAATTATAAAGCAAAGGCAGCTCTAGATCCAGATCTACAATAACACAAAGTTTACTTAAAAGATCTAAAGATTTAAAAGCAAGAAACACAGTACGCCGTGACACAAAGTTCTCCGGAAACCTGCTTCTTTGTATTCCTCTGCAACAAGTGGCTCTCAGGGGTTCAGCACAAAGTCTAGAACACAAGATTGCTTCTTACAAATTCTGATTGATCATTAACCCGGAGGTTCTTCTCCTACTTATAGAATGTAGGAGGGAAAGTACAAATAGAAGACTCAAACTGAACTAAAGTATGAACAACAAGTAAAGATGACATTTGGCAATCATCCTCAACTAACTTCTTCTTAAGTGACACATGTATCACTTAACTAATAGAATGGTTCCACATGACTTCAAGTAATGGTTGCAAAACCAATAACTTAGAAGTTTTACAATTTCATCCGGGAACATAGAAAATAGAAGAAGAAAGAATAGAAGAAGTCATGCCAATTGTAATGTTCTACATCTTCTTCTTGTTCGATATCTTGATATACTTGTCGAACATATAATTCAGCAACCTTCCATCTGTTTTAGCCATTGCTTTTTTCTCTGTCTTGAATCTAAAAGAACCCTTCATTCAACACTTTGCTTTGCATGCTTCCACCTCTTCCAAACTTGGCCCAAATCTTGATATGTCTGCTGCATAGGCGCCACCAATCTACCGATAGAATTCATCAGTGAAAGGCTTGGTAGCTTTATCAATTCTCTTTTGCACCATTTAAAGAGAACCTTCCAGGGAATCATGCACTTCGTTAGAAACAATCCGCACGTATGAAGTAACACCTCCATCCACTCTTTCCTCAGTGAAAGAAATGATCTTTATCTGGTAAATCTGATGTTCTACTCTCAAGCACTGCGCATCCTTTTCAACAAAACTCTGCAGATCTCCAAACGGAAAGATACTGCAAACTCTAGTTGCTTCCCCTTCTCGACTGATCCATCCGGTACAATTTGTTCTGCAACCAATACATCTCTGGCAGCTTGTTGATCTCGGCCAAAATACTCAGGTTACTCTCTGCAACTGTATTCATGCCTTCTATGCTTTCCATCAGTTGCTTTAGTTGATTTGCTGCATCTTTCATAACCTTTAGGCGGGCTGGCACTTCCCAAGTTGTCACGAAGCTTGGCGAATAATCGATCCTTCCATTCGTCATAGCCTTTACTTGATTGCTTGCATCTTCCATTTCCTGCATAAGATGATCACTCACCTGCTCTGAAATGGGCTGAATGGAAGGTTTAGCAACCTTGGCTATGATCTCACATAATTGAGATATTTGCTTCTGCAGCTCTTCTTTCTCCGCCTTTTCACTGCTCAAGCCTAAGGAACAAAGCATCCAACGAACGTTTACGTGTCCTGCTTCAATCCTTCAGTGGTAGCTTGGCCGAGTGGTATTTTGGTCACCGTCACATCTTTTGCCATGAGCTCCTCTTCTATCTTTCCTTCCGCCGGAATTGATATCTCAACAAACTTCTCTCCCGAATCTTTGATGATCAACCTAGAAGTTGCTTTAGCAACTTTAGGCCTTCTGTCTCTTCTGCTCAGATCCTGAAGTAGCTGCAAGTCATGCTCCTCTAAGTTCATCTCTACTCTTGCTTCCGGAACCAACTGCAAAGCTAACCATCCCGAGAAGTTATTTCTCGGGGAGTAAGAAGTCACTGAGTGCACTACCATCTCCCGCTCTACATCCTCTCCGTCAGAAAGTGCCACAGTGTCATGGCTGCCATCTTCTGAAACATCCAAGGACAAAGCTCTTTCGAACTCCGTCATCTGCAGCTTCAACATCTCCTTTGGAACGGGTGCTGAACGAAGTGGCTGCGGAGAGAAAACGAACGTCGCCGGTTTTAATGAAGGCATGGAAGCATCCTGCCTGCGGCGGTCGCGATAGTTGGTGATCTTCGGAGTCTTTGGAGAAGTCGAGTCAAAGCTATGGTCGTAGAAGTGGTCTTTTCTTTCTCTTGAGATCTTCTGTACTTTCAACTTCTCGGACCTTCTGCTGCTTTCTCCTTCACGCTTTCGTTTGAGGAATCTCCCGTGCCAAGTTGCCCGTGATTTGATTCATCAATACTTCATTAAGGCGGTATCCCTTCGTTAGCGACCCACTCAAGTATTCACCAACACACTCCGGATCTCTCTTGATTGAATCAAATGGCGGCCTCGATGTTATCCTCGCAAAGATAGCTTTATCTCCTCCCATCCGATGGTAAGTGTCAAGTACCACGTTCCCATCATCTTTAAGATCCGCAGGTATCCGCGCTAGTCCAAAGTCGAACACTTGCTTTGCTGATAGCCTGCTGAAATCTTTCTTTCTAACCTCGTACTCACTTCTGCACTTCATCCAGAAATCTTCTAACGAAGGCACATGTGCGTACTCTGGGAGATTGTCTTCCTGGCTACTCCAAATGGATCGAAGTTAAGCCGTGCAGGGAAGAACTCTTGCTCATACTCGATAACATTTGCGCTTCCATCCCTCGAGCTCTGTGAATGCTGATGCAACTGTAATATCCCACAGTGATTGGGAAGAAGCCCGTAGATTTGTGCCGTTTCAACTGAAGGTCGTGTAACTCTACGAGTTGCCTGCTCAGCTCCATGGCGATCAATCTATCACTTGGATACCTGGGCATCTTTATAGGTTCTCCAGAAAAGCCCGTAACTCTGAGGTATGTGAAATCTGCAAACTGGATGAATAAACTGCCAATCTTGGACACTGCTTCCCACGCTTCTTGCTTACCCCGTGAGTCTTCAAGTCTTTGTCTAGCTGCGGAGATGAAATCGTAGAAGAAGTCATCGTTGATCACTTTGAAGTCCTTCTTGCACGTAGGTACTGAGTGAAGTCAGTGGGTAACACTTGAAAATGGGGTCCTTGGAAAGAACACCACATCTATCCAAATTGGAAAAGACACCTGTGAAGGCTGCAAAGATACACCAAGTACGAAGTCATCTTGAAGCTGAAAGTACGCTTCACGTTCCGAAGTTGCTCACCGATGTTGCTGCTAATAATTTCCGACCAATTGATTATAGAATCAACCTTGTTGATTTCAATGGTCCTGATGAAAGCATACATCCATGTACGGAAAGTGTAGGCATTCGCTTCACCATTCAACCTGCATAGCAATTTGACGACATCATCTGCCTCCTGCACCAAATTGGACCGTGGAAGAGTTCTCGGGAACTTTGAAGGGGATCTAGGCTTCTTCATGAACCGGCTGTTCATTATGCTCACGCAATCAGCTCTATGTTTCTCCCATCTACTGTCAGCATCCTGAATGCTAATAGAAGTCACCACCTTTCGCACTGGAATCTTCAGACAATAATTGATGAATTCCGCATCCAAACGAATTATTGTCTTTCCCGCAACATCACGCACTGATCTGGATGAAGGATGATAAGATCTAGCACACTCCATCACGAACTCTGGCAATTGGGCTGTACATGGGAAAGCTGCAGCTCGGATAATTCCGCTACTTTTGACCGCACGCATGAGTGAAGTCTTTCCACTCTTGATCTATCAATCAAATCGAAAGAGGTTACGGGCCTAGATCCGTGTCTTCTATGTCTCAAGTTTGGAAGCAATGCATGAATCCATCGTGCTCTCTTTTTCATCTCCTTTCGCCATGGCTTTATCTATTTTTCTCAATAATTCTTTTCTTCTAACTTTGCGGATTTCTTCAATACTTTTAGTGCGAGATCTGGATAATTCTTGATTCGGAGGATATTTGCAATGTATTGGACATTGATAAAAACTCCTTTTCTTTTGTAAAGCACCAGTAATGAATTCTGCAATTTATTCAGACAAAAATGGCCACCGAGCATGAATAGTGAATTTAAATTATAAAAATCTGCACTTTTCAAGCCTCGCTGCCCCAAAAATTGGTGTTTAATTTGCACATAAAGAGAGCATGAATCCTTTCAATCAACACTGAGCTCTGTAACACCTCGTGAAAAACAACTATGCGAGACAAAGATCAACCTCCTCCAAAGCATGCGCCAAATCTGGAAGCTTTTAGCCTTGTTAGCACTTTGTCTGAACAAAATCCTTCCTCTAATGGGGGCGCACTTTTCCTCCTAGCTGCAATTCTTTACCTGTGAATTAAATTATTCACCCATATGGCTGCCCATGCTTATATAACCTTCACAATTCTATAATTAATAATTGCCCTAACAATTAAAGGCAATTAATTAATTAAAAATCATGTTTTTCTCTTTTAAAAATAGCATGTTTAAGGACAGCCATCCAATAAATTAAATTAATCCAATTTAATCCTTCACACAGCACTTCACTCAAGCCCCACAGTGTGCTTTGACCATAGCCACTGAAAATAGAAATTAATTTAATGTTTTAATGCCTTAAAAAACATTAAATAATACCCAAATGGGGCGCACTTTTTGAGAGGAAGAGGGCAGCCATTAAATAAATTAAATTTAATGCATTTGACTCCTTTCTTTTATTCCATCTTTGACTTGTTGACCTCCTCCAAGCTTGGGCGCACTTTTTGAGAAGAAAGATTAATAAAAATAATCAATTTTAATTCTTTTAATCTCTCACCAAAGGGGGCGCACTTTTTTGCACATGTAATTCTATTTTTAAGAATTTTTTGATAACGGGATGCTTTACCCTGCCAGGCAGGCACCAAAACCCCGTGATCCACTTAAGTGATTTTTATAACACGGGAAAAAGTACCCTGCCAGGCAGGTATAAAATTCCCACCCTGCCTGCGGCTTATATTTTTCCCATCGCAGCTTAAATCCTTTGTTTTCCAAAAATGCGCCCATCCCCGCAGGGGCTTTTCTGTGCACGACTTCGCTTTTTCCCAGTGATCCAGACCTCCGATGGCGACTTCCTCCGGGCACAATGTGCGTATATGTTTTCTAGCCGCTCCAGGCCAAAAATCGGGCTTACCCGGCAAAGGAGTTGTTCCAGAGAAATTTTACAGAAAACAGAACGGGACACCACAAAAACACGAAAAATTGCCAAAAGTTACAAATAAAGCCCAAAACTTAAAATAAGTTAAAATCCTTCTGGTACATAGGAATAATAACATATTTGCTCATAATAGAGTTAAAACAGAGCGCAAATAGCCTCATACGGGGCTCAAAATAATTAAATACAAATTTCCCGCAGACAAATCCCGACGACAGAATAAAACAATTTTGGGCATCTGGGTATTTGGCGAAAAAGGCTAATATGGCTCTTTAGGATTATTTTGACGCAATACAGGAACTTTCAGGCAATAAAAACAACAAACGACCCACTATTTTAAAAGTACGAAATTTTTCGATTGGGTAGTCCACATTTGGTGGTGAAATCAGAGTGACACCAGCTATGAACCGAAGTACATTCAACCAAGATATAGCATTTAAACTCAATAATTAGCGAACCAGATCCACCACGCTTGAACACACTTCTAGCGCAGGCAATCTTGAACCGAGAATCCTTCTCTATTAAATTAGCTCACAAGCGCCACCTCGGACATTACCACCCTGAATGGGGATCGTGCCTAAGTGGGATTTGAACTTGGGCGAAGCCGAAAACAACCATCCGTCTTAACCACTCCACCCAGACCCCATCGACAAAAGAATATACAATATTATTATAAGTAGTTTATATTAATTTATTAATGATAAAATCAAATTAAAAAAGAAAAGAAAAATAAAGTGATAAAGTAAAAATAAGAAAAAAGGGAAAGTCACTTTATATTTATTATTTCCCCTAGGAGAAAATGCGACCCATGTTGGAGAGGGGACAAGGAAAAAAAGAATTAAATGCAAGCAATGGAAGATGATTGGTGGTTGTGGGTGGCTACTAAGCCAAATTTCATTATAAAAGCAAGTCGACTTGCTTGTGAGAGGCATCACTTTCATTTTATAAAATTATGATTTTTGTCTGAGCTTGAGGGCTTTACAAAATAATTTCTAAGGACGAAAACCCTTAGAGATAATCTCTTGAGGACGAAAACCCTCTAAGAGATCTAGAAGAGGAACGAAAACTCTTCTTCTAGTTGAGAGGATTCTCCATACAGGGGTTTCCATTGCGGATCAAGGATTTATTTATGTTTCTAGTATTATTCCAATAGTATTGAGGACTGAAAGTTGCAGATTTGAACAAGGGTTTGAAGGAGGGAATTTGTTGCTGCATCTCTTCTTTGTTTCCAGCTTGTTCTAGGTGGTGTGACTTGCATAGAGGATTGTTTGGAGGTATTTTGAGCTGCTAAAAATCAGATCTGGGTTGTTGTTCTAGTTGCAGATTTTTAGTCATCCAAATCAGCCTTTTTGGAGGGGATTTTGGCTCAAAAATATCATATTTCCAGCTGTGTCTGAAGGCAAGTATTTGCAGATTTTTAATAAATTATTTCAGCCTCCAATTGGGTCCCAAATCTGGTAGTCTTTTTGTTTTGGCTTAATAAATTCAGCTGATCAGTTTATGGTAAAAATATAGTGATTTATCTTCTGTTTTGGATAAGTCTCATACTCTAGCCAAGTCACCATTTATGTATAAAAATCAGATCTGCATTATAAATATTTGATATATTTTCTATAATCTGTATTTGGGTGTGGGATTTGCCTCAAATCCGTTTGGGGTTGAAAAATGTCCATTTGGGGACATTACAAAATGAAGGAGCTTCAACCCAAACAAACTCATACCTCTGTTGCCCCTCTCTTTGCTTGTCATCATCTCATAATTTCCACCCAAATGATGGATTCCCAATACTTTAGTAATGTTGTCCCAAAAACAGCTGTAACCGTGCATTTTTTTCTCAAAAATCAGAATGTAGGTGGTTGGAAACAAGGTATGACAGTCATAAAGCACCTGATTTTCCCCCAATTTGGAGCTATGTTGGCTGAAGTAGTGGTCTTCTTCAACTGGAACCATCTACCACTATTTTCCGATGATTTAATGACCTCAAAATGATCACTCTTGCAGCTTTTCAAGTCTGAAACAACAACTCATAATCTGATTTTATCAAAATCAACAACTTAAAAATGGAATAGCAGCTGCAAAACTGAAATCTCCTTGCAAAATTGGGAATTGTGAGCATGGAAATGACTAAAAATACTCCTCTAAAGGCTGAAAGTTTTCTTTCAATATTCATTAATAAAAAATTGCTCCATCACTTGATTGAAAGATTCTTACCTACCCACTTGTATGCATGCAAATGAAATCATCTAGTGGCTGATATGAATAATGACAACATCACCAAGTCTGAAATTTTGAGCTATAGTTCTCCAAAGTACACTCCTTTTGTCACCACTAACCACCCCCATACTTTGTTGGTGTTCCCTTGGATGAATACTCAACCGTGAAGCAACTCTAACATTCTTATGCTGTGCTACTTTAATATTATACTTGACTGGAAATGTACAAAATGGGGCATGTTTTGTGAATCCATCAACATGTAAACAACTCTTACATTGAACCACAAAAGTGAGACAAGTGATGATTTCCATGGAGATACCTTCAAGTGTCTCCTTCTTACCCACATCCAT
Source organism: Taxus wallichiana var. yunnanensis (assembly GCA_018340775.1). Classification (NCBI taxonomy): domain Eukaryota; kingdom Viridiplantae; phylum Streptophyta; class Pinopsida; order Cupressales; family Taxaceae; genus Taxus; species Taxus wallichiana. The sequence goes on along the minus strand of CM031238.1, from coordinate 178,624,363 downwards.
AAGGCTTATTTCCATGTTTTGGAAATTGAAAGTGAGTTCTCCCGAGGAGTGCAACCATTAGACCTTATGTGATTTTCCTTTTTGGGAAAATGATAATTTTAACAAACTTCCACACCAATCAAATCAAGAAGGATTAGATCCTTTTGATTCAACCTCAAATAACCCAATGTCGGCTAATTACAACCCAAAATGGGGTTGGAAGTAGCCAAGGTGGTGGGCTAGATGGGCAGATCAATTGGAATTTAAATCCTCTTAATTTTGATTTTTATAACAGCAGTAATTAAATAAATATGACTTCCAGACATCTGAAAACTTCTAAAATTCATAACTCTCTTGATACTTAGTCTTTTTGCATGAAACAAAGTGCACAATAAACTTGGGATTTTTCCCTTTCCAATGAACTAGAGAACAATTTTTTCTTAGCACTAAAACCCCTTCAAAATAGCATCTAAACTTCCAGATTTGGGTGCTAGGGTTAGCAAAAATTAATAAATTAATAACCAACACTTCCCTCAACTGTTTTCACCCTCCAAAAACTTGTTTTGATGCACAAAAATGCCAAGAACAGATCTGAATTGAAACCACAATTTTTAAGCATCAAAATGTGTCACAAACAATTAATAATCCAACCCCAAACTGCTGCAACTTCTAAAATTATTTCCCGCTTAACCAATCAAGCAAAAACCTTCAAACTTTGGATTTTGGGCCACAAAAATATGAAGAATAATATTCCAAAATTAGTTTTCACACAACAGACATGAAACCCTAATTTTGCCCTAAAAAGTAGGTCGCCCAACACATTTAGGGCATCAAATCATCTCCAAAAATTATGAAATTAATTGCAAAACATAGCAGATCTAAAAACCAACAAATATGCTCCAAATCATGCAATAATAATCAGATTTGCACCATAAATAAATTTGCTAGGGCAAGGAATTCTTTTCCAAGCAATTCGCCACACACTAGATGCAACACACACACAAATGGATCCTTATCAAAATCATATTTGCTTCAATTCCAAGTTGAATGAGAGAGATAAAACAATGAGAGCTAGGGCATACATCCCATTTCTCCAAGCATGGAGAGACATAAATGATCAAATCAACATCCCCAAAAATGGCCATGCAACCTCCTTTTATAACATAAGGGGTGCAACATTCAAATGGCCGACCTTTTCCCTTTTGGAGGGAAAACAAATAAAACTTAATGATATGAATGATACCTTTGCCTTGAATCTGAGAAGCTCTTTCTCCCACATGCGGTTGACTCTTTTCCTTTGATTCTCACCAAACTGGATCTCGGGAGCAATGACCGTGATTTCCTCATGGTGTTGCCTCTAACCTGTCTTCCCTCTTATCCTTGAAGCTTTTGCAGTTCTTCTCCAGTACGTGCACCAGTGAAATGTTTCCCGTAAACAATTCAGACAAAACTCATCACCCTTTTATTTTTAATTGCATATGAGCAATTTTGAATTCTGGAAATCACTCCGGTGCAAGCAAATATAAGTAGGCTCAATGTGGGCTTAACTGGAAGATTGGGAAGCACATGCACATGCTTTTAGAGGGATTTTGTATGCAATTTATAATTAACTTCCACATGGGCTATGTTGAAACAAGAGGATGAAGCTGGCTTAACATACATGCAAACACTTAATGATTTTGCTTCTCTTTTTAATAATAATTGCCCCAAAAGTCATGGACCATAAGGAAGGAGAAGGCTGCCAATTTCAGCGACTTGTATTTAAATGTTTTTACCTTGGCTCTTAAAAATTGCGTTGAAACTCATGAAGGAAAGCAACGTGGAAATGGAAGGAGGAAGGCAACTGGAAGAATTGGAAATCCATGATTTCATTAAGTGACTTCTCTTTTAAAAATTTCGTGAAATTTGGAAAAGATAGGCAGCTTGAAATCAACGACTTGCACAAAAAGAATAAACTTTAAAGTTTCGTGGATTTTGGAAAAGACAGGCAGCTAATATTCATGCTTCAACTTTTGCAAACTCCTAATATTGGCGTGGAAATCCATAAGTCAAGGCAGCGTTAAAAACAGAGATGGAAGGCAGCTTGCTTAAGTGAACTTGCTTTAAAATTGCGTGGAAATCTAAGGTGGAAGGCAACTTCTATTTCCACGATTTGCACTTGAACTTTTGCTTTAAATTTGCATGGAAAATCAAGTGGAAGGGCAGCTAAGATTTGTGACTTGCATGGGCTCTTTCTTTTAACATTTGTGTGAAAATACATAAGTCAAGGCAACGTGGAAAATAGAAGTGGAAGGCAGGTTGCTTTTAGAAGACACGACTCCTCTAATTCCCGACAACTTAAGTGACTTTTCTTTAAAAAGCTGCGTTAAAATTGAAGGAGGAAGGCAACTTAGATTTTGTGAATTTCCAAGGTGGAAGGAAGCTTTGAAATCCACGACTTGCACAAGTGAAATCTTCTTTTAATATTTTGTGGAATTTGAAGGGTGCTTCGGCAGCTACGAATTTTCACGATTTGCACAAGTGAAACTTCTTTTAATATTTGCGTGAAAATTCATAAGTCATGGCAACTTGCAATGAGAAGACTCCACCATGGAAAACCACGATTTGCACTTAAGCAATTGCCCCTTGGAAAATTGCGCTGATTTTTGGAAGAATTGGCTGCGAAACCACGACTTGCTCTAGAGGATTTTGTTTTGATCATTGACGCAATTTCCTGAGTGATTCTGCCCGTTAAATGATCCTCTAGAATGTCACTTTTTCTTCCTTGGCCATGATCAAGCTTTCTGCAAACAAGACAAAATTTTGTAGGTGTCTCGTGATCTGCCCAATCATTTAACTTGGATTTAACCTCGACAAGGCAAAAATCCTGAGCTTTGGTCACCTTCAAAAACAAGCTTTGGTAGACAAATTAATTAACAATTAAAAACACTGGATAGCTTTTCAAAACCCTAGGCCCGGAAAAGGTCTCAGGGAAGAAAGAATAGGCTATGGGGATTGCTGGACGAAAAACGGAGAAAGACCAAAACACAGAAAAAAAGAAATAAAATAAAAACAACACCCGAAAGAAGCTGTGGGCAATTGCTCGAAAAATTTCTCCAATTGGCTATTCTGCAAAAACTTTCCCCGGGTGAATGCTTTGTGGTAATAATGACGGGGTGAGGTGCTTATATAACCCAAATTTCTTAATTTTAGCTCAACCTATTTTTAAAAGATTTTTATTTATTTAATATAAAAATAAATAAAACGCTTTTAGGCTAAGTCTGGGAAAGGAATGAGTGAGCTTTAGCATGTGGGTATTTGACGAACTTGGCTTAATAACTCCCTGGGGATACCTTTGAGCAACGCGAGCAACCACAGGCAAAACAAAACACAAAAAACGACCCGTTACTTAAAAAGAACGAATTTTTTAAAAAAGGGTAGTCCCAGATTTCAGGGTGAAATCTTGGGGACACCAGTGCTAAAACTTGAGGCTGCTAAGATGCAACCATTGATTGGTAATATGGTGAGCATGGAGATGCGTACGAAGAATGAAGAGTGATGATAGCATTTCAATTTCAGGTTCAAATTCTTTGTCTAAATGTAGTAGTGATCATCTTGTAATATCTAAAGAATTGAAATATCATAAGTTTAATTGATGCCCACTGTTCCATTTGCTGGAAAGGGTAAATTGTGGTTCCATCAGATGCAGTTCAGTAACAATATGTTGACAAGACTTTTCCAAAAGATTTTTGTTTACCACTGCATAATTATGGTGTGTTATGTCAAGTGGGCACAAGGGTACGATAAGTTATATACTATAATTTACTTCCTAATGCAAACAATCCAAAAGTAAAGCTTTAATTGGATAGGAAATTTTCTTTCTTTGCACAAGCTGGGAAAGATCGAGGATCGTAAGAACTCAATTTTAGCTTTCTTTTAAGGGTAAATGTGCAGGAAAGTGTGGCTTGAGGAACATAATTGACATTATCAAAGAAGATGCAAGGAGATGATTTTTTTTTCATTAAGATAAACCCACTGCCGATGATAAAGAAAATGTGGTCAATTTGACCAAGCCGTTGGGTTTTTGTAAGATTGATTTTGTAATACTACGAACTGAGAAAGAGGATGCTCACTTCCTTTTTTGTTGCATTTTATGACTATTAGAATGTTTCATAATGACACCCCTTGTTTAAGTATGATGAATAGGTTATGGTATAGTTCAAGGCTATTTATTTGGATTTCCAGTTCAGATGGTATTGAGGTCATGAGGGATAGTGTAAAGTGAGGCTGGTATGGCTAAAGTGATGTAAGGCTAACATTACCATATTGAGTGATGACTTGCTTAAACAGTGAGTAAAGTTAAGACCAAAAAGGCAATCTTACTATACTTGCATCCGTCTATTTGTGATATTTTTCTTTTATGTTTGTGGACAAATGTCATACAACAATGCATATTTTGTGCTTGTTGTCTGCTCCATTAGTAATATCAAAAGATTTATGCCAAATTTTCTTCAGTATATGTTTCTTTTTATTGGTAATGATTCAGCGTTCTTATGCTTGCAGCCTTTAATTCATCCAGGTTATCATTATCATTTAAATTTTTCTATTCTTCTTTAGCCTGCAGAAAATAATTAATATGGTTGTTTTTCTAAATGGTTTTGGAAGGCTGTGATTGTGAATCCCTTTCATGTTGATTGTATATTGCATGTTCAGTAGTATGTCATGCAATAAAATCAGCTCATGCTATTTGTGATCCATGTGGCAATGGAATTCCATTTCAGTTTGTTTATATCGTATTAGAAACTTTGTAGGGAGTAATATTTTTGTAATTTGTGAAGTTTATTTATCAAATGACAAGTTGGTTGTTGCCAATATCTTTTTTAATGTGCGGTTTGTTGAAACTGACATGGGGAAGTTTATTCATCAAATAACAAGTTGAATGATGCTAATATCTTTTTTGAATTTGCAGTTTGTTGAAACTGACATGGGGAAGAAAGCTCCATCTAAACTCGTTGAAATGTCGGAGGATATTTACCTATGGATATGATTGTGAAGGGTAAGTTTTTATTGTGAGAAAAGAAAAAAGTAAAACATCTTCTAAATTTGAACTTCATTGTGAAATTTTTTTATAGACATTGGTTAGCAAGAAGTTTCTCCATTTAACTAGGTGGAAAAGTCATTAGTACTTATCAGCTTCAACAAAAAAATGAGTAACTACAGATCTAAACCTATCATTTTATCCTTTTGTCCAAGAACTTGGCAAGCTCACCTCTGTTTGTTATGGTCTCTGTACTTCTTTTAGATTATATAGAGCCACATATAGATGTCCACATGCACTTAATCTATTTTCATGTTGGGGTTTTAGAAGGAAAACCTAGCATTCAAAATGTGTTGGCTAGATTTTCTGCATATTATAAAACCTAGGCAGTCATGAGATAAATCTTCCTCATTTACCGGTGAGGCTCCCGTGTCAGATTTGTCAATTAAAATATGCTAGTATCTATATGGGGTTTTACTTTAACTATTCAAACTTATGAACCATAGTCAATAGTTCTGCAAGTGAAGCAATGTGTTGTTTAAGAAAGAGAATATTTATAGAGGAAGAAAAGTAATAAAACACAGGAAGAAATGGGAAAGATGTGCAACCCAATCAATAGATAACAGAGTTGATTGCATGCACATAGAAGAAACCAATAGATATCAACGCACAAAATTATAAACAAAGGCAACTTCAGATCTAGATCTAAAATAACACAGTTTATTCAAAGATATAAGATAGAAAGCTAGAAACAAAATACACTGTGACACAAAGTTCTCTGGAAATCTGCTCCTGTATATTCCTTTGCTTAGTGGCTCTCGGGGTTTCAATACAAAGTCTGAAACACAAGAATGTTGCTTACAAATTCTGATCCTTTAATCCGTAGGTTCTTCCTCTACTTATAGAATGTAGAGGGGCAATTACAAGTCGGAAGCTTTTAGTGAACTGACACATGTGGAAGTTGGAAAGGAAACAATTAGCAATCTCCTCCTCACGAATTCCTCTTTGCATGACATGCATGATTTAGTAATCAAGATAGAAGCTTCTATTTTGCATGTCCGCCACCTATCTCCAAGTAGTTGACTTCTTCAAGTAATGGCTTTTGAACCAATCACTTAAGTTTTATGATTTAATTGATCGCTCAATTACTTTGTCGGAGGAAAGAAGAGAAAGAAGAAGAAAGATGAAAGCTGCAGTCTTGTCCTTTTTCATATTCGGATGTAGCTAATTCAAACCGGATCTCGCAAGCGGTTGGATCTCGGAAGCAAGTGATCCGTGATTTGCTTAAGGGGTATTGCCTTTGACATGTCTTCCTTCTTATCCTTGAAGCTTTTGTAGTTCTTCTCCAATACATGCATCAGTGCAATGTTCGCCGTAAATAACTCATCATTTTTATTTTTAATTGCATATGAGCAATTAAAAATTCTGGAAAGCACTCCGGGTGAATGCAACTTCAATGAAGGCTTCAACTAGAAGATTGGGAGCACATGCACAAGATCATAGGAGAAATTTTCCACGCATTGACTTCTACACGGGCTGCATCAGAAACAAGAGGATGAATCCTTTGTGCCGGAAGCTTTTGCAATTATGAGATCTGGATCTGGATCTGGATCTGGGCCTATTGACTTCAGCAAATCTAGAAGCTACGCATGATTCCGCTGAGCTTTCTCTTTCATCCCGCTTTGCCATGGTTGGAGCAATCTTTGTTTGAACAATTCTTTTCCTCTTTATTCGCCAAAATTCTTCACAACCGGTGCAGATCTGGATAATTCTTTAGATTCGGAGGATATGTTCAATGTATTGGACATTGATTTAAGCTCCCTTTCTCTTATAAAATCACCTGTAATGAATTCCTGCAATTAATTCAGACAAAGATGGCAACCGAACATGAACAGTGAATTTTAATCATAAAAATCTGCATAATTCAAGCCTGCTACCCCAAATTTGATGTTTTATTTGCATGCAAAGCAAACATGAATTTTACCAACTTCACTTGAGCACCTGTATCACTTATGCAAACAATTATCCAGACACAAATCAACCTCCTTCAACCTGTGCGCCAATTCTGGAAGCTTTTAGCATTAATTACACCTTCTTTTGAGCAAAAATCCTCTCCAAATGGGGCGCACTTTTTGTCTGGGCTGCACTTCTCTGCTTGTGAATTAATTAATTCATCCTTATGGCAGCCCCTGCTTATATAATCCTCATGATTCTATAATTAATTAATGCCTTTCCTATTCTGGAAATTAATTAATTAATTAATAAGCTTTACTCTTCAAATGGGGCGCCTATTTTGTGCATGCTCATGGCTGCCATTAAATAAATTAAATTTATTTAATTTTAGACTTCTGCTTCTAGTTAACTCAAGCCTCACAATATGCTTTGACCTTAGCCATTGAAAATAGGAATTAATTAAATCAATTAATACTTTAAAAAGTATTATTTCTCTCCCAAATGGGGCGCACTTTTTGACATGAAGGGGGCTGCATTAAATAAATTATATTTATTTAATTTTGGAATTCTATTTTAAATTTCCTTACCTTCTTTTTCTTTGTTGACTTTTCTCCATGCTTGGACACCAAAATTGGGTGAATAAACATTAATAAAAATTATTTAAATGCATTATTATTCACCCAAGGTGGGTCGCACTTTTTGGAATAAGGAATTTCTATTTTTAAAAGTCAATTAACAATGTGATTATTCACCCTGCACCGCAGCTCCAAAAATCCCATGATCCACTTAAGTTGTTTGACTTTCATAATGGGATTATTTACCCTGCAAGCCAGGTAATAAAATCCCATTAACACCTTAAGTGATTTTTCTTTTATTTCACAATGGGAATTTTTACTCGTAAGGCGGTGTAAGAAATTCCCGCCTCGCCGCCTCTAATTTTCCCATTGTGATTTAAGTGACGTTGCTTCCATTGGAAAAAGTACTGCTGTGCTTACACTCACTCGCTGTAACAAAAATCCCATCAGTAGCTTTAAAGTCTTCTTTTCCAAAAATGCGGTCAGCCCGTAAGAAGCTTTTGGTGCACGACTTTGTCTTTTCCGAGAGAACCAGACTTCTGATGGCGAATTCCTTCTGGCACAACGTGCATAGATGATCTCTAGATACTCCAGTCAAGAATCAGACCAAACCGGCAAAGGAATTGATCCAGAGAAATTTTATAGAAAAAACGAAATGAGAAAACACAAAAAACACAAAACGTTGCCAGAAGTCACAAATAAAGCCAGATTCATTCCTGGTTAAAACCCTACTAGTATATGGGAATATTGACATGTACGATCACAACAGGGTTAAACCGGAGCACAAATTGCCTCAAACAGGGCTTAAAATAATTAAATACAAATTTCCCGCAGGCAAACCCCAACGACAAAATAAAACAATTTTGGGCATCTGGGTATTTGTCAAAAATGGCTTATATGACTCTCTGGGAATATCCTGACACAATACAGACACTTTCTGGCAATTAACACACAAAACGACCCATTATTATAAAAGTACGATTTTTTTTAACATGGGCTAGTCTCGATTTCGTGGTGAAATCAGGGACACCAAAACGTCACTTAGGTGGAGGGGTTTGGGGTTTACTCAAGCAAACATGCAAGTGTGCCAACTTTGCGAACTCCACTCCAAAAATGCGCTCCAATGGGGTGAGGTCGCACTTATGAAGTGCATGGAACATTGGAACATTTCAAAGGGCGCCCATGCATGGAGGAGGCCAAAAATGTGCCAAGGCCTTGGGGGTTGGGCTTTGACCACTCAAAACAAGCAAAATGTTCTAATTTCATGTTACCTTTTTGCTTTTTACATCAACCAATAGGAGGAGGGCACACTTATGGAGGAGGGGATTCAAAAACACTTTACAAACTTTGTTTTGCACCTTCAAAAGGCCGCCAAGCTTCAAAAGTGTGCCCAAGTCACTTAAGTTGTTGACATCAACAACTCAACGGAGAATTAGAATGTGAGATGCACTTTTTGGGTCCAAGACCAAAAATTAACCTTTCTAGGCCATATAATATATTAATTTGACTGGAAATAGGCCAAAAATCCAATGGAACCATTTAGAAACCTTGAAAATGAATTATCCTTGAGTTTTGAGTCAACTCACCATTTTGGCATAGGGAGGCGTGATAGTGAGCTGAGCTGCTACATGAGCTTGAGATGGGTATGAATAAAACTAATACTTGGGCCATGAAGGGAACTCAATGTGCTTCAATTCGACCATTTTTAGGCTCTTAACTCTGCCCAAGGTTCCCGAAATCTTCAATGCAAGTTCTCTCTTTCAAAAAGACTCCTTTGCCTCAACGTTTGAAAGGTTTCCGCTCTCGATGATTACTAAACCTTTCCTAAATCATATTTTCATGTAGTAAACTTATATACCTTTCCAATGACTGTAATCCGGGCTTTTGACTCCACTCGAGGTTTCCGAAACCTTCCGCACAAGTTGATCTTCCTTCAACAATCGAGAGCACATTTTTCCTCAAAATGTGCCAGAGATGAATGTATTCCCAAGACTAGTGCAAAGCTCCCAAAATCTTTCCTAAATCATACTTGTCATGAAGTAGACTCAGAGACCTTTCCAATGACTATAATCTGGGCTTCTGAAACCATTCGAGGCTCTTGAAACCTTCCACACAAGTTCATCTTTGTAGAGAGAAAAATTTGGCAATTTTGGACAACTTGATCGAAAAGTGACAAAAATTTTCATAGGGATGTCAAGTAAAATGCCGAGACATTTTACATGCCAAGAGTAGCATAGGGAGACTTGAACCACCGTGTACTCACACATATTTGCTTTAGAGATGTTAATGAGGCTACAATGCTCTTAAATATGATAAATTTTGTGGTGAATCACGTGACTCCCAATCCCACAAGCTCCTTCCATAGGCGTGTTCTCTCATCAAGCTTAGCACCCAAGGGTGATTGTAGATGAACTTGCTGATGTTTCTTGCCTCTTCAACCATGGTTTTCACCCATGCCGTCTTTTCTATGTGCTTAAGTAGGAGTTGAATGCAATAGGTTGCGTAAGGGCTCCAAAAAATTGTAGAGTGCCTCTCTTTTAGAAGTCTCCCTGCTGCAACACATGCCGCTGTATTGTCTATCACAACTTGGATGCCATTCTTCACACCCACTTCCATCACCACTTCCTCCAACATATCAAAGTGTTTGCATTTTTCACTTGGTGGGAGGCATCAATTGACTTCAAGAACACCAACTGCCCACTTGAAGCCACTAGAAAGTTAATCAAAGTGTGATTTTCCCATCCGTCCACCCATCAACCTAAATACTACAACCCTTTTTATGCTGTATTTTTTGCGCATCTACTATAGCTTGCATACTTTGTACAACATTCTCTAACAATGGGCCACTAACATCATGAGGATTAGGAGTCTTGAACCCCTTCCCGACATCAATCAATGCTATCACTAAATTAACCCAAGACGGGGCTTTTTGCCACGTTGAATGTGATGTTGTTGTAATACCAAAAGTTTGCCACAACTATCCTTGCTTCATTGCACAATTCTCGGTTCCAACTAGTACCTTCAATGCGGTTGTGACCCAAGACTATTTTGAGGAACAAAAATACTTTGTTCGACTCCATGTGCACCCTAACTATCTATAGTAAATGAGCTCCTTCCCCGTCCTTGTTGTTGTCCTCGTGGAATTGGGGCAATAAAAGAGGCTCCCATGTCATACTCATAGTCATTTGAGTCATCCCTTGGTGCCCTCCTATTCACTAGGGCTGAAATGACTTCCACTTTCCTCTTTTTTCTCACATAACTCACAAGGTAAGCAGTATCATCTCTCTTTGAGGGCACTTGCTTGGACAATTTGTGTAATATGGTATTTGAGGCAATTAATGCTTCCACTCATCTCAAATGCCAATAATTGCTTATGACATGATTGGTTTGTTGGAGCCCGTAATAACCCTTTTGAGGGTTTTATCAAATATTATAAATGCAAATCTGAAACTGAAAATTGCAGTACACTGTAGATAAAAACCAGCGACTTATACTAGCTCAAAAAGATGCCAAAAATACCATGAAACACACCCAAACAGCTGGCCAATATTTTTATATGATTTTTAGAAGCCAATACAATCAACACAAACTGAAAAACACACTTTGCTGAAATGAAATAAACATTGGAAATTGTAGCCACAAATTAATTATGAAATATGGATATAGAATTATCCAAAAATTATGCAATTCAAGATTCCGACCTTTAAAATTATGGCAAATAAGATTACAAAACCAGATTTGTCAAATTCCTGACCAATGTTTTCAAACCCTACCTTAGGTAGGTCGCTCCACCCTAGAAAAATAGTATCACTGCTGGAAATGCTAAAAAGTCTTCAATTCAGCTTCCTTCTTCAATGCCAAATGGTGTTGAAGGGTTTTCGTCCTTCACCCAAGTCTAATGAAGGGTTTTCGTTATTCAAGAAGACCTCACATGAGGGTTTTCATCCCCAAGTGGTAGACTAATGAGCAACAAGCTCTCTTCGCCAAGTATAAAGAAAATACGCCAAGCTAGATTGCAAATGAACTCCCTCTTCTCCTTTTATATCTTTCCTTTGGTGCCAAAACATAATTAGGCAAGGCCGACCTGTATAGAACAAAAGAACACTAAAGAAAACATTATATTATTAGATAAAATATATTATATAGTGCTCAAGGGTCTTCTCCTTCATTTCTTCTTCTTTGCCATGGAGAAGGGATGGCAAGAAGACCAATTTCCAGCTCTTAGGTGGGAAAAAGGGACATTACAATCCTCCCTCCCCAAAATTGCTTGTCCCCAAGCAATTGCAAACTCATCACATTCGTTGCCCCAACTGTTTCTTCTTCTTCCCTTTGAAAGTTTTCATCTCCCAATGGTGAAGGTGGCCTCCTAGACAAGGCATCCACAACCACATTTTGCTTCCCTTTCACATACTCAATGTCAAAATCAAATGCTTGGAGTCTACTTACCCATCTTTGTTGCCGGTCATTCAATTCCTTTTGATGGAGAAAGAATCTCAAACTATTGTGGTCGGTTTTGACTACAAATCTCCCACAAATCAAATATTGCCTAAACTTGGTTAAGGCATGCATGATGGCAAGCATTTCTTTATCATAAATGGAAAGCTTCTTCTCATAATCCTTCAATTTCCTACTTTCAAAAGCAATAGGGTGCTGATTTTGCATCAAAACTGCACCTATACCTTCACCGGAAGCATCACATGCAAGCTCAAATGGCTTAGAAAAATCTGGAACAGCGAGAACCGGACAAGAACACATTACCTTTTTTAGCTCTTCAAAGGCTACATGGGCTGATTTTGACCAGCTGAAAGCATCCTTCTTTGTTAGAGAAGTCAAAGGAGCTGCAATTTGTGAGAATCCCTTCACAAACTTCTTGTAGTATGAGCATAATCCCAAGAATCCTTTCAAATGTGTAATGCTGGTTGGTGTAGGCCAATTCAAGATTGCTTGGATCTTACTTTGATCTACATGAACTCCATGTGCAAGTACAAAATCTGCTGCATACCAAACTCACACTTAGACTTTTTGCATATAAAGACTGTTACTCCGAAATTTCCAGCATTATGTCCAAGTGTTGTAGGTGCTCTTCCCAAGATTTACTATAAATCAAAATATCATCAAAGAAAACAAGCACAAATTTCCTTAATTGCTTACCAAAGATGTGGTTCATACATGATTGGAATGTGGCTCCTTAGTATTAGTCAAACCAAATGGCATGACAAAGAATTCAAAGTGCCCAAAGTGACATCTAAAAGCGATCCAATATCCCCTTTTGGGATATTATCCAAATATGCAGATTATTCTACTGAATCGACTCTAGAAGGACTAAACCCTCCTAATTCGACCTCAAATAATCCAATGTTAGCTTCAATACAACCCTAAAAGGGATTGGAGTGAGCCAAGGTGGTGGATTAGATGGGAGAACTAGTTAGGAAATTAATCACTTCAAATCTGAAATTAATTACAACAGTAATTAATTTATAAATGCACTAAACTGCTGCAAACTTCAAAAATTAATATCTCACTCAATACTTGGAGTTTTTGCATGAAATAAATTGCAGAATAAAGTGGAAATAAAGATCTTTCCAATGAACTAACAAACTGAATTTTTATCCCACTGAAGCCCCCTCAAATATGCCTGTGAAATCTGAAAACCAGTCGCTAGGGTTAGAGAAAATTAATTAAATAATTTCCAGCTCATAAAACCCTTCCAAAACACTCAAGCAATCAGCCCTTGATCTGAAATAATTAACTAAACACAGCAGCAAATAGATCTAGCATAAACAACCTCAAAACATTATAGATCAAACCCCAAACCAAGTCGATTTGCCTCTAATAAATTGCAGCCATAATAACAATCACAAAGTACCAAAAACCCTTCACATATAATGCAGATTTATGCTTCAAATAAATGCGCCAAAACCCAAGACCAAGTCGCCAATATTAGAAGGAGAATCACCAACAAGTATATTTGCAAATCTCATGAAAATACTTCAATGGAATATCAAACTAGCACAATAACTCCCACGCAAGAGAGAGAGAACATTAATGGGCATGCATCCCAACTCCAAGCATGAGGCATAAAATCAAATGATCAATCAACATACCCTCTAAGGAAATGTGACCTCCCTTTTATAGAACTAAGGGGTGCAATATCCAATAAAGACCTACCTTTCCCTTTTGGAGGGAAAACATAAACTCTCATTAAAATATTTAATACTAAGACTATGTGCACTTTATTTATTTTTAATTAAATAAATAAAAGTAACTAACCTATGTGCACATTAAACTAACTAAAGAGACTCCCACTTGTAGTGCTAGGCATGCCAAGGGGTTCCAATGCAAATGAAAAATAAATATTAATAATGTCTCGAAAAGGGGACATTACAGTCCTCCCCTCTCGGAAATTGCTTGCCCTCAAGCAATAGCAAGCTCATAGATCCATGCATCATGCCCCAAAGAGAAGATGTGGGGTGGTGCATCCAAAGCCTTGATCCAGTGCTTGTCAAGTGGTGAAGAGTTGGAAAGAACAAATTTCTTTCCCTCATGTCAACCCAAAAAGATGGGTCATCAGCTCCATAACATGTGCTCCAAGAGATGGTGTCCTCAACATGGCATAGAGAGTCATCAATAGGATGAGCTTTGCTAAGCTCCAAGGCTGCCCACTCAAAAATGCCCTCATGAAATGAATAGGACAACAATCTTCCATCACATGTCTTCAATCCTGCACATGAAACAAACTCATTAGAAAAACAAGTGTTGAGAAACACTTTTCCTGTTTCTTCTTCATGTCTCCAAGGCATGGAGAGCTCCCAAATCTCCCTCATGTATGGGCTGTCCCCAAAATCTGTTATGTGGCTCCCAACACTGCTGTAATCATGCATTATTTTCTCAAAAATCATAATTAGGATGGTTGGTTTCCACCCCCAAATAGTCACACATGAGCCAAAATCAAATACCAACAACCATGCCACCAAATGTATGTAAAAAATCTGAATTTTGGGACTGATAGTGGAGCTGGTCCTAATAGTATTATCCATAAAAATGAGAGGACAACAACTAGCATAATTCAGAATTCTTTTCCCAACATGTATGATCATCAACCTAATCAATAAAAATGGCTCCCATATAGCTGAAATTTCATCCTCAATCATAACAAACTGAAAATTATTCACATGCACCGCTGAAAATGAAATGCCTTGAGAAAAGCTCATACCATGTTCCTTCAAACTTCTCATACTTTCCATTGAAGCCCAAAAGATGGTGGTCATGCAAGCAACATCACTCATACATTCCCAATACTTATCCTTGGTTGATTTTACCCTTGGAAGCATCTCAATCAAACACCCAAATGGAAGACATAACTGTAGCTCAAAATCTGAAAATGAACTTCTTACCATGCAAAGTGTAGTCCATGTGATCCATCCTTCTTTCACGTCTTCCCAAGAGATAGGAGTTAGCATCATTTGACAAAGGAAATGAAATGATATTCCTATATCCAAACCAAACTTGCAAAACCCAAATCCTTTTATCATCTTACCACATGAAGCAATATGTGCAAGATAACACCACAAATTTTCTCTTCTTCTATACTCAAAAAGAAAAGAGAGCTGAAATATAATGCATGCATTTATGAATATTATCATGGAGAAACCAAGGAACCTTGTACCTTACTTTGTGCCAATGATTTTCCCTTATGATAGGAGGCAAAACACATGAAATCATCATACCTTTGTGCCTTCTAATGATGAATTCCTCATACGGACCAACAAGCTTATTGTTATGGTTTCCATCATTGGGAAGAAAGATGATCACTCTTTCTCCTTTTCCATCATGCTCCATATGCACCCAAATGTTAAGAGCAAGAGTACCAATAAAAATGCAACCAATATACTCCATGTTGCACCTCATATCCATCTCCCTATCATGCTCAAAATCATATCCATCAAAACTCAACATATGAGGAGAAATAAAACAAGAAAGATCATACCTTGGGCTGCCCCCAACATCTACAAAACTTAGAATTTCTGAGTTTGGAACAGCACTTAGTTCTTCATTACTTTCCTTGTCTAAAACCTCTTTGTCCTCCCCACAAGCTTTCATACTTGGTGGGTAATGACTTGGGACATCCATGAGACTCATGCTTGGGTGAAAAACCTCATTCAATTGCCCATAAGGGCCTGTTGTTCAGAAAATTACAGCGAACTGCAAATTACCATAAACATTCCATGATGTCCTTTCTTCATAAGCATACCTCTTCACAAGCCCATCTTCATAGTCCTTTTCATGCCCATCAACCAAATCTGATTTCTCCTTGCACCCATTCAAACTCATGCAATCATTAGATGCCAAAAATTCATCATCAAAAACAAAAGTGCTCATACCTTGGATGCATGTCTTTACTTTGCTTGCACATTGATTCACAACTCTTCTTGCTAAGGAGTGAGCAAGACATGACTCCTTTTGTTCCAATCCTTCCACAAGTATGGATAACAAAGGTTGTGGAGGTTCTTCATACTCATTCAACATTAGAGACATTATTGTTTGCATAGAATCCATTACTTTATGTGAATGTTCCTCGTGTATAACATCAAAGAAAACTTCAAACATGTGCACAATGACGTCATTATAACCAAGATCTAACATTGGAATGCAAGACCTTACCTGAGCCATGTTCTTCAAGATCTTAACCCTCTTATCAAAGTGAGGGTTTGTGATGTCCCAAAGCTTTTGAAAGCTTCCAACCATGAGATCATATACCTCCTCCATAGTAGTATCATCATATGGCGATCTTGGGGCTGTTATCCGTGTGACCTCACTAATGCATGCAATGACCAAAAGTCTCACACCCACCTCCTCATGTCTCAACAAATTAGTTCTAGCCAAGTGTGTTACCAAAGGAGCTACAACTGAAAACATAGAGCTATAATTAGATTGCTCTATCAAATATAAACAACTCACTATCTCTTCAAGAGTGTGGAACAATACACTCTTCTCAAATGAAATCTTTTTGAGTGTTTCCCAAGCTTATAGAGCTTGGTTCTCAAACCTCCGTCACTGGCAATCTCCATGATCTGCAAAACAATACCCGCCGGAAAAGAAGAAAACTGCTCTGATTTACCTCAAACAACTTGCAATAATTTTGAAATATATATATATATATATATATATATATATTATTTGTCAATCTGAATATACCAAAACAGATTTTTCTAATCCACATGGACGATGCTTTTCCATCTTATTGCAATCATGTAATCCACATTAAGTAATTATCCGGTGGAGAAGCATTGTGTTTTTAAGTGCTGAAAAATAAGGTGTGTTTTTCAACACGTTGAAAAACACACTATGATTTTCAACAATTTGAAAAATGCAACGCCATTTTCCACAAGGTGCAAACCACGATGTTTTTCCATCTTATTTTAATGATGTAATCCACATCAAGTAATTATCATGTCGAGAAGCTTTGCGTTTTCTTAAGTGCTCGTGCATATTGTGTCTAAGGATGGGATTAATATTAATCCGGAGTGAGTTAAACCTATCCAAAAGATATCTCTTCCAACAAGCCAGAAAGGTGTTCATTGTTGTGGTGAAAGAAAAATAGCCATCATCATTCGAGCTGCATAGTATGTTCTTTGGGACAATTTTTTGGTCAAGAGAGGAATTGATGGTCATTTTCTCAGATGTGTAGACAAACAACAATATGAGAAATGCAATGCAAGTTTTTAGCAAGACACAAATCACGGTGTTATTTGTCCTTGTTGTAATGATGTAATCCACATTAAGTAATTATCAAGTGGAGAAGAGTTGATTTTTTTCAAGTGCTGAAAAATAAAGTGTGTTTTTAACACATTGAAAAATACACTTTGTGTTTTTCAACAATATGAAAAACACAATGCGGTTTTCATCAAGGTGCAAACCACGATGTTATTCCTCTTTGTTGTAATGATGTAATCCATATCAAGTAATTATTAGGTGGAGAAGAGTTGATTTTTTCAAAGTGTTGAAAAATAAAGTGTGTTTTTCAACACGTTGAAAAACACATTGTATTTTTCAGCACTTTGAAAAATGTCATGTCGATTTCGACAAAGTGCAAACCACGATGTTATTCCTCCTTGTTGTAATGATGTAATCCACATCAAGTAATTATCATGTGGAGAAGAGTTGATTTTTTTCAAAGTGCTAAAAATAAAGTGTGTTTTTCAACACGTTGAAAAACACATTGTGTTTTTCAGCAATATGAAAAACACAATGCGGTTTTTATAAAGGTGCAAACCACGATGTTTTTCCTCCTTGTTGTAATGATGTAATGCATATCAAGTAATTATCAGGTGGAGAAGAGTTTTTTTTTTTCAAAGTGCTGAAAAATAAAGTGTGTTTTTCAGCAATATGAAAAACGTAATGCAATTTTTATAAAGGTGTAAACCACGATGTTATTCCTCTTTGTTGTAATGATGTAACCCACATCAAATAATTATCAAGTGGAGAAGAGTTGTTTTTTCAAAGTGCTGAAAAATAAAGTGTATTTTTCAACACGTTGAAAAACACATTATGTTTTTCAGCAATATGAAAAACGTCATGTCGATTTCGACAAGGTGCACTATTATTTGGTGGTACCTAGACCTCAAATCTATTTTGGAGAAATAGAGTGCTCCATGCAATTCATCTATAAGTTCATCAATCCTTGGGATGGGGTACTTGTTCTTAATTGTCTTCTTGTTGAGCACACGGTAATCAACACACATTCTTAGAGTGCCATCCTTCTTCTTGACCAATACAACCGAAGAAGCATAAGGGCTGGAACTAGGCCTTATCAACCCCATATCCAACAATGTTTTGATTGTTTTCTCAATTTCTTCCTTGTAAATACGTGGGTGGTGGTAGGGAGTTGTTATGACTGGTTTGGTACCCGGTTCCAACTCAATAACATGTTGGAATCCCCTATCCGGTGGCAGCCCATGAGGTAACTCATTAAAAACTTTAGCATGCCTATCAAGTATGGGCTGGATATCCTCATGAAAAGTAGATTGAATGGAAGAAGAAGAGTTAGCTCTTACCAAGCAATGGGCTGCCCAAGCAACCTGCCCCTTTTTGAAGGTTCTTTCCATGCTTTTCGCTGTCACAATTTGTGGAATTCCTCCTTTCATACCATGCAATACTACCTCTTTGTCATCCACCTTAAATTTCAGCTCCATGCTTTGATAATTTTGAGAAAATTCTCCTAAAGAATGAAGCCATTGCACACCCAAAACCAAATCAGATTCACCAATGCTAATAATATAGAAATCATCCCTTACCGTGTGTCCTCCCAAGGTGAGTGTGAGCTGAGATATCTTCTTTGTGCAAGGAAGTATGAAACCATCCGCAACCGTCACATTAAATTTTCAACCTTCAACTTCAATTTCTTCACCAAATTTTCATCAATGAAATTATGTGTAGCTCCACTATCAATCAAAACCGTTACCTTTTGGCCATGAAGATCACCCCTTACACGAAATGGGTGATACCTAGGTGCTCCGGATAATGTAGCAAGAGTGCCTTCAAGTTTCTTAATGCCTTCTTCTACCATGACATCATTTTGCTTGGCTTCATCAACAATATCATCATCATCACAATCTGAAATTACTTCAATATAATGAACCTTACCTTTACCCAAGCAACGGTGTCCTAGAGTCCATGGATCCTTGCATGAAAAGCACAAGTTCTTCCTTCGTAGCTCATTTTTTGCTTCCTTTTCAAGGCTGGTTTTGTGCAGATCCGTATGAACATGAGGCACTTTTGGTAGAGGTTTCTTTGGCTGGTCCAAAGAGATGCTCTTGGGCTGCTTAGGGGCTTGTTCCCCTCTCCAATTGGCCTTAGAAACACTGCTGGTTGCTGCTGATTTTGGGGCAGCACCTTCCAAATCTAGAGCCTTCTTTATTGCCTCTTGTAGAGACAATGGGTCAAATGCACGAACTAACCCCCTTAGGGGCTCAATCAAACCCTCTACGAAAAGCACAATAAGCCTTCTTTCCGCCACATCCGTAACCATTACGGAAAGCCTCTGAAAATCAGCCACATATTCCTCCACGGTACCCTCTTGTTTTAATTGGGCAAGCTCACGGAAATGTATCTCCGGATCCATTCTATCAAACCTATCAATGAGCCTTTGACAAAACTCATCATAGGCATGAATTTCACTATGCCCTTGAGTCACAAGTCCATGAAACCACCACTCATGGGCAATGCCCTCAAGATGTAGAGTAGCAAATTTAATGGCATCTTCTTCTAACATAGGCTTCAATGACAAATAAGTATTCAACTTTTGAATCCATGCCCTAGTGGTACCTTTTGAAGATCCATCAAATGTAGAAAAATATAACTTACCCAAAGCACTTTGTACCTCTCTATGTGGCATGGCATGCCTAGGCTCGGGCCTAGATCTTCCTCTATCCAAACCCATGAACTCGGCAAGGGAAATAGCATCACGGATCTCTCTAGACAAAGCCATATACTCCTCATAGCTCGCTGCAATATTTCTTCTACCCATGGATCTTGGCTCTTCTCCCGGTATGGCTTCCTCTCTAGGGATGAAAGTGGGCTTCCAACTTGATCCTCAGGATGAATCATTAGGTCGCTTGGCATTGTTTGCCCCACTCGAACTCCCTTCACCATTTTGAACCCTTGGTTCAATGATTCTTTGGAGGGAAAGTGCTAAGAAGTCCATAGTGTCTGCAAGTCTCTCTTGGCCGGCAATTAATTTGTCAACCTTAGCTTCTTGGGAGTCACGACCAGCCATCTTTCCTTCTTTTTCCAAACCTTAGGCCTTTTGAAGATCAAGCTCTGATACCACTGTAATAACCCTTTTGAGGGTTTTATCAAATATTATAAATGCAAATCTGAAACTGAAAATTGCAGCAGACTGTAGATAAAACCAACGACTTATACTAGCTCAAAAAGATGCCAAAAATACCATGAAACACACCCAAACAGCTCGCCAATATTTTTATATGATTTTTATGATTTTTAGAAGCCAATACAATCAACACAAACTGAAAACACACTGCTGGAAATGAAATGAACACTGAAATTGCAGCCATGAATTAATTATGAAATATAGATATAGAAGTCTCCAAAAATCATGCAATTCAAGATTCCGGCCTTTAAAATTATGGCAAATAAGATTACAAAACCAGATTTGTCAAATTCTTTGCCAATGTTCTCAAACCCTACCCTAGGTAGGTTGCTCCACCCTAGAAAAATAGTATCACTGCTGGAAATGCCAAAAAGATCTTCAAATCAGCTTCCTTCTTCAATGCCAAATGGTGATGAAGGGTTTTCGTCCTTCACCCAAGTCTAATGAAGGGTTTTCGTCCTTCAAGAAGACCTCACATGAGGGTTTTCGTCCCCAAGTGGTAGACTAAGGAGCAACAAGCTCTCTTCGCCAAAGTATAGAGAAAATACGCCAAGCTAGAGTGCAAATGAACTCCCTCTTCTCCTTTTATATCTTTCCTTTGGCACCAAAACATAATTAGGCAAGGCCGACCTGTATAGAACAAAAGAACACTAAATAAAATGTTATATTATTAGATAAACTATATTATATAGTGCTCAAGGGTCTTCTCCTTCATTTCTTCTTCTTTGCCATGGGGAAGGGATGGCAAGAAGACCAATTTCCAGCTCTTAGGTGGGAAAAGGTACGTTACGTAACCCATTCACAATGCTCCTAAGAAGGGCCTCATAGTTAGGCTTACTGCTGATAGTTGAACGAGAAGTGAATACCAATGCCATTCTTGGATGTATACCGCTGCAAGTCGAATGCAAACTGAAAAAATAAGTAGAAACCCTACAAAACCAAAACGAAAAGTTTGAGACTTAAACTCTAGCTATAGTGTATATCAAAGCAAAAAGTAGATTAAAATGGGAAAGCAAAACAAAATAAAAAATCAAATCTAGTGCATCAAAAACGGAAAAGAATACATTCAAAACAAGTTAAACAAAAAAATTAAACGAAGACATTTACTTGATCAAATTGTTGTGAAAATCCTTCCGAGCCAACGAAAACCATTGTCAATCACCTTGTAACAATGTTGAAATGCACAAAGTCACTTGGCATAGAGGAAATAGAAGTAAATCTGAGTTGTTGCATACAAAATGACATTTGTTTTCCTGTGTGACAGTCTTATGTCATGGTTGTTGAATTTTTACACGGACTTGGTGAGTAATGCTGAGTTTTGGTGAGTTTTAGGGGGTAAAAACGTGAGTTGCAGGGTTTGACTCAGCTCGCAAGTTTCAAGCCGAGTTCTCTTTTGACAGCCTATCACGAGTACTTGCCAAGTTTTGCCGAGTTCTAAAACTACGCTTTCACGATCAAGAAGGGAAGGAAACAAGCTTGGGGCAGCTCAAGGAGGTATGCCAAAGAGAAGTCTTGCATCTTTTGTTTCAATTGTAAGAAGGAGATCATGTAGCACAAGAATGTTGGTATCTTGTTCCTTGCACTTATTGCAGGAAGGATAACCATTGTATGGCTATGTGGAAACGGACCATCATTAAGAAGCCCAAGTAGGACAAATGGAAAAGAAAGATTCCACTCTTCAAGCAAACAAGAAGAGGATGGTCATGACACATTCCAAGGAGGTAGGAATCCACTTGGTATGAGCATGTGCAAGTCTAATAATTTCTGTACTCATTGCAAAGTTAGTGGGCATTGGAGACTTCATTTACATCTTCACCCAAAGAATGTTGAATGCAAGAATGAGCAGTCACAAACAAGAAAGGAACTAGAGCCTACCAAAACACAAGAATCAAGGAGAGAACAGCTCTCATATGATTCTTCATTACGATTGCAAGCAAGTAGCTGTAAGGGGATTTGATTTGATTTTTGGATTGAACATTTACATGATTTGCAAAGAAGAAGATTTTGAGTTGCTTTCATGTATGGGCATTGGGTAGCAGTTCAGATGTATGTACTAAACATTGTATGTTTCCATTTGTTGGTAGAGCAAATAGGAAAACTAGTTCCACTTGTATGGGCAAGCATGGGAATCCTTGTACTCATCATAGGTGAGCATAGAACAGCGAAACCACTTGTGAATAAAAATAGTGGCAGCCAATAGCTTGATTTCAAATTTATCACTCATCACTTGTGTTGCATATCATGGAAGGGAAAAGAGGAAAAGAGGCACTCCAAGAGATCAAGCATCCAAGCATGAGGTTGGGCATCAACTTCTAGCAATGAACTCATCACAATAAAGGACGAGAAGCTGTTTTATTTTCTTTATTGTTCTATTTGGTAAAATATATCATTATAATTGTTGTAAATGCAATTGGGAGAACCATTGTAGTATGAGGAAGAGTTATTTCATCATCATTCAGCTGTTGTCGAATGCTTAGGGGCACTTCAATAATTGTAACATTGATTTAAAAGTATAATTTTGGCTTCATAGAGATGTTGTCATTTAGGTATGGGTTCACAATGATTGTAGGAGGTTAATAACATGTATGTAGTATGCATATAAGGACCATGCATATTTCAGTTGTATGCTTAATGGGCACGGTTACATTAAATTTTAATTCTGATACACATGCACATATTTATAACATTGCCAGTGGATATGTACTGTACATTGTATAATAGCAATATGCTATAGGAATCATATTGAACATGGCAGCCACTGTAGATTGTTTTGGCATCACAAGGAAGTTGTAACATGCATGTGTCCGCAAACATAGTTTAACAGCATCACTTGGCTTACTCTTCATGGATTAGGAAAAACCCAAAGTGAAGAACATTGTGAAGGAGGAAGATGCATGATCTACTTCAACATCATGGGGAATCATTGAGAAAGAAAAACCACTAATAAGAGATCATCATGGGACAGCCATGACTGGACATCATTGTAGAGAAATCATAGTGGGACCACAAGACCAATTGGATTGCAACAGATCAATTCACGCTTACATGGGAGGAAGAGTTGAGCACCACTCTTTCATTGGAAGAGGGAAATTCAACATTGTGGGAGAGTATTGAGGATTCTACTAGTGAAAGCATCAGAAGATGCATGATCAGCCCCAATGTCAATTGGAGAACACGATCAGCTCCAATGCCAGTACGAGAGCATCGTTGAGGAATTCCACCATGAAAAGACCATGGATGGGCATCAAAGTAGAAGCATGGTGAGTTCACACACAATAACCATTAGATTGCAGCAGCAAGAAGTTTCTTAATCTATTTATCTCTTTCATTGGAAGAGGAGAATAAGACACCACCTCTTTCATAGGAGGAGGTTAAAAGTTGCAGGTTCAAGTATGTTCTCTTGTGGGTATGCATGACATCTCCTTGAAGTCAACTAATTGGGAGTCGAGTAAAGATGTGTGGTATGGGAATTGCAGGGAAACTAGAGCAAAGGCCCAAGGAATTGGCAGGTTGGGGTCACGGCCACACATCAACAACTTCAAATAAACTCAAAGAGGCAGAGGGAGAGATGTTTGTGTATCTTGTAAATAAGTAAGCTTTTGTGGGGACCAAAAATTACCAAAAAATTGTAAGTATGAACCATAAGGATCCAAGAAATTCGTCAATAACTCCAACAGAAGAAGGATTCGATATTAGCAGGACTCCAAGAGAAAATCTGAGGCAGGTTGCAAAACCTAGGCTTTATAGAGAGTGTCAGTTTCATAGTCGTTCGTTTATTGAAACCAGTAGCCTTTCCCATGGCAACAACACAAGCCTTAATTGGAAGCACAAATGAGGAGGGTTTCTTGGAACCGGTGATCATGGATCATGGAAGCATGATCTACGGGGTTAAGGAGTGAATTGGTGAATATAATAGAGGCCAATAGAGTATTCAGTTGTGTTGACCGCATCTATTCTATGTTGCTTGTAATTCTTCCATCACAACATTGGGAAGGTAGGAGAAACAAAGAGCGTGATTTGTATGCTCTATGAGCTCTTTGTAATTATCCATTGAAGATGTGCAGTTACCACTTCCAGCTAGTTTTTCCCAATATTGGGGTTTTGCATGTCCAAACCTTTATGTCATTTGTTTGCTTCCATTTTTCTTTCTTGCAATGGTACAAAATCAAACTCAATCTCATCAACGTATTCATCTAATTATGACAAACTTGATTTTTCATTTCTTAGTGACTTGCATATTTGCACCCTTGTTAAATGAACCCAATGGATATGGATGATGGTGTGCATACGTCTCTAGTCAAAATCTATGCACTAATGCCCTGTACGAAATCCTTTTTTCTGTAGAATCAAAATTGCATTTATCTTTTGCTTCCTCTCTTGGATTTTGATGTTGAAGAGCTTTTTACTGACCCCTTCAATCTTTGTTACTTCATTCACCACGATTGTCATCTTTAATGAAGAGACACCGCTTTATCATCCGCATCAGAAGTGTTTGTAAGCTCCTTGGCTTGTACTTGCTCTCACTTTCTTTTCTTATGCCACTTTGGCCACAATTTGGGGTGCAACTTCCAACACTTCTCATCTGAATGACCATCCTCATCACGAAGTGTACAATGCCTCTTTTCTTTGCGATTCTTTCTATTGCTTGAACTAGTTTTCTCTCGAGCCTTTTGTTCCTTGTTCTGCTCCTTGCCATTGAACTCGATGTAGAGAGATTTCGTGTTTGCTTCACCAATCCTCTTCATTCCTAGTTTCTTTTGAATATGACTATGAGGTCCTCGAAGGTACTCCGTGGGTGTGATACTAAACAAGATGATTTGACTTTGCATTTGAATGCATATTTTTGCACGATTTTTCCTTTCTCTTGGCGGTAATATTTCCATCTCATGAGCTACTATTCCTCAGCCTATGGGATAGAATTGTGATTTGATCAAATTCCTTGAAATGCTATCGTGATAGTCACTGTTGGCTTGTTGCATGTATGCGAACTATTAACACAACACTCTTATCATATTAAAGCATGATCAAACAATTTTAAATGAGCAAAAGAAATGTCACGTTTCTCAATTACTTTGTGTATGCTGAAATTTAGCTCAAAATTGCTAGCCAACTGTTCAATTTTAGAGCATTGCATTGCCTTTCATATGATTGTATCTCCATTTTAGCTTTCATTTTGAATATGGTCTCAATGCTGTCCCATCCAAAGGCTCTTCTTCCTTTGAGTTCACATTTCCATCCCCCTTCCTCTTGGCCATCCATCTTCACTTTGCAACTTTTGACAAGGGCTGCCACCAGTTCCTCCATAGATTTGGTGAGGTCTGCAATTCGCTTCCAATCTAATGAGTCAAAACCAGAATTTGGCATTGCTGAAATTTAATCTCGGGCTTGTGCTTTCCACCTCTAGAATCCATCTCAGGCTCATGGGGTACAACAGTATCACCTTCCTGCTCCTTCTTCCTGGTAAAGTGTAAACCTGCAATTACCACTCGCAAGCCGAAGGAAAACCTGATCTTATACTTATATGATCTGTAATTATGTAGGATATTACAAGCTGCTATTCATCTACACAGATTCTAATGTGGAAATTCTAAATATGTGCATACATGCTATGGTTGTCTGTGAGCAGAAAGTATGAGAAGAAACAATGACTGGAAATTAGAAGTAATAAATCCACTAGAGGTACAAAAGAATTAACTTAGAGAAATATAACAACTGGGAAAATTCCAACCTTCAATTAGAATGCCTTATATTTCACTTTCAACAAGCATTGCTTATTAGAGTACATTTTCTCAATACGTGAACTCTGTCTCTGTCTCAGCTCCTTTTCAATCCTTAGCTACACTATTAAACAGTGGCTATGGAGCAGACTGACAATCAGATCTCACTCTTCCTAGATTGTCAACCAAGGACCCAGTGATGAATTTAACTCTGTCTCCGTCTCAGCTCCTTTTCAATCCTTAGCTACACTATTGAACAGTGGCTATGGAACAGACCGACAATCAAATCTCACTCTTCCTAGATCGTCAACCAAGGACCTGGTGCTACTGTTGCTTCCAGATCTTGGAAGCTCAAGAGTCCCTGTCAGGATGAGTTCAACTCTTTCTGGGCATTTCTGGATGGATTTGACATTTGATGGATCCGTGCAGACAGACTTAGTTAGAATTGGCACTTTTTCATTGATGACAGTGTGACAGATTTGACATGTTTCAAACTCATCATGTTCGAGTTTTTTCCACTTTTCCAACATTCTTGCACCTTGACACTCACTACATGAGGGTTTGTAAATCCTCATAAAGTTTACTTAAGTGGCACAAGTGCTGGTTTCAACATGATAGTCTCTTCTCTTTCTTGTCTAATTTCAATTTTCAGTTACTGTAAGTGCTCTTGCTGCTACTGTTGCAGTGTTTAGAGCACTACATCTCTCTTCAATTGATTGATCTGTTTCCAATCAAAGATGGTTGGGTATCTTTTCTTGGGCTTTTTGGGAAATCTTGTATGAAACATTTAAAGTGCAAGAGGCTTTTAGTTGACAATTAATAATAAATAATGTGAGGTTTGCTATTGAAAATAAATTCTAAATTTCAACACTTACGAATGAGCCTAGTTCAGACCTATAAATAGTCGTAGCCTTTTAAACTCTAATTACATAGAGGAACTCAAAGTTCGTTCCTTTTTTAATTTCTAATTTTTTAAAATTCCTTTGAGGGAGCTTGTTTTTATAGCAATTAACCATGTTGAATGTCCAATTTTTGTGGCAGGTGCATTTGAGCTCATAGAAGATGAGACAAAGGCTGGCCAATGTTTATGGATAACAGCACGTAGGGGTTTGGAATACTGGCCAACTGCTGAAGAGAAAAAGAAGTACTTCGTATCTTCACAAGGAAAGAATAACATCTCATATAAAGCTCAAGCAAGTTTTAAGATTGTGCCACCAATTCCCAACAATTTTGAAAAAGTGTAAGCAGCAAAATTTATCCAAATTTGTATTACCTATCTGTTTTAAAGATTGGTATTTATTTAGTGATAGCCTTGAATTCATTCTAGACAAATATCTCAAGACAATCATAAGCAATGGATACAATGCTATTTGGCAATTTGTCCTTTTTTCTTCAAGGCTTTGCCCTTAAAGAATTAACGAATCATATCCATTTGCTAAATAAAGTGTGTTGGTATAAAATATTTTGCTTTTGGCTCTTTGTATTAGTCTTGTAACCTTAAAGCATTAACAAATCATATCCATTTGCTTAGTTAAGTGTGTTGGTAATAAAATATTTTGCCTGTTGCCTCTTTCTATTGGTCTTGCAACCTATGAACCTTGTGTCAATCATGCATTAACAGTGTTCCTTTTGGCAAAAGTTGCAGAATTCTTTCGTCCCTTGGGTTTTAAAGGTCTCTTTCTAAACCTTCTTTCTTGATTTTTTTGGCTGGTCGAGGTGCTATGCTGTAAACTATAGTTGAAAAGGCTGATATCCTTGAGCCATGAACTTATTCATGTGACAGGTGGTTGTTTGGTCTTCGTGTTTGATAGCAAGAAAGAAAGAATAAATTATATTAATGTCCACAAATGACCAAAAGTAGGTCAATGGGACTTGAGAATACATCCAATTACAATAGAAACTGGTAGGCTAAAAGAATCGCAGGATCAAATAACGACTTAAAAAAAAAAGCAAAAAGCATTGAAAATCAACGAGGGGTAAACCCAAAGACATAAAGCCCCAACCCATGTGGTTAAGGTACCAATAGAGAAATCCATGTGGGGGGAGCAAGAACCCCCAAAGAGCATGGACTAACGAAAGATGGAGTGATTGGATGGTAGTCCCATCAAATATCACTGACCATGTCTAGGAAAGAGGAATCATTTATCTCATCGTCTATCTTTGCTACAGTACTTTTAGCATAGCTGTTTCACTTTAGGAAATTACCCCTCTTTAACCTTCAAAATCCCTTTTGAAATGTTTTCATCAATAAACTATCATTCATTCTATTTTCATTTTTGTTTTGCAGAGTTGTTCATAAGTTAGACCACAACTTCCGACAAGCTATCAAAATAGAGAGAACACTCTTAAAGCTGCCTGTTAAACCTGGTCATGTACTCATGAAAAATATATATGCAGGAGTAAATGCTAGTGATGTAAGAGTTCAAATCTTTAACATTTGTGGTACTTTTTTAGATTGATTGTTAATTTTGCTTCCTGAAGCTTCAGTTTAAACACTTCTACAAGTTATTAAAACCAAGTTTCTTGTTTGTGAAATCTGAAACCTGTGTTGTATTGAACTAGAGTTGTTATTCATGTACAGGTAAATTACACTTCAGGGCGTTATTTTGGGAATGCGAGGAAGCTAGCTCTCGTCTACCATTCGATGCAGGATTTGAGGTTTTTATCATCTTCTGTTGATATTTGTTATTATCTATTGAAACTTAGTTAAAGAAAGTTTTAGATTTCTTTTCCCTGAATGCATCTTAATTTACATAATCAGGAAAATGAGTTAAATTTTTAACCGTAAGTTTTGCGTAACATGTCAATATATCATGGCTGCACTGGACTTTTAGTAATAGTGAAATGTTATACACCACACAATCCTTCAATCTATTTTTGCAGACTTTTTTCTTCTTGATTTTGCAAATTCTCTTTTTTGGGATAAGATTCAATTTGGTTATTGTGACCGAGGATATGTCTTACATCCAGTTCACCTGGGACTTGCATCTGGCATTGTCTGCTGCGGTACACTGCGGCATGTGAGTTGTATGTTGTATTTCACCTGATTTCAACTCTTTATCATGTTTCCTTGATTTGAACTTGGATCTCCGTTATGAAATCCTCAATGATTTTACCACTTGAGCTCACCCTATTGATTTTGCAGACTCTTCTTTACTTGCATAAATAACACATTATTTCTATTCTTAAGTTTGTTTCGGTGGTCGTCATGACCTGAATTTGGTTATTGTGACCGAGGGATATGTCTTACATCCACGTCACCTAGGACTTGCACCTGGCATTGTCTGCTGGGGTACACTGCGGCACGTGAGTTGTATGTGGTATTTCACCTAATTTCAAATCTCTACCCGATTTCAACTCTTTATCATGTTTCCTTGATTTGAACTTGGATCTCCGTTATGGAATCCTCAATGATCTTACCACTTGAGCTCACCCTATTGATTTTGCAGACTCTTCTTTACTTCCATAAATAACACATTATTTCTATTCTTAAGTTTGTTTCAGCAGTTGTCATGACCTGAATTGCAACTTAAAGTAGCAAAGAAGGAATGGAAAGATTAATAGAGTTGTAGGTCCAGAAGAATTCAATAGCCGAAAAAATAAGCCAAACTCACAAAACATCAGGTTGCATAAAGCAAGACTTTATAAAATCTCCTATGCACAAACATCTCATCAAAAAAAAAAATAGATAACCAACTTCATAATCAGTTAACTGCCATTTCCATGCAGATGAAGGTATCATCATCACACCTAGTAAACCAGATTCACAATCAGTTAACTGCTACTTCCATCTAGGCGAAGGTATCATCATCACACCCAGTACTGCTTCTCTCTTATCTGTTTGAGTTCAGGCTTATCAAGACAATCAGATTTCTTTAGCACCGATGTCTATCTGCACTGTCACATAGTTATCCATCCATTCAAAAACAAGTTGACAAACAAAAATCATGGGTCCAAATGGCTAAAGGGAGGAATGCCCTTTCAGTTGTTGAAATGACTGTCCAAAAACAAATTTCATGAGGAGAGAGCATAACAAGTCAAGACCCTTAACCTTAGAGTTCGTGACCTGCCTAAGACTGCTCATCCCTTGCAAGTTGGGAAAACCTTTTTAGAGAAGTCCTTAGACTTGAATGCTATATCCCTCGACTGAGCATAGACGACTGCTGAAAATACTCTTATTATCAAGTTGTGGTCCGTAGAGGATTGTTTAAGAGGTCTAAAAGATTCTTATTAAGTTTTGATCCATAGAGGGTGGTCACGTCCTTTGTCGACTAAATGATGGTACACTAGGGTCTTACACAGTGATAGTGGCATCTCCATTACTTTTTAGAATTGTAATGGTGTTGTGTGGTCTTCTCCGGGTACCTTCAAGGATGTGATTGTATTGCGAGATCTCATCTTCCCCTCGACCTCCTTAATGAGTGGAAGATGAGTGCTTATTAACATGAGTGCCATAAGGAGTGCTTATTAACATGAGAAATGATGTGCGACCCCTTAAGTAAGTGCTTTTTAAATATTCAAAAGGGTATTTGGAGCCTACATGCTCTTAACACCTTTATTACTAAACTACTTAAGTTTCTTTGTTGGGGCACAAGGCTTCCAATAGGATAAATGAAAATAAATGAAACAACTACCTAAACAACAATAAAAATATAATTTAGATCTTCCCCTTGTTTTCCTCCTTTAGACTCGTGGGAGAGAATGGGTTAAGGTCTCCATAAATCAGCCTCCAAAAAGGGACATGACAAAGCAAGAGGTCGATACCCAAAGAAGACACCCTTGCCACATTATTAGATGCTCCCAGATATTATCTTTTTAGAGTGAGGGGAGTCGTGCAGGGATAAAAGGTCATGTTGTTGTGTAATATCGCCTTGTGGGATATTAATGATTTATTATTAATTACTTGCAAAACAAATAACTTAGAAAATAAACCCTCCTAGGTTTACCTCAACTAACCCTAGTGTCAGCTTCAATACAACCCAAATAGGGTTGGAGTGAGCCAAGGTGAGGGTTTAGATGGGCAATCCAGTTGGTATTTATACTTCTCTATCCAATATACTTTGCAGAAGTAAAATAATAAATAATATTGCTGAAAATTAACTGAAACTTTGAAAATTCATAGCTTCCAAAATACTAACTCTTTTGAATTGAACCCAAGTGCAGTAGAAATGGAAAATTATGAGCTTCTATTTATAATAAATATCAAATCTTTTCATGCACTAGAAACCCCTCGAAACAACCCCCAAAATCCTAAACCCAGTCGCTAGGGTTAGGGTAAATTCTGCAACATAATTCCAACACTTTTTCCTTCACTTTAAGAGTCAATAAATGCAGTTCCAGATCTGCAATTAATAAATCTAAAACAACAGATTTATAATTACTTCAAAATCCCTTCCAAACACTCTTAGCACATGCCCAAACAAGTCGACTTCATTAAGTAAAAACCAACAGCATATAATAAAAGATATTCATCATAAATCACACTCCAAACCCTCAAAGCAAGCTTATATCTTCTCCCAAAAATGGCACCTTATATATATATATAGAGAGAGAGAGAGAGAGAGAGCAAAACTTATTACTTCAAGCTTATATGGGCACACACACTTTACAAATGGTGGTGTTAATAAACACCTTTTGTTTTGATTATAAGTGGGCATACATCCCTTTTCAAGCATGAAGATAAGTTTTATAAACCGTCAACATGCCAAAAAAGGAGTAACCACATATTCTTTTATAGCTTTTGTTTGCACATCCTCCAAAGTTCTTCTCCATCTTTGGCGCCATCATCTAGGAGGAAATCTTATTTAAAAATGTGCCTGAAAGTCACCAACAACAAATATTAAATGCATAGGGATTTTAAAAAGATGCTCATATGGGTCGACCCATGCTTAGGAATAATCACTTTGTCTCAAATATTAATTATTAAATGCTTCCAAAAAATGTGACTTGCCTAGTCACTTGATTTACCTTTAAAAAAAAGTATTTATTATCTCAAGGTGAAGTCGAACTTCCCCTTTTATTTCGATTTGCACAATTTATAAAATTTTATTTTAAAATTACATGTGCAAATCGATTTTATCTTCTTTTTAATTTTTATAAAAAGTGGGATATTACATGTTGATTGACAATGGGGCAACCCATAATTTTATTGATGAAGGATTGGTAGCCAAGATGGTTTGAAAACAATAGATTTCAAAGGCTTCAATGTGATTGTAGTTGATGGCTTCACCATCCCATGTACCAAGAGAATTTAACAACTTAATCTTACTTTGGGGAGGGAGGCACAAAGTAAGTGATGACTTCTATGTTGTGGGCATAGGAGAAACAAACATAGTGCTTGGGGTACAATGGCTGCATTCTTTGGGGGAATTCACCCAAAATTATCAGACTATGGAGCTGAAGTTTAAATCAGATGGTAAAGAGGTTGTGCTTCAAGGCATGACCAATGGAGCTCCTAGAGTGGTCACAACTAAGAGGATGGAGAGAGCTTTTTGTAGAGGGCAAGTAGCATGGGCAACACATTGTTTGGTAAATTCCGCAACTCCAATTTCTTACGGTAGTGATATCATATGAATATTCAACCCATTATAGATAAGCATGCCAAGGTATTCAACAATATACTTCTGAATTGCCACTGGATAGAGGATTTCAGCATATCATTGAGTTGGAACCAGGTACTAAACTCAGTAATGACTACTCCCTATCGCCACCCAAGAGCATTCAAAGAAGAAATTGAGAAGGCAATCAAGGAATTATTGGAGATGGGTCATATCGGCCTAGTTCTAGCCCCTTTGCTTCTTCAATTAGTGGTCCTAGTAAAGAAGAAGGATGGAACCATGAGGATGTGCATTGATTACCGGCTTTTGAACAAGAAGACGCCAAAAATAGGTTTACCATACCTAGGATTGATGAATTACATGGAGCAATATATTTTTCCAAGATTGACTTGAGGACCGATTATCATCAGATTCGGGTAAGAGAGGAAGATGTACAAAAAACAACCTTTAGGTGTCACTTTGGGCATTTTGAATTTTTGGTTATGCCTTTTGGTTTGACTAATGCTCCAGCTACTTTCCAATCATGCATGAACCATGTTTTTCAAGTAAGTATTTGAGGAAGTTTGTTTTGGTATTTTTGATGATATTTTGGTGTATAGTAAGACATGGGAAGAACATCTTAAACACTTGGATATAGTGCTAGAAATTTTGGAACAACAAACGCTCTTTGCTAAGGAGTCCAAGTGTGAGTTTGGCATTCTTGAAATTTTGTATCTAGGCCATATTATTAATACCCAAGGAGTTCATGTTGACCAACATAAGATCCAAACTATTTTGGGTTGGTCCTCTCCTACAACACCGACACAACTAAGAGGAGTTTTGGGTCTTTGTAGTTATTATAGGAGGTTCATGAAATATCCTTTTAGGATATCACTTTAAAACTCAGAAATTAATTAAAAATCTGCAGACTGTAATTCTGATTTTTCTAGGACAACAAGGTACAAAATCTAAAAAATTATATCTTCAAAAATATTCACTTTCAACAATACCCAGAAGCTTCAAAAGATGTAGAAAAATATAGAGAACAAGAATATCCAATCAGATTTCCGAAATTCTGATAATTGAATTTTTAATGATGAAAATATAGCTGAAACTTACAAAATTAATAACTCTGGAAATACTTGGGATTTGATTACAAATGATAGCTCAAAAGATAGATAAATCCAATATCTATCCAATGCATATTCAAGCACAATTTTCCAATGGGTGGAAGGCACCAAACTGCTCCTCAAATCTGGAATTGAGTAGATAAAACCCTAGAAAATAGTTGTTCCAAATCTGAACTGAAAATCTGAATGTAGAAGGCTGGAAATATGAAATATCCCCAAATACGGACAACAAGCTAGGGATATGGATCTGAAACCCTCACCGAAGAATGCTCTACCAGCTAGGAATGGATCTCTCACCACCAAAGCTAGGGATCCTACAGAATCTGACCTCCACAAGCAAGAGAACTCCTAGAACATGCAACTCTAGAGTTTGCACAAGCAAAATCTGAAAATAGAAGTAGATGCTTTACAAAGCCAAGTTGACTTGCTTTTATAAGCAATCTTGGCTTAGTAGCCACCCCCAACCACCAATCACCTACTTTTGCCTGCATTTAATTTTTTCTTTGGCCCTTTTTCCCTCTTCACATGGGTTGCCATTTTCCTTAGGGAAAATAATAAAATAAAGTGGAATCTAATAGAAAACACTTCTTCAACATTTTATAGCCTCGTTTGATACATTTTGTAGCTATATTTTGCATAAACTTTATGTTTTGAAAATAAATTTGAGTATTTTTAAGTTGCCAAATATTCTTGAATATTCGCCGAGTCTTGCTGAGTCAATTTTTTTTGGGTTTGCCGAATACAAGTATGCGAACTACGCTCACAAGTATTGGTTTGTGCTCAAATATTGGCTCTACTTTCTTTTGCAGTTTGAATTTTCTCTTGGAGCCTGTTCTCTTCCCAATGGTTACTTGGTTTCTGCTAAATTTTCATTCATATATATTCAAAGTCCGAATTCTTACCAAGCGGTCTCAATCCCAAAGTTCCACAGCCCTTGGTGTCTTAACAAAATAAAGAAAATGTGCCTCTATATAAAGTGAGAAAAAAACCAAACATAACAATGAAGTCGAGAATGAATCACTTTATCGATGTTATAATCCATATTTATAGAATATTCAAAAAATATCATGTATATAACCACCAATTAGTTATTATATGTAATTGTTTTATTCAACTCTTATGATAATATTAATAATTTGACAAATCTTATAAAAACTTATTGTTACTAGATATTATAGACCTAATTTGAAATCATATTCTGATATATTTTTGCTGCCTACTTGAAGAAAATGAAGTCTTGATAACCATGAGAAAAAAATGGCTCTGTTCTAAATTATGCAAAAATGTTTTTTTTTATACGTTAAATACACTAAAAAGTGTTTTTCTTTGGTTGTCCATTGATCCACAAATGACATGCTATACTTCAAGCTGAGAAGCCTGCAAAAGCTTTTCCTCCATCCAAAATATATGTTTTGTTGCTCCTCTTTGTTTCAAAACTGCTTATTCTCCTCCTGTAAAAGAAATTTAGTCTTTTTCCTTTTGTGAAAGAGTGGATACCGCGATTTAAGAATTGAGGTCTCATGCTCATGGATCCCACCTTTTCCTTTTCCAATGTTATTCTGCTCTCTTTTTTATGTGTTTGTTTCCTCATGGAAAACATTTCTTAAAGACAGAAATGAAACCCGATTTGCAATTAGCACTTAGAAATGATTCTATATTGCGGAAATGTTTCTGGCAATATTTGTTGGCCTCAGAAATGTCTCCATAAGTGAGAAATGTTCTACCAAAATGACCCAGCAGCAGTTCTGGAGCAAATCACCATTTAATCAACTTGCAGTTTTTTTTTCTGATGTGGGAGCAGTGGGTAGAAGGCGAAATCTTCAGTGGAAGGAAAGATAAATGAAATTAAAGTTTTTTTTTTTCATTTATTATTTGTATATATTTTATTTTTTCTAAGCTACCACATACTGTTGGCTATTTTTAAAAGTTTGATCCTTTTTATAAGATCTGGTGTGTTGTAAATGAATTGACATGGATGCATGCATAGAGAAAAGGTTTGAAAGTGATGATGAATTATGTTAAGAATAGATTGTTTATCTCTTGATATTAAAGGAATATTCATCAATTAAAGATGATTGTTGCTTTTACAATTATGGTATTCAAATAAAATTTACTTGCACTATCAAAGCACAAGCTTGATAATGAGGAAATGTATGTATTTAATGAAAACATGGACAGATGCACAACTAATGATTTTATGTAGTGCAACTTAGAATGTATTAAAAAACATCTTTAGCAATTCTATCCCTAAGATTGACAGTTTGTATAAGAAAATGCTTACATTGTAATATTGTTTGTTTGCAGAGTGTGGGAATAATTGCAGCCATTGGTGATTCTGTTCAGAATTTAAATATAGGTGCACCTGTGGCAGCTATGTCATATGGTGCATATGCTGAATTCACTGAGGCAGGCGGTCTTATGCTAATTAATGTGTCCTTTTTGATTCTACATGAAGTGGTTTTTGCATTTTTATCTAGTTTTTAGGAATGGTGATTTCTGATTTTGTGCAGAGCATCCTAAATATGTCTTAATGATTTCTTAAATGAATTTTGATTTGTTTTTGGTTATGTAGATTCCTGCAAAACATGTAATACCAGTGCCTAGGCCTGATCCTGAAGTGGTGGCAATGCTTACATCAGGCCTTACAGCGTCAATTGGATTGGAACAGGTTCTCTGCACTTAAACTTTCAATAGGGAAATTATTTCCATCTACCTGAACACATTATATTGGTTAATTGTGCAAAATAATAACAATTTTAACTGCATCTTTTAAATGAAAGAATGAGATTGACTATTCTGATTATTCGTTTCAAGAAACTTGATTGATTATTGACTACAAACTTAATGTTGTAGAATGAATAATTTTACCATCTTTTATTTAAATGAAAGTAGGATGCAATCTGGAGGATTTCTGGTCGTTGCACAGTATATTATATAACTTCCTGTTTTGAATTCTTATTTTCTTAATCTTTTGAAGCTGCAGTCTTATCAACTGGTTGATATATGTTCATTAAGTTTCACTCGTGTCTATTAATTATACATTTCATTGTATATAAGTTGTAATGGATAAATTCAGTGTCTGTTTTGCATGGCTTTAGGCAGGAAAAATGAAATCAGGACAAACAGTACTAGTTACAGCTGCTGCTGGCGGAACTGGACAGTTTGCTGTTCAGGTGAACAACACAGCTCATGAAAATTCATTTCGAGAAAATTGCATTGGCATCCCTCTACATTTTCATTCAAAATCAACTTCCTGTAATGTAGTGTGCTGAATGCATATCTTGTAATGATGATGTAGAATGTAATAGTTCTCTTTGTCTTTATATATCCCTCTAAACAATATTGTCTTGCTTATGTTTGATTAAAGTACTAGCCTAGCCTGGTTTTAGTTCTAGACCTGTATTATTATTTGTCTTTAGTGCATCTGCACTACGATTTTAACTTGAATAATCATTTTTAGCTGGTTTTCATCCGATTTTTCTTTCTTAAAGTGAATTGCTTCTGCTTTCATCTAGGCAAGGATACACATCTCAGGCTGATCACCAACATCTGCTAACATAATATACCCTTTAAGATTATAGAGCCTTGCACATACCGAATTGTTGAGTTGATCATGAATATCTGAAAATTCTTACAAATGTCTTTCTTTTTGCCACTAAGAGTCTGAATATTGCTTCTTTTTAATGATTATGGAGGAAAATAGACACGTCAAAATCTGTGGACGTTTTCATTGTGAATATTTTGTTCAATCTTACCATTCTGATAATGTTCTTGACAACTATTACATGAAATACAAAGTTTATTTAAAAGACATTTTTACCAATAAATACTTGCTAGTCATCCCATTAAACAAAAGCAAACCATCCAATTTTTTTGAGTTCAAATGGATGTGGAGTGATGTGATGCCATACTTTGAAATCATTTTCCTTTGATTTCCATTTCAGGTTTTATTTGCCAGCCACACTAAAATTCAATTTGACCACAATTATTTGTGGTATGAATAATCTCATGATGGGTTTGGGATTTGCTATTAGCAGTCCTCTTCTATCTGATATGGACTAGAAAAGCAATGAATATGAAGATCAAACAAATACAAATCATTCTACTTGATGAATGCAATCTTACAAAGGACCTAGGGTATTCAATGGATAAGTCCTAGGGTCCTCCCATGCTCCATTGAGAGTAGGATGAGACATCATAATCTTCTACAATTTCTATTGTAATTGGATGTATTGTTGAGTAAAATTGACCTACTTTTGGTCATTCGAGGACATTAATATAAATTTCTTTCTTCCTTTCTAGTCGAGTTGAGTATAGCCACAGTCACTAGGTACCTCAAAAAGTCAAAAACATTTGACAATTGTCGAGATTTGAAATTTAGTGGCTTATTTTATTCCTCCACAGTTATTCCTTGCTGCAGGGAGTGCAATATGTATTTCTTTACACGGCATTTCCTCTCGACTAAGGTTAGGTGTCTACTTAAAACCTAAAAGTTCTGGTCAGTCCATCTAACCTTTAACTGTTTTTCCTCTATTACCTTAATTGTTTTCAATTCCCAAACACATAATACTGA
The DNA here is from genome assembly GCA_018340775.1 of Taxus wallichiana var. yunnanensis. Lineage (NCBI taxonomy): Eukaryota > Viridiplantae > Streptophyta > Pinopsida > Cupressales > Taxaceae > Taxus > Taxus wallichiana. Next base: position 178,585,991 of record CM031238.1, on the reverse strand, counting down.
AAGGCTATCTTTTTTGAGCCAAACGACTAAAAGGTTATTGGAAATGTAGAGGTGGCCTGTGAACATAGCATGCCGAGCAGTCATCCCTGGCACATTTGCGAATTAATCTCAGGAAATTTTGTTACTCTTACATGGAGGTCATCTAAAACAAGATACTCATTATCGTGTTTTATTTAAATTTCAAAGAATAAAACCAACATATAGAATTATATTTATTTTCCAACTTTTAAGAGTACCACAGAAAATTTCAATTTGTAGATGAATCATTTCGTAAAAATCTATGTTTATGTGGAGCATTGTATCTGCATTTCCTTCAGGGGATCACAAATCTAATTATGGATGGTTTTGCTGCTATATAAAGATGACTTACTATATATAATATATTTTACGAAAAGTCACATCTAATTGAAAATTCACAACTTTCCTTAGGTAATAGTTAATATTCATTTATAAAAATTATGCTAGTTACAACACTTCATTTTAATCTAGCAATTTAAATCATACTTCGCATACTCGTATTTGGCAGACCCACAAAAATTTGACTCGGAAAAAACTCAGCAAGACTGCAAATATTCGCACGCAAATTTCTTCAAAAACCATAAAATCATGCAAAATATAGCTACAAAATGTATCAAATGTTAAAACGTTGAGGAAGTGTTTTCTATAAAATTTGAATACAAATACAGTACGAAATTGCATCATCATGCAAATACAACAGCCAGCTGATAAGTGTTATAAATTTATGATGATTGTCATCGAAAATTATCTCCAAATGAACTTCTTCAAATTTGCTCTTTGAATTTGCTATAAAATCTCTTCAACTCATGCAAAGGATGCTCAATGGCTGTGTGATTACAAGTGAGGGAGTGTAATGCATTTATAAGATAAAAATCAATGTTTTTTCAGCGTAAAATCTGCATTTTACCCATTTTCGGCGTACCTTCCGTGTATGGTGAGTTTTTGGGCTAAAATCGCCGAATATTGGCGAATATTCGCTGCGAATTTTGGTGTTTATTCGCCAGATAGGGGTGGCGAGTTTTTGGGTGAATATTTGCCCCAACAGAAATGTGGCAGGTACTTGCCAAATAGAAAAACTATGATTTAAGTACTAATATTCTTTTCACTTGCATAATATCACATGCATACTTAAAAATATGATATTGACATTATATGATATTTCTTCACATAGTAACATATTAGTTTTTAAATAATTACAATTTGTACACGATTCTTGGGAAATATAATATTTAGATAATTATCTCCATATAGGTAATGTATACAAATTGTAAAAGCTATATTATCTCAATGGATTCGTAGAATGATTTATTTCATTTTTTTACAGCAACGACCAACCTTACATAAATCATGAGATTCAACAATTAAGGACGAACCTTACACATGCCATAGTCAAGATTGAATTGATCTATCAAAGCCTATGCTCTTAAGATGCATATATGATGCAAACGATAATTTTTAGCTGAACGAATAGCTACATAACTTAAGGACAAAAATCAGCTTGGCTATTCAGATTATACCCTTCAATCATCAAATGTACGCAAACCGATTAATGTATCCATTTAAATTAAAATTGATAATTAATTTATCCAAAAATGTGAATCAAATATTCGTACAAGTCTTCTCTTTTTAAGATGTGCAAAGTTGGACTCTTGAACTCTTATATTATAGTGTATATTCAATAGAAACTTACACATAAATGAGAAATATAGCAAGATAGTATCCATCGTGTGGTAGACAATCAAGATTAATATAGCAGAAAGCATTAAACATAAAATTCCTTTCCCTTCTACTCTTTCACTGGTATGGGAAAACATATGCACAAAGCTTTCTATACAGCCCACAAGTGCAACTTTGCCGACCTTTAAAATCAAAAAGAAAGTTGATAGAAGAAGTCAGTGGAAGCCTCCTCCCATGGGATATGGAAAAGTGAATACAGACGGAGCCTCGAGAGGTAACCCGGGACGAGCAGCTATAGGCGGTGTGGGAAGATTAAACGATGGAGGGATAGCCTTCTTTTATGTAGAAAACTTGGGCCACGCTACTAATAATCAAGCAGAGCTTAGGGCGGTGTTAAAAGGAATGAAGGAAGCTCTGAAGTGTGGATGGACCAGAGTGTATATTGAGTGAAATATCCCTTTTCCAGATTTAATTTATATTCAAGATTTCCAACCAAATTTTCACAAATAACAATCTGATTTTTATGACAGCAGTATATAGAAAAATATGACAGCAAAGTACAGTTATGGCAGCAAGGTATAAAATCAGAAAATAACCAATATCTTCACTTTTATTGCAATTAAACTAACATGCAATGACATGCAAGTAACATGCATCAACATGCAATGACATGCAATAACAAGAAGTTTCCACTGATAAAATAGATGATCTCTCTTACTGAATATGGCTGTCCTCTCTTTCTGGACTTGAAACTGGATCAACAAGCCTCTGAAACTCTGAATCTGACAACCCGATCTGAATAGACTCCACAATAGCAAACTAGGGCTGGATCTTTCACCACCGAAGAGTGCTCTACTAGCTAGGGGTAGATCTTTCACTACCGAAGCTAGGGTTCCTGTGGAATTTCACCTCCACAAGCAAGGAAAGCACAAACAACAGTTGCTTCAATATCAAAATAGGTGAGTATGAATGAATGCCTATTCTCCCCCAAGCGCTTCCTTTTATAACTTCTCATTGCAACAAAAGGCCCAAAAGAACCCTAATCACCCCCTTGGGTCTTTTCTTTAATTAATTAAAATAACTTAAGTCACTTTATTCCCCACATGCCAAAAAGTGCACTTAAGTCACCCCAACGAAGAATTAGAACATAAAGTACCATATATTCACCCATTACTTAAGTCATCGACTAAATATAACATAAAGTACCTTAGGGGAGCATCTCACAACCTTATTTCACTTAAGTCACCTCAAAGTACGTGTCCAACGTCGAAACATAACCTATAAGTGAAATGAAGGTGCAAACCATACCCAATAACCATCAACGTCACTAGCCCCTTGGGCATGACCAAGGCTAAGACGGATGAAAGGCCTCCTAGGCCACCTGCTCGGAAATGGGGACATTACGTTGAGCTAGATTCTCAAGTCATAGTTAAGTTGTTATTAGGCTCTGATGATTGTCGAAGTTCTAACTGGAGACTAACAAGAGAAGTTTGGCAATTTAAAGGGCTGCAAGAGCATTTCTAAGAAGTACTCTTTTGTCACACCTATAGACAGGACAATAAAGTTGCAGATGCTTTGGCGAATTGGGCCCTTAATAATCATGATATTGTCTGCTATGGTCCTCCACCCTTATCGTGGCCCACTAAGATACAAGAGGATATGAGATTTTTTTACAATTAGACTCTTTTCTATGAATAGTTATAGATTGTATTTAATGTATAACGCTCATGCATGGACTAATAAAAAGTCCCTATGTTTAAAAAAAATAGTTATAACAAGATAGTGAAAGGTAAAATAAAAATGTTTCTCATAAAAGAGAAATGTAAGTCTCTCTAGTCACCATAAAAATATGGGTGTCTAATAAATTCATTTTCAAATTTGATCCTATATTTTAAACTCAAATCTTCGAAGATATTCTTCTTTTGGATATTGATGTTAAACAAATTCTAACGCCAATTACATGATAGTGAAAGGTAAAATAGAAATGTTTTTCATAAAATAGAAATATAAGTCTCTCTAGTCACCATAACAATATTGGTGTCTAATAAACTCATTTTCAAATTTGATCCCTATATTTTTAACTTAAATCTTCTAAGATATTCTTCTTTTGGTTATTGATGTTAGACAAATTCTAACTCAACTTATTGGTGTAATGTCCCCAATTCCAAGCAGTTGGCCTAACGGCCCTATTTTGGTCTTAGCCCTGGTCATTCCCAAGGGACTAACGACTTTGGAGGTTATTGGGGATGGTTGTCTGATTTCCTACTATGTTTTTGTTATATTTTGGGCGTTGGGAGGTGTTATCAGCCAATTTTGACTTCGCAAAATTGTTAAAAAATAATTAAAAAAATGAAAAATTAGAAAATTTTGGAAAGTGTTACTTTTCAGTGGTTCATTGGACTCATTGCGATTATCTTATTTTTGTGATCGTTTCGGTCTTCGTTTCGTGATTTTCGGGCAAGAACTCTTCCCGCCAGGGTTTAAAACGTGTTAAAATACATGAAAATAATTAATTAATATTTAATTAATTAATTGCTCCTTGTTTGATTAAATTAATTTTAAAAAAATCACTTAAGGAGTATTTAATTAAATAAATATACATTAAAGTTCATTTGACAAGTTTTAGTGTCGGGAAGTAAGCTTTTGTTTCAATCTTAGGGTTGGCTTCCCGAACCCGGATTTCCACTTTCCTGGCAATTTCCTTCAAATTTCCCGCACGTGGGTTTTTCTCTGCCAATTGCCAAATCATGGATTGGCAAACGGGCATAAAATTCCCCAATTTCCCACATGGGGAAATTAGACGGGGATTGCCAACCCATTTTGCCATTCCCGTTGGCAATTGTCCGTTGCTTTCCCCATTTCCCCTGGCACTTAAGCCACTACCCGGGATGAGAGGAAGTTGAATTAATCCTCGTAACTTCCTCCATCAAACCCGTTGAAAAAGTCGTGCGAAGCTTTCAATTGCTCTTTCTTCAAGAAGACATAATATTTTGTCAGCCTTATGCAAGGGAAACTAACGCCATTGTGAAGAAGAAATACAGGAAGGTTTTTGGTTACATCCAACAACCTTCCACGCATTTGTCTGTAGGAAGTAAAACAGTCCAAATAAATTTCTTTTCTTTAGAAGTTTCCACACATTTGGAGGAGCCGCCCCAGCAAGAGGAGACCACTGCTCTCCTGCGATTTTGTTCTTTTTCTCAGATCTGTTTTGCTTTTCGCCTCCTGCTCTCGTGTGGACGTCTTTGCATACGTCTTCACAAAGCCCGAGGGTCGCTGTGTGTTTAGGCGCTTCCACTGATATCTGTGTATATACATAACAAATGCCTGATGGACAGATGCCAAGCGATAAGACTGTCGGTGGCGGCGATGATGCATTCAATACATTTTTAGTGAGACCGGCGCCAGAAAGCATGTTCCCCGTGCCGTGTTCTTGGATCTCTGCCTGGGTCAAATTCGGAAGCTGAAGGACAACTGCACTGGTCTCCAGGGGTTTCTAGTGTTTCACGCTGTAGGAGGTGGTACTGGTTCAGGCCTCGGATCTCTGCTCCTGGAGAGGCTTTCTGTGGATTATGGGAAGAAATTCAAGCGGGGTTTCACCGTTTACCCTTCTCCACAAGTCTCCACATCTGTGGTGGAGCCCTACAATAGTGTGCTCTCAACTCACTCACTGTTAGAACACACCGATGTTGCTTTTTTGCTTGATAATGAAGCCATTTGTGACGTCTGCCGCTGTTCCCTCAACAAAGAGCAGCATAATCTCCCACGCAGGTCCAAGGAGAAACCTCACACGCCCATTCAAGAAGCTTTCCACGCGCCAGGGAAAAGATTAAACACAGTTCAAAAAGGAGAAAAGACCAAAATCTACGAACGTGGATAGACAAGACAGCAAGGAAAGAACAATTTTCCATGCATGCAAAGGAGGAGAATGTAGAAAGCAATTTTAAATCCCAGGCCAGAGCACTTTCCAAATAATGAGGAGCAGCCTCCAGCAATGCCTGAATGTTTCACACCAAATTTTATCGACCATCTTCATAGGAGTTTCAATGGTCCACAGCTAGCTGCAATTCAGTGGGCTGCTATGCATACAACAGCTGGTACAAATGGAGTTGGGTCTGCTAAACGGCAGGAACCCTGGCCCTTCACTTTGGTGCAAGGTCCACCAGGGACAGGAAAGACACACACAGTCTGGGGAATGTTGAATGTTATTCATCTTGTTCAATATCAGCACTATTATGGTGCACTGCTTAAGAAACTTGCTCCTGAAAGCTACAGGCAATCCTACAATAATGCAAACAGTATTGACAGTATTGGCACAGGATCAATCGATGATGTTCTTCAGAGTATGGATCGCACACTGTTCCGTATGCTTCCTAAACTTTGCCCTAAACCACGAATGCTTGTTTGCGCTCCATCAAATGCTGCAACAGATGAATTGCTACAGCGTGTTCTGGATCGTGGATTCATTGATGGTGAAATGAAGGTCTATCGCCCTGATGTTGCGAGGGTGGGTGTGGATTCTCAAAATCATGCTGCACAGGCAGTATCAGTGGAGCGTAGAACTAAAATTCTCCTAGGAAAGTGCCGTGAGGAAGTAATTGGCTATATGCAGCAGCTACAGGGTAGAGAAGTAAACTTATCTCAGAAAATCAGTGGCCTCCAGAGAGAGCTAAGTGCGACAGCTGCCGCAGGGCGATCCCAAGGAACCGTTGGTGTTGATCCTGATGTTCTGGTTGCACGCGACCACAGTCGTGATCAGTTGTTGCAAAATCTTGCAGCTGTAGTGGAAGTTATTCCAGCGCCTAGCCCATGGGTTTGATATGGTGGTTATAGATGAAGCTACAAGCTAGTGAAGTAGGCGTGTTACCTCCACTTTCATTGGGTGCTGCGAGGTGTGTTCTTGTCGGGGATCCACAGCAACTGCCTGCAACAGTAATTAGCCAGGCAGCAGGCATGTTGCAGTATAGTAGAAGCCTTTTGAGCGCTTCCAACAAGCAGGTCATCCAACTATGTTGTTATCTGCTCAGAATCGAATGCATCCTCAAATTCGGGATTTTCCTTCAAGATATTTTTATCAAAATGAATTAAGTGACAGTGAGAGTGTTACCAGGAGACCTGATGAAGTTTATTACAAAGATTCTCTATTGAGACCTTACTTGTTTTACGATGTAACTCATGGAAGAGAATCTCATAGAGGTGGATCTATTTCATATCAGAATATTCATGAAGCACAATTTGCTTTGCAATTATATGAGCATCTTCAACGGGTCATAATCATGGCAGCATTAGGTCTTTATCGGTAAAGGTTAAGCTCGGTATTCAAGTGAGTTGAGCCAGAGAAGAACTCAGGGAGTTCGGTTCTGGAAAGAAGGTAAGACGACATGAAGGGCATGGATCGCCATGGGAGTCCGAATTCAAGTTGAAAATGCATGAGCTCATAATCAAGCTAGGAGCGATACGATTGAGGGCTCATTCGTGAGTTGAGTCGTCTAAACACCTAAGTGAAGAAAGAGCACATCTCGAGAATTTCTCATTCCAGTCATCATTCGTCTTTGCATGATTGCCCTAATTCTTCAGACCTAATCAACAACTCAACACTATAATTCAGAGCATTGGTTCATGCGCAAGCACCTGTAACCTATATCACACAATTTCTAGAGGTGGAACTCGTTGATGAAGTACCTCAAAATATACCAGCCCAACTTGTGGAAGTAGTCACAACTTCTCAACCAAAAGTTGATGATCCGGTTCTTTCCCCGCCTACATTTGAAGAATCACCACAAATGGAGAAAATGGCGACAACATCTTTCTCACAACAAGAAGATCCAATTTCAGCAACACCCGAAGGTGATCCCCTTCAGCGTGATGAAGATCAATTCCCAACGAACACGAGAACCATGTACAATGAAGTACTTGGAGAGGTTCCCACCTGGCTACATCATATACTGAAGAATTGAAAGAGGGTCATCAAGCCAATAGTGATAAACTTGGAAGCGATTGCGTAAATGTTAGAATCCATCACTCCAAAAAAGACCAAATACTACGCTAAGGTGTGTGTCAATGAATTCATAAATCACTTCGATGATTTTTCAACACCACTCGTTCACAATGGGGCAAAGGAGATGGATTTCCAAGACTCTGAAGTCTCACGAATTTTGCTCGAGAAATCAACACTTTGGGATGGTGACAAAGACAAAGGACATAACTCCAAGCAGTGAATTGCAATTTTGGCTCTTGGAGATCTCATCAACGGCGAAAGACCAGAAGTTGGATTCTGATAAAACAAGGCGGCGTAACGACTATGGTCTCACGACAAATGAATAATTCACCATGGAAAGATACTCGGAGCATGTGGAGAATTGTGAATGTGAATACGAATGAAGACAAATTTTCTCGCATCAGGATATTGCTCAAACAGAGGGGTGGATGAATTGCTCAAGTTTCAAGCTCAGCACTCTTGTCATTTGGTGGATTGCAGAGCACAGTCAATGAGTTCATTCCCGTACGATCGGGATAGGTGGACTCTTGGCCCAATGGATAAGGCACTGATCCTAGGTGTCTTGATCTGGGTGGCACATTGCTGACTAGGATGTCTACGTGTGCATACAAGTCATTTAAGTGGGGTCCACATGTACCCATTTCTTTTATGACCCTTTAACTTAAGTGGTTTCTATTTTTAGTCACTTTTTACAAGTTGGTTAAAAAAGTCAAAGTCACTTAAGTGCCCTATTTAATGTGCATTTAAAACCGTAACTACTTTGTAACCAACTTTTGGGTTATAAAAGGAAGTGAGGGGCTCATTTGTAACGTGACTTTGAGAGAGGAGAAGAGAATACTTTTGTGCAAGCTTTGTTTCAAGAAGAAACTTTGTGTTCTTTGTGAAAAACATTTTGGAGTTAATAGAATAAGAACTTTGTGTCTCATTCATTGTCTCTTGTAACATTTGGTGTTCTTATGTTCATTAGATGTTAGGTGTTTGAATCTTGCATGCAAATATTATCTTTGATCTTATTGTCAACATTAGTAATCAATTGTTCTAGTTCACAAAGTGATCAAGCTCGACTATCTACTTGCTCATGTGTGTTCCTTTTGCATGTTCTTGTTTGGCTAACTCAAACTCCGTTTTATTTGTGTTGGTGATTCAGCTTTCCTCTTCATGCAATATTAGGCTCTGTTTTTACCTAACTCTTGCATGTTCTTTTAGTTCATTCCATTCCACTCCTTTCCTTCATTTCATTCTATCTCCTTCATTCACTTTTCTTCCATTGATGTTCCAAAACACCCTCACATACAATTTTGAATGTACAGATGTAAATACAGTTTTGGTTTTCAATAAAGGTAGCCTCACCTTCATTGAGGAGGGACTTTGTTCCCACAGCATGTTGCATGTCATTTGCATGCGTGCAAATCCATATGCTAACAGGAGGGTCTAATGGGCCCTTTGTGTTCTATTTTGTCGTTGGGATCACTTAAGTGGACACTTTTGGCATTTAATGTTATGTTTCTTCGTTGGGGCCACTTAAAGTCCCTTTTTGGCGACTTGAGGGGATATGTATTGCATTAAATGTTATATTTCTTCATTGGGGCTCATAAAAAGCTATATAAGGAGATGGAGGGTGTAGTGGGAGATCACTCATGCATACACTTATATTTCTTTCATGTGCAACTGTTGTTTGCAACTTTTTAGCTTGTGGAGTAAGATCCCACGGGAACCCTAGCTTCGGTGGTGAGAGATCCATCCCTAGCTAGCAGGGCATTCTTCGGTAGTGAGAGATCTACCCTAGCTTGTCATTTGAAGCTGATTTCAGGGTTGTTTTACAGAGGTATTTTCAGGGTTTTCAGAGATAGGGTTTTGAAGGTTTTGGTGAGTTTGGGTGGAGATTTTCAGCTGGTTTTCGGATCAGACCTACGGCAGCAATAAAGGAAGGGTTTGGCATCATCTACAGAACTTTTCACAAGGGTTTTGGTCATCTACCAAGGAGGGCGACTTGTTTGGGAGATTGCAGCCCTAATTTTTAGGGTTTCCAGTTGGCCGTTTTCAGATCTGAAGGTTGGAAGGTCATCTACTATATTTATATATGTTATTTCCCAAGTTTCATATTTTTTGCACTTGTAATCGGAAAGATATGAATTTTAGAAGTTTGGAGCTGAATTGATGCCCTAAATGTGTTGGGCGACCTACTTTTTAGGGAAAAATTAGGGTTTCGTGTTTGCTGTGCGAAAACTAATTTTGGAATATTATTCTTCATATTTTTGTGGCCCAAGATCCAAAATTTCAGCTCATTTGGACTTCTTTAGCAAAAGATATTAATTTTAGAAGTTTTCGGCTATTTTAGGCACGCTGTAAATTTCTGGCAGCGTTATATTGACTGAAAAATTCCAAAAATATTTCCCTTGTGTTCTTTATATTATTATCTAGTTCTCTTTAAAATTTCAAGTGATTTGAGCGGATAATTTGGGAGTTATTCATATTTTACTGTTCGCTGCCCTAGCTGTAATTTTCTGCATAAAATCAGAAAAAAATCAGATTTAGTATTTGCTGCAAATTTCTGTATTTTGTCAATTTTTTGTAAGATCCCAACAAGGGATATTTCATTGGCACTAGAAACCTCCACTTGTATCATATCCCTAAAAACATTGTCAACGTACTTAAAATGATCTAGAAATCTACTTGAAGACCATTCTACATGGTAATACAACAAGGTTGCTCAAAATACATAAAACCTAAATAATAAATCTAGTCTTCAATCTATAAAGCTATAAGGGTATTCTCCATATGATGTTTTATATTATTGGACTAGTGGGGCTATAAATGGACAATCAATATTGCATATTATAGATTCCTAACATATGTTCCACATTAAACGGTCCATCAACTAATTGACATGGACTTTTAGTTAGCATTTAACTAAATAGGATCAGTATGGTGATACACTTAAATATTTTTTACCTATTTAAATAGACCAAAAGAGCTAAACGTTGTGTTTGGTTAGGTACTTACTTTCATTTTGAATTTATTTTAAACCAAAGTGTTACGTGGGGTATGTCCCCCAAAACCTGGTGTCTCTGGACATCTTGGACGTTAAGGGGATGCCGAAACATGTGGGAAACATCCCCTTGCCGTTTCTTGAATGCTAGAGGAGAAGGGAAATGTCCCAAGGATGTTTAGTACTTGAAGGGGACGTTTAGACATCGAAAGATCCCAAACCCGTTTTTGTCTCAATTTTTTTTTTTATATAATGCTCGCTCGATTTGAACTTGGTAATATCAAAATAATTCATGAAACATCACACCGAAACCGCATAGATAAATTAAATACAACAAACGCGCAAACCGGGCAAATGCAAAATAGGCGCTAGGGTTTAATGGCAGATTTCTTTATAAATATTTCAGCTGTATATTTAATAATGATTTCTCAAGCTAAATATCACAACAATACAAATATAAATCTGCGTAAAGATTTAATAACAAAGATTGTCCAAAAACCACAAGTAAATGAACCAAAACCCTAGCCGATTTGATATATTTGCTGCTGGGAATTACAATAAATATCTATCATGAAAAATACCTCTGACACAACAATGAATAACTGTAGAAGAAGCCGCCCCCACTCAGATAGATGTGCAAAAGCCCACAACTGCAATTTATTTCTTTCTCTGAAACTGCTGAAATGTGAATAACTGGTGTAAACAATGAAGATTCCTGGATGGAAGCTTCTCTCACTGCTCCTGGGGTTTCCGTCCGCAAGAGGAATAATCCAGAGGGTTTCCGTCCTTGGATTCTGTCTGCAAAAGCTCTGTGCTAACTGCTGAGTGAAAATAATAATATTCTGAATGCTTTACCCAAGCCGCATTTTTCCTCATATAGCCAAAAACCCTCCAAAGGCCAAATCGCACTTTTTGGCTAACACCATATAATTAATATTTAATTAATTATTTTTGCTTCACTAATCAAGTCGCACTTTTGGGTATATTTGGCCATTACCCAAACAAGTCGCATTTTTGGCTAGGAAGGCAATTTAAATAATTTATTAATTTATTTAAATGCACTTTCCTAAGTCAAAATCACTCAAACAGTCTATTAATTCATTATATGTGCTTTAATGATATTTTACTTTAATTCGAGCACCATATAATAAAATAATAAACCGAAGTCACCCTTGAAAACACCCTTTTGGCCGTCGGGTAGACAAAACAGGCCAAAAGGTCTTCGACCGAACTAATCGAGAAAGAGGGACATTACAGTCCTCCCTTCCCGAGATTGCTTGTCCCCAAGCAACTGTAGAGCTGGATGCTGTAATATAATCTCGCCTTCCCATGTAGCATCCTCCTCTGGTAATTCTTTCCACCTCACCAGGAACTCCCGAATGACCCTGTTCCTCAGTCTCCTCTCTCGGCTGTCCAAGATCTCCTCTGGCACTAGGTCTAATCTCCCTTCCTCATCCAGGGGTGGCAAATCTGTAGAGGAAATAATGTTCTGCCCCAAAGCCTTTTTCAAGCAAGACACATGAAAAACATTATGTATCTTACTCTCAGAAGGCAACTCCAGATCATATGCCACTTCACCAACTCTCCTCAACACCCCGTATGGCCCATAAAATCGCGGTTTGAGCTTTTCAGCCCCACTCTTCGAGAGTACTTTGCCTGTAAGGTCAAGTCGTAGAAAACCATGTCCCCTATCTCAAATGATCTCTCCACTTGGTGCCTATCTGCATACATTTTCTGCTGATTCTGGGCCCGCTGAATGTTTTCCTTAAGCACCTTAAGGATTTCCTGAATATCCTGTAAACTCTCCTGAGCCTTGGGAGCTCTACTATCCCCAAATGCCATATCAACAAAGGATCTCGCATCATACCCATAAAGTGCTCGGAATGGAGTCATACCAATAGACATATGGTAAGTGGTGTTATAGCAATACTCACATAAATACAACAACTTAACCCATGCCTTCTGCTGTCCTGCAACGTAGTTGCGAAGATAACCCTCTATCCATTTGTTCACAATCTCTGTCTGTCCATCCGTCTGAGGGTGATAACTAGTGCTAGGAGTCAGCTCAGTGTAAACCAGACGGAAAAGCTCCTGCCAAAATATGCTCATAAACCTACTATCCCGGTCACTAACTATGTTCTTCGGAAGTCCATGCAACCTGAATATCTGACGGAAGAACAAATCAGCCACATGAGGTGCCTTAAAGCTGGTAGGAACAGCGAAAAAGTGTGCATATTTTGTCAACCGATCCACTACCGCATAAATGCGATCATTCCCTTGCACCACGGGAAGACCTGTAATGAAATCCATCGAAATACTTTCCCACTTCTGCTCGAATAGGCAATGGCTGTAGCAAACCTGCTGGGAAAGTATGCTCTGACTTGTTCTGCTGACAAGTCATACACTCACGGACATGGCGCAAGACATCATCCTTGAGACCCTTCCAGAGAATCTCTCTCTAATCTGCCTGTATGTTTTAAAATACCCTGGATGTCCTGCAAGTGGTGCATCATGGAAAGCATGCATAATCTTCTCCTTAAGTTCAGATTCAGGAACTAGGTAAATTCTGCCCTTATACAAAATCAAATCAGTCATTACCTTATACCGATCATCCTGAATTTTTCCATCCATAATGTCACATGCCCAAGTGTTTTTGGAATATTCAACTGACAGTTGAGATTTCCAATCTGCTGAAATCTCGCTCAAAGAACATAGGGCAGCGAGATGGGGTTTCCTGGAAAGTGCATCAGCCACTACATTCTTCGTCCCCTTAACATACTCAATGTCAAAATCATATGCTTGGATCCTGCTGACCCATTTTTGTTGCCTCTCATTGAGTTCTTTTTGTTCCAGGAAATATTTCAAACTGTTGTGGTCGGTTCTCACCACAAACTTTCCACCCACCAAATACTGTCTAAACTTTGCCAAAGCATGCATAATGGCAAGCATCTCCTTATCATAGGTGGAATACAGTCTCTCATTATCTCTCAGCTTCCGGCTCTCAAAAGCAATAGGATGGCGATCCTGCATAAGAACTGCACCAATCCCCAATCCCGAAGCATCACACTCTAAAATGAAGGGCCGTGAGAAATCTGGAAGAGCCAAAACTGGACAGGTACTCATAATTACCTTGAGCCTCTCAAATACCACCAGTGCCTCATCTGACCAACTGAATGCACCCTTCCGTGTAAGATCCGCACAATGGAGCTACCAACTAGAATAACCCTTCACGAACCTCCTCAGTAATAACCACATAACCCTAAGAATCCTCGCAAGTCGAGATATTCCCGGTGGTGGCCAATCCCGCATCATTGCTCGTATCTTCTCCCCGATGAACCTTGACCCCATTGGCCCCAATGACATGCCCAAGATACAATATCTCCGTAAGTCCAAATTCACACTTGGACATCTTAGCAAACAAAGACTGAGTCTCCATTATGCTAAGTACCTCATCAAGATGCCTCAAATGATCATCCCATGTCCTGCTATAAATCAGAATATCATCAAAAAACACCAACACAAACTGCCTCAACTGCCTGTTGAAGAGATGGTTCATACATGACTGAAATGTAGCAGTGCATTAGTGAGTCCGAATGGCATCACCAAGAACTCATAGTGCCCATAGTGACATCTGAAGGCTGTCTTGTGGATATCCTCATCCCGAACTCTAATCTGGTGGTAGCCTGATCGAAGATCAATCTTCGAGAAGTAGATAGATCCATGCAGCTCATCTAACAACTCATCAATGCGGGGAATGGGATACCTGTTTTTGATGGTTTTCTTGTTCAGTGCACGATAGTCAATGCACATCCTCATGGTCCCATCCTTCTTCTTTACCAACACAACTGAAGAAGCAAAGGGACTAGAGCTAGGACGGATGTGTCCCATCTCCAAGAGCTCTCTAATGGCCTTCTCTATCTCATCCTTGTATGTCTTAGGATGGCGATAAGGCGTAGTCATCACGGGCTTAGCACCCTCCTCAAGCTCTATAACATGCTCAAACCCTCTATCTGGTGGTCTACCTGGAGGAATGTCACCAAACACTGAACCGTGCTTATCCAGTATGGACTGGATGTCAATATGATAAGGCTGCTCATCGTCTGAAGAAGATTTGGACGAAATGAAACACTGGGCTGCCCATGCAACCTCTCCATGTCTCACTATAGACTCCATCCTGCGTGCTGAAACAACTCTAGGCCCACCGTCAGAAAGAGCCCGAAGCACAATCTTCTTCTTATCCACCATAAACTCCAACTCCATCCTCGCGAAATCCTGCACATATCTCGCCAAGGGACCGTAACCACCGAATACCCAATATCAGATCAATCTCACCAAGTCCAATAACATAGAAGTCATCGGTCAATGTATAGTCCCCATCTCGAATACTAAGTCGTGGAATCCTCTTGCGCAACCGATAAAGAAATCCATCTCGCCACCCGTACACTAAACCCATCAAATTCCTCAACCTGTAATCCTCGCTTCGCCGCCAACCCCTCATCAATGAAGTTGTGCGTAGCTCCACTGTCAACCAGACAAACAATCCGCTGTCCCTTAAGCACTCCCTTCAGCCGAAAGGGATGGTACCTAGGAACGCCTGAAAGTGTGGCAATAGTAACATCGGATGAATCCAATGCCTCGCCCTCGCCAAGCTCTATTTGGGGCTGCTCCCCCTGTGCATCATGGTCACCGCCCTCATCCTCTACATCTGTACCTGGCGAGTGATCATCCTCTCCATCTGAAATCACCTCAATGAGATGCACCTTGCCTTTACCAAGGCAACGATGTCCAGGCTCCCAATGGTCTTTGCAATGAAAGCAAAGCTTCCTCCTCCTTAACTCGTTACGAGTCTCCTGATCCACCTTAGGAGGTGGTGCACTCTTCTGCGGGGCGGTAGAGCGCTGAAATGGCCTGGAGCTCGTGGGAAACTTCTTATTGGGCTGATAAGAAGTGGGCCGATAGAAGTGGGGATGTGTCCAAGTCCAATGCCGTTTGAATGGCATCATGCAATGTCCTAGGCTTAAGAGCCTTGACCAATCCTCTCATCCTGTCATGGAGGCCCTCTATAAATAACATCACCACCCTCTTCTCAGGCATCTCTGGAACCATAACGGCTATCCGCTGAAATTCGTTGATGTAAGAATCAACATGTCCACTCTGTCTGAGCTGTGCCAAATCCCTGTAATATAACTCCACATCCTTGCGATCAAATCTCGCAATCAATCTATCACTGAAATCCCTGTATGAATGTAGAAGCTCACGACCTGCGTAATTCAACCCATGGTGCCACCAATCATAAGCCACCCCCTCAAGGTGCAATGTAGCGAACTGTATGGCCTCCTGCTCCCTCATGGGCTTGAGGGTAAGGTAGGTGTCCAGCTTGTGAATCCAAGCCCTGCACTGATCTTTCCACTACCATCAAAAGTGGAGAGGGTTACCTTATTGTAACTCCGCCGCAAATCTCTCGTCTGGCAGTGCTCTAGGTCTCCTATCCCGTCCAACCTCATGTCCCTCTCTCGAGCACAATACCGTGGGAGGGGAAATGCATCCCTCACATGCTGTGGCAAACTCCTCCACTCATCACTGACTGCCATGATAGTATCCGGAAAGCTGCTTCTTCCGGCCGTCCCTCAATCTCCTGGTGGGTCACCTCTAGGCAAGAAGTTAGGCTGCATGGGCCTATCTGCCGTCCGTAGGTCTCCTCTCGGCTGTATGGGTATGCCTCCGCTCGCACGGCGCGGCGATCCCCTAACACTCCCAAGCTCTGAAGGTGATCTGCTATGACCCCTGTAGCTACTGGCAATTGATACGGATCTATCCCTCCTGCCATGCCTGTCTCGCGGCCTATCCAATGCCAACCTGTCCAAAGTAGTACCCATGCGCTCCATGGTCTGTAATAACTGCCTCTGTGTAGCTGCCATATCCCAAATAAAATTCCTATTTGGATCTGCATGTTCCTCTCGAGGACTCTCAGGCCTCTCGCCCAAATATTCCATTCTCATCACCTCCTCGCAATACCAAATTTCGAGTCGTGCTCTGCCTCATGGTGTAGTATCTCGTGTGTCCGTCCTCTCTGTGATGCATTCAAAGCTGATTTCTGTTTTAATACCCTGTCTGTTTCCTTCCCACACAGGCTGGGAGGATACACTGCTCTGATACCACTGAAAGATCCCAAACCCGCTTTGTCTCGATATTTTTTTTTATATATATAATGCTCGAGATTTGAACTGGTAATATCAAAATAATTCATGAAATATCACACTGAAACTGCATAGATAAATTGAATACAACAAACCCGGCAAACCGGGCAAATGCAAAATAGGCGCCTAGGTTTTAAATGGCAGATTTCTTTATAAATATTTCAGCTGTATATTTAATAATGGTTTCTGAAGCTAAATATTACAGCCATACAAATATAAATCTGTAGAAAGATTTAATAACAAAGATAGTCCAAAAATCCACAGTAAATGAACCAAAACCCTAGCCGATTTGCTATATTTCATGGGCCGGAATTACAATAAATATCTTTCATGAAAATACCTCTACATAAGAATGCAATAACCGTCAGAAGAAGCGCCCCCACTCGGAGATGTGCAAAAGCCCACAACTGCAATTTATTTCTTTCTCTGAAACTGCTGAAATGCTGAATAACTGATGTAAACAATGAAGATTCCTGGATGGAAGCTTCTCTCACTGCTCCTGGGGTTTCCGTCCGCAAGAGGAATAATCCAGAGGGTTTCCGTCCTTGGATTCTGTCTGCAAAAGCTCTGTGCTAACTGCTGAGTGAAAATAATAATATTCTGAATGCTTTACCCAAGCCGCATTTTTCCTCATATAGCCAAAAACCCTCCAAAGGCCAAATCGCACTTTTTGGCTAACACCATATAATTAATATTTAATTAATTATTTTTGCTTCACTAATCAAGTCGCACTTTTGGGTATATTTGGCCATTACCCAAACAAGTCACATTTTTGGCTAGGAAGGCAATTTAAATAATTTATTAATTTATTTAAATGCACTTTCCTAAATCAAAATCACTCAAACAAATATTAATTCATTATATGTGTTTTAATGATATTTTACTTTAATTCGAGCACCATATAATAAAATAATAAACCGAAGTCACCCTTGAAAACACCCTTTTGGCCGTCGGGTAGACAAAATGCAGGACCAAAAGGTCTTCTTGGCGGACTAATCGAGAAAGAGGGACATTACAGACATCCATGGGACATCCCGGGAGGTCCAAACGTCCTCGACATCACAACAACTTTTTAAACAATTTTTCTTAAAAAACACCGGTATTTCTATTAAAATATATGTGGGAAATACCATTTGAGCAGCTATGCATTTCTTAATTTGTGTTCCCAAATACAATGGTTATAGTTTAAGTTTTCTCTTCAAATTTAATAAAAAATATTCATCCTCATTGTGACCTGCATTATGAGCTTCAAAGAAATCAAGTAAATTTATAATATGAATATATACAAATGTAAGATGTCCTCATAATGGGAATGGAAAGGTTAGGATAGTGATATGGGAGGCTCCCCAACCAGGGATGGATAAAATTGAATTTCGATGGAACATCTAAAGGAAATCCAGGTAAAGCTGGATATGGGTGCGTTTTCAAAATTCTGAAAGTCAACCAATTCTACTTCTATCCCATGACTGTGGGATTGCCTCAAACAATAAGGTGAGGGATTGGCTCTTCTACAGGTTTGTAGGAGGCTAGGAAGAAGCAATGGTCAAAGCTTTGGGTGGAAGGAGACTCTAAGGTGATTATCAAAGCCATGAAATCCGGAAAAGTGAGAGCATGGAATTTGGATTCGATCATCCAAAGTGCGACTGATCTAACACCTTCATTTTCCAGTATCATCTTCTCCCATATCAAGCGTGATGGGAACCAGTAGCAGACTGTCTTGCGAACATAGGAGTTGATATGATGATTAAGAAAGGTGTCTCCCACATTATTTGGAAGGATGATCTTCCCAATGAGGTATTAAAACTAGTGACACAGGATGTGTAATGTTCCATTTTTCGAATTAATCAACAATAAAGGATTCCTTAGCAAACAGACGGTTGAACAATGGGGATCATGGATTATATTTTAGTTTTCATCATCCATATTCATGATTTATATTTGTATTGCCCATTCTTAGTGGGACCGTTGGGTTTAATGCCTTTAATAAGGCTTAATAAAAGATTATAATGACTTATTAGGGGTCGGCCTTTCCTTTATGAGCCTTGGCGCCATAAGGAGGATATAAATGAAGATTAGAGAGATCATTTGGAAGATCCAGATTTGGCGCATTTTTCTAATATCGGGCATTGAGACCTTGTTGCTCCATGTTCTTCCACTTGAGGACGAAAACCCTCATGTGTTGCTTCCTAGAAGGACGAAAGCCGTTCTAGTGGTTTTGTTGAAGGACAAAGACCCTTCAACATTGATTGTAGTGAAGATTATTGCATATTTAAGGAGAATATTTATTATTCGACTTTTATCAGCATGGGGCAGCTTTATCTACTAATTTAGAGATTTCGGGACCAATTTTGAGAGGGTTCCCATGGTTGAAAAATTATGATATTGGTATCATTTGATTGCTGATATTTTTATGATCATTTCGAGTATTCATATATGTGTGGAGATTCCTTGTTTTTTAAGAGTTATTGAATTTACAAGTTTCAGCCGTTTTTGTGCCATAATAAATTCCAGTTAGTTTGATGATATTTTTATGATCATTTTGAGTATTCATATATGTGTGGGGATTCCTTGTTTTTTAAGAGTTATTGAATTTACAAGTTTCAACCGTTTTTGTCCTATAATAAATTCTAGAATTCTGAGTTTGATGATTTGATCACATTTTCTAGCTTCTAGAATCAAGGGCAATCCAAGGAATAACTTCTCATAATTTTTGAGTGTGTTTATGGTGGATTTCTCTCTCTCTCTCTCTCCCCTAGTTGCTAGGGTTTGAGAGTGTTCTTTTTGGCCCTTTATTAATTGCTGTTTATAAAAATCAGATTTGCTTGTATTGGGGTTTGAGCTAATTTCCAATATTTTCAGTTTTGTCCCCAAAGGGATATTACAGTGGTATTAGAGCACGGATTCTCAAAGGCCTAGGGTTTAGTAAAAAAGCAACAAGAGTTTGATCTTTGTCAAAGAAGGAGAACACTATGGACTCTCAAGTAGCCAAAGTTGACAAGTTGATTGCCGGCCAAGGGAGACTTGTGGATACAATGGATTTTCTTGCCCTATCCCTCCAAAGGATCATTGAACCTAGGGTTCAAAATGGTGATAGTAGCTCATCTGGAGCTAACAATACACGACGACCAATGGGATCATCCCGAGGATCCGTTACAAAGCCCGCTTTCCTTCCTAGAGAAGAAGTTATTTTGGAGGAAGAAACAAGGCCCACGGGTGGACAAACATCGCTGCAAGTTATGAGGAGTATATGGCTCTTACCAAGGGAAATTCGTGAGGCTATTTCACTCGCTGAATTCATTGGAGTGAATCAAGGAAGACCTAGGCCCAAGCCTAGACATCACATGCCACACAAGCAACATGAAGAAAGAATGAAGTTTGTTGAAGAGGGGACTAAAACCCCATGTTCGCCACTCAAGGATGAAGATACTTATTTCCCTAAGGAGAAGAGGGAGGAAGATTTAATGCAGCAACTGGTTAATAAAAGGGAGCTGCCCTTGGGAGTCTTAAAGCACCCACACCATGTCCAAAGGTGAACCCTTCATTGATTTTTCTTGCATCCCTAAGGAAGTACAAGAAGAGGAAGAGATGGCTAAGCAAGAGCTAAGAGAGGGAAGGTAAAGAATTTTTAATTGTCAATAATATTTCCTTGAATTCTAATGGTTGTATGTTGGAAAATACTAGGGCACTTGGGAGCATGAGCGGAAGAATGAAGGGAATCTTGAGAGACAAGAGGGTGAAATGAATAGCTCAAGCAATTCTCATATGACAATAAAAGATGGAGTCATTAAGGAAGATGAATTGGTGATCAAAATATCTAAGGCCATGACACTTTCACCCATTCCGAAGAATCAACTTCATAAGGTAAATATTGCTCATTCTGTGGTTGATATTGAAAATGTGTTGACGTGATGAATCCAAAAATGAAGCAAGGGGTGTTGAGCATGTTGGGAAGAGGAAGGGTTGGTTGGAAACCCTTGACCAATGAAAAATGATGACAATAAGCTCGCTGGTCTGTTCAGAGCAGCAGACAATAAGAGGCAGATTTATATAGTCCATGAGCACGGTAAGAGCTACAAAGATGCCCTATGTGAACATCATCAAGATGTGGTTGAAGCCCAAGAGAAAAAGGCTTCACTTGTTGAATCCAAGGAGAAGAAGAAGGTTGACTTCAACTCAGAAATTCTGAGTCACAAGATTGGAAAAATCGAGGATGTTTTGATCACTCCTCATCCGGCATGGGAAGGGATACATGTGGGGAACAACTCAAGGTATGATGACATTTTATCTTCTTTTATATTGCTTCCTCATTTGTGTGTTAAAGATGATTATTGTGGGAGAATGGATTATAGTATGGTGTGCATTTCAGAGTATTATAGGAAAGCCCATTTGCAAGATATAGAAGTACCACAAATGCATAATGTTTTGTTGCTTGGGGTCATGATTTGGGTTCCAAAGACCCAACAAATCATTGGAGAAGTTTGGGAAAATGTTCCACTTTGCATTGAGGGTGGAATAAGCATGTTCATGGAAGCCATTAAAGATGGTAACTTTCAGATTTTCAGTCATGAGTTGGATGAATTGTGGGGATTATGGACAACGGTAAGCACACAGCCCAGAATACTTATTTTGGTATTCCAAGCATTTACTTTTGGGGCAAGAAAGGAATGCAAGAATGTTGTGTTAAGATCTAACATGTTTGCTGATTTCAATCATGAGCTTGTTGATCTTCATTTTCCAGCCCATGTAAGACAATTTTTAGTATTCACAAATTTGGTTTTTCCATAAGATTTCAGTTTGGTAGTTGTTATGTTATGGCTATAGGGCTGAGTTTGCAAAAATCAGATTTGGGGCTGCCATTTCCAGTCATGAACAACAATATGTTTTCATTTTTTGAGAGCATTCTATCATGGAAAAATGAGGAAGGAAGATTTCCGTTGGAAGGAGGAAAGAAATCAGGTTGTGGTGAGTTATTTTTAGATTTGAGGATTTTGATTTTTGAAGGAAGAATGCATGCTCACAACTATTTTTGGGACAATCTTGCTAAAGTTTTGGAAAGTCATCATTTGAATAAAAATTGTGAAGTGGCATCAAGCAACAAAGAGAGCTAGCTGTCATGTTTCAAAGGCATGACAAGGGGGATGTAAAAGTGTTGTTAAACACTCTTGTTTTATTTAATATGTTTGCTTCATGTGCAAGTGCGTCGAAGAAGAAGCAGTTGAGATCCATTTGGGATCCAGTCTTTACAATTGCTTGACGACAAGCAATTTTGGGAAGGAGGATTATAATGTCCCATTTTTTTAAGAATTAATCGGCAATAAAAGATTTCTTAGCAAGCGACGGTTGAACAATGGGGATCATGGATTATATTTTAGTTTTCATCATCCATATTCATTATTTATATTTGTATTACCCATTCCTAGTGGGTCCGCTGGGTTTAGTGCCTTTAATAAGGCTTAATAAAAAATTATAATGACTTATTAGGGGTCGACCTTTCTTGTATGAGCCTTGGCGCCAAAAGGAGGATATAAAAGAAGATTAGAGAGCTCATTTGGAAGATCTAGATTTGGCGCATTTTTCTAATATTAGGCATTGAGAGCTTGTTGCTCCATGTTCTTCCACTTGAGGACGAAAACCCTCATGTGTGGCTTCCTAGAAGGACGAAAACCCTTCTAGTGGTTTTGTTGAAGGACGAAAACCCTTCAACATTGATTGGTAGTGAAGATTATTGCAAATTTAAGGAGAATACTTATTATTCAGATTTTTATTAGCATTGGGCAGCTTTATCTACTCATTTAGAGATTTCGGGACCAATTTTGAGAGGGTTCCCATGGTTGAAAAATTATGATATTGGTCTCATTTGATTGCTGATATTTTTATGATCATTTTGAGTATTCATGTGTGGAGATTCCTTGTTTTTAAGAGTTATTGAATTTACAAGTTTTAGCTATTTTTGTGCCATAATAAATTCTAGAATTCAGAGTTTGATGATTTGATCACATTTTCTAGCTTCTAAAATCAAGGGCAATCGAAGGAATAACTTCTCATAATTTTTGAGTGTGTTCATGGTGGATTTATCTCTTTCCTAGCCGCTAGGGTTTGAGAGTGTTCTTTTTGGCCCTTTATTAATTGCTGCAATAAAAATCAGATTTGCTTGTATTGGGGTTTGAGCTAATTTCCAATATTTGCAGTTTTGTCCCAAAAAGGGATATACAAGATGCCATGAATGGCCGCATGTGGAAATAATTTGGCTTGGGTGCCGGCGGAGGGGAAGTTAATACTTGCTCGTGTGTCCATGCAATCTCATAAGAGAAATGGAACCCCAGCTTGCGGTCTCTCGGTTTCGTGAAACATGTGGAGGATGATAAAAGCAGAAGGTGGAGGGTTTTTTTGGCACTTCGGGTAGCGTAGTTGAGCTTTGGGGATCTGCAACTACCTTCTTGATTGCATAGTCCCGATAATGAGCAACAGGATGAGAGGAGGGTAGTATAGTGGTGAAGGGCCAAGTTGGAAGAGGAAGCGTGCGATCGGGGAAAGGACGTAGGGAGTCCTTTGTTGAATGGATAGGAGACAAAATTAAGTATCTTCTTTATGAGAGAATGGTTGGGGAGGGCGTGGTCTATAGCTAAAGAAATGAATGATGTGGAGGAAGACATTTGTGGGAACTTGAGGAATTTTATGCTTGATCCCAAGCAATCCTTGGAGACCTTGGAACGTGTTTGAAATGGCGTAGGGTTTGAGCTGTGCAAATATCCTCTCCAACGCTTTGGGCCAATTCCTTCTTCACCAAGAGCACTCAGAGCTGGAGGAGAGATTGATGTGCATACAATTTCACTTACAAGCTCTTGCGAAGGCGTTCTGGCGGTTTCAAAGGGATAGGAAGCTCTGTTAAGATGCAGGGTTACGAGCTCCACCCAGAAGCAAAGGTGGAAATCCTCGCCGCTGTGTGCCTCCTCCATGCAGAATGAGCAGCGAATGATGATTCAGATGTAGAGATCATGTCTGAGGTCAAAACAGATAAAGGCAAAGGGAAGAAGGTGGCTGATTAAACATGGCCATGTAGATAATATTTAGTAAATTTCTATATAAGAATGTAGCCACCAGTTGGCAATTTTGATAGTATAGGGATTTAGGTTTTTTTCCTGGATGTGATTATAAGGTATGTAATGATGGGTTGGGATGAAGCAAATTCTCTTTGCTCTCCCCCATCCTATGCACGCTAAGGTGCTTTCCAATGAGAGCCTAGATGAGCGATGTTATCTAAGGCTGGTTCTTAATGTATTTTTTGTAGGCTAGGGCCTTCTCCTAGGTAATATAAGCAAAAAAAGTATATATACAAATGTAAGATAATTGATTTATATTCCCTCCTATTGGTTTGCTAATTTAATGTTATTTGTATATGTATGCTAGCATGTTGATGTCTAAAACTATACATTTGCTACTTCCAATTGTCGGCTTAATTAGGTGGCGACTCCATAGATGTACCCATGTCTGTGATAACAAAGACATTGATTATCAGAGTATAGATGTACCCATGTCTATGATAACAAAGACATTGATTATCAGAGTATCCCTAAGGATCTCTGGTATTTCCCACAAATACATGTTATTTCATCTTATTTAAGTCTCAAATGGTTTTATTTCAGCTGATATATATAGTTTAGTCACTATATTTTTTATTTTAAATATTTATATATTTTTTAATCAGCCGTCCCCTTGCCGTCCCCAAAATTTAGAAAAACATTTCCGTCCACAAACCCTGTTCCGCCATCTCGCCGTCCCGGAGTCTTAGGTAACACTGTTTTAAACAGCCTCTCTCAAGAGGAGATTTTTCTACTTAAGGAAGCACTATTTAGATAATAGGATCTCTATTTAGATAATAGGATCTAGGCTTTCTAGCAGACTTGGGTACACTTTCACCTATACCTAAAATATTTGCAAGTTGCATGGGCCAATAACCTGCTAGAATATATAAAGCATAAAATTTTGGATAATATTGGTGCTACATAAAAATGGCGTGTTATATGTAACTATATTAAAGGAAAAATCACATCTAATTGAAGTTTTACAACTTTCCTAAACAAACCGTTGATATTTATTTATAAATGTTATATTAATTATTGCAGTTTCAGTGATTTGTCTGGTTTTTGTTGTGGTAATGTCAGATCATTTTTCTTCTATTGTGAATCGAGTTCTCTTCATAAGTATAATATATCTTGTTCAAGACTTCTATTGTAATTTTTACTAAAAGTTCTCCTTTGTCACCAAAAATCTCTTGATAACAAGAACATGGCTATAGCATAGTCGACAATGGCTTTTTCTTTTCCAATTTTTCTTTTGTTTCTTGATTCTTCTAATGCTTCACAATTTCTTGGTACTTGTTGCTGGATGGGCCATCACGTCTCACTGAATTCTCTTATGTGCAAGCTTTTGAGTTTTAATTAATACAGTAATTTCACTAAGCGCTTTATAGACTGTTGCCTAATCATTATCCTACAACCTTTGCTTCTGATGGTGAAATTTAGCCATACACAATTTTTTTGTTTGCCTCGCTTTGCTTGCAATTTATTTTTATTTATTTGTTTATTTCAGATGAAACCAGAGAGAGAGAGAGAGAGAGAGAGAGAGAGAGAGAGAGAGAGACGTTCTACATTTTCTTGTAGTTGGCAAAAATAGCAGGCAATAAGGTAGTCGCAACTTGTGGAGGGGCAGAGAAGGAGGCCCTTCTGAAAGACTTTGGTGTTGACAGGGTGATTGATTACAAAAAGAAGATATTAAATTGGTAGGCCTCCTATTTCTTATGACTATTTTTCTAGTTGATTTAACTAAAAGATCCAAGTAATTGTTATTTATGTTCAAAGTTAGTTGTGTGTAGTGTGTAGTGAATATCTATAATTGAGCTTTAAGGTTTGTCATCAAAAGCTTCTTTTTGTTCTTTATAGATCATTTTTACACTCAGTCAAATTAGTATGCATTTTAGTCACATGATTAATAGTCAATTTATGTACCATCTTATTAGTTATAAAAGGATATGGTAGGTATGCTAGTGTTCTTTGTATTGTCAAATTAGTTCAAAACAGCATTTTAAATTCTTTCAGTATTTGTATCTGCAGTTGCATGCGCCTTACTCATGTAATCTTACAGAAATTGAAAGTTCAAGTGTTTAGAAATAAACTATTAAAATTGGGTCTTCTATGAGATTGAGATAATAGATATCAGATGGCCTATTAACATGCCATTCACCTGTTTGTATTCTCCATGGACATGGTGTTTTCTATGATCCAATCATTATATTTTTTTCTTTGTCATGACATTCCCACAAATCAGTTTGCAACAGTCATTCAACATTTGGAAATGGAAAACCACATGTTAAAGAGGTTTGAAACCCGTTATTTTTCTATCAACTGGTATGCTTTCAAGGCACACATCACTCACAAACAACCTAACCCAATGGTATAGGCTCACAAAATTTACCATTTCACCATGATGCACAACAACAAGATCACTTACTGTCAAGGTCACAACCATTGACCTCACCAAACTCCCCTATGTAGCATTATAGTGACCAAAGAACATAAGTAGAGAAGTGAGGAAGCCCTTCCACAGCCTCGTCAGGGATGAATGCATACTTGCTGGTGATAATATTTACTTAGGTATTGCATAAGTAGGCAATAGAAAGGTTTTCTATGTGAACCTAATATGTGCAGAGATTTATTGTTCCTTTTCCTCTTATGAGGAATCTTCCATATTTTTGCATGCTTTCACTTGTGCTTCGCATGCTTTGTGGAATCTTATACTTGTAACTTAGTGCACTCTTTCACTTGTGTTTTGCTTGCTTTATTGAGTCTTCCACTTGTAACTCGCATACTTAATGAATCTGCCTCTTGTACTTATGCATGCATTATGTGCAAGTATCTATAATGAGAGCTCTACCTCTCATAGTGGTCTTGGGTTCAAGTATTGTAGCATTGCACTTTTGCGGATTATTTGAGTATTTGGATACTATTTTTATTCATCTTATTTCGTGTCCTACTTTTGTCTATACTATTTTATTAACCACATTTTCATCATGTAATAGTGTACTTAATTTCTACATGGTTCTAGAATGTAATATCCCTTTCAAGGGATGAAACCAACAATCAAGGGAATTAACTCAAACCCCAAAGCAAACAAATCTGATTTTAGACCAGCAAACTGAATTTTATGATAGCTGGAAATCAGCACTTTGGATGTTATAACAATCCAAAAATGAAGGACAATGTAATGTCCCCAAATGGACATATTTCAACCCCAAGTGGATTACCCGCAATTCCCACTAGGGCTAAATCTGATTAATCCAAAAAGCCAAAAAAATCTCAATTGCTATCAAACTGAAATTTAGAATGAAATTAGGCCACAAATTGAATATTTTCCAGAAAACCCTAGTTTGCTGCCCTAGGCCAATGATTTAGCAAATATAGATTTTTCTACCTCAAAATACCTCCAAAAATTATGAAAATTTGTTTGCAAGTAGATAATGAATAATCAAAATAGGATCTTCAATCGATTCGAAAAATATTAATTTTGGAATTTATTAGGGCAAAAATGCAACAAAAGTTGTAAATTCAATAACTTGCAAGATACTCCAAATTTTAGGGCAAATAATAGCTCAAATTGAAGCTTGAAATATAAGCTTTCCAATGAACCCAAAATCTAAATTTTTCAATGGCGGGAAGACTCTAATTTTGGAAAAGTGTAGATAAACCTTAGTTGTAAGTGAAAGCTGGAAATACAATTTTGCCTCACTTAGGAAAGGCCAAAAACACCTCAAAATTGATCAAACACTTCAGATTTGATCTCTCCTTGAATTTAGCTTGAAATCGGTCTTCAACAACTGCTGGAAAACTATTGGAAAATCAACTAACTCCTTGATATGCAATGGAAACCCCTGTGTGGAGAATCCTCTCAACTAGGAGAAGGGTTTCGTCCTCATGAGATTATTTCTAAAGGTTTTTGTCCTTAGAAATATTTTGTAAAAGCTCTAAGCTCAGACAAAATCAGATTCATGTAAAATAGAAAAACATGCTCTCCTCAAGCAAGTCGACTTGCTTTTATAGAGCTTAGGGCCCAAATAGCCACCCTTGATATCCAATCAGATTTGTCCTCCTTCATTTAATGTTTTTCCACTTGCTTTCCTCTCCTAGGCAAGTCACATTTTCCCTTGGATTAATAACTTTTGGTAAATGAATTTTGCCTTTCTATATATATATATATTTTTCCACCAACAACAGAACCTTATATTATGTAAAGCTCAAAATTACATATTCATGTGTACGAAGAAGCTTGAAAGCTATTAGCCCAAGCTTGTGCATTATACAACAAAAAAGCAGAGAAAACAATCATGACAGAGAATCAAGATTAAGAATATGTCTGATATCCTCTTGAATCTTGTTGGACCACCATGGAGGGGGCATGCCATAACAAAACAGGTCCTTGTTGTCTAGAGCCCAGTTAGCTAGTCCATCAACAACTTTGTTCCTTTCACGAGGAATGTGATTGAATTGGACCTCTTGGAATTTTCCTTTTAGTTGTTTTATCTTCCACACCTCTTTGGCAATACGCCAATTGGGAGGGGAATCCAATCTATTATCAGAAAGCAAGTGGATAATAATTTGGGAATCCGATCAACCTGGATTTTATGCCATCCAATTTTCAAGGCCTCTTGCATGCCTTTGTAAATAGCTTTCACCTCAACAAGATTATTGGTAGTAGAGCCAAGATTCTCAGCAAAAGGAACTGCACCCCACCATCAACATCCCTACCAATGCCTCCCATAGCAGCTTTCCTGGATTTCCTCTGGAAGCCCCATCCGTATTCAACTTACCATATCCTGGAGGGGATTCTTCCACTGCCGTCCTTTAGAACTTTCTTCTTGTTGTGCATCCTAGGGCAAGAAACATCCTTAGGATCAATATTTAGCTGCTTACAAATGTTTTCCCATTCGGGGAAAGATCTTGAGGCAAAGATATCTTATGTTTCAGGCTTTTCGATATGTTGATTTTGGTCTTCTCCCACACAAAAGAGTTGTCTTTACTAATTTGCATGAAAATTCTATTGTTTCTTTCCTTCCAAATATTCCAAAGGAGAAGAGAAATACCACTCCATAGTATAGGGATAAGATTTTGGCCTTTAGGGAGGGATTTCTGCCAAGCTCTAAAAATCTGCTCAAGAGATTCAAAATTTATCCAATGCACCTTAAATAAAGAAGCAAGAAGTTGCCACAACGGATAACCCAAGGACATGAGAAAAAAAGATGAGTATAAGATTCCCATAGTTACCTAAGACTCCGGGAAGGCAAAAAATTTGTAAATTTTGGGGACGGCGGGAGGACGACTAATTAAAAATATAAATATTTAAAATATAGAGATATAGTGACTAAATTATTTAAATAAGCTGAAATAAAAGCATTTGAGATTTAAATAAGGTGAAACTTGAACTCATAAACATCAAATACATTCTTTAATATCATAATATCAATATGTTAATGTCATAAATTGAAAATTAAGTAATACATATTTGAATTTTGAATTTGAGACAAGCTGAAATTTCTAATATATTATAAAATATAAAACTAAAACCATTCTAATTTATGATTGATCAAGTGACAATAGCTCATATTCATATCATTAATCTCATAGCCAAATACACCAACAATTGTCTATTGTCAATATTACAAAAAAAGAGGACAATTGCAAGTATTAGCCTAAAAATCAAAATCAACATCTGAAGCAATATCCATGAATTCCTCCTCGTTGGTACTAGCATCCTCGTCCTCAAAGGTAAGCCTAATCAATCCCCATTGCATAGTATTGTCCTCTTTAACCTGCCTCGGCTCCTCGGGATCTACATCCCACCGTAGTCTTTGGGTCTGCTTGTACGTAGGGGTTTTGCGATCCATAAGATGCAAAACACACCGTGCATGCCTTCTACAAGCTTCTCCGCTCTCGTAGAGGTAAGCCTATTCCTCTTAACAGAGTCTATCCAACCATATGTAGACCAGTTCCTCTTAGAGGCAAAGGAGCTAGAAACCTGGGAAATGAGGCGAATGGCAAGTGGTCGCAGCAGTCCTGGAAGCCCATACAATCGCCACCAACTCACTGACTTCTCTTGTGCTATTGTTACCATGTCTGCCTTTGTTGATGTTTTGTACCCATCAAGTTCAGTGAAGTTGAGCCACTCCAATCTGATCTATGAAGCCTCCTGTGGAGTGTACATTTTTTTAAAGGCCTTCATAAGGCCCTTCTTCACCTCATCATCATCCAATGGGATAACTCTTCCTGGCGTCTCCACATACCATTTGGGTTTCAATGAATACGCAGCCATATGAAGAGGAGTGTCTAACTTCTACCATCTCCGCCGAATAATGAGATGTATATGTTCATTATAGAATTCCAAAGTGGGGTCCCTCACCCAAATAGCTGCCTTCATTTGCCCAAGCATGTTGTCAAGGCACTCGTAGATCTCACCAAGATTGGGGCTGTTAGAATCCCCATATTTGATGACACTAAAAACTGGAGCTATGATTGATATGATGTATTTCATATCAACCCAAAATATTTCCCACAACACCACCTCCTTCACTCTTTTCCCTTGATCTTTCTTGGACTCATGCCACCTAGTCCAATCCTGTGTCATAATCATAATTTACAGGGGCTCCTGCAACTCAGACATCCTCTCCAACAAAATAAAATAGGATGCAAAGTGGGTGTCAACTGGTTTCAAAAATTCCTTCTTTGAAAAATTTCAAAAAGTGCCAATGATGTGTGGTGATTACATATGAACTTCTGCATGTCCCGGCCTCAATCACTATCTGGTTGACCCACTGAATCTTCCCTATGTCTTTCAATGCATTGTTCATGGCATGCACACAACATGGAGTCCAATAAATATGCCTATATTCCCGCTCCACTAGCTTGCCTACTGCTCTGCACACATAAGCTGCATCCGTGACAACCTGTACAACGTTTGAAGGTCCAACCTCCTCAATGGCATTCTTCAAAATCTGATACTGGAACTCAACATCTTTCTCGCTTCCTAGAACAATCAATTGCTCTCAAGAAGTACGGTCCATCTTTGCAAGAGACAATGATATTGATGAGAGGACGGTGTCTAATATCCGTCCACCCATCCATGATAATGCTACATCCATGTGACATCCATGTCACCTTCATCTCCTCCATCAATAGATTAACCTTGGAATAGTTTCTATCCAAGATTGTTGTCCTTAGTTTTGTGTCTCCATGGAGGCACATAACATGTACTGCTTTTTGTAACCTTAGCCATAACCTCCTTGTAATAAGAAGAGCGAGTGACATTAAAATGGAATCCCAAAGAGCATAGAAAATTTTTCCAATAGCATCATCTTCGCCTTTCCTTGCCTTTGAATCAAACATGTCGACAACCCGAATTTGGGGCTGCCCCCACGGCCTTTCTCTTCCTCTCGCTTTCCACTTCGACACTCCAAAACTAGAACCAACCGAGTATTAAAATGTTTGCCACACTCCTTTGAGCGCGAATGGAGTCGTTGGAGTGTTAGCCGTAGAACCACGAACTTCGACACATTGTCCGTTGTATTTCCATTAAAGATTCTCACCATCTTAGCTCTTTTCTCTAGTGAAAGGCCCTTACAACCCCCTTCTTATAAGGTGCAACAAGTGTGCATTGGTCCTAGTGATACTTTGCCATGCCAAATTTGCAATGGCTTCTTCTTATCAAATGTTCCAATGGCAAATTTGGACAACATTTGAGAGGGGCATTGGTAGCATTATCAATTGAACTACTAGTTCTTCGCTGCCACTACATTTTGTCCCTTCTCCACTCTCCCCCATTGTGGCATCACCAACTCTTCCACGACCAATTATCTCAACTTCCTGCTCAACCTCTCCCCGCTTGCCGATTCATACTCATACTCAGAAGAAGAACTCATGGTGATGATTGCTGCAATGAATTAAAAACAACCATAACTATATGATTGATTGATTGATTATGTAATGAATGAATTTAAAAAAACATAGCCAATATGCATTTTTTAAATCGTACAAACTATATGCGTGATTATATTGTGAATGTAGATGCAAATGCTAAAAAAGAACCCCTAAAAATGCAAATATAATATAAATTTTAAACTAGAAATAAAATGTAATTAAAAAAAAAAAGTAACCATTTAAATTTTAAAATTTACAACCAAACCCTATCCAAGATGCATTTTTTTAAATTGTACAAACGATATGCATGATTGCATTATGAATGTAGATGCAAATGCTAAAAACAACCCCTAAAAAATGCAAATATAATATAAATTTTAAACTAGAAATAAAAATGTAATTAAAAAAAAAACGTAACCATTTACAACCAAACCCTATGCAATATGCATTTTTTAAATCCTACAAACTATATGCATGATTACATTGTGAATGTAGATGCAAATGCTAAAAAACAGCCCCTAACAAATGCAAATATAATCTAAATTTAAAAAAAAAAAACTTTAACAAGTATTGTAAGCAAATAAAATTATAAATACCTCTTGCTCCCTCTTGTTCTTGCTCCTCTTGCTCTCCCTCTTGCTCTTGCTCTTGCTCTCACTCTTGCTCTTCCTCTTGCTCTCGCACTCTCACTCTTGCTCTTGCTATCTTGCTTGGTGTGAATATGAAATGAGCCCATAATGTAAATTTATAACATAAAATAGCACTTTTAGGGTTAGGGTTAGGTTAGGAATGTTAATTTTATGTTATAAGTGATTTACAATTTAAAAAAATAGTTTTGAGTGTAAAAGTGTGTTTTTTTATTTAAAAAGAGGCGACCACGTGGAGAACGTTGGGGACGCCTGGACGCCCCCGGGAGTTCCCGGGGACCGTTGTCCCCAACCGCTTTCCCACGTCCCTAGGACGTTTCCTTCTTCCTTCGCAGATGTCCCTAGGCGTTTCTCGCCAAGTATGCCTTTGTAGGAAACGTGGGGAAACGCGTTCCCCACGTCCCCACTTCCCAGGACGTCCCGACGTGTCAAAATGGGGGGCGCGTCCCCGCATAGCTATGAAGATTCCTCGATGAAGGCATAAAGCACGTCTAAAAAAGTCATATAAACCTCTCTTTAGAAAGACGGTCTCTTGTTAAAACTCTTCTGTGAATGAGAAGCCAAAGAAAAAAACTGACTTTTGGCCACATACTGGATGCCAAATGTGTTTGAAGAGAAACTGAAGAGGATGAGGATTCTCATTAACCAAAGAGGCATAGCCAACAACAACAGAATAAGTACCGACTTCTCTTCCCGTCCCACTGGCTTTATCGGGATCTCGGGGATGAAGAAATAGGACTTGTTTTCAAGATATGATAAAGCAATAGTTGCACTTGATGTTCCATAGCAATTGGCCACTCCTCAGGCGGAATCCAGAATTCCCAATCTCCCATAGCTGAATAGCTGGTTTACCATAATGGGCAATCTTGACCCATCCCAAATCCTGCATTTGTTCCATAATAGGTTTGAGCTGGGGGTATTGATGGATGATAGGGGCCTGCCCATCCCAAGAATCAGTCCAGAAATTGGCACATTGCCCATTATTAACAATCCAAAAAAGTTGGTTCTTAATCATATCTTCTCCCACTTTGATGAACTTCAAGGCGGAGATCCCTTAGTAGGCAAGGTAGATCTAATAATTTTCTCAGGAGGATTATTCTCAGCATACTTGGCGCGCCATCACTAGGGCTGTCAGAGAGGACAACATGGCTGCCCATAAATCATTAGGATAAACAAGTATTCTCCAATATAACTTGGCTGCTATCTCAAATGCCTTATTTTGCTTAGGCGAAGATCTGAATCCCAGGCCTCCTACCATTTTTGGCCGGCAAAGAACATCCCATCTAACCAAGGACCACTTTTTCTTATCTTGAGCTCCACTCCACAAGAATTTCGGCAAATAGTATCCACCTGTTTCAAAATAGCACTAGGGATGTTTAGGACTGAGGCAACATAGATTAGCATAGCTCGATGTAGTGCCCACCCATGTGGGTCCCAAACACAAGACCAAACTTAACAAAATAATTTTTTTTTGAGACTCATTACTTGCTACAAGACAATACATGTATTACATGCCAAACTCCACAACATGTGATGTCAAAGCGAAACAGAATCCACCGTATAACATGCAAGTCATGTAAACAACAAGACAACACAAGACAATTTAATGACACGTTTCAGAATTTAACGGGTACAAGACCATGACCCAACCAAGACTTGCACATCACCCAAGGCACCTTCCACCTTACCACATTTGGTAGGTACACCTTTATTATATTTATATTTTGCTATTTAATCTTGATGATTTAGGGAGCACTTAACATGTAAGCACAAATTTTCCTCTTTGGAGACCACACTCCTTTTGGTTTGTTTATCACTTAGCTTATGTTGGTTTCATCCAATTTGGTTTGCTTGTCTTATTGTGAATGCATCATATAACTTGATTGGTTAGTAGAAGTTTCATATAGTTATATATGTAATATCCCCCTTTAGGATATTATACAAATCTACAAAATTAATTATCCGGATCACCCTAGAAGATTAGATCTTCTTAGTTTGACCTCAAATAACCCAATTTTGGCAATAATACAATGTAATATCCCCATATGGGATATTAATAATATATTATTATTTACTTGCAAAAACAAACAACTTAGAAGATAAACCCTTCTAGGGTTACCTCAACTAACCCTAGTGTCGGCTACAATACAACCCAAATGAGGTTGGAGTGAGCCAAGGTGAGGGTTTAGATGGGCAATCCATTATCTAGTATTTATACTCCTTTTTCCAATATACTTTTGCAGAAGTAAAATAATAAATTAAACTGCTGAAAATCAATCGAAACTTTGAAAATCCATAACTCTAAAAATATTAACTCTTTTGATATGAAACCAAGTGCAGCGGAAAGGGAAAATTATGAGCTTCAATCCAAAATTAAAATCAGATCTTTTCACACACTTGAAACCCCTCAAAACAGCTCCCAAAATCCCAAACCCAGCTTAGGTTAGGGTAAAATCTGCAATACAATTTCTACACTTTTCTCACACTTTAAGAGTCAATAAAATGCAGTTCCAGATCTGCAATTAATAAATCCAAACAACAGATTTATAAATACTTAAAAATCACTCCAAAATACTCTTAACACATGCCCAAACAAGTCAACTTCATTAGATAAAAACCAACAGCATGTAATGAAAGATAATCATCATAAATCCCACTTCAAACCCTCAAAGCAAGCTCATATCATCTCCAAAAAATGGCGCCTTGTATATATATAATGAGAAATGATTGCAAAACTTATTACTTCAAGCTTTCATGGGCACACACACTTCACAAATGGTGGTGTTAATAAACACCTTTTATTTTTGATCACAAGTGGGCATACATCCCTTCTCCAAGCATGAAGATAAGTTTTTATAAACCGTCAACATGCCAAAAAAGGAGTAGCCATATCTCTTTTATAGCTTTTGCTTGCTCATCCTCCAAGGTTCTTCTCCATCTTTGCGCCATCATCTAGGAGGAAATATCATTAAAAATGTGCCTGAAAGTCACCAACAACAAATATTAAATGCATAGGGATATTAAAAGATGCTCATATGGGTCGACCCATGCTTAGGAATAATCACTTTATTTCAAATATTAATTATTACATGCTCCCAGGAAAATGCGACTTGCCTAGTCACTTGTTTTATCTTTGAAAACATTTATTTATTTTCTCAAGGTGAAGTCGAACTTCCCCTTTTTAATTCGATTTGCACAATTTATAAAATTTCATTTTAAAATTACATGTGCAAATCGACTTTATCTTTTTTTTAAATTTTTTTATAAAAAAGGGGGACATTACATACAACCCAAAGTGGGGTCAGTATGCCAAGGTGGTGGGTTAGATGAGAAAACTAATTAGAATGCTAATATTACCCTCTAGGATCTGATTTTTAATAAATCTGATAATTAATTAAAATTAAAACCCCAACTGCTGCAATTTTACAAAATTAATTCCTTTGCTTAACCAACCAAGCAAAACTCTTAAAAATTTGGATTTTGGGTCACAAAAATTATGAAGAATGATATGCAAAAATCAGATTTCTACACCTGCCATCACGAAACCCTAATTTTGCCCTAAAAAGTAGGTCGCCCAACACATTTAGGGCACCAAATCCACTTCAAAAATCATAAAAACATTTTTTTCTTATTTCTCCTAGTTTCGACAATCATATGCAATATTATTTCAACCCCAAACTGCAGATCTGATATAAATATTAATTTATAACAACCAAAAGCTTGCAAACAACTGAAATCTTCTAAAATTCATAACTCCTTCAATATGCCATATTTTCCTTCAAATAAAATGCAAATAATTCTATAAATTAATAGCTTCCCAAAGAACTAAATATCTGAGTTTTTAAATCACCGAGAACCCTCCAAAACAGCCCCCAAAAGTCCCAATCCAGTCGCTAGGGTTAGATGGAATGACATAAATTATTTTAAGTTTTTATACACTTCAAAAACCCTCCAAATAACAGTCCTACACTTGGAAAATTATACCAACATAGATCAGATTATATTTTACCTTGTTCACTCACAAAACATGCCAAAACAAGTCCCATATCAAGTCGCCATTGTTAGCAAGTATGAATCATGCAAAGAACATACTTCAACACAAGAGAACTCAACAAATGGAGCAAGAGAGAATACTTCAATTGATCAAAACCAGCTCACTAACTTCCCACGCAAGAGAGAGAGAGAGAAAACATCAATGGGCATGCATCCCAACTCCAAGCATGGAGCATAAAATAAATATCATCATAACATGAGTCTAACAATGATCCTAGCACTCCTTTTATAAGCAAGGAGGCACAAAATTTGAAATCGCTAGGAGAGGGAAGTTATTAAATAAAAGTAGTTTATTATCCCTACGTGTGGCGTCCCTTTTTAAAAAAAAGTGATTTTAATATTTAAAAGCCACCTAAATATTATTTAATTAATTCCTCTTTTTAATTTGCATTTTGGGAATTTAATTAAATAATTACTTGCTCCATAAATATTAAATAATTAAATAAATATTACTTTATAATGTCAAATGATTAAAATCACTCTCCAGGCAATATTATAAAATTATTTAATATAATTTTCTCCTTTTAGGACAAGTTAGGAATTAACACAAATCTGATCACACACAGCTGTAAATAATTAATTTCCAAACCCCAACTGCTGCAAACTTCAAAAATTAATTCCCGCTTAACCGTTCATGCAAAAATCTTCAAACTTTGGATTTTGGGTCACAAAAATATGAAGAACAATATGCAAAAATCAGATTTTGCACAGCCAACCTGAAACCCTAATTTTGACCTAAAAAGTAGGTCGCCCAACACTTTTAGGGCACAAAAACTCCTCCAAAAATTATGAAATCAATTTATCCTTATTCCTCCTAATTTATATAATCAAATGCAATATTAAATCAACCCCAAACTGCAGATCTGAAATAAATATTAATTTACCGTACCCAGAAAAGCCTGCAGACAACTGAAATATTCTAAAATTGATATCTCACTCAAAACTCAATATTTCTTCACCAAATAAAATGCAGATTGTTCTATAAATTAAGATCTTTCCAAATAACTAAAGATATGAATTTTTTACAATCGAAAACCCTCCAAAACAGCCCCCAAAATCCTCAACCCAGTCGCTAGGGTTAGAATAAGTTTACTGCATTAAAAATCAGATTATAAAACACCCAACAATCATCAATAACATCCAAATATCCTCCTCAAATAAATGCGCCACTTATCCAAACAAGTCGCCAATGCTTGCAAGCATAAATCATACAAAGAACATACTTCAACACAAGATAACTCAACAAATGGAACAAGAGAGAATACTTCAATTGATCAAACCAGCTTACTAACTTCCCATGCAAGAGAGAGAGAGAAAGCTTTAATGGGCATGCATCCCAACTCCAAGCATGGAGCATAAAATAAATATCATCATAACATGAGTCTAACAATGATCCTAACACTCCTTTTATAAGCAAGGAGGCACAAAATTCGAAATCCCTAGGAGAGGGAAATTATTAAATAAAAGTAGTTTATTATCCCTAGGTGTGGCGTCCCTTTTAAAAAAGGTGATTTTAATATTTAAAAGCCACCTAAATATTATTTAATTAATTCCCCTTTTTAATTTGCATTTTGAGAATTTAATTAAATAATTAAATACATTACTTGCTCCATAAATATTAAATAATTAAATAAATATTGCTTTATAATGTCAAATGATTAAAATCACTCTCCAGGCAATATTATAAAATTATTTAGTATAATTTTCCCCTTGCAACATCCCTAAAGCCCACGGGGAATGATAGGCTAAGGGTCTTCAAAAATGGGGACATTACAATATATTACATTTCAGCTTCCCTAAATTAGAAACTATGCTTTCTCAAAGATTTGTTTTTGAGAGGGTCAAATCACATCACCTTCACAACACAAGAAATATTTATTAAGCTGCAAAAAAATCTCCATGGTTCTTATAATTCATAGCCCGACATCACAAGGATACATTCTCAAAACTACCAAAAAGTTACAAACTTCCTTTATGAAAAATAATCTTTTTGCAAATATCTTAATATAAGTGTACACTAATTGGTTCACATTTCAATTGCCATTAATTTGCAAAACCCAATGTTAGTTCTAAACATTTTGAACACAAACACCACCCAACACATGTTCTTGGACTATGGGTTTGTTTCTTAAGGAGCATGGCTACTCACCATTTCACTTAGTTTTCATTGCGAGGGAAAAATATCTCATGATGATAAGAGGAGAATCTTAAGCTAAACTTAGGTTTGCGTACACCTTGAAGATAGGAAAGATTGGGAGCATTTATAAGATACAAAAGGGTCACCTGTGGTTAGTGTTCAAGTCAAAGTTATTGTTCTAGAATATCATGTTCTCGAAGGAGATATCTCATATTATCTTTAATGTCAGAAAAGGAGACTTAGCAAGGGTTAAGGAACAAGTCACAATTATCACCTTTCTAACGGCCAACATCCTATCATTAACAATCCCACCGTAAGGTTTAGATACAAAATTATGTCCACACATTATCCTCAAAAAGGTCCTGGGATTAGTTTTAAATTTATTCCCATTTACCCCAAGGGACCTATGCCCGACTACAGCCAAAGCTAGCATTCAACAACCAATTCCCCCAAGACCTCCAAAACTCAAAGGTGTTCCTATAATCAAAGGTAAGGAAAACACTTCCATTTCTAAGGCGTAGATATGTCCCAAGAGGTGTTTGGTTACACTATAGAAACAAGGAACAAGGTTAAGCTCAAAGGGACCATTCCATACCACAAGGGTTGATATTTCAAACTATAAGTTTGGTGGACGCTTTCCGCCCAAAAAGGAAACACACACAAGTTATTATATTTTTCTTTGAAGGCTAAGATATTTCCTAAGTCCAAACACCACTAGCATACAGATGAATTATGCCATTACTAGATTACTACCATCAATTTTATTGGTACAATCACATCCAAGGTTATGATGGTACAAACAATTTTAATTAACAGATTTCAATTTCATTCTCTTAACGATGATTTGGATATAATAAAAGGGATCCTCTTACATCGTTTTCCAATGTGACATGATACAATCAACTTCATTTACCTAACCAAATATAATGAAATACGACTAAGTGTGGAATTAGTTAAACATGCAAAAGTACAACTACGTAAGAAATAGTACATTTCACCAATAGGCAACAAGATTGAATACATCATGGAAACAATGAAATAAGTATTTTATTCATAACTATATCGCTAGTATATTCTATACAATATTGCATGTATTCCAAAATAATCTCGTGGTTACAAAAGAAACACAATTAATGCTGCCATTTTCTTCTTGTCTCGTGTACTTGCAACCACCGCAGGTTAGTCCTAGAACTGGTATGGAAATCCCCTACACTCAAGCATAAATCCACACATTCATCATTTCGAACAATTTCAAATAAAGAGTAGAGAGAGGTAGAGATAGGGAGAGAGAAGAAGAGAGAGTTTGTTCCTCACGCATTCACACTTTCACATTCATTTGCACTTTATGTTTTGGATTCTAGAAAGAGAGAAAGGATGAGAGAGAAGGTTAATTGACATTTTATTTTCCATTCACAATGTCATAACCATTTGCATTTCATGTCCATTTTCATTTCATTTCAACCAATTTACAATTTCCATTTCATTTACATTTCAAATACAACCAAAGTATCATAGTCATTTCTAGAGAGAGAAGAGGGAGGAGAGAGAAAAACACCATACATTTCAAAATCCATTCATACAAGATAAAAGATCAAATAATACTCTACATATCATTGAGACGATATGAGAAGGGTCTCTCGCGTGGTTAGAGGTCAAACAAGACCCTCAGAAGGAGTTTCTAGCTAAAGTAGCAAGTTGAGAAAACTGACCAAAACAACAAAAGTGCTTACAAACTGGGTCCTGAAAACACTCATCTTGAGTTCAAGAAATTTTTGGACGAATCCTACTTATTCCCCTATATACAGAGACTTCATCGCATTCGACGAAATTCGAATATGACAAACAAGGCTCAAGTTACAAGGGTATCTCTCGCGCCTGATAATCGTAAACACAACAAAAGTTTCCTATCACACACGGCCGGAGGGCCTCGAAACCTACTCGCAAAACTAATCCTTGATAATGTTTTTTCGTAATCGAGAGTTGGTTCCACCGCTTATTGGTAATCTAGAGGTAGGTGATGGTAGTTTTCCGTTTCGCTTGAACGAAGAGGCATCTGCAAGCCGGAATTGATCGCATTTTATTAAATTGAGCTCGTCACCACAAGTGGCTAAAATATTAAAATGGGTTTCAAGAATTGACTTGGAAAAGCATTAAAAGAATTCAAACAACCGAGTTAAGTTTCCCCACGATGTCCTACGTTATCAGGGATCAAAATAGAAGTTGTAGTGTAATGTCTCGCTTCTTGGGACATTGTTGAAATCAAGACTTGAGACCGTTAACCCATTCTCTCTTCTCATGGACTTGAGGATTGAACTTGAAGATGGTCCAAAGATGTTTATTGTCTATTTTGTAACCCCTTGGCATGCCTTGCGCTACAAGGAGGGCTCTCTAAGTTAGTTTAAATGTGCACATAGGATAGTTGCTTTTATTATTTAATTAAAAATAATAAAGTGCACATAGTCTTAGTTTATTAAATATTTTATTATAATGAGAGTTTATGTTTTCCCTCCAAAAAGGGAAAAGGTCGGTCATTGGATGTTGCACCCCTTAGTTCTATAAAAGGAGGTCACATTTCCTTTAGTGGGTTATGTTGATTGATCATTTTGATTTCACTCCATGCTTGGAGTAATGGGATGTATGCCCTAGTTCTTGCATTGTGCTCTCTCATTGTAAGCTTCATTTGGATCCATTGTTGAAGATATTGAAGACTCCATTGTTCTCTTCATTGTGCTCTCTTGTGTTGAGTGTGTTTATGCATGGTTTCTCCATTCTAGCTTTGGCGACTTGGCTAAAGGGTTTGACGCATTTATTTAGAGTGAAATCTGCATGTTATTGATCATTGTTGAAGGGTTTAATAACATTAAATGATCTGCTGTTATTGCTGAAATTAGTAGAGCCATAACGACTTGCATGAGAGGTTGTTTTATCATGTTTTGATGTCTTCTGAGCTAGTTTTGCAATCTGATCTGTGTTAGCATTATTATCCAATTTGGGAGCAGTTATTTGGAGTGTTTTGAGGCCAAAGAAGGGTTGATAATAATTTAGATAATTTTATCTAACCCTAATGACTTGAAATCAGTTTTCTGGGGCTGTTTTGGAGGGGTTTTGCTGATAAAAAATACAGATCTATAGTGTAGTGGAAAGCCCTAAATTTCTAGTTTATTTTGCATCTTGTTTCATGGAAAAACACTGAGTATTGAATGAGTTATGAATTTTAGAAGATTTCAGTTGTCTGCAAGCTATCTGGTTGATATTAATTAATATTTATTTCAGATCTACAATTCGGGTTTAGTTTAATTTTGGATTTGGTTGTAGAAATTAGGAGGAATAAGGGAAAGTAATTTTATAATTGTTGGAGTTGATTTGATGCCCTAATCAGTGTTGGGAGACCTACTTTTAGAGAAAATTAGGGTTTCATGTTGGCTGTGCGAAATCTGATTTTTGAATATTATTCTTCATATTTTTGTGGCCCAAAATCCAAAGTTTGAAGGTTTTTGCTTGGATGGTTAAGCGGGAAATAATTTTGGAAGATTGTAGCAGTTGGGGTGTGATTATTAATTATTTCCAGCTGGTAAAAATCTGATTTGAATGTGTTCAAATTCTAATTGTTTTCTTCTAATCTATCCCACCACTTTGGCTAGTACCAACCCCATTTGGGTTTGAAATAGCTGACATTGGGATATTTTAGGTTTAAGCAAAATGGTTTATCCATTATTTGCCTAATCTTTGACAAGTACTTCTCCATTTTCTAAATATTCCTAAGAGGGGACATTACATCTAGATTCACGGTACATTTGGGTGTGGTGCTCCACGTGCACAATTTCGAGGCTAATTTTCTACGATCCACAAGTATTGAAACCGAACCACATCGAACACGGTAAAGTGTGTAATTTAAATGCAAAAAGAAGAGGAAATCCAAACCTATTTCGCGCAATTTGCCTTCACTGCATTTGATAGTTGATGGCTGTCCGTAAATGCTCCAATCTTCTTATTTTGCCCCGCCAAGACAAAGCATTTTGAAGAGGCTTTTCGTGAAACAACTCACGTGCTTTCTTATATGATGCTGTAACTCCTTTATTGTCACCACTAATTAACAGATTTGTACAACTCATTGATATT
The DNA here is from genome assembly GCA_018340775.1 of Taxus wallichiana var. yunnanensis. NCBI lineage: Eukaryota > Viridiplantae > Streptophyta > Pinopsida > Cupressales > Taxaceae > Taxus > Taxus wallichiana. The sequence continues at coordinate 178,543,199 of CM031238.1, read as the reverse complement.
CTATTTGTTCCAAACTAGCTAAAACTTCCTACAGGGCCCCATTCAACATCTACAAATTTCAGCAATGTCATATCTTTGTCAACATTATATTTGCTTGCTCATATGGAGGATTATTCAAGTATTGGGACTACGATCAATACTAGCATCAAGAAGCTCACCTATGTTTGTATAAATGGATCCAAGGCACAAATTTTCATGAGCTTGTATAGTGTTCTTTTCAATGCCATCAACAAGGACATCAAACGATTGTTGAGCAAACCCAAGAGAAGTAACAATATAGATAACATATTGAAGGTACTCCCTAGGATCAACATACGTGTGGGTACCACTTATGGCTACATTTTCTCACTGAAAAGTCCCTCATATCTGGAACTAGAGTTGCTCGAACACTTTAATTGTGACAAGCTGAGAGGCCATACATGCACCCAAATTAACAAACACAACCCTGCAGCCATTGTTGTTGGGGTTGACCAAAACAAGATCTCTTGCCCTTAGCCTGAAATGAATGCATGAAGAAATCTGATCCATCGTTCTGCCTAGCACACAAACCCAGGAAGGAGTTTGTAATATCCCTTTAGGGACTTGGGCAAAAATTAGAGTTCTGGTATAAAATTGCAGCAGAGTTATTTTATGAGAAAATGTGCCCAAATTCTCCAACAATGATTATTAAACAATTATTAATAAATATCAAATACTATGCAATTGATTTCAGACCAAATCGAAGTGATTTTAGCCCAAATCGTACTGCTGTTATAAACTGGAATTTCTGGAAAAACAGCCTTGGGAAATGGGTTTGATTTGCATGAAAATGTCTCCGGTTTGCGTGCAAACTGTAAAATAAGCCTTCTAATGTCAAAGCGACCTATTTAGGAGCAGATTTATGATATTATTTGCCACATACAATTAATTATTCCAATTCTAATGCAAGTCGTACCACTGGAATTCACAGAATAAATCTGAATATATATAATATTTGGAATTCAAATAATATGTAATGATTACAATGTTTAAAGTCAGATTCAATGGGGTTTTCGTCCCAAGAATAAGACCTCTAAAGGGTTTTGCGTCCCAATAGGAATTGATGAGAAACACTCTCACAATTTTCAGATTTCCATATTCATAATGACATGCTAAAATGATCCCCCAAAACCCTTATTTATAATATCCCATGCTTGGCGCCAAAGGTCAAAAGACACGACTCTTCATTAATCGACCCCCTTCATTATGATTTGTCTTTACATTAATTGTTGTTTGTCTTTTGCTTGGTCGACCCCTTATTATTTAATAATTATTAAAATATGATTGCTAAGTCGCTGCCTTCTTTTATTATTTTCTTTCTTTATTCTTCTTTCTAACCATGGAGAAGGTCTGCCCGGAAATTCCAATTGTCTTCATTTTTTGGCGGAAAAGGGACATTACAGTCCTCCCTCCCCAAGATTGCTTGCCCTCAAGCAATCGCGAACACCTGGGTTCCATGTGATCTTTGTTGTCTTCGTCTGTGTATCCATACAAGGAGCAAATTCCTTCGTAAAAAGCATGAGTGTTTAATAACACTCCTTGAAATCCTGTCCTTGTCTTTTTGTTGGTGCAACCTTTAGGCACTTGATGGCTGTCCCTTTCAAGCATTTCCTTTCTGTGAATCCGGAAAGTAATGGCTGCCCTTTCCATCCCAATCTTGCAGACAATCATCTGCCATGAATCCATTAACCGAATGATGAAGAGCCCAATTATGGAGGAAATTAAAGATCTGGAAACATTTGAGACGTTATGGCAGCAGCTGTCATGTTTCAGAATTATTATGTCACTATGCAGGAAGAACACTTGGAAGGCTGTAACAACTTGATTTTCTTTCCAATCATCCATCCTAGCATGTTGATCAATAACCCAAAGAGATGACAAACTAAAAATAGAATATATGGTATCACTAGTCAGCAGCACAGGTTCATATTTTCCCTTATTCTTTATCATGTTTCCCATATCAGTATGACCCTTCATGCTTTGGTCAACAATATAGTAATGCATGCTACCGATGATGGACAACATGTAGTGGCCACACTTAATGATCATCACATACATTCCCGTAATTCTTAGGTATAGAAAAGATATTTCACATGCAAAGTTGATACCTTCATATATCTCGTTATTTTGGGAAACAACATCTCCTTAACACACTGCATTTACCTTATCACGAGAAGAATATCTTATTTGAGAAACATACAGATCACCTTGATCGTTTCCCATATTACCATTTACTTCGATAAACTTTAACGCTACACACAAAATACATATAAATGTTTCAACTCCAAGATTCACAATAGCTCTCGAGTTGACATGATCGTAAGATTAACGACGTCACCACACGAGCACGGAGGGGGCACTACATCATCGAAGGACCAACTTTATCAAAGTCATCCGTCCTCTAGATGAAGGAGGCAATGAGATAAGTAGAAGAAGCAGTGGAAGGAGGAAATGAACAAGAGCAAATGATTGCAAATGATGTCAATGAACAAGTCATTGAGAAAGTTTTTGAATAATCACAAAATGATAGTCTGCAAGAAGAAAATGTAGAACCAATGAAGCCCCAAATAATTATTCATGAAATCATAAAGGAACTTGAAAAACCATCTTGCAGTGAGATGGGAACACAAACTATGGGGCCCAATATTGAAAATATGTTGCTGCAAAGGGATGCTTACATTAACAGGCTCAAGAAGAAATGGGAGAAGGAAGACCTTATCTCTAAACATAAGAAGGAAATGGAAGACAAAGACAAGGAGATTAAAAGGATGAAACAAAAACAAGAGGAAACAATGAAGGTAGCATTTGACATGTTGAGTTACGAGACCCCCATCAAATGTCTATGCCATATACCTAAAAGAAAAGATGTTGTACCACAAGTTCACTTGCATAAATTCTGATATGATATATGACATTAGATCAGCCAAGAAATTCTTTACTCGTATCAACATAGTACACATGAATTGCATAATTTATTATGTGAGCTATATTTGCATAATTATGCCCTTCCATATGACAGAGATTGGATCCCAATGCAAATTGGGGATGTACAAGTTAAGGCATTATGTTCTTATCTTTCAAATGAAATGGAAAGAGCTAAGCAAATGGAGGCATATAGACATTTGGAGAAGGTTACACCACTATATATCAGAGCTAAGGCAACAACATCAGATGAAATTGCAGAAGAATATGACAACTATATGGAAGTGGATGCAATAAAAACAAAGTGTTGAGAATGAGAATGGAAGCCCACACAAGTCAGGAACATGATCAAAGAACATTCAATTTAGGTTATGACGGCATGCAGAGCCAGATGGACAGAGTTGTCACTTGCGGTCCTAATGGAAAGAAATGCACTCATATCCAAATTTACTTCCCACGTTACGCAGGGTGAACAAATATATTGAAATAGCAAATGAATGTGAGGATGATTGGTTTCCTATAGTTTATCATCTTCCAATCATTCATTTCCCAATTGCACTTAGCGTCCCGAGATTTCACCAAATCTGGGATCCGGGACCATCCCTTTTAAATTTTTTGTTCTTTTCAAAGTAGTGGGTCGTTTTGTGTTTTGTTGCTTGCAGTTGTCTCCATTGCTCTAAAGTATCCCCAAGGAATCATATAAGCCAAATTCACAAATACCCACACACCAAAACTCACTCTATCCCTTCGCCAAGTTTTGTCTGAAAACGTTTTATTTATTTATTTATTAAATAAATAAAGTTCTTTTGAAATAGTTTGTGCTGAAGTTAAAACCCGTCATGAATTTCCACATGCCAAGTATTACTTTCACATCTAAGAAGAGTATTCATGCGGGAAGAAGTTTTACACACTGGTTAATTGATAAGTTATTTGCGAGCAATTGTCTACGACTTCGGGGTGTTTTTCATTTTGTTTTTAAATTTCTTTTGTGTCTGTTTTCGGTTTTTCTCCACAGTCTATCTGTAATTCCCCTTGAATCTGTTCGTCCGTTCTGCATAACTAGTTCAATTGCTTGGAGTTTTTGGAAGTCATCCATGGCCTTAGACAAAGGTAAAAGTTAATCATGGAGTGCCAGTTTCTGACAAAGAAGGAAGGAAGCAAGTCACATTTTTGGGAAGAGTGATCTTTTCATGCTAATTATATATTTGAAGCTGTTGGGAAGGTTAGAAATTCACACAAGTCATTTAAGTGAAAAGTGGGAATTTTGGAGCTGCCTGGAAGGTGGAAATTTGGAGGCTTCCTGGTAGGTTGTTTTTTCCCACAATTAAAGTCAAATCACTTAAGTGAAAAGTGGGAATTTTGGGGCTCCTGGAAGGGTGAATTTTCACACTTCCTTGCCTTCATGTTTTTTCCACCAAAGAGGTTTTATTCACCCATGCAAGTCACACTTTTTGGGAAAGAAGCTTTCTTCATGCTAGTCGCACTTTTTGGGAAGGATGATTTCTCCATGCAAGTGGGAATTTTGGGGCTGCTTGGAAGGTGGGAATTTTAGAGTTGCCTGGAAGGTTGTTTTTCCCCACAATTAAAGTCAAATCACTTAAGTGAAAAGTGGGAATTTTGGAGTTGCTTGAAAGGTTAAAAATTCCCACTTCCTTGCCCTCTTATTTTTCACACAATTCCTAGCCAAAAAGTGCGACTCACTTTGGCATAGCTGCATGCTTTAAAAGATATTTATTTTATTTATTTCTAGCTAAGGTTGGCACCAAAAATAGGAAGAAAGTCAAAGCAAGCAAGCAGGCTAAAAATAAGACAAGGAAGCTTGCTAAAAATAAAAGAAATAATTGCAAGGAAAAGCAAGCTAAATTAGGCAAACTTGGGCGCCCAAATAAGGAGGAAAAGCACAACTTATTATTAAAAATTGCTAAAAATAAGAAGAAGCAATTGGTAAAATTAGCATGCAGTTGCCTATATAAGAAGTGGATGTCATAAGTGAAAGGCAATTAATTCTTGTGTGGAGCATGCTGCCTTGGAGAAGTTTGCGCCCAAGGTTGAAGTTGTGAGCATTAAAAATATTTTTAATTGCCGGGAAGCATCCAGTTTTGGCACCTAAGGTTGGAAGTGCTTTCTTTTTATTATTTTGGCTATCTGCATGTTGATGTGAGTGCACAGTGAATAAAATAATGTTTTTAGTTTGCTTGGCATGCAAGCAAAGTCTAAAAATTTAGGGCAGCAGGCTTTATAATCAGATTTTGGTGAAGAAATTGGGCATTCATGCCATGGATTCCATGTTTGTCTGAATCATTTGCAGGTATACTTCACAGGTGCTCATATTGGTGAAAAGAAGGCAAAATCAATGTCAGATACATTGAATATATCTTCAGAATCAGGAGGAATTGCAGGTTCTACACGAATTGATCCAATTGCAAGGTCCTTTGTAAAAATAAAAGAAAAAGATCTCAAACAAAGGTTGTTTCAGACATGATGAAGCATGATGAAAGAGAGGGATCAAAGATAATCATGCATTGTTTCCAGGCTTGCAGAAATTAATGATACAGACATAGGGCAAGCCTCACCTTCACCATCAAATAATGAAAGTTGGGCAAGCGTGGCTACGGAGGCATCCAAGTTTGTGGTCTTTGGATTAAGATCCCAAAGTTTGTGAGGCCCTCTAGCATACTCCTCGTACTTGTGTGACAAGAGGCGCAAATTGAAGGGCACATATACCAAATCATCAGCTTTTTTAGATGCCAACTTGTTTCTTTTAGCTAAGTGGATAAAGCTATAAGTACTCCAATTCCGCTCTGTGGAAGAATTACTAGCCACCTATTACAACAAAGTTAGAAAATTGAAATTCAAAGACAAGTTAGTATTAGTAACATACTAAGAATGTGTAAAAAATAAATTAAAATTTAAATAATCCTAAATAAAATTTAAAATATTCAAAATGATTCTAAATTTTAAAATTTATAAATGTTATACCTGTGAAAGAACTTTTATAGCAATAGGACGTAAGTACTTGGCATCATGGCCATGTACACGCCACCATGTGGTTGGAGTCAAGCTGCTCTTGTCGAAAAGAGCCTCAATCGATCCCATGTTGCCTTTTGAACCAGTAAACATGCCCATTTCACTTCTGACCACACTAGCTATAGATGGATCGGGAAAAATTCTTTTGAATGCTGCCCTGGTTCCATTTCCAACTTCGAAGTCAGAAAATGGTGTTGGCCTGTTTGGTAGCCCAAGTACATCAAAGCTATAGTACTTTGGGGTCAGTGCATGCAAGGAGATGTAATGAGGTGGTCATTTTATTCCACCTCTTCATGACCACACTCTTGACCTCACCGTAGAAGGTCTCTTCTGGATCTTGCCCTTTTTTTCATATTATATCTCTAATACACTTAAACATAGAATATATGCCATCATATATCTCTCCCAAGCTTGCTTCATCGGTATCTACATATCGGATCATGGAGAGAATGGGTTTTGTAAAACTTAACAAGTACTCAACCTTGGCCCACCAATCCTTATTAAGAACCCATGATTTTACCCTTGTAGCTTTCTTTGTATTTGACCGCCTCCACATTGACCAAACATTGCTGATCACCATACCGCTAGTTAAAGCCTCTCTCACCTTCACAAAACGTCTCAAAACGAGGGTGTGAGAGGCAAATCTAGTTTCTGCAACCTTCAACAATTCTAACCTTGCGAATTTCCTGAAAATGGCTTGTGACATATGATGGTTTGTGATAAACATTTGAATGTCATTTGCCTTGGAATAAATTTGCTCAATCCATGGGATTTTCCCAATCTTTTGGAGCATCAAGTTAAGGGAGTGGACAACACAAGGGGTCCAAAAAATGTGCTCATATCTACCTTCTATGATCATTCCTGCAACTTTACAATTTTTAGCGTTGTTCGTGATGACTTAGACAACATTATGGGGGCTCACCGACTCAATTGCCTCTATTAAAATGTCGGCAATAAATTGTGCATCCTTGACTTCCCCTTCACAGTCAATGGCTTTAAGGAACATTGCCCCTTTAGGGCATACTGCAACAACATTTATGAGGGGTCTATTTCTAGCATCTTTCCATCCATTTGAAATGATGGAAACCCTTGTTTCCTTCCATGAGTCTCTGATTGGTTGCAAAGTCTTGTGAATGTGTTCCACTTCCTTTCCCAAGAGTGTGGTTCGAACTTTTTCGTAACTTGGGGATTTGTACCCTTGTGGAACTTCATTGATATCCTTCACCATTTGATGCCAATATGGAGATCTCAATACATTAAAGGGCAACCCACATGCATAAATGCATCGAGCAACAACCTCATCAACAATCTCCCTCTTTTCAATATTAAATGCTTTCTCCAATGCTCCTTTTGGCCTTTTTCGTGAGCTCTCTGGACTCTCTTCATCAAATGGTTGACTTTGAGTTTGAATGAAAGGATGAGAAGTAGGTCTAGGTGTGGGTGGTAGTGATGAAGGCCTTCTTTGCGAAGGAATTATTCTAGTTCTATTTCTTTCAGCTTGTTTATCAGCCTCCTCTTGCTCTCTTAGGTACTCTGCCATTTTTTCATTTGATATTTTTGGGCACCTCTTTATCCCCACACCTCCAACACCAGTCAAATGGATTTTCACTCGGCTATATGAGGATTTGTACTGAGCTTGGCAACCATGACATATCCAAACCCGACACCCACCACCAACAATGTTGTCTACCACTGTCACATGTCTCCAAAGAGGGGAATTAGGATCATGTCTCATAGGAACTGATGTGTTTTCAACTTGGCCTTGCACTCCACCCGAAGTAGAACTTGATGCCATCCTAATCTGTTTTTGATCACCAAGATCACCATAATGGCGCGAGGTGAGAGCATACACAGAGTTAGGATGTTTAAAAAATTAAAAACATTTTTCCTTAACATAAATAAATTAGTTATGTCATCCTAATATGTTTTTGATCACCAAGATCGCCATAAAGGCGCGAGGTGAGAGCATACACATGTTTAGGATGTTTAAAAAATTAAAAAACAATTTTCGTTAACATAAATAAATTACTAATTAGTTATGTCATCCTAATTTGTTTTTGATCACCAAGATCACCATAAAGGCACGAGGTGAGAGTATACACATATTTAGGAAGCTAAAAAAATAAAAAAACAAATACATCAACATTGAACAATGCATTTAAAATTAAAAAATGATTTTTTAGCAATTAATAAGTTAAATAACCTTAAACTATGCCATCCTAGTCTGTTTTTGATCACCAAGATTGCCATAAAGGCATGAGGTGAGAACATACACAAATTTAGGATGTGTTTAAATTATAAACTTTAAAAAAATGCAACATAATAAATAAATAAATAACCGTAAAAAAAAAAAACAAAAGGATGAATTAAAAATAAAATAAAAATTAAAATACGGTATACCTGTAGTGTAGAATCGTAGATCCTGGTTGCCTTTAAACAAAATTACAAATGCTACCTCTTCCTCTCAAGTCTAGACTCTACTCTTCTAGTTTTGATTCTTGAATGAACAATAAATTTAAAATTTTAAAATAATCTCTTCCTCTCGAGTCTGAACAATGGCTTCTTCTCCTTCTCCTCCTTGCAATGGTGGACTCCAAACAATATAAGCAATCGCTGCCCCTCCTTCAAATCTTTGCCTCCTCTAAGCTCTTTGCAAAACCTCCTTCCAATCTTTGCCTCCACTAAGCTCTTCACAACTCTTCTTTGGCTCTTTGCTCATTCACTTGCAAAAAGACAATGAAATTGTTTGTGTGATTTCAAATGAGAGGGGTGGGTGCTTTTTATAACTTTTTGTGGGGGAGAGGGTGTATTATTTTATTCATTTAGTGTTTAGGGTTCGGTTTTAGGAAGTAGAAAAGTCAAAAATTAAAAAAATGAAATAAAACTTAAAAAAGACATTTACTGTAGGATACGTGCTTGATAGTATATGCGGGATACGGGATACGATACGTCATGCGTATCCGCCGTGTATCGGATATCGGATGCGGCGGATATCCTGTACGTATCAGGAACATATCTGTTTCGTATCCATTTCTGATACGTTTTAGAGGGGATTCGAGGGGGTCTTGGGCGTATCCATGCAACATAGATCTTTTGTGTTACATTATCTACATAATACAATCCGTCTCTGCACTAAGCCAATGAGAATACACAGGTTTGGTTTTGAGGTCCAGCATGTACACACCTGTATAATACCTTGTTCGTGATGAATAGAAGATATATATTTGCTATCCTCTATTCTCGCTGAATGTGTACTGGTGCTTCCACATTTATTTTCCATTTTTCATGACGTGTTCAATATAACTCACAAGGTAATTAGATTGACCCACCTGCTATTTATTCTGTAAGTTGTCCTCTATACAAAATTGCGGTCTCAGCACCGATCAACACTGGACTTTTCAGATCTGTGTTAATGCAAATCCTAGCATAGTTAAAGATTCCTTGGTGTTTAGTGAACTTAGAGGTTGTGATATATTCTCCAATAGCACATCTGATTGTCTTCAACAATGATTCTTGCAACTATTCATTTGGGAGGAGGTTGAGCTTGACCCAAACAAGGACAATGTTGGGCAGATCCTCAGTGGGGTTGAAATCTGGTGGCTATGGTTTCATGGGAAGAACATATTTTTTTATAAACCAATGACTATGCTGAAAGGCCTGATCCTATCCTACTTGGAGGAGAAGATAGCCATGAATTAGCCCTCGTAGGCATCATAAGATCTTAGAGTTTTGGGTCTCGGAAGAGATCCTATAAACCTTCAAATAAGGGATTTCTCTTTCAATAGCCAGAGTCAATCTTCCATCTCATCCAAGGTGAATTTCACCTTGGGGCAGTTTCCATCCTTTGGTAACAACCAGTTTCCTTTTCGAGGGGAAACATGGTCTCTTGATTGTTTTTGGGGATGGTTTTGGAAAATTTGAGCAGTTTATCCTTACAGATCTGATTTCTCTCATTTGGGACAACGGTTTTACAGGTTGGCCTGGAGTGTTGATTGGCTGCAGCCTATGATGATGCCATGGTCTCCTCAGAAGAGGCTTTAGTGTATTCATTCAGGCCAAGAGTTGGTATAGGGAAAACTGGTTTTTGTGGGGGTGGATGAAGATATGGCAGCATGCTAGTTCATGAGAGCATTAGAGAAGCATGCCAAAATGTGCTTAGTTAGTTCTAGAGTGTTCTTTAAATATATTAGAGAAAGGAAGCAAGCATGATATATTCATCCTTTTCTACTAGAACATATAAATGAAGAGTAGTATATCTGGTGAGTGAGATTATAAAATGAAAATAGTGAAGGTACTTTTATACAATTCACAAGAGATACGGACTATAAGGTTGCAAACCTTAGCATATAAATAATAATATAATAATATCAAACTAATGGTTTAACAGATCGCTTAGTGAGGGGGAGCTTGTTGTTGTACATGCATTGAATTTGTACTATGGTGCAACTGAAAACTTTGGTCTGCCCATTTGTTTGTAAATGCAAATCTGTTGACATATTGAGCTTTACATCCTTAATGGACCAAAATTTCTTCCAAAAGCTACTAATAAACCTAAAGTTGTTGGCTAGATTTTCTGCATAGCACAAAACCTAGGCAGTCATGAGATAAATCTCCCTCATTTAACCGGTGAGGCTCCCGTGTCAGATTTGTCAATAAAAATGTGTTATTATCTATCAGGGGTTTTACTTTAACCACTTAGTTCATGAACCATAACTAAGAAGTTCTGCAGCAAGTAAGCAGCTGTTCAAGAAAGGAAGTATTTTATAGAAGAAGGAAGTAAAGGAAATACAGAGAAGAAATGGGGAAGATGTGCATCCCAATTAGTAGATAGCAGAGCTAATTGCATGCACATAGAAGAAACTTAATAGATATAAACACATAATTCTAAAACAAAGGCAGCTCTAGATCCGTATCTAAAATAACACAAAGTTTATTAAGAGATCTAAGATTAAAAGCAAGAAACACAAAACACCATGACACAAAGTTCTCTCTAAAACATGCTCCTTTGTATTCCTTTGCTCCAATGGCTCTCGGGTTCAACACAAAGTCTAGAACACAAGATTCTTTGCTTACAAATTTTAATTATTAACCCAAAGGTTCTTCCTCTACTTATAGAATGTAGAGGGCAATTACAAGTTGGAAGCTTTAGTTGAAAGGAAGTCGGAGGAAAGAAACAACTCGCAATCTCCATCATGGAATTCCTCTTTGCATGACATGTATGATTTACAACTGAAAATAGAACCTTCTATTTTGCACGTCCGCCACCTATCTCCAAGTAGTTGACTTCTTCAAGTAATGGCTTTTAAACCAATCACTTAAGTTGTATAATTTAATTGATCGCTCAATTACTTTGTCGGAGGAAAGGAGAAAGGAAGAGAGAAAGTTGCAGCCTTGTCCTTTTTATGTCTGCATGTAGCTGATTCAAATCTGAATCGGGAGTAGTTGGATACGGAAATCGTTGGAATTGACTAGATCTGAATCGGAAATGACTGGATCTGGAAACAGCTGGATTTTGCCTTCGCCTTGTCTTCTCTTTTATCCTTGAAGCTTTTGTAGTTCTTCTCCAGTACATGCATCAATGCATTGTTTTCCGTAGATAACTCATCATCCTTATTTTTAATTGCATATGAGCAATTAAAAATCCTGGAAAGCACTTCGGATGAATGAAAATTCAATGAAGGCTTCAATTGGAAGATGGGAGCATTTGCACAAGGTCTTGGAAGGAATTTTCCACGCACTGACTTCTTCACGGGCTGCATTCAAAACAAGAGGATGAAGCCTTTGTGCCGGAAGCTTTTGCAACTATGAGATCTGGATCTGGATCTGCATATGGATTTGCATCTGCATCTGCATCTGGATATGGATTTGCACCTACATAACAAACTTTGGCAACTGAGCTATGGATAGAAAAGCTGTAACTCGAATAATTCCACTGCTTTTAATCTGCACGCATGAGTGAAGTTTCTTCGCACACATGAGTGAAGTCTTTCCCGCTCTGGATCTATCAATCAATTCGGAAAGAGGTTCCGGGCCTAGATCTGTGTCTCCTATGTCTGCAAGTTTGGAAGTGATGCATGACTCCGTTGTGCTTTCTTTTTCATCTCTCTTCGCCATGGCTTTGTCTATCTTTGTCTGAATAATTCTTTTTCTTCTTACTTGGCCGGATTTCTTCAAAACTAGTGTAGATCTGGATAATCCTTCAGATTCGGAGGAAATATTCAATGTATTGGACATTGATATAAGTTCCTTTTCTTTTGAAAAACACCTGTAATGAATTCCTTAGCACCTGTAACACTTATGCAAACAATTATGCAGACAAAGATCAACCTCCTTCAAAGCATGCGCCAAATTTGGAAGCTTTTAGCCTTGTTGCCACCTTGCCTGAGCAAAATCCTTTTTCAAATGGAGGCGCACTTTTCGTCTTGGCTGCAATTCTTTACACCGTGAATTAAATAATTCACCTATATGGCTGCCCATGCTTATATAACCCTCACAATTTTATAATTAATAATTGCCCTAACAATTAAAGGCAATTAATTAATTAAAAATCAAGCTCTTCTCTTTTAAATATAGTATGTTTAAGGATAGCTATCTAATCAATTAAATTAATTCAATTTAATCATCCACATTTCACTTCACTTAAGCTTCACAGTGTGCTTTGACCATAGCCACTGAAAATAGGAATTAATATAATCATTTAATACTTTAAAAAGTATTAATTCCTTCTCAAAAGGGGCTGCATTAAATAAATTAAATTTATTTAATTTTGGAATTCTATTTTTAAGTTCCTTATGTCCACTTCCCTTTGTTGACTTTTCCACAAGCCTAGGTGCCAAAATTGGGTGAATAAATATTAACAAATATTTATTTAATGCATTATTATTCACCCAAGGTGGGTCGCACTTTTTGGAATAATAGAATTCTATTTTTAAGAATTTATGACAATGGGATTTTTACCTGCAAGGCAGCCCCGAAAATCCCATGATCCACTTAAGTGATTTGACTTTGACAATAGATTATTTACCCTGCAAGGCAGGCAATAAAATCCCGTGATTTCACTTAAGTCACTTTTCTTTTATTTCACCATGGGAATTTTTACCTGCAAGCGCAGTGCAATAAATTCCCCTTTGCCTCTTGCCTCTAATTTTCCCACTGCAGCTTAAGTGAATTTTATATCACGGGAAAAAGTACCCTGCAAGGCAGGCAATAAAATCCCACCTGCCTGCTGCTTCTATTTTTCCCATTGCAGCTTAAATCCTTTGTTTTCCAAAAATGCGCCCAACCTCGCAGGGCTTTTCCATGCACGACTTCGCTTTTTCCCAGTGATCCAGACCTCCGATGGTGACTTCCTCCGGGCATAACGTGCGTATATGTTCTCCAGCTGCTCCAGGCCAAAAATCGGGCTTACCCGACAAAATGAATTGTTCTAGAGAAATTTCACAAAAAACGAAACGGACAACACAAAAACACGAAAAATTGCCAAAAGTCACAAATAAAGCCCAAAACTTATTCCTAGTTAAAATCCTTCTGGTACAAGGGAATAATGATATGTTCGATCATAACAGAGTTAAAACGGAGCGCAAATAGCCTCATACGGGGCTCAAAATAATTAAATACAAATTTCCCATGAGACAAATCCCGACGACAGAATATAACAATTTTGGGCATCTGGGTATTTGGCGAAAAAGGCTAATATGGCTCTTTGGGAATATCTTGACACAATACAAGAACTTTCAGGCAATAAAAACACAAAACGACCCATTATTTTAAAAGTACGAAATTTTTTTGAATAGGGTAGTCACAGATTTTAGGATGAAATCTGGGTACACCAAAGTCTTAATCTGAGATGATGGTGCAGGGTGTATCCATGAATGTGCAAAGTTATAATATCATGCACTTTGAGATAGATTATTGACATAGTGCAATGATTTCCATTTTTGAGAAACAATCAATCACCACAAATGTCAGCTCAACCTTTAGCCCCTCTATTGAAGAGGATACTCAGTTTTCTCTAATTTGTTTATTTCTAGATCCTTACAAGGCAGCCTTGATTCCTATGGCCGTGCACATAGAAGTCTGCCTATTTAGGTTCCATTTTAGTGACTGTATGGCACCAATGTTGATTTTTGTTGGCCTTCAATCTAGATTCTATGACTGTAGGAAATTGTTTCCAAAGAAACTTGAAAGCAGATTAGGTTTATATTTATTTATTTTGCTTAAATTGGTAGGGGTGTAGCATGCTACAAAGTCACTTGTGAGCTATATCCTTTTACTTCAGAGAGAAGAGCTTTAAGTTTGTTGAGCATCGGCATGGAAAATTAGTTCTGTCTAAAAGAGGAGCAATTTAGAAGGTCCCAAAGATAACAAATGCCTTCTAGCTTTTGCCATTTATTGTACATAGGATGTTTAAAGACCCAGAGCATGTGGGTGTTTGTGTCAGTCAATTTTAAAAGAAAAATTGCATTGGGTCTAGCTACCTGGCTGCTACTCGTATAAAGATGACAGAAGATGTTATGGATAGGCTTTGCTATTAGACTGAAAACCATTGTTTGTATAAAGGGTAATAACTTATGATCTTACCGAGATTCTAAATGTGTATTTCTTATTTTTTTCCCACTGCTTGTGAGTATTTATTAGATTCATTTATCCAATGAAACATATTCCATATATTTGAACATCATTTTGTATGTCAATCCAAAATTGTTTTGTAGTTCTTGTTTTTTTCACAGCTAAGACCCTGCCCCTTGTTCGCAAGTTTGGTATCAAAATTATAGATGCCATTTAGTATTTCAAATTTTGTTATCAGACAATTTTCTGTTCACTAAGTCTGTTTGGAACATGCTTTGTATTATGTCTTCATAACATGATTAAACTAAAACACAAAATTCTATTTTACAGGTTTTGAAGAAGGAGTTTCCTCACGGTGTCGATATTGTCTATGAATCTGTTGGAGGCGAAATGTTTAATGCATGCTTAAATGCCCTTGCAGTTCATGGTCACCTTGTTGTTATTGGGATGATCTCTCGGGTGACTAGTTTTGCTACTACTATTCTTGAAATCTATTATGTTTCAATTGATTTTTTTATCAACATATATTGTTTGAGAATGTAAGGCATTGATTTCTCTTCAATTTTCTAACCTTTAGTTCCATACAATTGGATTCTTAATGTAATGCCCCCTTTGTATTGAGTCAACACGTGTGGGACCCACAAGCCCATTTCTATACTTCTTGATGGGCAAGGGGTGATTGCTAGAGAAGTATATATTGCTGATTTTTGGTTTTGTTCATCCGTCCTTTTGTTTTTACGAGATCTGGACCATTTCCTATATTTTAGGGGCATTTTCTAAATTTAAGGTTGTTGGTTGAAGGCACGGCCTTCACCATTAGTCTTCTCAAGGGGGATTTACCCTAAAGGCTAAAGGGGCCTTTTTACTGTTGACATTTTTCATGCACTTGAAGATTTTTAAGTGTGTGTGTCCATTATAAGTGCCTCGGGGAAAACTTGATGTAATGTCTCATTTTGGGGGACCTCAGGAAATGGCTAAAAGCTCTCAAATCAGATTTATAGGACTGCTGTTATAACCCTGCAAAACTGATTTTCAAACCCTTCCTAGGGCAGCAACTTCCCTAGATGAGATAAGCCCTTCAAATAGGGGTTAAACCTTGCAAAAATCCTTCCAAACTTATGCCAAAATTAGTAGAAAATCCTTAGCAAACAATTGCAGCTGTTAAAAATCAGGTTTGGATGTGGAAATAATTAATTATGAAACCCTAATTAGTGAACATTTCCGGGCTTGCTAAAAATAGTAGAACATCACCAAACTCGAAATCTTGACTTAATAAAATATAGAGAATAAGATGATAATTTTAGATTTTCCAAAATGTCACCACACATACCAAATTACCACCTCAATATAGGTCACTCCACTTGAAATCGAATATAAATGACATCAAAGAGACAACACATGCAAGAGAAATATACTTTGTTTCCTTTCAAACCAGCTTGCACACCAAAAACCTCATGAAGGGTTCTCATCCTTGGATGATATCTTCAACCCAAGGGGTTTTGTCCTTGAGAGAGAGAGAGAGAGAGTAAAAGGGCTACACTAGCCAACTTTCACCAAAATAAGAATAATCTCCAAAACATAATAACATAATGTCCAAGCGACCTCCTTAAATAGCCATAAGGAGTGCTTATCAACATGAGAAATGATGGCCGACCCCTTAAGTAAGTGCTTTTTAATATTCAAAAGGGTATTTGGAGCCTACATGCTCTTAATACCTTTATTACTAAACTACTTAAGTTTCTCTATTGGAGCACAAGGCTTCCAATAGGATAAATGATAATAAATGAAAACAACTATCTAAGCAACAATAAAAATATAATTCAGATCTCCCCTTGCTTTTCTCCTTAGACCCACGGGGAAAGAATGGGTTAAGGTCTTTAGAAATCAGCCTCCAAAAAGGGACATGACACTGATCCTATTTGTTAGGGACTTCTCGAGGACTACGGGAATAGGACCATGCCATGCAGCCTATCGTTGCTATGGGTGTGAGTCAACTGTTCATAATGCTTTACCTCGGTCATTCTACCGAGTTCTCAAGCTATGGTTGATTTATTGATGAGAGGCCATGGTTTATTGACTACTTGGGCATTTTAATGTTTTTACACTAGTGCCATGTTATGTGGTACTTGATTATTAAGTGATATTAGTGTCATATCAAATAAAAATAATCCTTTATTTGACACCAAGGCTAGGAGCCTAGGGTTGGGACTAGGTCAATGAATAAATTGCATTGACTGAAAGCATTCTCTTTTTATTCGCAATCTGATTTCTCGGGATGGTTGGAACAACATTGTATAACATCAATTTTGATTCGGGAAAGATCTTCTTCTAGGTACTTGATTTCTAATTAGTTCCACACTATTATTATTTCTCTATTGATGTATTCCAACAGATTTTATCAATAAAATACAGCTCCAATGTTATTATTAGGGTTTACTTTGTTTATGCAGTGCATTGTTCTTTTCTTCCTGGCATCATTTTAATTACAAAAAAAACTAGAAATAAAATAAAAATTTAAAAAATTTAGATAGAGGTTATAACACTAGGTACGAAATGGGAGAACTCATGTTGTATTTCAAAATACCTTGATATGGATTTAGAGGGGTCAAGAAAGAATGATAGAGCTATTGACACAAATGTTACAACTTTAGAGTAACTTATCCACTTCCATTCCTTTGCAAAATCTAGACCTTACTAATTTATTTCAAGGGGAGGGGGGGGGGGGGCAACTTTACATAGCCGACCAATGGTTAGTCAAACAAGTCCCATTCTAAAACCCGTTAAGCCCATGTTTATACAAAGAAAAGATCATATTCTCGAGACAGCTTACTTAAGAGGAGTTAGATGCTCTATTTATGGAATATCAAGGGAAGTCATAAGACTTCGGGGCTATGGTAATTTTTGTCAATTTCTTGGAAATATTCAAGATGCATCAAAGTAGTATAGCCCATGGTAGCAATCGAAATGACGACAAGAAAGATTTGCAACATAAAGTGAATAAACTTAGTGTTCCTACATTTGATGTCAGCTACAAAATATCTCAAGCGTGGGCATCATTGCATAATCTATAAACATAGTTTATACTCAGCCCTATGGTGGAAGAGGATGCCATATATTTTGCTACGTTACATTTGGAGGGTGTTGCCTATGATTGGTGGCACCATAGATTGATTACTCAGGGGCACAATCTTGTATAGACATTTGATGAATTCTATGAAAGGTTTTGGATCGCTTTGAGCATAGGTATTAGGAGTATTGCGGTGAGTTTGCTAGAATAACACAATGAACTTCATATGTTGCTGAATTCCACCGAGTTTTGGTCATGGTACCCATTGTATTGAAAAGGAGAAATACATTTCTCTTTATCGAGAGTTCATTTGAGCCCCTCAATGGTCTAGTCAAGTGGAGGAGCATTTGTAATATCTTGGGCTGCTTCGTCCTCCTCTGCATTTTATTTCTCAAACCTGCACATGAAACAAACCAGTTAGAAAAATGAGTGTTGAAGAACACTCTTCTTGCTTCTTCTTGGTATCTCCATGGCTTGGATGGTGCCCAACTTCCTTTCATACATGGGTTGCCCCCATAATCTGCTATGCAGTCCCATATGCTGTTGTAGTCATGCCATTCTTCACCAAAAATCAGACTTATCCCTTCCCAATCAATCATGCATGAGTTACGAACAAACACCCATAACCATACCATCATGTGTACACCAAAAATCTGAACTGTAGAAAGAACTGATGGACTGATCATGATGATGTTAGGTACCAAAAAGATGGGGCAGCAGCTGTTATCTTTGATTTCTATGCAATATGTGGTATCCCCCATTAATTTCCTTCTTCTCATTCCCTTCCTTGACTTAGCCATTATTACCCCTGCAAAATATATCATGAAAGTATACCCAAAGAAAGACCAATTCACCATATACTCCTGCTGAAATGAAATCTGAAAATGTTTATCAAAGAAAACATGCATGTCACTTGAACCATATTCCATATGTCTAAAAGACAATCATATTTCCATGTAATCCCAAAATCTTCCTCACAAGAGTTAGTCCAAGTAAGGTCATCAAAACTGAATTGAATGATGGTGAAACTAGGTAGCTTACTCTTAGGGGTCTGCTTCCTTGTCCATAGCAACAATATTGCCATTACAACATTTTCCTTCATGAGAGGCCTTCGGTTCCTTCTCCTTCCCACACATACTCACAAGATCCCATGAGGCATCCTTCATTTCTTTTCTCAAGTTAGCACAACACTTTTGATAATCATGCCACAACACTCGCAGCCTACTCCGGAGTCTAGGCGGAAAAGACAGAAAACCTAAAGTTGCTAAGGTGACTTCAAGGTTGATCATTGAGGAGTCGGGGCAGAAGTTTGCTGAGATGTCAGTTCTGGCGGAAGGGAAGAAGAGGATGAGCTCACTACAGAGGGACGTAATAAGAACTGTGAGTACCCATCGGTCAAGCCACAACGAAGGATTGAAGCGGGAGGATACAGACATTGATAGATGTTCTATTCCTTAGGCTTGACAGAGAAAAGGCGGAGAAAAACGAGCTTCAAAAGCAGGTATCTCAGTTGTGCGAGATCATAGCCAAGGTTGCTAAATCTTCCACTCAGCCCATTTCAGCTCAGGTGAGTGATCATCTTATGCAGGAGATGGAAGATGCAAGCAATCAGGTGAAAACTATTGATGAATGGAAGAATCTGATTATTCGTCAAGCTTCTGTATAACTTGGAGAGGTGCCCGCCAAGGTTATGAATGATGTAGCAAATCAGCTCAAGCAACTGGTGATGAGCATAGTAGATATAAACACACGATTCTTTGAGAGTAACTCGAATACTTTGGCGAAATCAACAAGTCAGTTGGGAGAAGTATTAGTTGAAGAGAAAATTGTACTGGATGGATCAGTTGAGAAGGGGAAGCAACTGGAGTTTGCAGTATCTTTCCGTTTGGAGATCTGCAGAGTTTTGCTGAAGAGGATGTAGGCACTTGAGAGTAAGATATCGTCTTTACTAGACAGTATCATTGCTTTCACTGAGGAGGAAGTGGTCGGAAATGTTACTTCATATGTACGAATCATTCCTAGCAGAGTGCCTAATTCCCTGGAAGGGTCTCTTCTGATGGTACAAGGGAGAATTGATGAAGCTACTAAGCCTTTCACGATGAATTCCATTAGCAGACTGGTGGCATTGCAGCGGATATTGCGAGGTTCGGGCCGAGCTTGGAGGATGTGGAAGCGTGTATCAAGGTGTTGAATGAAGGATTGCTGCAGTTCAGGACAAAAAAGGAAGTGGTGGCTAAAACAGATGGGAAGATGTTGAATTACATGTTCGACAAGTATATCCAATATCAAAACAAAAAGAAGACATAAATGTTACAGCTGGCTTGACTTCTTCTATTTTCCACGTTCCCGGATGAAATTGTAAAACTTTAAAGTTATTGGTTTTGAAACCATTACTTAAAGTTATGTGGAACAATTCTATTAGTTAAGTGATACATGTGTCACTTAAGGAGAAGTTAGTGGAGGATGATTGCCAAATGTCATCTTTACTTGTTTATGTTTCAGTTCAGTTGAGTTTCCCATTTGTACTTTCCCTTCTACATTCTATAAGTAGGAGAAGAACCTTCGGGTTAGGGAGATCAGAATTTGTAAGCAGCATTCTTGTGTTCCAGGACTTTGTTCAAAAACCCCGAGAGTCACTTGAAGCAAAGGAATATACAAGAGCAGATTTTTGGAGAACTTTGTGTCACGGTGTATTTTGTTTCTAGCATTCTATCTTAGATCTTTGAATAAACTGTGTTATTTTAGATCTAGATCTAGGGCTGCCTTTGCTTATAATTCTGTGTTTATATCTATTGGTTTCTTCTATGTGCATGCAATCAACTTTGCTATCTATTGATTAAGATGCACATCTTTCCCATTTTTTTTGTGTTTATATAATTCCCTTTTCTATAAATATTTTCTTTCTTAAACAACTACTTACTTTAACTGCCGCAGTAATCATGATGACTATGGTTCATGAGCTGAACAGTTAAAGTAAAACCCCATATATATACTAGCATATTTTAATTGACAAATCTGACATGGGAGCCTCACCGGTAAATGAGGGAGATTTATCTCATGATTGCCTAGGTTTTGTGCTATGCAGAAAATCTAGCCAACACAACAATCAAAGAGGAGTAAAAACTTCCCAAAATATGGCCTTGAAATTCGTGCAAATGCATATTTGAACTTCTTAGAACATAGCGATTTAATTAGGCAATTCAAATTGATGTTATTATTGCTTAATAATTCAGATTTCAGTCAAATACAAGTCGAACTAGTAGAAATAACTGATAAAATCAGAATTGGCACAAAATGATCTTCAATAAAATGATAATCTGCAAATACATAATTGTTTTAAGTCAATATGAAGGGTTTTCATCCTTCATATGGACCTCATATGGGGTTTTCATCCCAAATGGTAAGAAGATGAGAGATAACTCTCAAAATCTGATTTTTAATTACAAGTTCCTCTATCCTAAAATGCCCACACATGACCCCTATTTATACTTTTCTAAGGGTGGTGCCAAAACTGAAAAGACATGACCTTTCCTTTATGTCCATTCATTATGCCTTGGCCGACCCCTCATAATCATTTATTTTGCCTTAATAAACAAGGCCGACCCATATAATCTTCACTAACACACTTTAAAGTATTCATAAAATAATAAAAGACATATTATCTGCTTCCTCTTTATCTTCTTCAATTCGACCAAGGAGAAGAAATAGCTGGGAATCCAATTATGCCTTCGAAATTTGGAAAAAGGGACATTACATACCACATAACAATGTTGTTCACTTTGGAAAGCCGAGAATTATTGACTTCCTTTAAAGAGCTCCTTCCACCATTTGGACCTTGAATGGTATGGATCAACCGAGCCATTGTGTTGGCCAATCTTTCTTGCCCTAGGGCAAGTTTTTTGAAGTCTAGCATCATCGAAAATGTTATCCCTCATTTTGATCTTTTGGAAACCCTCAGCCGGGCAAGATCAAGGGGATTTCTTGTAATGTCCCTTTCTAGGGCTTAAACCAAAAATAAGGGATTGGCCACAAACCCTAAGAAAAAGACCACAAACCCTAAGAAAAATCACAAACCCTAAGAAAAAGATCAAAAATACACCAACATTGAACTGAAAATAATTTGGTTTTATAACAACAGATCCAACAATATTAGAAACCCTAGCAAATAACAAGAAATTATACTTTTAGGTTATCAAAATCATCTTAGAACATCAATTAATATCCCTCTAGGGCAGCGAAGTGTACCAGCACTTAGGAACAATCGCTCACATGCAACATCGATTGAAATTAACAAAAAAATCCCAAATACTCAATAAAATTTATAAAGATGAAATCTAGAGAAAATATGTATTTAATAAATGTATTTTAAGTGCAAATACAACCAAAACTTCCAAAATTCATAACTCCAATATTTGGAGTTTCAACACAAACCAATGCTTGAAACAATCTTGAAGAAACCAACTATCCAATGAAATTGAAATCAGATTTTTCGAACCATGGAAACCCCTCAAAACTGATCTCGAACTTCGCAGGTGGTTCGCTCCAAGAACGAAGGGTGCCAACACCTAGAAAATGCCCTAGTTGAAGTAGAAGTGCCCTATGTATTGATGAATACCTTTCAGTTATGAAATTTGCCAATTAAGTCCACTTGTGACTCTTGTATGAAGCCACCAATGCAACAAATGAGGGTTTTCGTCTCCAAGTGTTTTGACTATTGAGTGTTTCCGTCCTCAATAGGATCCAATGAGGGTTTTGTTCTCAAAGTAAATCCACACTAAAGGTTTTCGTCTTTCGTGGAGAGTAGGGCACACCGTACACAAACCCAAGATATCAATTTTCGAAATAAACATGCGTGCATTCCTTTTCCTATTCAATCCACCTTTATATCCCCCTTTTTGGCGCCAAGAGTCATAAGGGTGACTTTCCCTTGTGACCGACCACTTTAAGTGCATGTTTCTATTTTTAATTTGTCTTTATAAGCTTTCCATTCCAACCGACCTCTCCTTAAGAGGAAAAATATGAAAAGAAGCATTAATAGAAATGAAAGAAAACATAAATGAAACCCACATCCTTCCCTTGCTCAAATTCTTCTTGGCTACAGGAAGAAAAATGGCAAGAAGTCTTCTTTGGAAGTAATTCGAAAATGGGGACATTACATGATATGGTTAGTGTAAGCCTTGCAAAATGTTAACTAGAGCAAGGTAAATCAGGCAGAGGGAAGCTCTTTAGTACATGGAAGGACTTCAATTAATCCTCCCCAAGGATTTTAGAGAAAAGTTTTTATAAAAGGAAGAGAAGGAGCCAGATGAGGTAGAGATGCAACCCCACATAGGTCATGAATTTGCAGCCTACCACGAAGAGTATGAAGAACTCAGCCATGCAGTACAAGAGTCTCTAACTTTCCAGGAATTTTGTGATCTAAGGATGAAGAATAATCCAAGGAAAGGAAGGAGAATTCAGCTAGAGCAGCCCCGGAAAGATATACAACAGTTGGGGAAAATAACTATTCCCACTTATGATGGATCAGATAAGTGCTCTGTCAGATCTTGGTTACAAAAGATTGATACATACTTGTCTTTGAATCCTATGTATGAGGAAGAAGCTATCAAATTTGTCACACTTCATTTGGAGGGAGTGGCACATGAGTGGTGGTACCATGGTTTGGTTACCCAAGGACATGGCTCTATCTCTACCTTGGAGGAATTCAGCCAAAGACTCACAAAAAGGTTTGATAGGAAAGATCCAGAGATCCATTTCAGGGAGTTAGCCTAACTCAAACAAGAAGGAACCGTGGACAACTACATTGCTGAATTTTAGAGATTATCAGTGATGGTACCAGATGTAACTGAAAGAAGATTGGTGGTTTTATTTGTTGAAGGGTTGGCTGAACCACTCAAGGGCTTAGTGAAAGCTTTTGATCCTTTATCTCTTCAGGAAACAACTAAAAGAGCATTAAATCTGGAATCATCAGCTCCAAAGGGTAAATTCTTGCCTATGGGACAACAAAGGACAACACCTTTTGGACAACCAAGGGCAGCACCTTTTGGGCAGCCAAGGACAACACCTTATAGATAACAAAAGAGGCCATTACAACAAGGGGGTTTCAGCAAAAAGAGCTTCCAAAAGCAAGTAAAGAGATAGAAACAAGGAATGAACTCAAGAGAAAAAAATTATGCTTTACTTGCAAAGATCCATGGGAACCTGGCCATAGGTGTCTTGGGTGTGGACAAGTACACTACATAGAGGTTATATCCGATGGTGAATCGGAAACAAAAGAAGTTGAGTTGGAAATTGCAGTGAACCAAAACATTTGAAGAAAGAAGAAACAATTCACCACAACCATAAATCACATGGAATCTTATCCAAATTGGGGCTATCAAATCTGATTTGTTTGTTTCTTTCAGCTGTAACCTTCTTCCCACATCAACCCATGATGGAATTCCCTTCAAAAATGTAAGTTCACAGCTGTTCATGACTGCTAATGGCAGTCCCAAATCTGATTTTTGCATGTTCAGCCATATGAAAATGGCATAACTACCAAACTGAAATCTTATGGAAAAGGCAAATTCATGAGTAATGTAAGGACTGAAAATTGTCTTACATAAGCTGAAAAATTAAGAACAATAGGTCTACAATTGAAATCAACAGACATATTGGCCCTTAACTCAAGACCCTTGCTTGACTCTATGCATTGAGTGCTCTAAGAATATACCTCCTCCACTCTAGCCATGTTTGGAACTCCATCCACTCTACCTTGAAGTATTGCCTTCTTCTTGAATTCCAACATAAGGTGTGAACAATGCATACCAATACTTACACTCACCTCTTTTTGATTGTAGTTACCTTGCTGATTTTGGATTCCAAATGTTGCCTCCAAGCTGCCCCACTGAATTCTCTTCAAAAATTGGCTCGGATCAGATCCTATGAGAGCTGGCGGATGAGTGTAACAGCCATATATAACTTTGGAATTCTTCAAATTAGTCAACTTGTGGCTGTATGTATTTGTTAGCAACATTCCCAACTCAAAACCCTTGGATATTAATAACATAAGAAAGGTGCAACAACTACAATACTTGAAATCCCTTTCACACATCATGTTCAACCCAAAGAACTTCATCATAAATGTCAACCTACAACTGTCCAAGGAGAGTACTATCCATCCAAAATATGAATTCAGAAAGAATATCTTACCATGGCTGTAGTATTGTATTTTCCCATGCAAAATTGGGATGGTGGTAGTTGGAGACCATTTTGTACCTGATGTAAACATTTCATCCTTCATTGTGGGTGAGAAATGCCTTTTCCTTGTGGTTACCAATTCTCTTATGGCTGCCATAAGGATGTAGGTAACAACAGTCCTCAAGTTTGTAGCAGCACTCTTCAAAAGATCTCCCGGATCCCAAACTTCTATGTACAAGCAATCTGGAATTTGCAAGGAAGAATCTATGTGCCCTTTGTCCCTCAACATGTTCTTCCTCTTATCAAATTGATCATGCTGCCCTCCATGATACAAATATGGCAGCGACATAGGAGGAATCAATAAATCTAGAATATGATGGTCATGTCTAGGGCTGCCAACAAAGAGTTCACTTCTTAGGGCTGAAGTAGAATCCTCTTCCCATTTGGTACCCTTCATCTTCACAAAGTGGTTAGAATATTTCTTAGGATGACCAAAATATTGCAAAGACATAACATGAGGGTGATGTAGCAAATCCTTGTTATGAAGATGATTAAATTGCTTACCATAGGCTGCTGTCATGAAATTTCCAGCAAGCTGAAGATTAACATGAGCATCAAGAGAGGTCTTATTCCATGGGCATGCCTCCCAACAAGGTCACCTGGAATTTTAGCCCCATTAACCTTGTACAATTTTGATTTTTCTCCATTCTTAGCACCATGATGATCACCCATTTGCCGTGATTTACTATGGAGTATCAAACTTGCCCCATGGTCATCCTTTTCAACAAATTGCCCATGACCACAAATCTGAAATGGCATAGTAGAAAGCAACAAATCTGAATTACCTTCATACCTTTGGTTGTCTTCATAGTGTTCATCTTTCTTTTCCTTATGAGAATTTGTTGAAGCATCCTCATTTTGTTGATACATGTAGGGAACAACATCATGAATCTTATCGGAATCATGAACATCATCAATTTGCTTTTCATTGCTTGCTGTTCGGAAACTCCTAACGAGCTGATCATCATCCTTATCCTTGGGCAATTGAGCTTCAACCATCAACCTTTCTTCACCCTCTTGTAAATATGATTTTCCTTCCTTCTTGGGCTCATGTTCCATGGTTTCTTCCTCCAACACATGCCCCTTTATACTGCTGTTCTGAAAATCAGTCAAGGGCTCACCCTTATGAAGAATGATAGGTACTTCTAGGGCTTCCATGGGCTGCTCCCTATCCATGCCCAGACAACTTCGAGTGTTCTTCTTCTTCCTTGATCATAATGGAGGGATTCTTTCCCTCTAGGGCTGGAACATGTTTCCCATTTTCCGAGATAAAGTTTGGGGTTTAGACCTTGGTCAGATTCCTACCCTACCATTCTTTAACCTTATGAATTGGACAAGTGACATGACATCACGAATCTCATCCGGAAGAGCCCTGTACTCCTCATAGATGGTAGCAATGTTGTGGCCCACTAAATGTTGTGTCTCAATCTCTGGAATGGATTCTTCCCTAGGGAGGAAGGTAGGTTTAAATGGCCTAGCAACAGCTCCAAAGCTTGACCCTAAGGGCTGCCTCACGCTATGAATTCCCGAAGAACTTCCTTCTCCATTGTGGTTTTGCATGGCTTGGATCAACTATGTCATCCTATTCGCCAATATTTCTTTCCCTAGGGCAAACCTCTCATGTATGTTCGCCATCTATCTATTCCTTTTGAATGAAACCCTCCAAGATGGGAAGACCGAAGCTCTGATACCATTGTAATGTCCCTTCTAGGGCATCAAACAGAAAACAAGGGTTTGGACTCAAACCCCAATCACAACTTCTGATTTTTATCACAACCACCTGTCAATCACTTCAAACCCTAGAGGAGCAAACTAAAAATGCCATTAGTAACAAAGAGAAATCTGAATAATTATGACAGCAAAGGAATTCATATGGCAGCCAACAATATCACTATTTAGCCCTAGTGATGAACCTAATTTTCTATTACCTAGTGAAGCGAACTGTATGGGCTTTTCTAGACAATATTCACATGCAATATAGACTGAAAATCAATATAGAAATATCCCAAACACTTCATAAGTCCCACCAAGATGAAATATGGAACAAATATATATTTTATAAATTTAATTCAAGTGCAAATATAGCTGCAACTTGAAAATTCGTAACTCCATCAATACTTGGAGTTTTTAATATCCCCTTCTTAGTCGAAGACCCTTAGCCCATTCGTTGTTTCCCGATGGCTAAGGGAGGAACAAAAGGGAAACTTGTCATAATGAATTAATTATAAAGTGCAATATAAAATATTATTATAAGCACTTTATATTAATTTATTAATGATAAAGTTAAAATAAAAGAAAAGAAAAGAAAAAAAGAAAAAGTGACAAATGAAATTATAAAAATAAAAGGAAGTCACTTTATAATTTTTAATTTCCTCCTAGAGGAAATGCGACCCATGTGGGAGAGGGTACAATGCCAAAAAAGAATTAAATGCAGGAAAAGGAAGATGATTGGTGGTTGTGGGTGGCTACTAAGCCAAGTTTAATTATAAAAGCAAGTCGACTTGCTTGTGAGAGGCATCTCTTTTATTATATAAAATTTCTGAATTTTGTATGAGCTTGGAGAGCTTTGCAATTCAACTTCAAAGGACGAAAACCCCTTGAAGTCATCTCTAGAGGACGAAAATCCTCTTGAGGTCTAGAAGAAGAACGAACATTCTTCTTCTAGTTGAGAGGATGAAATATCCCTTTCAAGGGATTGGACCAAAAACCAAGTAAATTAGCTCAAACCCCAAGATAATTAATTCTGATTTTTAAAACCGCAGACTGAAAATAAAAACCAGTGAACTGATTTCCCGAACAACAATATAAAAATGAAGCCAAAACACTGAAAACACCTCAAATAACTTCACCAAAATTTAGATATATAATTTATGCATCCAATAGACCATGAATCAATGAGAAATCTGAAGCAACACAACTGGAAATTAATTATTGACCAGCGAAGAACAACCACATCAAAATTACGAAATATGGGTCTAGAAACCCTCAAAATTCATAAGAATGAAGATTCTGGCTTTATAAAATATGGAAAATCAGATTATGAAGTGAAAGATCAACTTTATGCCCTCAAAGGCATCAAACCCTACACCAAGGTAGGTCGCTCCACCTAGAGAAAGCAAATAAAAATCTGAAAATGGATGATTCTCCTCAAATCTGCAATTTACTTCAAGCTCATGCAATGTTGGAGGGTTTTCGTCCTCCAATAAAACCACTAGAAGGGTTTTCGTCCTTCTAGGAAGCCACACAAGAGGGTTTTTGTCCTCAAGTGGAAGAACAAGGAGCAACAAGCTCACAATGCCCAAATAGAAAATGCGCCAATATTAGATGAAAAAATGAGGTCTTCACTTCCCTTTATATCCCTCCTTTGGCGCCAAGGCTAAGAAAGACATGGCCGACCCATAGGAGATGTTATATTTCTTCATTAAGCTTCTTTATTTGCCTTTAACCTAGCCAACCTGCTTCAAGAGGGAAAACACTAAAAAGAAAACATTAAAATTTAGAAAAACAAATGCAAATGAAAGCTCAATGTTCTTCTCCAACTCTACTTCTTTGCCATGGAGAAGGAAATCGATAAGAACTCCAAATTCTGATCCTTAAGTGGGAAAAATGGACATTACTGAAGGACTCTCCATTCAGGAGTTTCCGTCGATCAAGGCTTGATTTTTGTTTTCCAGCAGAGTGTTTTGAAGGTTTGGGATACCCAAGGCGAGGAAGATTTTTGTTGCTTTGTTGATTTTAAGAAAGCTTTTGACACGGTGCCTAGAGACAAACTTTGGAACATGATGGAGGAACTTGGGATTCCAGATGAGTTTAGAGCAGCAATACATAGGCTTTATGAGCAAGTCAGAGGTAAAATCAGAACCAGAGAGGGTATGTCAGAATGTTTTGGCAGTGACATTGGTGTCAAGCAAGGTTGTCCTCTCTCTCCCACCTTGTTTGGCTTATACATTGAAAAACTTGAAGAATGGTTAAACAAAACCGAGGAGGGGCATACAGTTGGTAGGTTATGTGGTGAAGTTACTCTTATATGCCGACGATCTTATTCTAATTTCAAAAACAGCTCAAGGATTGAGGGATCATTTGAAAGCCTTAGAACTTTTTTGCCAGGAAGTAGGGATGCAAGTGAACATTAGCAAAACCAAAGTAATGATTTTTTCTTTAAAAAGGAAACAGAAACAACTTAACCTTCTTTTTTAGGGGAGCCCGTTGGAAATTGTAATGCTAATACAAATCTCTTGGGATTGATTTGCATGTTGAGCTTAGTTGAGAGACATGTAGAACAAAAAGGATACAGGGGGGTTGGAAAGCATCTTACCTACTTCAAAATAGGTGTAGGACAACTGAACTTTGGGATTGAAAAATTAAGAAAGCCCTTTGGATTGCTAGTCACCCGGCTGCTCATTATGGTTGCAAAGTATGGGAAGTAGCACGTCAAATCATGGATGGAGCCAATTAGAAAGAATCCGAAACATCTAATCACAAACACTCTTAAAATCAAGTCAACAAAGTCCCTTATGAATTCTCAAGGCTGGCCGATACTTTCCTTTCGATGGAAGCATCAACAATAACTTAGTTAAGTTATCTCAAAAAGTTTGAAAGCTATGTTGCGGGATACGGGTATGAGTACCGGTTCGGGTACGGGTTCGATATGTGGATACGTCAATTTTAAAAAACCCTTGGGTACAATACGTCTTGGATACGTCCATACATATATATTAAAAATTAAAATATATATATATATATATATATATTTATTTATTTATATTCAAATCATGGATGGAGCCAATTAGAAAGAATCCGAAACATCTAAAAACAAACACTCTTAAAATCAAGTCAACAAAGTCCCTTATGAATTCTTGTTGGCTGATGCTTGGTACTTTCCCGATGGAAGCATCAACAATAACTTGGTTATTAAGTTATCTCGAAAAAGGTTGAAAGCTATGTTGCCAGGATACGGGCACGAGTACCGGTTCGGGCCCGGGTTCGATACACAGATATGTCAATTTTAAAAAACCCTTGGGTACAATACATCTTGGATACGTCCATATATATATATATTTTATGTACATATACTCATTTTACTCATTTTTTAGTCCATAAAAAACTGAAATAGTAATACAAAACTTGAATCAATGTTCAAAACATTCAATAGTAATACACTTAAGACTTTGCATTTTCATTGATCATGTGGCTGCCATACATATGATATAGTTATACGAATATCATGTCAACATGAATACGAACAAAACTTGAAATTTGAAAAATATACTAGGATCAATGTTCAAATTTTCAAAACATACAATATACTTAAGATTTTACATTTCATTGATCATGTGGCTGCCATACATATGATATAGGAATATCAAGTCAACTTTTTGAGGTGATTAGGGTGTAATATTTTATTCATTTTAATATTAGGGTTCGGTTTTATGCATTGACTAAGTCAAAAATAAAATAAAAAGGTTTTAATGCTTTAAATGACGTTTTTGACGCAGGTACGTGGTGGGTACATGGGGATACCTCTTGGGTACGTCTAGACGTCCCGGATGTACCCATGGCGTACCCTGGACGTATCCCCACGTATCCAAGGCGAACCCAAACCCATACCCTCACGTATCCGTACCGGATATGTATCAGGTAGGGTTTGGGGGTCAGGGCAAACCCTAACAACATAGGTTGAAAGCATGGATAATCATCGCTGACCCAAAATGGTTGTGGAGGAAAAATTAGAACGTAGAAAGAAAAATTGGATGAAGCAAAACAACAAATGGATGAACAAATGGGGCATCAACTTTCAGAGTGTCCTAACAACAACGAAATAAAACACTATGTGATAGAAAAATTTAGGACTGCCATGTGGACAAAAGCATTGGTTGTAAGAAAGCTTATTACATCAAAGAATTTAACCCCACTTGGGAGCATGATGAAAAAGCTTATCTTGGGGCAGCTATCAAGGGTAAAGCAAGGATTTTAGTGGCTCAAATGAGGACCGGATCGCATCACCTTCGATGTGAAACCGGTAGATGGACTATACCCAAGGAGGATTGGGAAATGAGAACTTGTCTTTTCTGTAGCAAAGGGGTGGTTGAGACGGAATGGCACTTCATCATGGAGTGTTCAACTTATGAGGATATTCGTATCCGATACAAAAATGACTTGAAGGTGGACAAATTAAATGAGTTATTCGAAGAAACAAGGCTTGAAAAGATCGTGGGTTTTGTGCTCAAGATTCATAATAGAAGATCTGATATTGAAAAGAGTCTGAATTCATTTTACAGAAGCTTTTGGTCCCATGACTCTTCATCTCTTGGATGTCATTAAATCTTTCAGGTTCATTTCCGGTGAGGGTTGAAGGTGGAAGCTTGTTGCAGATTTCCCCCATTTGCAACCATATCTAGGGTTATCTACACCTTTGTTGATAGAGTGGTGTCACTCAGATTTCACCCCGAAATCTGTGACTACCCAATTTGAAAAAATTTCGTACTTTTAAAATAGTGGGTCATTTGTTGTTTTTATTGCCTGAAAGTTCCTGTATTACGTCAAGATAATCCTGAAGAGCCATATTAGCCCTTTTCGCCAAATACCCAGATGCCCAAAATTGTTTTATTATGTCGTCGGGATTTGTCTGCATGGAAATTTGTATTTAATTATTTTGAGCCCCGTATGAGGTTTATTTACTCTGTTTAACTCTATTATGAGCGAATATGTTATTATTCCTATATACCAAGGATTTTAACTTATTTTAAGTTTTGGGCTTTATTTGTAACTTTTGGCATTTTTCGTGTTTTTGTGGTGTCCCGTCTGCATTTCTGTGAAATTTCTGAACAACTCCTTGGCGGTAAGCCCGATTTTTGGCCCGAGCAAAAACATACACGCACATTTTGCCCGGAGGAAGTCATCATCAGAGGTCTGGATCACTGGGAAAAAGCGAAGTCGTGCACAGGAAAGCCCCTGCGGGGATGGGCGCATTTTTGGAAAACAAAGGATTTGAGCTGCGATGGGAAAAATATAAGCCGCAGGTAGGATGGGAATTGTATACCTACTTGCAGGGTACTTTTCCCGTGTTATAAAAGTCACTTAAGCTGCAGTGGGAAAAATAGAGGCTGTAGGCAGGTGGGAATTTATTGCCTACCTTGCAGGGTGAAAATTCCCATGATATAATAAAAGGAAAGTGACTTAAGTGAAATCATGGGATTTTAGTGCCTACCTTGCAGGGTAAAGAATCCCATTGCAAAAGTCAAATCAAATCACTTAAGTGGATCATGGGATTGTGGTGCCTACCTTGTAGGGTAAAGAATCCCATTATGGTGAAAATTCTTAAAAATAGAATTACATGTGCAAAAAAGTGCGCCCCTTTGGTGATGGATAAAAATAATTAAATTGATTATTTTATTAAATTCTATCCTTGGAAAAAGTGCGCCCAAGCTTGAGGAGGTTGAAAAGTCAAAGGAAGAAAAAAAGAAAGGATTAAATTAATTAAATTTAATTTATTTAGTGGCTGCCCCTCTCCTTGGAAAAAGTGCGCCCCATTTGGGCATTATTTAATGATTTTTTTAAGGCATTAAATCATTGAATTAATTTCTATTTTCAAAGGCTATGGTCAAAGCACACTTTGTGAGGCTAAAGTTAAGTCTTTGTGTGGAGGATTAAATTGGATTAATTTAATTTATTGGATGTGTCCTTAAACATGCATTTTTAAAAGAGAAAAGCATGATTTTTAATTAATTAATTGCTTTAATTGTTAGGGCAATTATTAATTATAGAATTATGAAGGTTATATAAGCATGGGCAGCGATATGGATTTATTATTCAACACACGTGCAGTAAAGAATCGCAGCAAGGAGAAAAAGTGCGCCCTCATTAGAGGAAGGATTTTGCAGACAAAGTGCTAACAAAGGCTAAAAGCTTCCAGATTTGGCGCATGCTTTGGAAAAGGTTCATCTTCAAATCCGCACAATTGTTTTCACAGGTGTTAAAGGAGCTCAGGTGTTGATTAAAAGGATTCATGATCTCTTTATGTGCAAATTAAACACCATTTTTTGGGGCAGCAGGCTTGAAAAGTGCAGATTTTTATAATTTAAATTCACTATTCATGCTCCGGTGGCCATTTTTGTCCGAATAAATTGCAGGAACTCATTACAGGTGCTTTATAAAAGAAAAGGAGTATTTATCAATGTCCAATACATTGCAAATATCCTCCGAATCAAGAATTGTCCATCTGCACTTCAAGCCAAATTAGAAGAAAAGAATTATTCGGACAAAGATTGATAAAGCTATGGCGAAAGGAGATGAAAAAGAGAGCACGATGGATTCATGCATCGCCTCTAAACTTTCAAGACACGGATCTAGGCCCGAGAACCTCTTTCCGATTTGATTGTGATCCAGAGCTGGAAAGACTTCACTCATGCGTGCGGTCAAAAGTAGTGGAATTATTCGAGCCGCAGCTTTCCATTTGCACCCCAATTGCAGAGTTTGTGATGGAGTGTGCTGATCTTACCATCCTTCATCCAGATCGACGTGATGTCATGCGGGAAAGACAATAATTGCGTTTGATGCGGAATTCTTCGATTATTGTTTGAAGATTCCAACGATTTAAAGGTGGTGACTTCTATTAGCATTCGGATGCGACGGTAGGTGGGAAAAGCATAGAGTGATTGTGTGAGCATCATGAATAAACGGTTCATAAGAAGCCTGATCCCCTTCCAGGTTCCCGAGAACTCTTCCACGATCCATTTGGTGCGGGAGGCGGATGATATTGTCAAATTGCATGCGGGTTGAATGGTGAAGCGAATGCCTACACTTTCCAGGACATGGATGTATGCTTTCATCAGGACCATTGAAATCAACAAGGTTGATTCTATAATCGGTTAGTCGAAATTATTAAGCGAATGACATTGGTGAGCAATCATGCGGGCGTAAGCGTACCTTCACTTCAAGATGACTTCATACTTGGTATATGCTGCAGCTTCACAGGGTGTCTTTTCCAAGCTGGATAGATGTGGTATTCTTTCCAGGGATCCCATTTTCGAGTGCTACCCACAGCTTACTGCACCTGCGTGCGAGAAGGACTTCAAAGTGATCAACGATGGTTTCTTCTACGATTTCATCTGCAGGTTAGACAAAGACTTGAAGACTCACAGAGTAAGCAAGGAAGCATGGGAAGCAGTGTCCAAGATTGGCAGTATATTCATCCGGTTGCGATTTCACATACCTCAGGGTTACGAGCTTTTCAGGTGAACCAACAAAGATGCCAAGGTACCCGAGTGACAGATTGATTGCCATGGAGCTAAGCAGGCAACTTGTGGAGTTACACGACCTTCAGTCGAAGCGGCACAAGTCTACGGGCTACTTCCCACTCACCGTGGATATTACATGCCATTGATCGGCATTCACAGAGCTCGAAGAATGGAAGCACAAATGTTGTCCGAGTATGAGCAAGAGTTCTTCCCTGCACGGCTTAATTTTGATCCATTTGGAATAGCCAGGAAGACAATCTCCCAGGAGTACGCACATGTACCTTCGTTAGAAGATTTCTGGATGAAGTGCGAAAGTGAGTACGAGGTCGAAAAGAAAGATTTCAGCAGTCATCAAAGCAAAGCAAGTATTTGACTTTGGACTAGCGCGGATACTGCGGATCTTAAAGATGATGGGAACGTGGTACTTGACACTTACCATCAAATGGGAGGAGATAAAGCTCTACTTAGAATGATAGGCATTTAAAGACAATGAAGAAAGATCCGAGTCGTGTTGGTGAGTACTTGAGCTGTCAAAAAGGGATACTTTGCCTTGAAAGTATCATGAATCAACTCACGGCAACTTCGTAGATTCCCTCAAGCGAAAGCATGAAGGAGAGAGCATCCGAGAAGTCAGAAAGTACGCAGAAGATCTCAAGAGAAAGAGGAGACCACTTCTACGACCATAGCTTTGACTCCGACTTCTCCAAAGATTCTAAGTGGATCACCAACTATTGCACCACGCAATGCCAGGGATGTTTCCATGCCTTCATTGAAACCGGCCAACGTTCATCTTCTTCTCCGCAGCCACTTCGTTCAAGCACCCGCTCCAGAGGAGATGTTGAAGCTGCAGATGACGGAGTTCGAAAGAGCTTTCCTCGGATGTTTCGAGGATGGCAGCCATGATAATCGTGGCACTTTCGATGGAGAGGATGCACGAGAGCGGGAAATAGTAGCGCACTCAAAGACTTCTCATTCTCAGAAGTAATTTCTGGAATGGTTAACTTTGCAGGTTTGGTTCCTAAGCAAGAATAGAGATGAACTTAGAGGAACATGACTTGCAGCCTACTTCCGTGATCTCGAGCGTAAGAGACAAAAGGCCTAAAGTTGCTAAAGCAACTTCTAGGTTGATCATCGAGGATTCGGGAGAGAAGTTTCTTGAGATATTAATCCGGCGGAAGGAAAGGTAGAAGAGGAACTCACTAGAAGATGTGACGGTGACCAAAATACCACTTTGGTCAAGCTACCACCGAGGATTGAAGCAGACACGCAGACGTTTTATAGATGCTTTGCCTTAGGCTTGACATGAAAAGGCGGAGAAAGAAGAGTCTGCGAAGCAAATAACTCAATTATGTGAGATCATAGCCAAGGTCATAAACCTTCCATTCACCCATTTCAGTAGCGGGTGAGTGATCATCTTATGCGGGAAATGGAAGATGCAAACTTATCGAAATGGAAGGATCGATTATTCGTCAAGCTTCACGTAACTTGGGAAGTGCCACCGCCTAAAGGTTATGAACGATGCGAGAAAATCAACTAAAGCAATCGATGAAAGCATAAAAGGAATAAATACAGTTCAGAGAGTAACTCGAGTGTTTTGGCCGAGATCAACAAGTCATGAGATGTATTGGTTGCATAGAGCAAATTGTGCTTTGATGGATCGGTCGAGAAGGGGAAGCAATAGAGTTTGCAGTATCTTTCCGCTTTGGAGATCTGCAGAGTTTTGAAGAGGATGCAGGTGCACTTGAGAGCGAGAACATCGATTTACGGATAGTGTTATTTCTTTCACCGAGGAAAGAGTGGATGGAGGTATTACTTCATACGTGCGGATTGTTTCTAACGAGGTGCATGATTCTCTGAGGGTTCTCTTCTGATGGTGCAAAAGAGGATTGATAAAGCCACCAAGCCTTTCACGATGAACTCTATCGGTAGAGGTCGGTGACACTGCAGCATCATTGCGAGATTTGGGCCAAGTTTGGAAGAAGTGGAAGCATGCGGCAAAGTGTTGAATGAAGGATTAGCTGCAATTCGGACGTAAAAGGAAGCAGTAGCTAAAACAGATGGAAAGATGCTGAACTATATGTTCGACAAGTATATCAGATATCAGAACAAGAAGAAGATGTAGATGTTACAGCTGGCATGACTTCTTCTATTTCTTTCTTCTTCTATTTTCTATGTTCCCGGATGGAATTGTAAACTTCTAAGTTATTGGTTTTGCAACCATTACTCGAAGTCATGTGGAACCTTTCTATTAGTTAAGTGATACATGTGTCACTTAAGAAGAAGTTAGTTGAGGATGATTGCCAAATGTCATCTTTACTTGTTGTTCATACTTTAGTTCAGTTTGAGTCTTCTATTTGTACTTTCCCTCCTACATTCTATAAGTAGGAGAAGAACCTACGGGTTAATCATCGATCAGAATTTGTAAGAAGCAATCTTGTGTTCTAGACTTTGTGCTGAACCCCTGAGAGCCACTTGTTGCAGAGGAATACAAAGAAGCAGGTTTCCGGAGAACTTTGTGTCACGGCGTACTGTGTTTCTTGCTTTAAATCTTAGATCTTTAAGTAAACTTTGTGTTATTTTAGATCTAGATCTAGAGCTGCCTTTGTTTCATAATTCATTTGAGTTTCTTCTATGTGCTTGTGATTAGCTTTGGTATCTACTAATTAGGATGCACATCTTCCTTACTTCCTCTCTCATAATACCTTGAATTTCTTCTTCTTTCATTCTTCCTTTCTTAAGCAAATGCTTACTTTGCTGCCTGCGAACTTCTTAGTTATGGTTCATGAACTAAGTTGTTAAAGTAAAACCCCGATAGATAGAAACACATTTTTATTGACAAATCTCGACACGGAGCCTCACCGGTTAAATGAGGAGATTTATCTCATGATCGCCTAGGTTTGATGCTATGCAGAAAATCTAGCCAACATATTTGGTACATTCTAGGGCACGTTTTCCCATCTCATCACCAATAGCTTTGCCATAATTTTAAAAGCTAAGATCAGCTAGTTTGCATAATTTTTGGGCCAAGAAAATTGTATTTTCATCTGTCTGAGTACTATCATCTACAGATTTATAATAAATAATTGAGCCTTCTATTTTAACCCAATATCATATTTTTCTCATGTTCTTGCCCTTATAAAAATTGTTGATTAGTTTGGGAAAAAAATTTAGTTGAATTACTTCAGTTTTGAGTGATTTCCTTCATGCAAGTCACCATTTACTAGTAAAATTCAGATCTGCACTTGGTTATTTTTGTATAATTTCTACTACTTGCATTTTTGTTTGGGATTTGCGGAAATCCATCCGGGGTTGAAAAATGCCCATTTGGGGACATTACAAGTTTCAACACAAACGAATGCTCAAAATGATCTCGAGAGAGGCCAACTATCAAATATAAGTGAAATCACAATTTTCCAACCATGGAAACCCCTCCAAAAGTGATCCTGAACTTCCCAAATGGGTAGATGAAGTGGAGGAAGTGTGTCAACATTCTTGAAAGTGCCCTAGCTGGAGTAAAAGTACTCTATGCATGGATAAAAACCTTTTTGTTCGGGAAATTTGCCAATGAAGTCCACTTGTGACTCCCGAATGAAGCCATCAATGCACACAAGAGGGTTTCCATCCCCAAGTGTGATCCTATTGAAGGGTTTCGTCCTCAATAGGTGACCAAGGAAGGGTTTTCGTCCTTTAATGGCAAGAAGAGAAGCTACACTAGCTCCAAATCCAAGTAAATGTCAAAATGATGAATGATAATGATACTCCTCCATTCGAACCTCCTTAAGTACCCTTCTTTGGCGCCAAGGATGAATTAGAAGATCAATCTTCATGACCGACCTCTTAATGAAGGGGGAAGTGCACTTTTAATCTTCACTTAAGAAGACCAACCTCAAAAAATGGAAAGAGTATTTTTTTATCTCCATTGTAGCTCTCAAGAAGACCGACCTTAATGAAGGAGAAGATAGAAGTTCCTTTTTGCTTTTTCATTCACCTATCACCTAGTCAAATCACTCCAAGCCATAATTAGTAATCAAATAAATAAGGAAAATACAATCACTTACAATTATGGCAATGTTCACCTCCCTTGCTTTCCTTCCTTGAAGCCCACGGAAGGTGGAATGGGCCCAAGGCCTTCATAGTGACTAGCTTGGAAAAGGGGACATTACAGATTTCACTTTTATTGGATAGCTGGTCTCTGTTAGATCATTTTGAGAATTTATTTCTGTTGAAACTCCAAGTATTGATGGAGTTATGAATTTTCAAAGTTTCAGCTGTGTTTGGTCTTGAATTAAATTTATAAAATATATATTTGCTCCAGATTTCATCTTGTTGGAATTATGAAGTGTTTGGGATATTTCTATATTGATAATATATTTTCTCCAGATTTCATCTTGCTGGACTTATGAAGTGTTTGGGATATTTCTATATTGATTTTCAGTCTATATTGCATGAGAATATTGTCTTGAAGAGCCCATACAGTTCGCTGCCTTAGGAAATAGAAAATCAGATTCATTGCTAGGGTTAAGTGGTGATATTGTTGGCTTTCGTATGAATTCTTTTGCTTTCACAAATATTCAGATCTCTCCTTGTTGCTAATGCCATTTTCAGTTTTTTCCTCTAAGATTGAAGTGATTGACTGGTGGCTGTAATAAAAATCAGAAGTTGTCATTTGGGTTTGAGCCAAAACCCTTATTTTCAGTTTCAACCCTAGAAAGGGACATTATAGAAAACCTCCTATGTGCGCATAACTTTTCTATATACATGGTATTCCTTACTTTCAGGATTTACGTCTAGTAATAGATGTGAATGGGTAATGGAGGGATTGGGAAATGTTTTTTTAAATTTCTCCCCAACAATTTATATGGATGATGCCATGAACGCCATTGTTGCAGCTAAATTAGGCTATAAATGTAATAGTGTGATCGCGAAGACATTACTCATAAGCACAAATTAGAGGCACAATTAATACCAAAAGTTGTAATTGTTTTGAATTTGCACAATTTGTTTTGTTTTTCAAAATTTGCTTGATTTTGAAAAAGAAATTTGCATTTGAATAGTTTTGCATGATAAAGGACTTATTTATTTGTCAAAAATTCTCCATATTGAATATGTGTATTTTTTTTTGGTTTGAAATTGAAAATAAAAAAGCTCAAAAGAATAATCCTCAAAAATCAGATGCTGATTAAAAAAGGCATAAATAAACTTTTCTGTACCCTTTAATGTTTTTCTTCCTCCCATGTGGCTTTTAATTTGAAAAGGAAAATAATATCTTAAACTGATTTTTGAAATCAGTCAACACTGCAGTTTGAAAAGTTTGACAACATACTAAATGGATTAGGTGACACAGGCCAAATCAATGTTTTTAAAACCGGTCGAACCGGAACCGGAACCAGCCGGTTCGACCAGTTCAATATATATTTTTTTCAAACTGGTATACAAACCGGACCGGTGGACTGGTTTGCATAAGGAACCGGCTGGTTCAGTACCAAACCGGTCCAAACGGTCCGGTTTTGCTCTGAACCAGGCGAGCTGGAAAAAGTACTTTAATATGGTGCTAATTTTGTAAAAAATATTTTATTAGTTAAAAGTTCATCTTTTTAGCTGACCTAAACCCTAATTTTTCTATAAACTCCTTTCTTACATGAGAAAACTTTGCATATTTTGTGTGTAATAGATGGAATCATGGTTTCTAATCTTTCAAATATACTGTTTTCATTAAAAATATAATTTTTTTGTGTTTTTTAGTAAACTGGTTCATAAAGTTTGAACCGGTCTAATTCTGGTTCCAGTCCGGTCTAACCCTTGACTAGTTCCGAGTCCGGTTCCGATTTTTAAAACATTGGGCCAAATGCGGATGTTGGAGAAATTTGTGCGCAATTCTTTACTCCAATGCACTTGCAGCCAATAAGACTCAAATTTTGTAAAGTCTTTGATCAAAAGGCTGATTTTGACAGTCTTTTCATGAAGTTCAATGTTCCAAATGCTATCATGTGCTGCCAATGCATATGCCAAACTAACTAAACTTTGATCTCCTTGTCAGAAAAGAGTGAGCAGGAAAAACAAAATGTAGTCCAGAAAAGATAATGCCTTTCCTCACGCTGCTTATACCA
The DNA here is from genome assembly GCA_018340775.1 of Taxus wallichiana var. yunnanensis. Classification (NCBI taxonomy): domain Eukaryota; kingdom Viridiplantae; phylum Streptophyta; class Pinopsida; order Cupressales; family Taxaceae; genus Taxus; species Taxus wallichiana. The sequence continues at coordinate 178,503,015 of CM031238.1, read as the reverse complement.
TCAAACAGCCAACATTTCAATATTACAGCACCAATGATTAATATGGATGAGAATGAAATTTGCAGCGAGAAGAGAATAATGGAGGATATATAAATGAATGGCAAGCCTATGCTCTAATACCAATGTCAGACCAGGAATGGACTGACAAATTTCAGAAACTAAATTTTTGCAAACCAAAATTGTATTCATTAGCTAAAAATGAGATGCAATTACATATTTATTACAAAGAGAAATGACCATTCAGTTCATCTCCAAGACAACTGTTCGGTTCACCTCCAGACGTCTTTTGAGAATCTATGAGACAAATGCATGGCAAGCCTGTGCTCTGATACCAATGTCAGGCCAGGAATGGGCAGAAATTTTGGAAACTAAATTTGTGCAAGCCAAAATTGTATTCATTAGCTAAAAATGAGATGCAATTACATACTGAGATGCAATTACGTATTTTTACAAAGAGAAATGACCATTCAGTTCGTCTCCAAGATAACTGTTTGGTTCACCTTCAGACATCTCTTGAGATTCTACGAGACAAATGCCTATTCCTAGGATTAATAAAATATTATGTACAATAATTTTGCAGTTTTGATGAAAGTGATTGAAGGTCTGAAATTATATCATCTTTATCCATCAAAGAATCTTGCTTTTTATATTTATAGAAGTGGTGTGCCTTCTGGAGAAAGCAATAGTTTATTAAATTATTCACTCAGAACACTCAAAAACGTAAAGCCCCACAATTTTTCTTGAACCCCTGAATCGTGGAAACTGATCAGAACACTCTAATGTGCACAGAAGTGCTAATATAATCAAATGCTTTTATGAAGCAATCTATTTTAGTTTACCTAAATACATGTAATTGACTGTTTAATTCTAAAAATGTTTGCATGCCAAGTACATTCCAAGAAATTATCAACAGTACAAAGGACATCTACCATTATCCAAACTATTTATTGTCTGTTGCATACACTGCACCTATCAAGTAGCTATTTTTGATCCCTTTCTTTTGTTTGATCTTGAGCTTTAGGTTTTATGGAATGTGTTAGTCAATCAGCTCTCTGAAACACAGAATTGGCATCCCCACGTTAACCTTCATGACCATTCTCAGGTCCTTCTTCCAGTTCTTGTTTATTGATTTATATGTAGCCTATTAGAGTTTGAGCCCATTACGAGTGTTATGGTATGCATATGTGCCACCCCCTCTTTATTATTGCATGCACTTTCGGCAAAAAAATGAAAGCTTATGTTATGAAACTGTGTCCTAATGTGATCGAGATGTTGTATGATGCATATGGGTTTTGGTTATACAAAGGCTGTAAATTCTATTGCATTTGCAATTCAAGAAGTAATTAATGGTTATTTTAATATGATTCTTGTATGTTTATCTGCAAACTTTTAATCCTTACAATTATGCTTGATTTCAGTACCAGGGACAGAGGGGATGGCAACCATCTAACTATACTGGACTTTGTGAAAAGCTTCTCTTTAAAAGTCAATCGGTGGTATGTAGTGATTATTTCTTTGAGTGATTTTGAAACATATCCTACATTTTTTGTTTGGCTCTTTTTTTGAGGAGTACGTTTTAACCTTTTTAGTGATATTGTTTTCATGATACTTGCTGCTTGTAAGCTCTATTGTTTTGGAGGGGCTTTACTGCATTGGGTTTACCCTTCATTTCAGTGCTTTTGCTCTTCTTTTATCTAGTTAGTCATTGATCCTAGGGTTCTTTTACCCTAACAAGTTCTATTCTAATTGGATGTATTCTTGAGGCCTATTCACCTACTTTTGGTCATTTGTAGACATTCATATAATTTCTTTCTTTCTTGTAATATCCATCATCAGGACTAGCGCCATGCCGATTGGCTCACACCTGTTAGTGCCACTCCAGTTGACTTGCAATATTCTCATTGGCACACCTCGAAATAACATGATGCATTAGGACCACTTGAGAAGGCCAATGTTGTTTGATTGGCTTAACTCGAATGGGTGACATCCTAGTTTTCTCCTTGTGTGAGTTATGCTTTATCTATTCACCCTGAATCTGTGCCACGCTAGTTATTTAGGCAATGCCACACTAGTTATTTGAGCTTCGCCATTCCGATTGGCTCACCCCGATCACTCTCACCTCGGATATCCTTAGGCAATGTTCTACTCAATTGGCATTCCCCAAGTTGGCACTCAACACCGAAGACTTTACTCGAGGTTAGGCTCCATGTTGAGCCTTCACATCATATGGTGTCAAGTTAGACCAGCGACTACAAAGTGTACATCTAGAAGATGAACCTACATGTCGAGTAGTGAGGCAAACCATTGACCAATAGAGAAGTTGACTATTTTGTAACCGCTTTAGATTATCACCACCTCTCTTCTAATTATTTATAAACACCTAGACTTGACCTTGAGGATATCAAGAAAGGATGTAATGTCCCCTTTTCTAGGACATTCCTAAGAGCTATCTTTTGGTCCACTTTGCATTGTGACCCCTTGGCATGCCTTGCACTACAAGGGGGAGTTGTCTCTTGTTCTTAAAACTGCACATAGGTTAATTAATTTCCTAATATTAAATTAGGAAAAATAAATAAAGTGCACGTAGTCTTAGTAAATTTTTTTTTAATTATGTTTTAATGTGAGTTTATGTTTTCCCTCCAAAAGGGATAGGTCGGTCATTGAATGTTGCACCCCTTAATTCTATAAAAGGAGGTTGCGTGACCTTTAGTGGGTTATGTTGATTGATCATTTGAATTTACTCCATGCTTGGAGAAAAGGGATGTATGCCCTATGTTGCTCTCTCTTCCATTGTTGAAGTTCTCATTTGCAAGTTTATTGTAGCTGGTTTGAAGATCCAATTGAAGAAATTGCTTGTGCAAATTAAGTGTGATCCTTATACTGGCTATAGCGAATTCATTGGTAAAGTTTTCTAGCCTTGGCGATTTGATTAAATGTTGTGTTGAGTGTTGGTTGATCTCATTCCTTGGCAGCGACTTCACTTTGTGATTTAATTTGTAATGTCCTTGTCTAGGACAAGTTAGGAAATAATATAAATCTGATCACACACTGCTGGAAAATAATTAATTTTCAAACCCCAACTGCTGCAATTTTAAAAATTCATATCTTTGGCTAGAGAAGTCCAAATGAGCTGAAATTTTGGATATTGGACCACAAAAATATGAAGAATAATATGCAAAAATCAGATTTCGCACAGCCAACACGAAACCCTAATTTTTCCCTAAAAAGTAGGTCGCCCAGCACATTTAGGGCACCAAATCTACTCCAAAAATTATAGAATCACCTTCTCCTTATTTCTCCTAATTGCTACAATCACATTCAATATTAAATTGATCCCAAACTGCAGATCTGAAATTAATATTTAATTGTTAGCAACCAAATAGTGACAGACAACTGAAATCTTCTAAAATTCATAACTCCTTCAATATTCCATATTTTCCCTTCAAATAAAATGCAGATAATTCTATAAATTAAGATCTTTCCAAAGAACTAAAGATCTGAATTTTATGATAACTGAAACCCCTCCAAAACAGCCCCCAAAATCCCCAAACCAGTCGCTAGGGTTAGAATAAATTGCATAAATAATTTCCGGCACTTAATAACCCTTCAATACACTCAAAATAGCTGCCCAAACTTAGCAAAAATAAGCCAACACAGATCAGATCTTGAATATAGATGATTTACCCTTAAAACATGCCAAAATAAGACCCATATCAAGTCGCCATAGTTGGAATAATTACAACATTAAAGTCAAACCATAAAGACATCAAAAATCACCACTAATCATTCAAATATCCTCATCAAACAAATGTGCCACATCCCAAAGCAAGTCGCCAATGTTAGCAAGTATGAATCATGCATAGAACATACTTCAACACAAGAGAACTCAACAAATGGAACAAGAGAGAATACTTCAATTGATCAAAACCAACTCACTAACTTCCCACGCAAGAGAGAGAGAGAAAAACATTAATGGGCATGCATCCCAACTCCAAGCATGGAGTATCAAATAAATCTCATCATAACATAAGTCTAACAATGATCCTAGCACTCCTTTTATAAGCAAGGAGGCACAAAATTCGAAATCCCTAGGAGAGGGAAATTATTAAATAAAAATAGTTTATTTTCCCTAGGTGTGGCGTCCCCTTTTCAAAGGGTGATTTTAATATTTAAAAGCCACCTAAATATTATTTAATTAATTCCCCTTTTTAATTTGCATTTTGGGAATTTAATTAAATAATTAAATACATTACTTGCTCCATAAATATTAAATAATTAAATAAATATTGTTTTATAATGTCAAATGATTAAAATCACTCTCTAGGCAATATTATCTAATTATTTAATATAATTTTCCCCTTGCAACATCCCTAAAGCCCACGGGGAATGATAGGCTAAGGGTCTTCAAAAAATGGGGACATTACATAATTCCTAGCTTGGGTGACTGGTTTGAGAATAAAATTGGTGTGTTAAAGCCTTCTTATTGCAGCAATCTGTATTTGGGAGTTTAGATCTGAGTTTTAAGTGCATTCATTGATAATATTTGGTAGCCAAAAGCTCTCACTAGCAGCGACTTGCACTAAGAGGTTTAGACATAATTTTATATGCATTTCTATCACTTATTGGGGGCAGCGACTTGCCTTCAGAATTGATTGGCCATTGTGTGGTAACTTGTAATGACCCTTTTGAAGAGCTTATATCAAATTTCTAGAATTCTGATTTTTTATTACAGCAGACTGTAATTAAATTATAGTGAACTGAAATTTTCATATATCGTGCCAAAATTCACCAATAATCATTCACAACCAATTATCAAATGACTATTTATTATTTTTGACAAATATTATGGTCAAATCAAGGGATTTGTGCAAAAGATACACCGTTGGAAATAATTATGCAAATCTGGAAATTACAACAATCAAAGAGGAGTTCAAACTTCGCAAAATATGGCCTCAAATTCGTGCAAATGCATATTTGAACTTCTTAGAAAATGGCAACTTAATTGGGCAATTGGAATTGATGTTATTATTGCTTAATAATTCAAATTTCAGTCAAATACAAGTCGAACTGGTAGAAATAACTGATAAAATCAGAATTGGCACAAATGATATTCAATAAAATGGTAAGCTACAGATACATAATTGTTTTAAGTCAATATGAAGGGTTTTCGTCCTTCATATGGACCTCATATGGGGTTTTCGTCCCAAATGGTAAGAAGATGAGAGATAACTCTCAAAATCTGATTTTTAATTACAAGTTCCTCTATTTTAAAATGTCCATTCATTATGCCTTGGCCGACCCCTCATAATCATTTATTTTTCCTTAATAAACAAGGCCGACCCATATAATCTTCACTAACACACTTTAAAGTATTCATAAAATAATAAAAGACTGATTATAAGTCTTTTCCTTGCTTTTCTCTTTTCATTCCATGGAGAAGAATTTCCCGCAACTCCAATTATGCTATTAATTTGGAGAAAAGGGACATGACAGTCCTCCCTCCCCAAGATTGCTTGTCCCCAAGCAATCACAATCTCCTGGATCCCATGTGATCCTTGTAGTCTTCATCTTTGTACCTACACAAGAAACAAACTCCTTAGAAGAAACTTGAGTGTTTAACAACACTCCCTCTGGCCTTGCAATTGTCTTTTTGCTGGTGGGAGTTCCACAATCTTCATGCATCTGGTAGTTGTCCTGAACATGGCTGTAATCAAGCATTTCTCCTCCAAAAATCAGGATGTACAAGTCTGAAAATGATACACCATAACCTGATTTTATTTCTTTATTCAACTGAAATCTTCCTCTCTTGATATCCCATGAAGGAATGCACTCGAAAAAAACCAATTTACTGCTGCTCATTTCTGATTTTTGCACATTCGATCCTCTAATCATGGTATAACAATCATCAATCTGAAAACTCACTAAGGAAAGCAATCCCGTGAGATAAGAAGAGACTGAAATTTGATCTGCATAACTTGAAAAATTAGGAGCAGCAGACCCATGATTAAGTTCAGCAGTTGTCTTGTCCTTAAATTCGAGAAAATCATACTCATAAATTTTGATTTCATCATTCTCCAAGTGGAACTCATACTCCATGTGACCTTTGAAAGCAAGTTCCTCTGACTTTTGGATCTCTAAATGCCCCCAAACTTTGTATGACTCTGCTGTAGTGTAAACTAAATAGACTAAGCAAAAACCGTACCTTATTATGGGGTCATAGAACTGAAAATTAGAACCATCCTCCTCCACTCTGGTGACTATGTGAACAGCTGCAAGTTTCCCATAATATCCTTTTGTCCACCCATACAGAGAATATACAGAATTTCCCTCAAACTTATGCCTCCTGGAACATATCATGCAAGCATCTTCTAAATTCCACAAGTAAATTCTTTTCTTCACGCTTGTTTTGTCTCATGAAGTGGCCCCGATGATTAGCCCATGGAGTATCATGATCAGCCCTCCAGATCTTACTCTTCACCCATGATTCGAGTATCAACTGGACTTGGTTTTGGTAAGGAATAAGCCCAACCATCACCTGGTACCTTCCTTTACGGATTTCTCTACCAATCACATCTTTAGCAATCTTGTTCTCAACATACTCCACTGATATTGATGACTTCCAATCTTGCAATGAGATTTTGTGTAATGACCCTTGGTCCACGTGGCTTATCTTCATGCTTTGATAATTGAGAGTGAACTCTCTCAACGAATGCCATCCTTGATCTTTAAACTCAGCCACATTAATCATCAAAAAATCAGCACATACCTTATTTGATCTTATGGAGATGTGGAGTTGAGAGCACCCTTTTGTATATTGCATAGAGAACCCATCCTCTATCCTCTCTGGAATTGTAAACTGTTTTGGTATGCTGAGAAGAAATGGATTGGAAATTTTCCAGGAGCTGCTCTTATCCTTCGAACATATAGGCCAAAATAAAGGAATTTTTCCCTGATATGTCTCCCAAAGTAACTGCTGAAGCAGTATATGGTGCAAGAAACTCTTCTCAACATGAATGACTAATGAAAGGAACTGATTTATTGTGTAACATGTCTGCTGTTCCAAATCAGCAGCATATAGGCTTGTATTGGCAAGCTTAATACACCATAAACCAACCCCTTGATTGCCCTCCATCATACTTTTCAAACTCAGCTGAGTTATTATGCCCGGATCAAAGGAGTAACATTCATTCCACACCAATTTTATGCACACATCCTTTATATTAAATGACTGATGAAATGGAAATGTGGAGCTTACCATGTACCCATGTAGATCACCTTCAATTAAAGAGTTGTAATTTGGTGCTCCTACCAAAATGCCATCATGTCCAATTTCACCCTCCTTGCTAGCCTCATCACAATCTGAAAATACTCTAATGCAAAAAATAACACCCTTTTCCTCTTCATCCCATGAAGTGTGTTGTGCACAAAGGTATCTCATCATTAGTGACCAAAGTGGACTCACCATATATGAAACCTGAGTGTTTCTAATTATCCACTCATGGTGAAAAATCTGAATTAATATATAGGCCCAAACTGAAATATTTCCATGCCAAGGGCTGCTCAAAACTTCTGAGTTCAAATCAGCATGCAAGCAATATTTCAAAAACATCATACCTCCATGATTTTCCGCTTTCCGGGTGCTTACCTTCATTGTATCTTTGCTTGATGCTTGCTTGTCAATTCCCCCATGTCCTGGTGCTTTCACAATGTTGATATCTCCCTCAATTGTCCTTCTTTTGCTGCTGCTAGGATCAGTCCAGCCTCTTCATGTTGCTCTTTATGGGGAGTTTTCTCCCATTTCCATGGCTCACAAGTTTTATTTTCAATACTACTCCAAATCATTCTTTCCAACATAAGAGTATTAAGAGAATGGCCAACCAAACTGAAAGAGGGAGTGGTTACCTTAGCTTTCAAACCATGGATTTTGGAGGGATGGTTATCCTTTGTCACTTCTATCATAGCTCCTGTACTTGTATTGTTGTATGCATGGATAGGATGTGGGTACTCCTTACCATTCAATGTGCTCCGTAATCTGCCCATATTTGAATTGAACTGATGATGGTGATCAGCTCTTTGTGAAGACAAGCTAGGGAGCAACACATCTGAATTGTATTCGATCCTCGGGCCTTCAACAAAGCTTTCATCCACTTCTTCTTCCTTCGCACCTTGTTCACAAGTGCTTGGGATGTCTTGGTGGTCCCTCCTCAAGCTTAATTCTTCATCTTCGGGCTCTTTTTTGCCTGCTGCTACAAGCGGACCAACGGACTGCCTTATATGGATTTCTTCCATTACTGCTTCTTGTTCTCCAATCTTTCTTTCATCACTAACGCTGATGTTATTTATCTTTTGAGGGAGGTCTTTATGGCCATTCACATGCACACCTAGAATACCGAATTCCCATCTTATGAAATCTGGAAATGGCATGGCATTACGGATGTCTACTGGTAGAGCTTGGTATTTTTGAAGAGATCTTCCACCTCCGTGATTATCGAAACCCCGGCCTTTTGAGAATCCATGCTCGATACCACTGTAATGACCCTTTTCAAGGGTTTATATCAAATTTCTAGAATTCTGATTTTTTATTACAACAGACTGTAATTAAATTACAGTGAACTGAAATCTTCGTAAATCGTGCCAAAATTCACCAATAATCATTCACCAACAATTATCAAATGACTATTTATTATTTTTGACAAATATTATGGCCAAATCGAATGGATTTGTGCAAAAGATACACCGCTGGAAATAATTATGCAAATCTGGAAATTGCAGCAGTCAAAGAGGAGTTCGAACTTCCCCAAATATTGCCTCGAAATTCGCAAAGGCATATTTGAACTTCTTAGAACATGGCAACTTGATTAGGCAATTCGAATTGATGTTATTATTGCTTAATAATTCAGATTTCAGTCAAATACAAGTCGAACTGGTAGAAATAACTGATAAAATCAGAATTGGCACAAAATGATCTTCAATAAAATGGTAATCTGCAAATACATAATTGTTTTAAGTCAATATGAAGGGTTTTCGTCCTTCATATGGACCTCATATGGGGTTTTCGTCCCAAATGGTAAGAAGATGAGAGATAACTCTCAAAATCTGATTTTTAATTACAAGTTCCTCTATCCTAAAATGCCCACACATGACCCCTATTTATACTTTTCTAAGGGTGGCGCCAAAACTGAAAAGACATGACCTTTCCTTTATGTCCATTCATTATGCCTTGGCCGACCCCTCATAATCATTTATTTTTCCTTAATAAACAAGGCCGACCCATATAATCTTCACTAACATAGTATTCATAAAATAATAAAAGACTGATTATAAGTCTTCTCCTTGCTTTTCTCTTTTCATTCCATGGAGAAGAATTTCCCACAACTCCAATTATGCTATTAATTTGGAGAAAAGGGACATGACATTACTATCTTGACCCAACAATCTGGTTTATGTGTGGATTTGTGGCATATTTGTGCAGCGACCTGGGTAACCCTCTTGCTTGGTTATTGAAAGGTGTAAGAGAATATTGTGTGCCTTATTTGCAATGTTATTCCTCCCTAACCATAGTGACTTCATAGATCTGCAATTGGAAGGGTTTCAGGGATATTTCATTAACTATATTTGTGCCTAAAGTGCAGCGCCTTGTCTGGGGATTTCCTTGCTGATTTATGTGAAGGTCTGGTTCCTTAGAATTGATCATTTAGGGCAGCGATTTGACTGTAAAAGTGTGACAGCTGTTTGTAACTCTCCTTACCTTCAGAATTTTGTATTTTTGTACTAGTTGGAAGACTAAAATCATAAATGAAATAGTGGGCTGGGTTTGATCCAAAAACATGGAGTGTGGAGGGAGTTATTACATTTTTAGATCAGCTGGCTTTATGTATTCATCATGTCATTCTGAAGATGGTTTTTAGAGTTGTTTGTTGTTGATATAAGGACTGGTTATAAGGATCTAACCCTCTGGAGTTGATTCGTAATAAATTTGTTGCAAATTTTCCACTTGTCTTAAAAGAGGACATTACAAAGGAGATACATGTTCCCAAGTTTTCCATAATTGTTTTAGCTAGACGAATCAACTTGGACATGTTTCCCTAGTATCCAATCACAAACATACTCATTTCTAGTCTCCTTGTTCATTGTATACATTTGTATTACATATGTTTAGTCTCTTTTAATAAAGAACATTATTCTGCTATTTCTTGCTTGCTTACTTGTGTAATGGTAAAATGTCTTTAGTTTCTTAAAATGTCCCTTTCTAGGGTTAATTATGAAATTAAGGGTTTTGCCACAAACCCAAATGCAACAATTCAGATTTTTGGAACAACAGTGATCAAACCCTAGCAGCCAACTGAAATCACACCTTTAGGGTATCAAAAACCAACTTAGAAAATTAATAAATAATCCTCTAGGGAAGCGAACTGTACCAACACTTAGGAGCAACAATTCTCATGCAAAATCTAACCAAAAATGATATAGAATGATCCCAAATAATTTAACCAACCATGTAGAAATTATTTTAGCCAATATACTTCATAAATTAAGGAGAAGTGCCAACACACAATTGGAATTATTAAAATAATCAGCAGAAGTACAGTCCACAAAATTAGCTGAAAATGAGGTCTCCAAACCCCAATAAATACCAAAGAAGTGATAGATTAGCCTTATAAATTAGGAGAAATTTGAATATCAACTTGAGACACCAAAATGTGCCCTTGAAGGCACTGAAATACTCCACCCAAGTCACCACCCTAGGAGAGGGTGCCAAATTGATGAAGAAACCTTGATAACTCCTCTTCTTCAATGCCCTAGCTGCCCAACCAACAAGATAATCTTGTTTGAAAGCCCTGGAACCACCAAATCGGAGAGTTTTGGTTCTCCTCGCTTGTCACACCAAAGGATTTTCGCACATAGCGTGTAATATCCCCTTCTTGGTCGAAGACCCTTAGCCCAATTTTGTTTCCCGACGGCTAAGGGAGGAATAAAAGGGAAACTTAGTCATAATGAATTAATCATAAAGTGCATCATAAAATATTATTATAAGCACTTTTATTAATTTATTAATGACAAAATTAAAAAAAAAAAAAAAAGTGACAAAATAAAATTAGAAAAAGAAAAATCACTTTATTTTATTTTCCCTTAAGAAAATGCGACCCATGGAGGAAAGGGAAAAGGCCAAAGAAAAATTAAATGAGGCCAAATAAATCTGATTGGTGGTTGTGGGTGGCTAAAAGGCCAAGATTTGTTATAAAAGTAAGTCGACTTGCAAGGGAAGGATATCTCTTTTTGCTTATGATAATTTTCATATTTGTGGTGTAAGCTTGCATGCTTTCCATAAAAACTCCAAAGGATGAAAACCCTTTGAAGTTGGCTTTAGAGGATGAAAACCCTCTTTAAGCTTAGAGAGAAGAACGAAAACTCTTCTTTCTTTTGAGAGGAAGCCCTACTTAGGGGTTTCTACTAATTTTCAAGGTTCTACTTCAGAATTGCAGCGATATTTGAGGAGAAAAGTGCAGATTTATATTGTTTCCAGCTAGGGTTTGAAGACACAAGTGTTGGGGCAGATTTCTACCTTCAGATTCAGCCTGATCTAGGGTTATCTACACCCCTGCGAGTGGAGTTTGACCCATTCTAGGGCATAGTTGTTCCGGATCTCATCACCAACATCTTTGTCATATTTTTAGAGGCCAAAATCAACTGGTTTGCATATTTTTGGGGTTGAGGAAACTCCATTTTCATCAAAGTCTATAACTTTCATTTTGCATATTTATAATAAATATTTCAGCCCTTTATTTGGATCCAATCTGGTACTTTTCAAGTGTTTTTACAATAATAAAATCAGTTGATATGTTTTTAATGATAAAAGAATGGTTTTACTTCAGTTTTGAATGATTCACTCCTAGAGCAAGTCTCCTTTTCATAATAATTTAGATTTACATTATAATTTTTTTGTATATCTTCTACAACTTGTGTTGGTTGGGATTTGTGGATAATGTTCCTTTTGGGGTTAGAAATATGTCCATTGGGGACATTACAGTGGTATCATAACGATGATCTTTGGGTCAAGGGAGAAATTTAAAAAAACAAATCAATGCAATGCGAAAAAACAGTGGACGAGCATGATCGAGAGCTCCTCCTACCGATAAGCTAAAATACATGAATTAGTTGATCACAAGGAATGAGAGAGAATCACGGCAGCTATGAGAGAAAGTCAAAGAGATATGCATCATGTATTGAGGGAATCTCAAAGGGAAATGCATGAAGCATTGACTGGTTCCATCAGAGATTTGGCAAAGATTCTACAAGGGCACAATATATCTACAAATCAAGGAGCAACCAACAATGGTGAAGGAAGCTCAATTGGACCAATTAGGACATCCGCCAAGCCTCCACATCAGATTTTCAGAGCCAAGTTTCTCCAAAGAGAGGAACAACCAATTGAGGAGGAAGCTCCAAGTGATGTTGATGACAAGGAGACATGGGGTAAAGAGTATGCAACCCTCAGTTTTAAGGTGAGAGAAATGTTGTCTTTCCACGATTTATGTGAGTTGAAAAATAGTAAGGGCATAGGGCATAATGGCCGAACATCATCAAAAGGCCATGACAGAAGGTCTTAGCCATAGAGGGAAGAAAACCCTCCATTGTGAAGAAGCAAGTCCAAGAGCATGTAGAGGATCAACTACAAGGTGGAGAAGTCATGATGAAGTTCGAAGATACAACTTCCCTCTATAACGCAACCCTTCCGAGGTGATAAAAGAGGATTCCACCATGCAATTTGAAGGAGAAGAATCTTCAATGGAAAAAGGTATGACTTCTAATGATCAAAATGTTTGTATTAGTGGGCAAGACAAAGAAGTTTTGCAAGGTATGAGGAATGGTACTCCTCAAGTTGTGACAACCAAGAGCATGGAAAGTTCCTTCCAAAGAGGGCAGATTGCACGAGAATGTAGATTGTGGGGAAAGAGGTATATCATCTTCTTTATTGCAGCAGTTATATCGTGAGGATATTCAGACCTTGGTGCAGCAAAACCAAGTTATCATGAAGACAAAGAGTGATGAAGATCTCAAAAATACTCCAAGGTATGAAAGGAATGATAGTGTGTCAAATTTATTGCTGTATATTAAACCATTTCAGATTTGTTTTCTTCATGAGAAGTATGGTAATGCAAATTGTAAAATGGAGCATGTGGATCCCTTGTTCCAAATTCATGATTGTGGGCATTATGAGAGCTATATGTTTTGGCAAGAGCTCCCTCATTTGACAGGTACGAGATCTAGACTCTTGGAGCACTACAACATGTTTTATCTATTGCATATTGCACGTAGGGCGTAAGAGTTGCAATTGCTTGAGGGCAAGCAATTTGGGGAAGGGAGGATTGTAATATCCCCTTTGTGAACGTCCCCATTTCTGAAGACCCTTAGCCTATATTTTCCCCGTGGGCTTTGGGATGTTGCAAGGGGAACATTTTTATTAAATAATTAAATATTATTGCCTGGAGCAATAATTATTTAATTATTTAATTATAAAAGTTATTTAATTTAATTCCCAGAATATAAAAAAATTAAATGGGGAATTAATTAAATAAATAGTTAGGTGGTTTTTATTGATAAAATCACCCTTTGAAAAGGGGACGCCACACCTAGGGAAAACAAACTGCTTTCATTTAATAATTTCCCTCTCCTAGGGATTTCATATTTTGTGCCTCCTTGCTTATAAAAGGAGTGCTAGGATCATTATTATTTTCATGTTATGATGATATTTATTTTATGCTCCATGTTTGGAGTTGGGATGCATGCCCATTGATGTTCTCTCTCTCTCTCTCTGCGTGGGAGGTGGTATTGAGCTGGTTTTGAGATTCAACTGAAGTATTTATTTGTGAGATCCATGTTTATGGCTTTGGCAAACATTTTGGTTAAATTTGCAAGCGAAAATCTGCCTTTTTTACTGTAGCGAATCACTGTAGCGTCGTCACTGTAGCAGCTAGGTTTTGTGATCAGATAAAAGAATTTTCTATGTGCTTTGCAAGTCGATTTAGTGGTGTGATCTCTGTTGATTTTGGCGAATCTCTTTAATGGTGTTTATGGTCTGTTTGCATACAACTTTTAGGTAAAAAGCGATCAGATTTAGCATGTGTTTGCATATTCTAGTATTCAGCGACTTCTCTTATTAGTATGTGGACTGCTTTGGGATTATTTTTCCACTGAGCTGGCTGTTGGGTATTATTAACTCTTCCACTGCAGCGACTGGTTTTGATTGCAAAGTTTGGGTATTAACTCCATGTGTGATTAGTGATATTGAACTATATGCCGTCTAAATTGAATCTTCATTTGTTAGTGAATTTAGTTGGAGTGAAATGGTATGGTGAAGTGAGAGCATTCTACTTTGGTTTAAAAATGTATTTAGTGATCAGTTCAAAGATACATCGCGACTCATTTGGAGTGACCATTTGATATTTTAATGTATATTTGGAAATCTATATGCCCAGCGAACTAATTAATCTTCATTTGTTAGCTACAACGATCTTAGTTGGAGTGAAATGGTATGGTTTGGGAGCGTGAAGTGAGCTGCTAAAATCAGCAACTTCTGTTATACTTTGGTTTTGTCTGCTGGCAGCGATTTCCCATGTATTTAGTGATCAGTTCAAAGTCTATACCATAGTAGGAAAACTCGCCAAAACCAAAAACTTAAAAATAATATTCGGCCAATACTCGGGAATATTCGACAACTTAAAAAATACTCAATTTTTTTTAAAAAACATAAATTTTAAGCAACACATAGCTACAAAATGTATCAAATGAGCCCATAAAATGTTGGAGAAGTGTTTTCTATTAGATTTGAATACAAATACAATACAAAATCGCATCATCATGCGAATACGACAACCGGCTGATAAGTAATATGAATTTATGATGATTGACATTGAAAAATATCATCATAAATTTCATATCTATGCAAGTTACAATATACAATAAATTACATTTTCCTCTTCCCCAATCTAGAGAAATATTGGGGAGAGGGTCTAGTGCCTCTGGCTCCACTAGTCCCCACACTCGGCTGCGTCTCCACGCTCCTCCTAGAAGGCTGCGAAATCTGCCCGATCCCGGAACTAGATGGTGGTGCTTTGGTGGCTCCTCTCGCGCATGTTGGAGATCACCTCCAAAGATGTCATCCACTCCAATATCTCCTCGGAGTCCTGCTAGTGCTTCTCCCTCCATAGCCTCCCTCTCAAAAGAAGCAATCTCGTCCGCTGTGAATGCAGGGTTTTCCTCTTCTTGCCCAGTCCACTCACTGTATGGATCTATCTCATCCAAATCAATGAGCTCCTCTGATGTCGCCTCAACTTTTTTTGTGCGAAGCCGGAGATTGTATTGCACAAAAACCAAGTCGTTGAGTCTTTTTTGAGTCAACTTGTTGCGCTTCTTCGTGTGAATGGCCTCAAACAAACTCCAGTTGCGTTCACATCCAGAAGCGCTACAAGGTTGAGATAGAATTCTGAGGGCTAACTTTTGAAGATTTGGGGTATTCCCTCCCCAATCCTCCCACCAAGAACCTACAAACATTTAACAAGATAATCAAAAATTTATAATTAATTAATAAAATCAAATATGTAACTAATAAGTAACTTGGTAAACATTCTAAGTAACTTGGTATTACCTGGTGACTGTGTGGTTCTCCCTCGAATAGCTAGCGCTGATGAAAAGAGTCTCCCCCTACCATGTTTGTAACTCTGCAGCTCTAAAATAACGAGGTCCCTCGTCTCAACATCCGGTATCATCCTCTCAATACATGTCGAAAGGCCCTCCATAACCTCTCCATTCACATCTGTGAAGCTGTCAGAGTAGAAATACTTGGGGTTGAGGTAGTACCCCGCTGCATGAATAGGTTGGTGGAGTTGATTGTTCCACCTCCGATCAATAATCTCCCAAAAGGGACCATATCTGACGATATCCCCCCTGTAATAGTTTTGGATAGACTCTTTGGTCCTATCCATGGCCTCATATACAAACCCCATGGGGTTTTGCTCCCCATCAACCAAACGCAAAACTCTCACCAACGGCTCTGACACCTACACACAAATTAAAATGTAAGATTGCAAACTTACAAGTTACAATACATATTAGAAATGAAATAAAAAAGTGAAAAGTAGAACAATGTATTTAATATTTATAATTTAACAAATTAAAATAAAGGAATGAAATATAAATCGAAGTTTGAAATTACCTTGATGATCTCTATAGCTCTCTTTGCAAAGATATCATCAAAAACTATCTTTGCAACCCTCTCTCCATCAGCTTTCTTTGAATATTGTGAGTCTAGCCATGCTTGACTCACAAACATTTGTTTCAAAGATGTCAACAAACTAGAAATACTTTGCAACGTCAAGAAGTTAGTCAGAAACCTTGACACCGCTCGAACAAGTTCTTTCCCTTTGTGTGTACTCTCATCAAGCTCTCGTAACCCAAGGGTGATTGATATGTACTTCGTTATAGATCTCAGCATCTTCTACAACCGGCCTCACCCAATCAATTTTGCCTATGTCCTCCAAAAGAAGGTCAATGCAATGAGCTGCACAAGGAGTCCAAAAGAGTGATGGATGTCTCTCCTGCAATAGTCTCCCCAGTGCCACATATCTTTGTTGCAAGATTGTCTGTAACAACTTGCACAACATTCTGTACACCAACCTCTAATACAACTGTCTCTAACATAACACTCAAATTTTCTGCATTTTTTATTATGTCAGAGGCATCAATAGATTTTAAAAACACCATCTCACCGTTTGAAGCTGCTAAAAAATTAACAAGGGTGCGGTTCCTTCCATCCGTCCACCCATCTGAAAGAATGGTGCATCCGAATTTTTTCCATTGTTTCTTGTGCTCTTCTAGCATGGTAGTGGCATCTGCAATCGCACCCTCAAGTAATTTTCCGCTCAAATCTTTTGGAGAGGGTGCCTTGTACCCTTTCCCTACAACTGTCAACGCTGTCACCAAGTACTCCCAGTATGGGCTCTTTGCCACATTGAATGGCAGGTTGTTGTAGTACCAAAAATTTGCACAAGCTTTATCCACTTCCTCGTGCATATCTTTGTTCCAGAATGCACCATCCAATGAAGGTTGTGCTCCAGGTGTGTTCCTTGCCACAAAATAACTCGGTATGCCTTTGCTCGAACTCGATGAAGATGAGCCTCTTCCGGCTCTTCCTGATCGTATGCGTGGACCACGAGTAGAGCCCACAATTGTTGCTGCATCATCGTCTAAATTCTCTTCCATTGCAGCCCCAGGTCTAATAGCTTGTGCTATGGCTGCCTTCAACCTTGCGTTCTCTAGTTTTTTCTCCTCTAACTCTGCCAGCTCTGCTTTAATCTCTCGCGTTGCCTCTTCTGACACGTTGGGGCAAACTGTAACATCTCGGCAAGGAATAGTTGAAAGGTGATATTTCAAACGATTGATGCCTCCATTCATTTTCTTGTTACAGAAAGTGCAAAGAATTTCGCCCGCACAACTTCCACGTACAACATACTTCCATGCTATGGAACGGGCATTCGGAGGAACGGTCCCTGCTAGTGATCCAGATGCCGAACCTGATGCCGAGCCTGATGCCATTGTTAAACTCTAATCTGTAACACAATGCACATTTAAAAAATTAGAAAACGTAAACTTAATTTAATTTTAAAAACAAAACATGCCTGAATAACAAATTTGCGTAAGTAAAAAAAATACATTACAAGCATTCAATTTTACATTACATGTATTTAGAATTACACAACGAATCGATTACAATACACATACATAAAATTTAACTAATTTACAATGAATTTGCGTTAATTAAAAAAAAAATACGTACCTCTAGCTGCAAATGAGTATTAAAAATTTACAAGTATTCAATTTTACATTACATGTATTTAGAATTACACAACGAATCGATTACAATACACATACATAAAATTTAACTAATTTACAATGAATTTGCGTTAAAATAAAATAAAATTACATACCTCTGGCTGCAAATGAGTATAAAAAAAGTACAAGCATTCGATTTTACATTGCATTGATTTAGAATCACAATAGGAATCTATAAAACCTAAATAATATATTCAAAATTTGGAAAAACTTCAAAGAATTAAAAAAAAAAAAAAAAACCTACCTCCAAATGCAAATCTCCAAATTCTCTCCTCGAATTCGCTCCAAAATCCACTCAACACAAGCAATGCAAGCTCAAATGGTTGTGTGAGTGACAATGAGGGAGTTGAGGGCCTTAAAAAGAGCCAAAACCGTGTAAAAAGAATGTTTTTTGCGTGTGAAAAGCGTGTATCCGTGTACAGGCCGCGTCTGGCGAGTATTTAGCACGGGCTCGCCGAGTTTTGGCGAGTACTCGCCGAGTTAACTCGGCGAGTACTCGCCAAAACTCGGCGAGCCCTGTTTTGGCGAGTTTTATGGCGATTTAACCGGGTTTAGGTTTTTTTGGCGAGTTTTTCAAAAACCGGCGAGTTTTCGGCGAGTTTTCCATCTATGGTCTATACAATTCTATGTGTATGCGATTGGATCTTGCATAATTTAGTATGATTTTGGGAGAGATTCATAGCTGATTGCATGACTGAAACATCCTCACATTGGCAGTAGGTAGTGGTATGTTCCTGTGTTATTTGAAGGGCTGATTTTAGAGTATGTTTGCATGAACTCATTGGTCAAAGAAGTCTGGTTTCTGAGGGGTACAGTTTCAGCTGTGAGTGAGCCATTCGTTAGAGGCCATTAAACCCCTTTATTGGGTTTATTGAGTCATCTATTTGATTGGTTTGAATAGTGTTTGACTGACTTTTGATATTTGCACTTGATTGGAGTGTTGAAGAGTTGGTTGTTTGCATATTTCCCATTGATCCCGAGTTTGGGACATTACACCCTTCTCGAATCGAAGACCCTTAGCCCAATTTGGTTTCTAGGCGGCTAAGGGAGGAATATAATCATAATGAATTAATCATAAAATATTATTATAAGCATTTTTATTAATTTATTAATGAAAAAGTTAAAAAAGAAAAGAAAAAGTGACAAAATAAAATTAGAAAAATAAAAGTCACTTTATTTTATTTTCCCCAAGGAAAATGCGACCCATGTAGGAAAGGGGAAAAGGCCAAAGAAAAAATTAAATGAGGGAAAAGAAATATGATTGGTGGTTTTGGGTGGCTAAAAGGCCAAGTGTAATGTCCCCTTTTTTCGAATTAATCCAAAATAAAGGATTCCTTTCTTCTTTCCGGAGGCAAGAAAAGGATGAACAAGGGAAGATCGTGGATTATATTTCAGTTTTCTTCATTCATATTTATGTTTTATTTTTGTATTTTCCCATTCTAAGGAGGATGGGTTTATGGGCATTTTAAAAGCAACTTAAAAGATTAAATAAGCTTTATAAGGGGTCGACCTTGCCTTTTTGGCCTTTGGCACCAAGTTGGGGATATAAAAGGAGTTCAAGGACCTCATTTGCAACATCTACTTTTGGCGCATTTTATCTAAATTGGACTTTTGGGTTGTTGCTCATTGTTCTCTCCACTCTTGGGCGAAAATCCAAGTGTGTGGCTCTTTCCAAGAAGGATGAAAACCCTTCTTGTGGCTGGTTGGGGGACGAAAACCCTCCATCCTTGATTGATTTGAAGACATATTGCAGATTTGGGCATCAAAGGAAAAGAGAAGTCATTTTCAGATTTTTACATGCATTGTTGAGCCTCTCCTAGTTGGAGCGACTTGCACTAGTGTGTTATTTGGTGCCTTCTAGGGCAATA
The DNA here is from genome assembly GCA_018340775.1 of Taxus wallichiana var. yunnanensis. NCBI lineage: Eukaryota > Viridiplantae > Streptophyta > Pinopsida > Cupressales > Taxaceae > Taxus > Taxus wallichiana. Next base: position 178,483,258 of record CM031238.1, on the reverse strand, counting down.
TATGATATTTTTCTTTCATATTCAGATTTGTCATTATTTGTAAGGCTGGAATCAATAATTCTTTGTGGAGTTTGGGGTTTAAAACCCTCATTTCATAATTTTTATTGGAGTTGTTGGCTATATTTTTCTCGCACAAATTGAAAACTTAGGCGATCATGAGATAAATCTCCCTCATTTATCGGTGAGGCTCCCGTGTATGATTTTTATCAACTATGGATCTGAGTAACTGTTTGTGGGTTTTACTTTAATTGCAAAGCTCATGAGCCATAGCAAGACAATTATGTAGCAAGTAGCTGTAAAAAAAAATTGCAAAGGGGGAAATAATTGAATCTGGGAAGAAAACAAAGAAGATGTGCAATCCAACCAATAGTTCGTAGAGTTGGTCTCATGCACATAGATGAAACAAACAAATCTCACAATACATAATTTAAAGAAAAGGAAAGTTTCAAATCTAGATCTGAGATAACACAAAGTTTATGCAAAGATCTACACAAAAGTAAGAAACAAATGCACCGTTGACACAAAGTTCTCCGAAATCTGCCTCCTTTCAATTCCTTAGCTTTCAAAAAATATCAAGGGTTTCAGCTCAAAGTCTGGAACACAAGAATGCTGATTACAAATTCTGATCCTTCAACCCGTAGGTTCTTCTTCTATTTATAGTGCATAGAAGGAAATTACAAATAGGAAAGCAATAACTGAATTGACACATGTGAAAGCTATAAAGAAAACAACTGGCAATCTTTCCCCTGAAATTTCTCTCTACATGACATGCATTTGAAGATTAAATCAAAGTTTTGTATGTCTGCCACCTATTCTCAATTAAGGACCTTTTCAAATAACTAAAAGTAATGGCTTTTAACCAATTACTTTAGTTTTACAATTTTGTCCGAGAAAATAAGAATAAGAGAGAGAGAGAAAGAATGTGTGCCGGCCATCATACTCTACGCTTTTTCTTTGTTCTAAAATTGAATACACTTTTCAAACATGTGACTCAGTAATTTCCCATTTGCTTTAGCAACTACTTCCTTCTCAGTTTTAAACCACAACAATCCTCTGGACAAAGCAACGATGTTAGCCTTTACCTTCTCTAAACCAGGCCCATACCCCTCAATATTTGCATGAAGCTTTATGAGTTTGCCAATTGAATCTAACGTGAAAGGCATGACGGCTTCATCAATCTTCTTCTGCACAACCAAAATAAATTTCTCACGGAAGCAGGCAATTCATCTAGAATGTTCTCTAGTACTTCCCCCATCTCGTTTTCCAGCAACTGCATCCTCTTCAGCATAAGCTTGAGGATCTCCATGTGGAAGGAAACTGCTTCCCCTTTTTCTATCAATCCATCAGGTACAATTTGCTCTGTAATTAGCACATCCTCTGGCAATGAATGTATCTTAGCTAAGGTATCTAGATGACTTTCAACAACTATGTTCTCATCTTCTATCCTTGTCATTAATTCCTTTAGCTAAGATAATGCCCTGTGCATATTCTCCAAACCAGCTGGTATTCCCTCGAACTGTTCTGAAGCTTGGTGAATAATTTGCTCTTTCCATTGAGCAATAGCTTTGACCTAGTTCCCTGCATCTTCAATCTCTTCAACTAGATGGCTGCATACTTGTTCCTGCACTAACACGGGCTGAGAAGAAGGTTTAGCAACCTTAGTGATGATCTCACATAACTGAGAGATCTGCATCTGAAGCTTATCTTTCTCTGCCTTTTCTTTGTCGAGCTTAAGGAATAAAGCGTCTATCAGTGTCCGTGTATCTTGCTTTAATCCTTTCGTGGTGATTTTCCCCAACGGTACCTTAGTCACCGATATGTCTCAGCAGTGAGCTAGCTCTCCTTTATCTTTCCTTCACTTTGAACCGATAACTCAACAAACTTCTGCCCCGATTCTTCAATAATCAACCTTGAAGTTACCTTGGCAACTTTAGGTCTTCTATCCTTTCCTAAAATTCATGAGCAGCTACAAGTCATGTTCTTCCAGGTTGATCTCTTCTCTAGCTTCTGGGACTGTCTGCAAAGCCAACCAGGATGAAAAATTGCTTCTCGGGAATGAGAAGTCACTGAGTGTACCACCATCTCATGCTCAAACTCGACCGCATCCAAATTTACTTCAGTGTTGTGGCTGCCACCCTCTGAATTGTCTAAAGACAATGCTTTTTCAAACTCTGCCATTTGTGCTTTCAGCTTATTTTCTGGGAGAGGTGAAGATCTGAGTGGCTGAGGAGCAAATACAAATGACGCTTGGATTCAACGGAGGAACGACAACATCTGCGTGGGGTTCAGGGGTTGCTTTGAAGTGCTATGAGTTGACGTTGGAGAAGCTTCATTTGAAAGTGGTACTGACACGATAGCTGTAGACTTGGCCTTCTCCGGTACTTGAGACTTTTTGTATACTTTAAGCTTCTCTAGTCTTCTGCTACCTTCACCTTCATGCTTCCTTTTCTTTGGATTCTCTCCCGCAATAAAGTTACCTGTGATCTGATTCATCAAAGCTTCGTCCATGCAATACCCTTTGTTAACAACCAGTTTGAGGTGTTAACCAGAATCTGCGGAAGACCTTTCCTCAATCATCTGACAACCGCCTATGCTTTCTTGAAGAGCAGCTCTATCTCCTCCCATTTGATGGTATGTGTCAAGTACCACATGCCCATCATCCGTGAGATCTGCAGGTATCCGTGCTAAACCATAATCAGACACTTGTTGCATGGCGATAACCTACTGAAATCTTTCTTTCTGACTTCATACTCGCTTCTGCACTTCATCCAAAAGTCTTCCAACGAAGGTACATGCGAATATTCCTGGGAGATTGTCTTCTTCGCTATCCCATATGGATCAAAGTTCAATCATGTTGGGAAGAACTCATGCTCATATCCGAAAACATTTCTGCTTCGATTCCTCTAGCTTTATGGATGCTCTGGCAACTGTAATAACCCAATGTGACCGGAAAGCAACCTGTAGACTTGTGCTGCTTCGATTATAAGTCATGCATCTCCACGAGCTGCCTACACAACTCCATGATGACCCATTTGTCGCTTGGATACCTCGGCAACTTAATTGGTTCTCCTAAAAGCCATTGACCCTGAGATACGTGAAGTCTGCAAACTGGATGAAGATACAACCATGTTGGGATACAACTTCCCAAGCTTCTTTGCTCACCCTGCTTGGTCTTCAGATCACTATTTAATTTGCAGATGAATCCGTAGAAGAACCCATCGTTGACCACCCTGTAATCTTTGTAGCATTCAGGAACTGTCAACTGTGGGAAGCACTCAAAAATAGGATCTTTCGACAAGTATGCCCGTCTATCCAATTTAGAAAATATACCTGTGAGGCTGTTGCATATACCAGGTATGAAGTCATTTTGAAGTTGAACGTCCGCCTCACACTTTGTAGTTTCTCATGGATGTTGTCATTGATGATCTCCGCCCAATTGATTATTAAATCAGCTTTGTTGATCTCAATGGTTCTCACGAAAGCATACATCCATGAGCGAAAGTTATGGGTATTAGCTTCTTCGTTTAACCTGCAAAGCAATTTAGTAATATCATCAACTTCCCCGCACTGATTGGATCGTGGAAGAGTCCTCGGGAACCTTGATGGAGACATGGGCTTCTTCATGTATCTCGCTATTCATTATGCCCATGCAATCGCTTTGTGCTTTTTCCATCTATCACGGAGATCCAACATGCTAATTGCAATCACCATTGGTCGTGGTCGGGATCTTCGACAATAATTAATGAATTGTGCATCCAACTTGATTATTTCCTTTCCTGCAACATCTTGAATTGTTATGGAAAGAGGATGGTAAGACCTTGCACACTCCATAAAAATTCAGTGCAATCGAGCCATTGTGATCGAAATGTTGAAGCTTGAATAATCCTGCTACTTTTAATTGCCCGCATGAGAGATGTCCTTCGGCTCTCGCTCTGCTCAAATTAAATCGGTGATGGGTTCAGGGTGGCCTATGTCTGTGTCATTGATGTCAGCAAATTTGGACGCTATGCATGATTTTGTTGATGCTTCTCTTTCATCATGCTTCATCATGCCTGGAACAATCTTTGTCTGAGCTCTTTTTCTTTTAATTCTGCCGGAATCCCTTGTAATTGGATCAATTTGTGCAGATCCGGCAATTTCTTTTGATTCGAAGATATATTCAATGTATTTGACATTGATTTGGACTTTCTTTCACCAATATGAGCACCGGTGATGAGTACCTGCAATTAATTCAGACAAAGATATGGAGTCCATGGCATGAATACTTGATTTTTATCACCAAAATCTGCATATAAAGTCTGCTGCCCTAAAATTTGAGACTTTGTTTGCATGCAAAGCAAACAAAATATTATTTAATTCACTTGGGCACTTATACCAACATGCAGACACTTAGAATAACAAAAATTAGGCTATTCCAACCCTAGGTGCCAAAACTGGAAGCTTCCCGACAATGGAAAATATTCTTTAATGCAAAATCCTCCTTCCCTTGGCACCAAAACTTGTTCGGGCTGCAAACTTCATCAAAAAGAATTAATTGCTTCTCCCTTATGGCGTCCCATGCTTATATAACCATCTACATGCTATTTTTAATAATTACCTTTCCCTATTTTTGACAATTTAATTAATTAAAAGCCATGCTTCTTCTAATTTGGGCGCCCAAGTCTGCATGCTTCTGGTTGTTTTTTTATGAATTTATTTTATTTATTTTTAGCATGCATCCTTGACTTCTCTTTAGCTCATCCACTTGCATTGTCTTTCCTTCTATTTATGGTGCCAAACTTGGCTAGAAATACCATTAATAAATATCATTAAATACATGTATTAATGCCAACGTGGGTCACACTTATTTGCAAGGGAAATTGCTAAAAATAGGAAGTCAAAGCAATGAGAATTTCCACCTGCAATGCAGCTCCAAAAATCTCATCTTCCACTTAAGTGATTTGACTTTCATAATGGGAATTTTCACCCTGCTAGGCAGGTAAGAAATTCCCACCTGCCTGCCACTGCCAAAATTCCCACTAGCAACTTAAATCCTTCCTTCCAAAAAGTGTGACTTGCATGGAAAATAGCCTTCTTCTTAAAAATGTGACTTGCATGGGTGAATAAACCTCTTTGATGGGAAAAGTCAACTTGCTAGGCAGAAAAGAAATTCCACTGGTGCTTTAAGTGATTTTTTCTTCATAATGGGAATTTTCACCCTGCTAGGCAGGTAAGAAATTCCCGCCTGCCTACCACCTCTAAAATTCCCATTGCAGCTTAAGTGATATTGACTAGATGGGAAAAAGTACCCTGCTAGGCAGTTAAGAAATTCCCTCGCCTCGCCACTGCCAAAATTCCCACTGGCAACTTAGATCTATTATCCCAAAAAGTGCAACTTGCCTAGGAGAGGCTTTTTCTGCTTAAATTCATCTTTTTTGGTCAGAAGTTAGCACTCCGAGATTGATTCCTTCCATTGTTGAGGCCATGGATGACTTCCAGATGTTCCAGGCAATTAAACAGGCTATACAAAACAAAGAATGGATCAAGGGAATTTAACAGACAAACCATGGAGAAAACCGAAAAACAAACGCAAAAAGAAATAAATAAAAACAAAAACATTGCCAGAAGTTGCAGACAATGCTCTGAATTCATTCCTAGTGAAAACCCTATTGAGATGTGGGAATACTGGCATGAAAAACTTCAACAAGGTTCAACCGGAGCACAATTTACTTTAAACGGGACTTTATTTATTTAATAAATAATTAAATAAAATTCCCGCAAAAAAATTGGCGGAGGGATAAAATGAGTTTTAGCATCTGGGTATTTGTCAAAATTGGCTCATGATTCACTGGGAATATCTTAACGTAATAGACAACTTCAGGCAATAAGAACACAAAAAAATCTTTTATTTTAAAAAGAACGAATTTTTTTAAAAAGATTTCAGGGGTGAAATCTGGGGACAAAAGTTGTGCTTCGCTGATTATAATTAACTTCCAGCAGTGTTTTTCTATCAAATTTCATATTGGAAAGTGGTTTGGTTGATGCCTAAAATACTTATTTATATTTTGGCAAAGTTATTTGAGGAATTTCAAGTGTTTTTCATCCATTTTTGTACTGTTGTTTTGAAAATCTGATCGCTGATCTGAACTGGGTTTAATTTTCAGTTTGCTGGTCTGAAAATCAGATTTGATATTATTGGGATTTGTGCTAATTCCTTGTTCTTCAGTTTTTGTCCCAAAAAGGGACATTAAAATATGATTTGTTATAAAACCAAGTCGACTTGCAAGGGAAGGATATCTCTCTTTGTTTATGATAATTTTTCAGACTTTTTGTGTAAGCTTGCATCCTTTCCATAAAAACTCCAAAGGACGAAAACCGTTTGAAGTTGGCTTTAGAGGACGAAAACCCTCTTTAAGCTTAGAAAGAAGAACGAAAACTCTTCTTTCTTTTGAGAGGAAGTCCTACTTAGGGGTTTTTACTGATTTTCAAGGTTCTACTTCAGAATTGCAGCGATATTTGAGGAGAAAAATGCAGATTTATATTGTTTCCAACTAGGGTTTGAAGACACAAGTGTTGGGTCAGGTTTCTACCTTCAGATTTAGCCTGATCTAGGGTTATCTACACCCTTGCGAGTGGAGTTTGACCCATTCTAGGGCACGACTGTTATAGATCTCATCACCAACATCTTTGTCATATTTTTAGAGGCCAAAATCAGCTGGTTTGCATATTTTTGGGGCCGAGGAAATTCCATTTTCAGCTAAATATGTAACTATCATTCTGTAGATTTATAATAAATATTTCAGCCTTCTATTTGGATCCAATCTGGTACTTTTCAAGTGTTTTTACAATAATAAAATCAGCTGATCTGTTTTTATGATTAAAGAATGGTTTTACTTCAATTTTGAATGATTTTCACTCCTAGAGCAAGTCACACTTTTCAGTAATAATTCAGATCTGCATTATAAATTTTTGTATATCTTCTACAACTTGCTGTGTTGGTTGGGATTTGTGGATAATCCATTTGGAGTTAGAAATATGTCCATTGAGGACATTACATAGTGGAATGGAATAGAGCAATCAGCCCTAAAACCAAATAGATAAAATTATAATAGCCAAAAACATCAATAAATGAGCCTATGCAACCCCTTATATATCCATATGGTGGCGCCAAAAGTCTCTAAGGAAGAATTCCCCAAGACCGACCTCAATAAGAAGCTTATTTCATCTTTTAACTTGTCTCAAAAGCTCTCCAACCCAGCCGACCTGCTTCATAAAGAAACATGCAAATATTAAAAGAAAGACTAAAATATAAACCAAGGGCTTCCCTTGTTCATCTACTTCTTTCCCATAGGAAGTGGAATGGGCAAGAAGCCTTCAAATAAATTATTTTGAAAAAGGGGACATTACATTTCTATTGCATGTTCATGTTATAACCCAATAGTTATTTAGCTAAGTTATTGGGTGGGTCTCTGTGCCACCATCTGGTGCTGATTGTGCACCATCTAGAAAGAAGATTGGTATTGTTCTGGTTTGTGGGACAATGTTCCCACTTATTACAATTCCAGCATTGCATGATTGGAAAACCTTGGGAGTCAGTAAATCTGATTGCCACCTTCATTGTTGGTATTCTAACATTGGTTATTATTTCTTTAATTTCCATATCTTTCAGGAGTTGCCTCCTATCGTTTTGATTTTTCTATGGATTAGTTGGCGCGGAGGGTGGAGTCAATGGCTCCCCTTGTTTGTTTGATTGTTGATTGGCTTTGTTTAGATTGTATGCAAGGTCCTTTAAAAATGTCTTGTAATTTGGAAGATTTTGCAGAACATTTTCTTTGGGCAATTGGCCTTGGTGTGACCTTTTGTTTTGCAATCACTACACTATAGATGCTTGACCTCTTTTTTTGAACCTTCCTTCAGGTCTCTCATCATTTGTGGCATCTCTTATGAGAGCTTGCATTGATCTTGGTTTGCTGCCATCATTGGTATTTGAGTCATCATCTTTGCTCCTCTTTCTTGAGCACGTGGATTTTTCTTCTTGCTTTCGATATCCATAGCTTAGTTGTATGCATCCTTGTACAATGAACGTGGAAACATCTTTATCTTTATCTGCAATGAGGATACAAGTCAATGAATAACTACTTTTCAAGCCATTGGTTAATTCCTTTTCAAGTTTCCCCAATAGTTGAGTCCTCTACTATAGGCTTGTATAGTTTCACTTTTCTCTTGTGATGCAGGTGCATCAATGTATATATTTTAATCATGATGTTATTTTCTTTGTAGAAGGCCTAATAGGGTCATAGAGGGTCAATAAAAGGCCAAGTTCACGTGTAAACTAGTCATTTGAATCCATCTTGTTGAGTTTGGAGTTTTCCTCCAACAGCAAATTCAAGTTGATTTGGTCATGAAGCAATTAGAGGGTTCTAGGCATGGTGTGAATATCTTGGTCATATGATAAAGGGTCTTAGGGGTCTAAGTAAATATTTTAGATAGTTTTTAATGTAAAAGTCAATGTAATCCTCCTTCCAACTCAGTCAAAGAGAAATGCAACATTGGAGGAGTGCTAAATAAGGTAGAGTGTAATTTGATCTTGTTTGTTGAGAAGATCATGGTGATCCTCAACCACCTAAGACGCATTTTAGACACTCATAACAACCTGATATGCTTCGAGCTAGGTGAAGGAAGGTCATGAAACATCATATTAAGGAGATGTAGATTCATTTCAAAAAGAGAGAAGTTGATGGTGTGTAAGATGGTTGATGGTGTGTAAGATGGAGTTTCCAAGCAATGAACGAATAGACAAGGCTTCCATGATATTGTCTTATGCTCTTAGAGGTGTGCATGATCATTTGTTAATGTTTCTTGATTGGATCTAGCATGTATTTTGTTGCTTACGATTGTAGGGTTCGAAATCGCACAGTTTTAAGAGTTCTGTCCACACAGTTTAGGAGAAAACGTGTTGTATGTGCCATATAATGTATGACCCAACCCAGATCCTTTAGGACATAGTTATAGAATCTCAAAACAGAACTTTTGTCGTTTGAATCAGATCTTGAAACCTATGCTTACTCAAGTAATTGCATTTTTAAGTGCTCTCGGTCTGGGTATAACCCTGTCTAGGGTTTCTAGCAAAAACTTGATCATCTCCAATTCTAACCGTACAAAAATTCCGAAAATTGATAGATAGATTTAAGAGTCATTAAAGAGATTTTAGTTTTTTTGGAAGTTTTTATAACGTACAATGGAAGATATTGCTGACAGTTTATCTATGGGTCCAAATAGAGGCCTAATTGAGGGCTAAAATAGTAGAATTTTGCATTTTCTTGGTTTTACGAGTTGAATGAAGGCTTGAAACTGTTTGATCATTATAAGCAAGGTATGATTGAGGGTATACAAGCATGTGAAGGATCTCCCCAACCATTGTTTGAGGCAAAGCCTTGAATATTGCAATTAGCCTTTGTAGCCCTGAAGACAGTTTTGGTGTAAAAAAGAATTGAAGGTAGAGCGGAAACCTTACGGCCTTGAAGTCATTTGATAAGCTTAAGGTCACTTGTTGAAGCCTTGGTTGTCTTAAGAAGTCATAAAACTTGAGAAAGTGACAAGTCAAGTACAAGCCAAGATACCTAGTTAAACTGGTCTAAGAAGACTCTTTTGTATTCCTGAATCAAGCATAGTGAATGGAAGGTCAGAGCCTTATCATTGAAGTTATATTGCATTGTAAACAATAATAGAACCTTGGGAAGCATAACATGTGTGTTTCATTGAGTTTACCTCCAAGAAAACATAAGATCTCGTAAGGAAGCCTAGTTGGAAACTTGTCAAAGTGAAAATTAAGAGTGAAGTTGTTTTAGACCTATGTTGCACGGAAATGGAAACGAATACGAAATGCGGAAATGACAATTTTCAAAAAACCTTGATACGAATGCGCATCGAAACGTCCGCATAATATATATATATATATATATATATATATATAATATATATATATATATATCAGACTTGACGTTTCCTGAGAACGCTTCTCACAAGGTTTGAGTTTGAGTTCAAGTTCGACAATGATAAAATTCGGTTGAAATTCGTGAGTAGATAAAGTTCGAAAAAAAATTCGCCATTAAGTTCGATTGAAAAATAAATAATTATATATATTTAAATAAAATTAAAAATTAAAAATAAATAAATTTCAAAATAAAAAGATAAAATATTAATACATATTAAATATGTATTTAAAAAATACATAAAACAAATCAAATAAAAATTAAACGTTAAAAACTTTAAAAAGATCTAACTATTATCTAAAATAAAATTAGAATGAATGAATAAAAACAAAATAAAAAACAAATTACAATAAACCCTTCCCTAACGATTTAAAGATATTAAATATGTGTTTAAAAAAGATACATAAAACAAATCAAATAGAAACTAAAAGTTAAAAACATTAAAAGAAACCCTACTTGTGAGTGCAAAGTGTGAACAGAGATGTCCACAACTCCTCGAGATGGGTCACACGACTATGTTATAGTGATGCAAAATTGCCGTTCAGGATCACTTCTTTTGCGCAAGCCTCGGGATCTACGTTTTTTGGTACGTGGTCGCATTAACCCTAATCGTTTTTTCATTCCACATCTCAACCCTTAGGGGTTGGGATCTGGAAAGCTTGCTGCTGCTAAATCGTATTTGGCTCACGATTTGATTTAGACTATTCTCCTGTCGCTAGGAAGTACGTTGTTTCCCGGTGAGTTCGTTTTGACCATACGCGAGGCCGTGGTCGGTACTCTCCATTCTCAAAGCATGGCTCGTGTCATATGTTAGCATATGGATTTGCACGCATGCAAATGACATGCAACAGTGTGGGAACGAAGTCCCTCCTCAATGAAGGTGAGGCTGCCTTTATTGAAAACCAAAACTGTATTTACATCTGTACATTCAAAATTGTATGTGGGGGGTGTTTTGGAACATCAATGGAAGAAAAGTGAATGAAGGAAATGGAATAGAAAGAAGGAAAGGAGTGGAATGGAATGAACTGAAAGAACATGCAAGAGTTAGGTAAAAACAGAGCCTAATATTGCATGAAGAGGAAAGCTGAATAACCAACACAAATAAAACGGAGTTTGAGTTAGCCAAACAAGAACATGCAAAAGGGAACACACATGAGCAAGTAGATAGTCAGAGCTTGATCACTGTGAACTAGAACAACTGATTACTAATGTTGACAATAAGATCAAAGATAATATTTGCATGCAAGATTCAAACACCTAACATCTAATGAACATAAGAACACCAAATGTTACAAGAGACAATGAATGAGACACAAAGTTCTTATTCTATTAACTCCAAAATGTTTTTCACAAAGAACACAAAGTTTCTTCTTGAAACAAAGCTTGCACAAAAGTATTCTCTTCTCCTCTCTCAAAGTCACCCTTACAAATGAGCCCCTCACATCCTTTTATAACCCAAAAGTTGGTTATGAAGTAGTTAGGGTTTTAAATGCACATTAAATAGGGCACTTAAGTGACTTTGACTTTTTCAACCAACTTTTAAAAAGTGACTAAAAATAGAAACCACTTAAGTTAAAAGGTCATTTAAGGAAAAATACATAAATAAAAGAAAATGGGTACATGTGGACCCCACTTAAATGACTTGTATGCACACGTAGACATCCCAGTCAGCAATGTGCCACCCAGATCAAGACACCTAGGATCAGTGCCTTATCCATTGGGCCAAGAGTCCGCCTATCCCGATCGTACGGGAATGAACTCATTGACTGTGCTCTGCAATCCACCAAATGACAAGAGTGCTGAGCTTGAAACTTGAGCAATTCATCCACCCCTCTGTTTGAGCAATATCCTGATGCGAGAAAATTTGTCTTCATTCGTATTCACATTCACAATTCTCCACATGCTTCGAGTACCTTTCCATGGTGAATTATTCATTTGTCGTGAGACCGTAGTCGTTACGCCACCTTGGTTTATCAGAATCCAACTTCTGGTCTTTTGCCGTTGAGGAGATCTCCAAGAGCCAAAATTGCAATTCACTCCCTGGAGTTATGTCCTTTGTCTTTGTCACCATCCCAAAGTGTTGATCTCTCGAGCAGAATTCGTGAGACTTCAGAGTCTTGGAAATCCATCTCCTTTGCCCCATTGTGAACGAGTGGTGTTGAAAAATCATCGAAGTGATTTATGAATTCGTTGACACACACCTTAGCGTAGTATTTGGTCTTTTTTGGAGTGATGGATTCTAACATTTACACAATCGCTTCCAAGTTTATCATTATTGGCTTGATGACCCTCTTTCAATTCTTCAGGGTATCATGTAGCCAGGTGGGAACCTCTCCAAGTACCTCATTGTACATGGTTCTCGTGTTCGTTGGGAATTGATCTTCATCACGCTGAAGGGGATCACCTTCGGGTGTTGCTGAAATTGGATCTTCTTGTTGTGAGAAAGATGTTGTCGCCATTTTCTCCATTTGTGATGATTCTTCAAATGTAGGCAGGGAAAGAACCGGATCATCAACTTTTGGTTGAGAAGTTGTGACTACTTCCACAAGTTGGGCTGGTATATTTTGAGGTACTTCATCAACGAGTTCCACCTCTAGAAATTATGTGATATAGATTACAGGTGCTTGCGCATGAACCAATGCTCTAAATTATAGTGTTGAGTTGTTGATTAGGCCTGAAGAATTAGGGCAATCATGCAAAGACGAATGATGACTGGAATGAGAAATTCTCGAGATGTGCTCCTTATTCACTTAGGTGTTTAGACGACTCAACTCACGAATGAGCCCTCAATCGTATCGCTCCTAGCTTGATTGTGAGCTCATGCATTTTCAACTTGAATTCGAACTCCCATGGCAATCCATGCCCTTCGTGTCGTCTTACCTTCTTTCCAGAACCAAACTCTCTGAGTTCTTCTCTGGCTCAACTCACTTGAATACCGAGCTTAACCCAACATTTTTGAAAAGAATGGTTTTACTACAATGCTCACGGTTCTTCCTTATTATATAACACTTGTAGTAAGAATGTTTTGGCTTTGCCATAATAAGCACAATTGTACCTTCCAAACGATGAGAAAATGCCATTACCAATAAAGACCTAATGCTGCCATGATTATGACCCATTGAAGATGCTCATATAATTGCAAAGCAAATTGTGCTTCATGAATATTCTGATATGAAATAGATCCACCTCTATGAGATTCTCTTCCATGAGTTACATCGTAAAACAAGTAAGGTCTCAATAGAGAATCTTTGTAATAAACTTCATCAGGTCTCTTGGTAACACTCTCACTGTCACTTAATTCATTTTGATAAAAATATCTTGAAGGAAAATCCTGAATTTGAGGATGCATTCGATTCTGAGCAGATAACAACATAGTTGGACGACCTGCTTGTTGGAAGCGCTCAAAAAGGCTTCTACTATACTGCAACATGCCTGCTGCCCGGCTAATTACTGTTGCAGGCAGTTGCTGTGGATCCCCGACAAGAACACGCCTATGAAGATGGTCGATAAAATTTGGTGTGAAACATTCAGGCATTGCTGGAGGCTGCTCCTCATTATTTGGAAAGTGCTCTGACCTGGGATTTAAAATTGCTTTCTACATTCTCCTCCTTTGCATGCATGGAAAATTGTTCTTTCCTTGCTGTCTTGTCTATCCACGTTCGTAGATTTTGGTCTTTTTCTCCTTTTTGAACTATGTTTAATCTTTTCCCTGGCGCATGGAAAGCTTCTTGAATGGGCGCGTGAGGTTTCTCCTTGACCTGCGTGGGAGATTATGCTGCTCTTTGTTGAGGGAACAGCGGCAGATGTCACAAATGGCTTCATTATCAAGCAAAAAGCAACATCGGTGTGTTCTAACAAAGGAGTGGGTTGAGAGCACACTATCAGAGGGCTCCACCACGATGTGGAGACTTGTGGAGAAGGGTAAACGGTGAAACCCCGCTTGGATTTCTTCCCATAATCCACAGTAAAGCCTCTCCAGAGCAGAGATCCGAGGCCTGAACCAGTACCACCTCCCACAGCGTGAAACACTAGAAACCCCTGGAGACCAGTGCAGTTGTCCTTCAGCTTCCGAATTCGACCCAGGCAGAGATCCAAGAACACGGCACGGGGAACATGCTTTCGGCGCCGGTCTCACTAAAAATGTATTGAATGCATCATCGCCGCCACCGACAGTCTTATCGCTTGCATCTGTCCATCAGGCATTTGTTATGTATATACACAGATATCAGTGGAAGCGCCTAAACACACAACGACCCTCGGGCTTTGTGAAGACGTATGCAAAGACGTCCACATGAGAGTAGGAGGCGAAAAGCAAAACAGATCTGAGAAAAAGAACAAAAATCGCAGGAGAGCAGTGGTCTCCTCTTGCTGGGGCGGCTCCTCCAAATGTTTGAAAACTTCTAAAGAAAAGAAATTTATTTGGACTGTTTTTACTTCCTACAGACAAATGCGTGGAAGGTTGTTGGATGTAACCAAAACCTTCCTGTATTTCTTCTTCACAATGGCGTTAGTTTCCCTTGCATAAGGCTGACAAAATATTATGTCTTCTTGAAGAAAGAGCAATTGAAAGCTTCGCACGACTTTTTCAACGGGTTCGATGGAGGAAGTTATGGGAATTAATCTAACTTCCTCTATTCCCGGGTAGTGGCTTAAGTGCCAGGGGGAAATGGGAAAAGTAATGGGCAATTGCCAACGGGAATGGCAAAATGGGTTGGCAATCCCCGTCCAATTTTCCCATGTGGGAAATTGGGGAATTTTATGCCCGTTTGCCAATCCATGATTTGGCAATTGGCAGAGGAAAACCCACGTGCGGGAAATTTGAAGGAAATTGCCAGGAAAGTGGAAATCCGGGTTCGGGAAGCCAACCCGGCAGTTGGAAACAAAAGCTTACTTCCCCGGCACTAAAACTTGTCGAATGAACTTTAATTTATATTTATTTAATTAAATACTCCTTAAGTGATTTTTTAAAAATAATTTAATCAAACAAGGAGCAATTAATTAATTAAATATTAATTAATTATTTTAATGTATTTTAACATGTTTTAAAGCCTGGCGGGAAGAGTTCTCGCCAAAAATCACGAAACGAAGACCGAAACGATCACAAAAATAAGACGATCGCAATGAGTCCAATGAACCACGCAAAGTAACACTTTTCAAAATTTTCTAATTTTTCATTTTTTAAATTATTTTTAACTATTCTCCTATCGCTAGAAGTACGTTGTTTCCCGGTGAGTTCGTTTTGACCATACGCGAGGCCATGGTTGGTACTCTCCATTCTCGGCATGGCTCTGTGTCATACAACTTTTGATCTCAATGAAACCCTCTGCGAATCGCAACGAATTTAGCCAAACTTTTGGCTGTCATATTTTAATCGCCGAATTTCGAATTTTTAGGTGAAAATTCGCAAACTCAGACATAGTATATATATATATATATATATATATATATGCATAATACTCATTTTATAATTGTAAATTTGTAGACCATAAGAGATAATTGATAAAGCACTCAAAATATTTTGTATTCATTGAAATTTGAACTTCTAAAGAGTCATAACTCATCATTCAACATGGTTACAATTTCAATGATTCACATATACATGATAATAATCTAGATTCTAGAATATATCATCCAGATCTTCCTCATCATCTTGATCTCCATGAACACAACTGGCAGCTCCACTCCCACTAGCTCCACTTTCCATCCCTTGTGCAATGGATCCCGATTCTTCTTCATCAATACCAAGCAGTGAAAGTTGGCTAAGAGTAGCCGCAGAAGCATCAAAGTCACTACTCTCAGGATTAATATCCCAAAGTTTGTTGGGACCTTTACGATAGCCTTCATTCTTGTGTGTGAGGATGCGCAAATTGGAGTGTACATACACTAAATCCTCAGCCTTCTTGGATCCTAACTTGTTCTGTTTGGCTGAGTGGATGAAGCTATATGTACTCCAATTCCGCTTTGCTGAAGAATTGCTAGCCACCTGTTACAAAAATGAAAAAAGAAGTTAGAAATTTTCAATTAGAAATAAAATTAATTTACTAAGAAGTAAGAACTTCGAACATACAATTTTAATTTTTAATTAATTAATAATAAACAAACTTTTGATTTCATTTTAATATTTTATACCTGTGAGAGGACTTTAATGGCAACAGGTCATATGTTCTTGGCATCATGGCCATGTACATACCACCACATGAATGGGGTCAACTTGTACTTGTCAACTATTGCATCCATTTTAGCCATGCTACCATTAGATGAAGAGACAAAGAGCGCCATTTCTTAGCGGACCGTACAAGCTATATCTGGATTAGCAAAAAGCCTCCGAAATGCTGCCTTAGCTCCAATTGCAACTTCGTGGTCATATGTTTTTTCCTACCAAGTAGCGAAATTATTTCATTGCTATTAAATTTGGGATTCAGGGCATAGGCTAGGAGATGTAATGGGGTAGTCATTTGATTCCACCTTCTCATGATCACGCTCCTAACTTCATTGTAGAAGGTTTCTGTAGGATCCTGCTCTTTTTGTTGTATGATGTCTCTAATTTTTTCAAGCATAGAGTCAATGCCATCATAGATCTCCCCTATGCAAGCGTCATCTGTGTCTGTATATCTAATCATAGATAAAATAGGCTCAGTAAAACTAAGCAAGTATGCAACCTTTGCCCACCAACTATCATCAAGTATAATTGATTTTACTTTGATGGCTCTTTCTGTGTTTGCTTGCTTCCACACAGACCAAACATCATCAATCACCATAAGCCTTAAGGCTTGTTTTACCTTCACAAGTCGTCTTAAGACGAGCGTGTGAGAGGCAAATCTTGTTTCAACAACCTATTAAAATAAATTAAAACAAGTTAATAAAATATAAAATTAAATTTAAAAGAAATTCAATTGATAATTATTAATTTCATATTTCATAGAAAGTTAGCAAATAAATATTAAAAATTAAAAACTAGGAAATTGTTTCGTTACCTTCAACAACTCCAACGTTGAGAACTTCCTAAAGATAGCCTGAGACATATGATGATTTGTGACAAACATTTGAATCTCATTTGCCTCTGTATAAGTTTCTTCTATCCATGGAATTTTGCCAATCTTCTGCAACATCAAATTCAAGGAGTGTATTGCACAAGGTGTCCAAAAAATGTGCTCATATCTCCCCTCAACAATCATCCTTGTTGCTCTACAATTTTTGGCATTGTCTGTGATGACTTGGACAACGCTTTGAGGGCCCACTGACTCAATAGCCTCAATCAAAATATTAGCAATAAATTGAGCATCTTTCACTTCACCCTCACAATCAACAACCCTTAAGAACATTGCCCCTTTAGGGCACACTGCAACAATGTTGATTAGGGGTCTATTTCGGACATCTTTCCAACCATTTGAAATGATAGATACCCCTGAGTCCTTCATGAATCTCTAATTGGCTGCAAAGAAGTATGTACACGGGCCACTTCTTTCGCCAACAATGATGTTCTCACCTTCTGATAACCAGGGCTTGTATACCCTTGTGGTGCATCATTAATTCCTCTCACCATTTGTTGCCAATAAGGTGACCGCAACACATTGAAGGGCAACCCACATGCATAAACGCATCGAGCAACCAACTCATCAGCAACATCCCTTTTCTCATTTGCAAATGCTTGCTCTAATGGGCCTTTGGTACTTCTCTTTCGTGACAAGCACTCTCCCTCTGATGGAGTTTCAACTGCAACTTGGATAAATGGATGGTTTGATGGGGTGGGTGGTTTTACAGAACCCCTATTTTGCAAAGGAGCGGTTTTAAATCTAGCTCTTGAAGCTGCCAAATCAGCCTCCTCTTGCTCTTTCATATATGCCAATATATGTTTCCCTTCAACCTTGGCACATTTTCTAATCCCTGTTCCCCTTTCCCCATTAAATGAGCTTTGAGGCGGGTGTAAGAGGATTTGAATTGTATATTGCAATGATTGCATACCCAAACTCGAGAGCCACCGCCAACAAGGTTCTCCACAATTTGCACATGTCTCCAAAGAGGAGCTCTAGGATCCACACCCCCACTTTGACTTGCTTCCCCTTCCCCATGCCCTCCCACAGAAGTTGAACTGGATGCCATTTATGTTTTTATATCTCAAGAGTCAAAGAATCAAACCTACATTGAATTTTTTTAAAACATAAACTTAGATAACAATAAATTAATATTATTAAATAGAAGTTAGAACTACACCCTACATATCCTATTCTGCTTTTGATCACCAAGTTCACCGTATAGGCGCGAGGTGAGAGCATACACAGAGTTCGGATTTTTTTAATTTAATAAACACAAAAAAAATCTTAAAATAGAAAAAAAAACCTAATCCTATTCTACTTTTGATCACCAAGTTCACCGTATAGGCGCGAGGTGAGAGCATACACAGAGTTCGATTTTTTTAATTTAATAAATACAAAAAAACTCTTAAAATAGCTAAAAAAAAACCTACGCATCCTATTCTGCTTTTGATCACCAAGGTCACTGTATAGGTGTGAGGTGAGAGCATACACAGAGTTTGGATGATATTTATAATTAAAAAAACAACATATGATTTTTATTTAAAAACCGCAAAGGAAATGTTACAATTATTTTTAGCATAGAGTTTAAAAATTACTAAATTAAAACTACATATTGATATTGTGATCAATGATCATGAATGATGTGTGCATTATGCACACATCATTCGTGATCATTGATCACATTAACATTTTCTTTATTTAAAAAAAAAAACTTGAAAAATACCTGGTTTTTCCTTCTTGAAGCTTCCAAATCTGCTTTGAAATTCTTCCTTGATGCTCTTTGCCCTTAGCACCACCTCCTAAACTCTTCCTTCAAGCTGCTCCTTGATGTCTCTTTGCTCTTCACAATGCTAAATGTTAGTTTAGTGAAAACTGAATTTAGCAAGAGAGAAAATGAGAGTGTGATTTAGAATGGACCCAAGAGGTCATTATATAGCTTTTAGGAAGTGTCTTTAGCAAGTCTAGGTAGGTAGATTAGGGTTAGGTGTATTAAATGCTTTTATTTTTATTTTTTAAAAGTTTTGATGCTTAAAACTTAGAAAAATCGGCGGAAACGTGCCAGATGTTTCCGGAAACGTCTGGCACATTTCGTATGCGTTTCGTGTTTCGGAAACGTTTTGCCATGGATATGGGACCCTCAGGGACGTTTCGGTGCTTTTGAGTTTTATATTGTGCCTCATCTTGCCAAGTGTTGTATATCTCCACGACAATATCATTGTCATCTCGAGGAGATTAAACTAAATTTAAATGCTTTATGCAATATATTCCAAGAGGTCTTAACATCTAATGGTGCATTAGTGAACGAGTCAACAACCACCCCTTTGAGTGTGGCTAGAAATGACAATTGCTATTGGTGGTCATCCATCTACCCATTTGCAATCAAAATTGTGATACATTCGACAATTCCACATGAGGGCTTCTTACCCATCACTAGCAAACTTCGTGAGCCTTTGCATTTCTGAATTTTAACATAGCAGAGAATGACTATGATGATTGTCCTTGTCTAAGTATGTGTTTGGGCTTGATGCGGCTCTACTTGTACATTCCTCCTCCTTAGAAGGTTTATCTTGGACGTTCCTTGACTCTCTTAGCACTATTGAACATGTCTAGACCCTTGTCCCTTCCTTTAACCTAAGAGATCGATTTGATCCCTTGATCACTCCACTTGGTCTTGTAGTGTCATGTCCTTTTTGGAAATTAGTGGAATTGAAGACCTTAACCCATTCTTCCTCCCCATGGGTTTAAGGAAAGAAGCAGGGGAAGACTTGGATATTTTCATTACTATCATTTATTCCTATTGGGAAGCCAAGCGCTCCAATAGATAAGATAAGATAATTATATTAATGTCCAATGAATGACCACAAAAGTAGGTCAATGGGACTGCACAGTACAATGCCAAAAGAGCAAGAAGGAGACCCGAAAGGGTCATCCGAACAACAAGAAAAGAGAGAAGAGAAAGGAAAGAAGAATGAGAAGCAAGGGCCACAGTGGCTACAGAGTGCAGATGGGTGGAGCCGAAGAAGAGGGGGCGGAAAAGCCCCATCTTTGACACTATCACCTAACATCCGAGGCCGAGTGGAAGTAGCTGGTGATATGCCTGTGTCCTGTAGCTAAAACCGTGGAGAGTCTGGAATGTCGGTGTTTGGGAGAAGGATGAGCAAGACAAGCCCTTTGTATCCTCCTGGTTGACTCGTGATCCATGGGGGCTCTAACCGAGTGCGATCATGAAAGCCTCTGGGTTGGGAGGTGGCATCTCGGGTCTTAACGGATCTGGTCTGGGAATCCATACTGGTGTCAAGGTGCCGCTTGGTGCCCCTCTCCGGTGGGAGCACCGTAAAGAAAGATGTGATCTGTCGAGTAGCGCCTATCTGGGAGGGGACTGAAGGGTCTCATTCCGAAGCCTGAGAGCCTCCTGTAGGTAGAGAGCAAGACACCGCTGATCACGATACTGAAGAAAGCCGCAAATGATGGATGCTCCCGGAATAGGCAATGGAATCTCCCTCTGATCTCATAGTAGATGGGGCACCTGAAAATGAAGTGTTCCTCCGTTTCGACCTCCTGGAGAGAACAAAGCTGGCAAATCCTCTCCGAGCGGTCCAGCTGGTGGTCCTCCACACGAAGTCTATGAGAGCCCACTCTGAACTGGCCTAGGGATATGTGGAGTGCCTGCAACTAGTGTCGGGAGATATACGTAGGCCGGCTAATAAGCCCATCATTGACCTCAAGGAAATGTGCAACATAGAAAGCCATCTTAGGGCGTAATCCACCTAGAGGGCTGATCCAAGTGTGCTTTGGATGAACTGCCTGTAAATGTCATCTCTGATAATTTTGTGCAGATCCTGCTTACTCGGTAGGAGATGGGCAGGAGCATCCATGGAGTATCTATATGGTGGGAGGTCCATCTAAATCCCAAAAGAGTCAAGAAGACGTGAGACTCCAATGTACCAACCAAGAATGGTCACCGTGGTTAGAAAGAGCAATAGCCTCGGAGGAACAGTAGGCAAGGTAGAGATACCTATCCCTTCCTGTAGAAGAATCTGAAAGTCCTCGGATGCGATGCAAAAGTGAAACAAGGCTAAATATGGTCTCCAGTCTAAAGGGGCGAGCCCCGAACTCAGCCAAGAGGATATTGTGTGGAACTGTCTCTTTGCACCTGATGATGCGTCTGAGCATGAGGATCTGGACTCGCTCAACAATAGCCCAATCAGAATCAAGCAGGGATGGCCCCCAAACCTCAAAGCCATAGAGAACTGTGGGCCTCACAAGAGAATCCGAGAGAGACATCTTCGACAAGATGTCCTGGAAGTGGTGGCGGAAGCACTATCTCTCCAAGATTGCCAAAGAGCCATACCCCTTGTTGACGCGGGGCTGAAGAGCAGGCCGAAGACTGAAATGGGGCCCGGTAAATAAAACTCCTAGGTAAGTGTGGTGTCCCTAGATTTCACCTCAAATGGGACACTCCCTTTTAAAAAATTTCGTTCTTTTCAAAGTAATGGGTCGTTTTGTGTTTTTATTGCTTGCAGTTGTTTCCATTGCCTTAAGATGTTTTCGATGGATCATATGAGCCAAATTTGACGAA
The DNA here is from genome assembly GCA_018340775.1 of Taxus wallichiana var. yunnanensis. Taxonomy (NCBI): domain Eukaryota; kingdom Viridiplantae; phylum Streptophyta; class Pinopsida; order Cupressales; family Taxaceae; genus Taxus; species Taxus wallichiana. The sequence goes on along the minus strand of CM031238.1, from coordinate 178,461,674 downwards.
TACCCACATGCTAAAACTCATTTTATCCCTCTGCCAGGTTTTGTCTGAGAATTTTATTTAATTATTTATTAAATAAATAAAGTTCTGTTTAAAATAAATTGTGCTGCAATTGAACCCTGTTGAAGATTTTCATGCCAGTATTCCCGCCTCTCAATAGGGTATTCACTAGGGAAGAGTTTTTACGAACCAACTATCCAGCAAGTTATTTTCAAAGCAATTGTCTGCAACTTCTGGCAACGTTTTTCGTTTTTATTTATTTCTTTTGCATTTGTTTTTGGTTTTCTCCGCAGTCTGTCTGTTAAAATCCCCTTGATCCATTCTTCGTTTTGTGTAGCTTGTTTATTTTCCTAGAAGTTCTGGAAGTCATCCATGGCCTCAAACAATGGAAGAAATTAATCATGGAGTGCTAACTTCTGACAAAAAGAAGAATTTAAGCAAAATAAGCTTCTCCCATGCTAGTCGCACTTTTTGGAATGATGACTTTAAGTTGCCAATGGGAATTTTGGAGGTGGCAGGTAGGTGGGAATTTCATTCCTTCCTAGCAGGTTGTTTTTCCCATCAATAAAGTCAAATCACTTAAGCTGCCAATGAGAATTTTGGAGGTCGCAGGAAAGTGGGAATTTTGTGCCTGCCTGGCAGGTTGTTTTTCCCATTATGAAAGATAAATCACTTAACGTACTAATGGGATTTTTGGAGCTTCCTGGCAGGGTAAGAATTCCCATCAAGGAAGTTTATTCACCCATGCAAGTCGCATTTTTGAGAAAGAAACTCTATTTCATGCAAGTCGCACTTTTTGGAAGAAGGATTTAAGCTACTAGTGAGAATTTTGGTAGTGGCGAGGCGGTGGGAATTTTATGCCCACTAGCAGGTTGTTTTTTCCCATCACTTAAGTGAAGGATGGGATTTTTGGAGCTGCCTGACAAGGTAAAAATTCCCATTGCTTTGACTTCTTATTTTTAGCACACCCTCTAGCCAAAAGTGCGACCCACCTTGGCATAATTACATGCATTAAATGATATTTATTGTTATTATTCCTAGCTAAGTTTGGTGCCAAAAATAGAAGGAAAGTCAAAGCAACTTGATGAGCTAAAGAGAAGGCAAAGATGCATGCTAAAAATAAATAAAAGAATTTCATAAAAAAGCAAGCAGAAGCATGCAAACTTGGGCACCCAAATTGAGAGAAAGAACATGGCTTATTATTAATAATTGCCAAAAATAGGAGGAAACAATTATTAAAAATAGCATGCAGTTAGCTATATAAGCATGGGACGCCATAAGGAAGAGATAATTAATTCTTTTTGATGGAGCTTGCTGCCTTGGAGGATTTTGGCGCCAAGGAAGGAGTGTTTTGCATTAAAAAATATTTTCCATTGCCGGGAAGCTTCCAGTTTTGGTGCCTAGGGTTGGAGAAGCTTTATTTTTATTATTCCAAGCATCTGCATGTTGGTATAAGTGCCTAGGTGAATTAAATAATATTTTAGCTTGCTTAGCAGGCAAACAAAGTCACAAATTTTAGGGCAGCATACTTTATAAGCAGATTTCAGTGATAAAAATTGAGTATTCATGCCATGGACTCCATATTTGTCTGAATCAATCGCAGGTATTCATCACATATGCTCATATTGGTGAAAAAAGTCAAAATCAATGCCAGATACATTGAATGTCTTCTCAATCGAAGAAATTGCAGGATCTGCACAAATTGATCCAATTACAAGGGATTTTGGATTAAAAAAAAATGAAAAAGAACTCGCAAAAGATTAATTCTAGGCATGATGAAAGAGAAGGGTCAGCAGAATCATGCATGATTTCTAGGCTTACCGAAATCAATGATACAGACATGGGCCCTGAACCTATCACTGATTTGATTGACAGATCCAAGGCCATTGGTAGATCATCTCTTATGCGGGCAATAAAAAGCAGCGGGATTATTCAAGCTTCAACGTTTCTAGTCACACTCAATTGCCTGAGTTTGTTTTGGAGTGTGCAAGGTCTTATCATCCTCTTTCTAGGACAATCCGAGATGCTTTATAGGAAAGACAATAATCGTGTTAGATGCACGGCTAGTGGTGATTGCAATTAGCATGCAGGATGCTGGTAACAGATGGGAAAAGCATAAAGCAGATTGTGTGGGTATAATGAATAGTAGATACATGAAGAAGCCCAGATCACCATCAAAATTTTCGAGGACTCTTCTACGATCCAATCTTGTGCAGGAAGTTGATGATATCACCAAATTACTTTGCAGGATAAATGGGGAAGCCAATACCAATAACTTCCGCTCATGGATGTATGCCTTTGTGAGAACCATTGAGATCAACAGAGCTGATTCGATGATTAATTGGGCGGAGATCATTAGTGACAACATCAGTGAGCAACTCCGAAGTGTGAGGCGGACATTCAACTTCAAAATGACTTCATACCTTGTATATGCAACAACTTCTCAGGGGATATTTTCCAAATTGGATAGACAAGGCATATTGTCTCGAAGTGTCTGCGGAAGAGACAAGGACTACATCCCGCAAAAAGGAGAATGTAGATCAGCACCTAGTGAAGAAGGCAACCATCCCCCTCCTAGATATGGTCCTTGAGAAATTCCTCCAATTCATCAATATAAATACCAAACAAGGTAGGCGAGAGGGGGCAACCTTATTTAACCCCGATGGTGCTCTTGATGAAATCTGAAAAACCGGCAGCAGTGTGAAGGCGGCCCAAAACCTCCTCGTACAGGCGCATAATGGCGGCAAGAAGAGTTTTAGAAATACCGATGTCTCTAAGTCTACGGAAAAGAGCTTCCCGTGGCACCGAGTCAAAGGCTTTCCAAAATCCACGAAGCAGCAGAAAACCTTGGAGGAGCGGTGGCGTGCCTCCTCAATAATGGCTCGAAGGGTGAGGATATGGTCGATGGTTTGGTAAGCAGGTCGGAACCCCGCCTGCCCCCTGGCTCTGTAATGGTACTACTCCAGAAACTCAAAAAGCCACATGTGGAGGACCGTGGCATAAAGCTTGGAGAACATGTGGCCCACCATGATCATCTTGTAGTTGTTCGGGTCGGAAGTGGGACTGACTTGTGGATGGGGTGAATGATATGGTGGGACCACGACTTCAGAAAACCTATACAAACCACCTGATTGAAGAGGTCCACAAGATAGTTGTTTAGAGTGTCCAAACTGTGCTTGAAGAATTCCGCCTAAAGCCCTCCTCATCCGCAGCCCTACTTATTCATGGCTGAAATGGCTTTCTTCACATTCGTGTAGGTAAAAATATGACAGTAGAGGGAGGGGACACAACCTGGATCTGGGGCTGGCCAGGGATGTCGTAAAGGGTGGAAGTATGAGTAAACATGGAGTTGGGATGTAAGTCCTGGGGTAAAGAGGAATGACGGGGAAGAATGGTACGCCAAAAACGTTTAGGGGAGTGTATAAGGGATGCACGAAGCTCAAAGTGATGGTAGAGATAAAGGTGCGCTTCTTGTGGCAAAGGAGACGACGGTAATTGGACTTGATAGATGGGAAGGAGGGGAGAGCGTGTGTGAAAGCAAAGCGAAGCTGATGGTGAAGGGCTTTGCAGTCTTCATCGTACCACTGGTTCATGGGGCAGGTCCGCTTATAAGGGAAGGGTGGGAGTGAAGTGGGGGAAAGAACACAAAGCAACGTCACGAATGGCGGAGGAAAGGGTATCAAACATCAAGTCAAGAGGAGAGTGAGGAAAATTGGGGTACAAGGGGAAGAAGCTGGCGAAGGTGAAAAGAGAAGTCTACAGGATCACCCTCATCGAACTTCTAGATGGTACGAAGGGGCATGGGATGGGGGCTAACTTGCAAGGAGAAGGAAAGGGTCGCATGGTCAGCAAGGGGAATGGGGGAGACACACAAATGGTGAATATAGGGAATCAAATTGGAAGTAGTCATGATGTAGTCCACCACGCTAGCTCCCCCACCATGAGGTCTGCATGTGAAGAAGCGGGAGTCAGGAAAACACGGAATGCCATTCAGGATCAACAGATCATGAGATTCCCCCATCTGTAGGAGGTGTCGGCCGTATGACATCAAAGGTCCTGCCATATCCTCTGAATCCTGTTGAAAGCCAACTAAATTAGGGTCCACCTCAAATGTACAGAGAATGTCTTCATCTGTCGTGTAGGGGAACCTGGAGGTTTCTGGTACGTGCATTAAAGTCTCCCAAAATGATGACCTCCCCACTCGCTGAATACTGAGAAATGCCTGTATAGAGGTCGAAGAAGGGGTCCCCATCTGAGGCCATTATGAATGAAAAAGAAGAGGAGGAAGGGGGAAATAATAGACTGCAATGAAGATATCTTTGAGGTGAGATGAGGTCCGCCTGATCCTAATCCAGAGAAAGCGGGAAAACTCGTCCTCTACGGCCACGGAAATCCTGCTCCGAAGTGTATCCCTGACTAGGCAAGCAACCCCGCCAGACCCTCTAACCCCTCCGGAACTCCGAGTCTCCTGTCTGCAAACCGAGAGCCAATAGTATCCTCTAATGTCCGGGAGAGGGCGAACAAGGCTCGCATGAGTCTCAGTGACAAAGAGGAGGTCTGAAAACCTAGAGCATCATATAGAATACCCGGAGAAGACCAATAGGACCCGTTCCCATTCCAACATGTAATGAGATGCCCTTGTTCCGATGCCTCTCCCAATGGGACCGTCATTTGGGACTGGACTTGGGGACCCAACTCGGAGGAGGAGAGTCTCGAATGACAAGCTTGAGGTTGCGAATTACTGCCCATTTCCCCGCTTTCCTGGCTGCCATAACAATTTCACGGGATTTCTTGAGTTCGGCCACCTGTTCTCTGGTGAGGTCTTCATCGAGGAAGACCTTATTGGGGAGAGAGAATAGCTTGCGCTTGGCTATGAGAATAGAACTCATTTAATTAGAATATAAAGTGTTTTGAGCATGTAGGCTTCAAATACAAATTAGATAATTGAAAGGTACTTATTATAAGGTCAGCCATCATTTGAATTGTAGCAATCCTTATTGTTATATAAGGAGATTGCTTGGCCATTTGATGGATATGTTGATTCTTATTATTTCTTCTGGGTAAAGGTTGTACCTTTCCCGTCTCATCAATGATGAAAACCCTTGTTTGAGACCACTTAAGGGAAAAAATCTCTTGATAGTGGAACTTGTCTTGGGGACGAAAACCCTCAAGCAAGGATATTTGGAATTATTGAATATCTCAAGGAATTTGGAGCTGATATCTTTCTATCTAGCCCTAAGCGACTTGTATCATGAGCATGTTGGATATGTTTTGATGAATGTATGGTATGATTTCTTGCATGGATGGACTTATACTAATTATTAAAGGTGAAAGCAATCATTTCCTTGCATGTTTGAGCCACTAATTCATTATTTCCAAGAGGGGTGAATTGCTTGTAGGTCAAATTTGGCATGTTTGAGTGGATGTTTGGGCAAGTTGAGTTGATATTTGCATTCTTCATATTTTTAAACCCCAAGATCCCAAGTTTCATGAATTTTGGAGCTTCCTAGGTAAAGTTATGAATTTTTAAAGTAACTCTGCAAACAAGGGTTTATAGAAATTCATATCTTCAATTCTAGGGCACTAAAAATTAGTTTTCCTTCATATTTTGATTGTTGGTAATTAATCAAAAATTTTGAGCTTGATTGGGCATATTTTCAGCGAGTTTAGGGCATTCAAAAGTGATTGGGAGTTCCCAAAACAGGTCGCTGCCCTAGGAAGGGAAAAATTGTAGGTTTCTGTGTGCATTTTCAGTCATATCCCTGTAATATCCCTTCTCAGTTGAAAACCTTTAGCCCAATTTTGTTTCCCGATGGCTAAAGGGTGTTAGAAAGGAAACTTATCATAATAAATTAATTATAAAAGTGCAAATATAAAATCATATTATAAGCACTTTATATTAATTTATTAATGATAAAGTCAATTTAAAAATAGAAAAGACAAATATAAAGTGATAAAGTAAAAATAAGAAAAAAGAAATATCACTTTATGTTATTATTCTCCCCTAGGAGAAAATGCGACCCCTTTGGAGGATGAAAAAGGTGGAAAAAAGCATTAAATGCGAGGGGTGAAATCTGATTGGAAGTTGGGGAGGCTATTTGGCCCATTACATCTATAAAAGCAAGTTCACTTGCTTGTAGAAGCCATGCTTTTATTTTACTCAAATCTGATTTTTGTTTGAGCCTAGAGCTTTTACAAAATATATCTAAGGACAAAAAGCTTTAGAAACAATCTATTGAGGACGAAAACCCTCCAAGGGATCTAGTAGGACGAAAACCCTTCTTCTAGTTGAGAGGATTCTCCACACAGGGGTTTCCATTGCGGATCAAGGATTTATTGGTGTTTTTCAGTGTTTTCCAGCAATAGATTTGCAGATTTGTGTTACTTTCGGCGAGGGTTTGAAGGTGGAAGCTTGTTGCAGAATTTTTAACTTCATTTGCAGCCATATCTAGGGTTATCTACACCCCTGTGGGTGGAGTTAGGTACATTCTAGGGCACGATGTCCCGAATCTCATCACCAATAGCTTTGCCATAATTTTAGAAGCCAAGATCAGCTGGTTTACATAATTTTTGGGCCAAGGAAATTGTATTTATAGTTGTGTTTGAAGGCAAGTATTTGTAGATTTTTAATAAATTATTTCAGCCTCTTTTTGGGTCTCAAATCTAAACTTATCTTTGTGATTTGGGTTTCAAAAATTCATTGAATCAACTTATGAGGAAAATGTCATGATTTATCTTCTATTTTTATGAGTCTCATATCCATACCTACTCGCCATTTATAGATAAAATTCAGATCTGCATTATATCTTTTGTTATATTTTCTATAATCTGCATTTAGGGTGTGATATTTGCCTAAAATCCGTATGGGAGTAAAAAAGTGTCCATTTCGGGACATTCTTTGGTGGTATCATAGCGGTTAATCCACCCAAATTTGTGAAGAAATTAGATCTAAATGCAACCAATAAAAAATGATGTGGACCCAAGTTCCTTTTTTTGATGGCCTTAACGAAATATATGCTAGATTGTGGTTGAAATTTTTTTAGAGGTATTTATTATGGAATCCTATGTGTCAAGATGATGCCCTCATGCTCATCTCTAGATACATGGATGGAGTAGCACATAAATGGTGGCACCAAATGTTGAAGACCCAAGGGGTTGAATCCATTGCTTCACTTGAAGATTTCACACAAAAATTTCTAGAAAGATTTGATGTGCATGATTGCAAACAAGAGCAAGGAAATGAAACTAGGAGTCTACCCCCATGAAGAAAGAAAAGTCAGATCTACAGGTGGAGGAAGAGAATTTTGTGGTTGAAACCCAAATTCCAAAGATGAGTGTCTATATTCAGCTTGTTGTCCCTTCCAGAACAACAATCCGAAGGTAGTATAAAGACAAATCAGATCTACACCCAAGTGAAGAAGTTAAAGGAGATTTTATGGAGCAACTTGCACATGAGGAGCAGACTTCCATGCACACTTGCGTGAGATTGCAGCCTGCTGTGATTTCCAAAACACCGGAAAGTACATAGCATGGGATACTCTTTTTGGTGTTCCAAGCATTCACTTTTGGGCAAGAAGATATTCTCCTCCAACAAGGTTATGTGGTAAATAGTATATCTTCTCTTTTATTACAAGAATTAGATCATGATGTGATACCTTTGATGCAAATTTGTGTATATGCTCATCTTGTTGGAGGTATATGGTGGCAAGATCTATCTCACTTAATAGGTACAGGAGCCCGGATTTTGGAACTCTACATCATGTTTTGTCTCTTGTGCATGGCACTTGGACAAATAAGTTTGCAATTGCTTGAGGGAAAGCAATTTTGGGAAGTGAGGATTACAATATCCCCTTCTCGATTGAAGACCTTTAGCCCAATTCTGTTTCCCGATGGCTAAAAGGTGTTAGAAAGGAAAACTTATCATAATAAATTAATTATTAAAGTGCATTATAAAATTATATTATAAGCACTTTATATTAATTTATTAATGATAAAGTCAATTTAAAAATAGAAAAGAAAAATATAGAGTGATAAAGTAAAAAAAAGAAAAAAAAAAAATGTAATGACCCTTTCAAGGGTTTAAACCACACACAAGGGAATTTAGCCAAACACACAAATATGCAGATCTGATTTTTAATTGCAGCAGACTGTAAATGCAAAATCAGCAAACTATATCTTCCACAAAATATGCCAAAAACACCATGAAACACTTTAAATCCACTCGCCACAATTTTATATGTATTTTATGCAATAACAAGAGCCAAAATCACAAAGAAATACTGAAGAACTCTCTGCTGGAAATTAATTATGATCAGATTATTGCAGCCACAAGAAAATTATAGATCTAGGGCATAGAAACCCCCAAAAATCACCAAACTTCAGATTCCGGCCTTAGAAATAGTGATAAACAAGATTATCAATCAATATTGCACCAAGAGTTCACCAAATCTCCAAAACCCTACCCAAGGTAGGTCGCTCCACTAGTAATAAATCAATAACAATTTGAAAATGACAACTCTCTCCTCAAATCAGCCTTAAACATCAATCCCAAGCCAAGGAAAAGGGTTTTTGTCCTTCCCTCAACCTCTAGAAGGGTTTTCGTCTTTCTAGGCAAGTCGCATAAGAAGGTTTTCGTCCCCAAATGCAAGAACAAGCAACTCTTAGCTCGCTATGCTCCAATAAGATAAAATGCGTCAAAGTCTATATCTCAAATGAACCCTCTAATCTTCTTTTATATCCTCCTTTTGGCGCCAAGGCTTGGAATAACAAGACCGACCTCTTAAAGATGTTCTTTTCCTTCATTAGCTTCCATTAATTAATTAAAACCCAGCTGGTAAAAAACATGTCAAATGGAAGTTCAATGTTCTCCTCCATCATCTTTGCCACGAGAGAAGGAATGGCAAGAAGTCCAAATAGTGACCTTCACGTAGGAAAAGAGACATTACAAAATATCACTTTATGTTATTATTCTCTCCCTAGGAGAAAATGCGACCCCTTTGGAGGATGAAAAAAGTGGAAAAAAACATTAAATGCGAGGGGTGAAATCTGATTGGAAGTTGAGGAGGCTATTTGGTCCATTACATCTATAAATGCAATTTCACTTGCTTGTAGAAGCCATGCTTTTCTATTTTACTCAAATATGATTTTTGTCTGAGCCTAAAGTTTTTACAATATATTTTTAAGGACGAAAACCTTTAGATATAATCTCTTGAGGACGAAAACCCTTCTAGCTGAGAGGATTCTCCACATAGGGGTTTCCATTGCGGATCAAGGATTAATTGGTGTGTTTCATTGTTTTCTAGCAGTAGATTTAGAGATTTGTGTTACTTCCGATGAGGGTTTGAAGGTGGAAGCTTGTTGCAAAGTTTTCAACTTCATTTGCAGCCATATCTAGGGTTATCTACACCACTGTGGGTGGAGTTAGGTATATTCTAGGGCACGGCTGTCTCAAATCTTATCACCAACAAATTTTCCATAATTTTAGAAGCCAAGATCAGTTGGTTTACATAATTTTTGGGCCAAAGAAATTGTGTTTACAGCTGTCTAAAGGCAAGTATGTATTATTTTTTTAATAAATTATTTCAGCCTCTTTTGGGGTCTCAACTCCGGAATTATTTGTGTTTTGGGTTTCATAAATTCATTGGATCAACTTATGAGGAAAATGTCATGATTTATCATCTACTTTTGATGAGTCTCATATCCATACCTAGTCGCCATTTATAGATAAAATTCATATTTGTATTATATCTTTTGTTATATTTTCTATTTTCTGCATTTGGGGACATTACATATCCAACCCTCGGTAGTCTGATTACAGCCACCTAAAAATTAATTACAGTCATCTCTCATTCAAAGCACCGATTATTTCAGAAGTCCCCCAAAGGAGACATTACGGTGGTATCGAGCATCATCCTCCTTGCATGTGAAGCATGGAGAACAAGTCGAGAATGGATCATGGGAACACAAGGATAGTGGATGCACTGGATAGGCTTACCATAGCCATCCAAAATATGAAAGTTGGAGGTTCGCTCAAGGAGAAAAGAGTTTCAAGGGTTGACAAAGTGATAGAAGAGTACCAAATCCTTTGAAAAGGATGCATAATGCCCTTTCCATTGAGGAATTCGTGGAATTAGAGAACAAAAAAGTGGGCATTAGCACAAGACCTGAGAACCGAACCACACCAAGGAGCCACTCAACCCTAGAAGGGAAAAACCCTTCCCTCATGAAGAAACAGGTAAAAGAGCATGTGGCGGATCAATTACATGATGGAGAGGATGGCCATCCTTCTAAGGCAAAGAAGAAATAAGATATATCATAGCGGTTGGTTACCAAGATGGAGGAGTCCTTGTGTAATGTCCCCATTTAAAGACCCTTAGCCTATACGCCCCGTGGGCTTCGGTATGCTAAGGGGAACATTTTTATTAAATAATTAAATATTATTGCCTGGAGCAATAATTATTTAATTATCAAGATTATTTAATTTAATTCCCAAAATATAAAAATTAAATAGGGAATTAATTAAATAAATATTTAAGTGGCTTTTATTGTTCAAATCACCCTTTGAAAAGGGGATGCCGCACCTAAGGAAAACAAACTACTTTTATTTAATATTTTCCCTCTCCTAGGGTTTTTGAATTTTGTGCCTCCTTGCTTATAAAAAGAGTGCTAGGGTCATTATTATTATTATGCTATGATGAACTTATTTTGATACTCCATGCTTGGAGTTGGGATGCATGCCCATTGATATTATTCTCTCTTTCTCTCTCTTGCGTGGGAGGTTCTATTGTGACTGGTTATTGAAGATTAAATTGAAGGAGTTATATGAGAGATCCATGTTTTTGGCTTTGGCAAATATCTGGTCAAACTTGCAAGTGAAAATCTGCATTTGTACTGTAGCGAATCACTGTAGCGTCGTCACTGTAGCAGCTGGTTTTGTGAGTGTTTTGCAAATTGATTTTTGGTGAATAATTCCTCCAAACCCTAGCGATTTCCATTGGTTTTATTGTGGACTGTTTGCATGCATTTAGTAGTGTGGATCGATCAACCTTTTGCATGTTATTATGCCCTTGCTGTAGCGACTTCTCTTACTAGTATGTGGACTGATTTAGATGTATTTTGTTGAGCTGGCTGTTGGGTATTGTTACTTCCACTGCAGCGACTGGTTTTGGCAAAGTTTGGGTACTAACTCCATGTGTTTAGTGAACTGAACTCCATCTAAATTGATTGCTGGTCCATTCTGTATAACAGCGACTCATTTGGAGTGACCATTTGATATTTTAATGTATATTTGGAGGTCTATATGCCCAGCGAACTAGTTAATCTTCATTTGTTAGCTACAGCGATTTCAGTTAGAGTGAAATGGTGATCTAGATGACTGTTGTTGCTGATTTGTGGTAACTTGTATGAAGCCTGTTTTAAATGGTATTTTCGAGCTCTATAACAGCGAACTGTGGTAGTAAAAGCAATCTGTGTAGAAGGGTCCAGATCCATATATTTAATGCATATTTTTAAGTGTTTATAAACAGTGACTTCATCCTTCATTGTGGTGTTTGGGAACAACGATTTTTGCATGTTTTAATGGTGCTTGGAAGGTCCTGTGGCAGCGATCTGGTTTGGGTGAAGTATTAATGACCACAAAATCTATATTCCATTTCCTCTCTAAGTCTGCCATACTTATCTGCCCTGGCGATTCCCTCTGGGACTTATAAATGGTATGTTGTTACATGATTCTAATGCACCAATATCAGCGAGCTATATCAAAGGTGTGACTTAAGTGCAGTCTATGTTGGGTTGGTTAGGAATAGATTGTTGCCTTTCGAATCAACTGAGTTTGTTCACTATTTGCATGAGTTCATTGAGTGATTTATTGAAAGATAAGGTACTATTGGCTGGGTTTTATCATTTCTAATCACTGGTGGTGTTGTTTTCTATCTGAGTGTTGCATTTTCCATTGATCCCGGAAGTGGGATATTACACCTTGGGAGTCCTAAAAAAACCCAACACTCTTGTCTAAGTGGAACTCTTGACAGATTCTCTGGGCAACACCACAAAAATACAAGGGTTTGAAGAAAAATCAGATTTTGTTGAAAAAGCTCAATTGCCAAAGGGTAAGGAGAAGACTACAACAATTTCTCATGAAGACCACCAAAGGTATGAGGATAATTCAGATTTGTTGCTTTCTATCATGCCATTTCAGATTTACGCTCATGGGCAATTTGTTGGAAAAGATGACCTTGGGGCAAGTTTGATGCTCCATAGCAAATCATGGCAAAGGGGAAATCCTCATGGTGCTAAGAATGAAGGAAAATTAGGTTCGCATGGGGTTAATGAAGCTAGCATTCCAGGTGACCTTGTTGGGAGACATGCCCATGTAATGAGGGCCTCTTTTGATGCTCATGTTAATCTTCAGCTCACTGGAAATTTCAGGACAACGACCTATGGTAAGCCATTTCATCATCTTCTTAGCAAGGATTTGCTACATTTTCTATGTCTTTACAATGTTTTGGTCATCATAAAGAATACCCTAACCACTTTGTGAAGATGAAGGGTACCAAGTGGGAAGAGAAAGAGCTTGGTTTACAAAAATGGGGAAGTGAAATTAATAATATTCAGCTTGTTGGACTGTCCCAAACAACAGTCACCAAGGAGCCAATCAATGGGGATATCAACAAAGAACAATCCCAATTTTGTCATCATCCAAAGAAAGGTAAAAGTCCTTTGATGTTCTATGATAATTTATTGGATTTTAATGGTTACACAGGACAGCCACATAATGGAGTCAAATCAGATTCACTAAGGGCCTATGAGGATGATATTATGCATAAGATAAGGGCACCATTAGATTATTTTCTGAGTACTGTTCCTAACTCAAAAATTCTGAGTCAAAAGAGGGTTATAGGCAGCTCATGGTATAAAAATATTTCAGTTTTGTTGTTTTCCAATATGTCATTTCAGATTTATGGACAGCTGGTTTCATGCATATTGTCTCCTCCTATATCATTGCCATATTTTTGTCATCATGGGAAATACACTAAGAAGCATGTTGGAGACAACTATGGGCACATTGTTTCTTCTATTCAAGGCCAAGATTACCTTGGCATGGGTAGTCTTCGTAAGATCACGGTAACTATCATTTCTTGCCTTTGGATTGAAAGGAAACTTATGAGCAATCATAGAGGGTTTGTTGTGCATTCTAACCACATGGTGAAGGATCAATGTTTCCGGTTAAGAAAACACTCTTGGGGGCTAAGTAACACACATGGAGACAAGATCGTAGGGAATGGACCAAAGAAGATAATTCCTGAGGTGTAAAGATGGTAAGCAAACTAGATGTTATTTTCAAGATTGTATGAAACATCTTGCTATGTTTTTGTGGGACTCAAGTTACTTTTGGATGTATGTGAAGATGATGGATAATTCATCCACTTAAATTATGGATTCAGCCACATGGGAGCTTTGGGGTGTAAGTCATCTTTCTAACATGAATAAGATGAGTTTGGAACATGTGAGTCATGAACCCTATATCATTTGGGGAGCTATTTTAGATCTTTCGATCGGCTATTATTTCTTCTAGTTGATTCCACAGGTTCTCTCACAAGATGTTTGTTGCAGCCATCAAGTGGACTTCAATCACACAACCAAATGAGGTGTTTTTCCCAATCTCATTTGTTGGGTTGTGCATATTTTCTTGGGATAGTAATAGAGGGGCATGTTTGAAGACATTATTTTTATTTGAAATGGTGTGTAAGAGGGTTCACTCATTGAGAACAATTAAGGCTAATGTTCCAACATATTTGGTATTGTTTGGGATGAAATTCCAGGCAAGGTATGGCTGTTATACTTACATACCAGCACTCATAAGTTCTGATCCGAGCCAAATTTTGAAGAGATTAGTGTGGGGCAGCTTGGAAGCATCTTTTGGAGGCCAAGGTAATCATTATGACAGCTGTTGTATTTTTTTTTTATTCATTGTCATCAAAATTTCAGCTCCCATCTTTTTGACAACTAGAGAGGAGTATCCAACCATGAGGTTGAAGGGTTTGCAATCTACTATCATTGTTGATGTGTTTCCAGCTATTATAAGAAAGATCCCAGCCACTATCCTTCTGATTTTAGGGAACAAAATACATGGTTACAACTGTGTTTGGGACAACATGAGGGAAATTGGGAACAACCAATGTTTGGATAGTATTTATGAGGCCTTGGCAAGCAAAGAAGAAGAATTGATCATCATATCCACAAAGCAAGAGTGGATGAAGAAGGGGACACATTTTTTCTTTAATGAGTTTGCTTCATGTGCAGGTATATCAAAGGAGGAGCTGAGATTTATTTGGGATCCGGGTACTTGTAATTGCTTGGGGACAAGCAATCTTGGGAAGGGGGACTGTCATGTCCTTTTTGGAGATTAGCGGAATTGAAGACCTTAACCCATTCTTCCTCCCCATGGGTTTAAGGAAAGAAGCAAGGGGAAGACTTGGATGACATTTTCTAAATAGATATTTTCATTATTATCATGTATTCCTATTGGGAAGCCAAGCACTCCAATAGAAGAACTCATTTAATTAGAATATAAAGTATTTTGAGCATGTAGGCTCCAAATACAAATTAGATAATTAAAAGGTACTTATTATAAGGTCAGTCATAATTTGAATGTAGCACCCCTTATGTTATAAAAGGAGGTTGCTTGGCCATTTGATGGATATGTTGAATCTTATTATTTCTTCTAGGTAAAGGTTGTACCTTTCCTTTCTCATCAAGGACGAAAACCCTTGTTTGAGACCACTTCAAGGACGAAAACCCTTGATAGTGGAACTTGTCTTGGGGACGAAAACCCTCAAGCAAGGATATTTGGAATTATTGAATATCTCAAGGAATTTGGAGTTGATATCTTTCTATCTAGCCCTAGGCAACTTGTATCATGAGCATGTTGGATATGTTTTGATGGATGTATGGTATGATTTCTTGCATGGATGGACTTATACTAATTATTAAAGGTGAAAGCAATCATTTCCTTGCATGTTTGAGCCACTAATTCATTCCTTGCATGTTTGATCCACTAATTGCATTCTTCATATTTTTAAACCCCAAGATCCCAAGTTTCATGAATTTTGGAGCTTCCTAAGTAAAGTTATGAATTTTTAAAGTAACTCTGCAAACAAGGGTTTATAGAAATTCATATCTTCAATTCTAGGGCACTAAAAATCAGTTTTCTTTTATATTTTGATTGCTGGTAATTAATCAGAATTTTTGAGCTTGATTGGGCATATTTTTAGTGAGTTTAGGGCATCCAAAAGTGATTGGGAGTTCCCAAAACAGGTCGCTGCCCTAGGAAGGGAAAAATTGCAGGTTTCCGTGTGCATTTTCAGTCATATCCAGCCCTCGGAAGTCTGATTACAGCCATCTAAAAATTAATTTCAGTCATCTCTCATTCAGCTCTAATTTTTCTTGCCTCAACTTTGTCAATTAGCAGATGTTCAATGTGTTGAATGTTCTTTTCCTAGGCAGCTCTCTCTGTCTCTCATGAGATGTATTAAAGCTTTGTCTCAGGGACACAATCTTCACTCTAAGCAAGGGTTCTTGGTCAGCACTTAGATTGACTCTTTTGCAACATCTTACAACCTAACTTGGCCAAAACAATTCACACTTTGTTTTGGAAGGAGAAATTATCTTGCAAACTCCACCTAGATCTCATTTGTGAGTGGAATGAGGATCTCTGGTTCTGTTGAACCCTTCCTTGGTTTTGGTTCCGACTTTGGCTTAGGCATACATTTATACCACAAACTTGCTCTCGAAGGATTTTTAGAATTGGTTGACTCTCACAACCGTTGTCTTCTTTCTATTTCTTATTCCACTTCTTGACCATGTTGTCTTCTTGTATTGTCTTTGTTTGGGCTCAATGGCACTAGTTCCTTCCTATACAATGTTGTTCTTCTCCCCAATGAAACCTTTCATTATTTTTCCATCCTTGTAAAGTGTCATCATCAACGGTTATCATCACCCCAATTTCTCTTCTGCTCGACTTCGACATCGACTTCACAAAGACGATGAAACCATAAATGTTTACATTGAAATGCCATACTACTGAATTATATTGCTTGCAAAAACAAAATCACATACCATGAATGCAACACGATAATGGGGAGAATGATATCTTTATTCAATGAGGTAGACTTGACTCTTGGGTATAGGAGGGTATGTCATGGCAATGCCCTTGCCATGACTACCAGATTACTATTCATTAGTTGGCCGACCAAACAATTGTCAGTTAAGACATAACTATGAACCCAACTCTACATAACCAAAAAGTAATTAATACACTGCTTGTCAACAATACAATGATAAATTAGACAATCAAGTTGGCGACAAAACAAATTTTTTTATTCCTAACATTGATTACAATATATCTAGATTGTTTCGGTATGGGTACAGTTATGGATATGGGTACGGTACGCTGAAACGAATTTTTTTAAAAACCTCGGTATGGTACGTTGTGGGTACATTCATACAATATATTTTTAAAAGTAAAAAATATAAATATATATAAAAATTTAAAGAAAACAACAAGCTTATAGTCTCAACAACCTATAAAATATTAGAAGCTAACAACAAGCTTATTATGAATCGGAAGCCATCTAAAGCAAGATTTCTTTGATTGAATACAAGAAGACCACAAAACATTAAATTTATGAGTCCATCTACTAATGGGCTCACAAACATTCCACTTATTGTTAAGGCCTAGGGAAAGGTTTGGGGAGAAGGCAATCTTTTCATAGAGTTGTTTGGAGGTAGCCTCTTGGAGAAGGGGCCCTTTGAGCCACCTCATATTATCCCAAAAGTCATTCTCATCCTACATACTTAATCCAGTAGAGGGAGCTGTGAAAGCATTTCTGAGCATTGTATACATTCTGAACTGAGATTGAGGAAGCTTATAGAAAGCTTTAAGGTCTTTCCATTCCATCCACTTCCCAAATCTGTACAAGTCATGAGATATTTTAATTCCTTTCTCAAACCAAAGGAGGGCAGAGCAGCCTCTTGTCAAGGCAAGAATCTTGTCATTATATTTCAGATTCGACAAAATCGATTTGTAGGCTAGGCACCTAGTGTCAAAGGAAGAGAAGATAGGTTGCCCAACCACCAAGTGCTTCACTTGTTCCCATGCCTTCCAAATTGACTGAAGAATAAAGGACCCATGAGGAGCAACAAGAGAGCACCCAAATAATAAGTCAACCAAACGAAGTCATTTTCATTTCTCTGGACCCTTCGGAGCCTATTGGCAATATTGAATCTCACACGAACTTTCCAAGGTTCAATTCCAGTCAAAGCCCTCAAGTTTTATTTATTTATTTGCACTTAAAAAATTTAAAAAACCATGTGAGTATGCTGTGGATACGTCCCGGGTACAGATTTCCGTACCCGGGAAGTACCCAGGTCCTGTGGGTACCTACCCACACAGTACCCACAGCGTACCAGTTTTAGTACCCGGTACGTATCAGGCCTGGTATGGGGGTGCTTGGCATTTCCGTGCAGTCTAGCAATATATGAATAACATATATAAGTTACTAACTACATCCACCATTGCCTTCACTTCCTTAACTAAAGACTCAGGTTTCATTTGGTTCACTACAGATCCTTAGCTAAAGACCAAGGTTTCATTTGATCCACTAGACAAACTTAACAATGGAGCATGTATGATACAAGCACATGTACTTGGCAATTTCCTAAATTACCTGATTTTTGAGACAATTCTATCTTTTTATTGAAATTAATATAGTAGAATCACTCATGAAACGAGAAACCTTAATACTTGAATTAGGATTCATATTTAATCATATGATATTGTATTTATTTTGCTAAGTGATAACTTGGGAAGGGCCTTAGACCCACGAAAAAAAGGAGAGAAGAAAATTTCAGCCGGGTATTAGTCCACATTGGGTTTAAAAGTTATGAGGCACATCATCATGTGCAAAAACAGGCTGCTCCAGCAATCTATTAGGCACATAGATTGCGAGACTTTATCCATGTGACTGTCTTGCGCGGTTCACTAAATCAACTCGAAGCTTTGAAGACTTTATCATCACAAACTTCACATGAGATACTCCAAAACAGAAAACCAGCTGTTTATGCTGCGTGAGACCATGCTTGCCAAGTAGTTCTATCAGCATGATCTAGCGATCAGATTGCCACCCTACTGTCACACTTTACTTCAGTGGTGTGTGTGCTTGGCGGTCATGTTACGAGATCCCTCTTTAGAGCTAGCTACAGCCCGATGTCATAGAAAAACTAGACAGATATGCATATATATCCAAATAAACAATCTAAAGATTGCAGTAGTTCAAGATTCACAGTAGAAGAGTTGATATAGCAAAGAGTCTGAAAACTGCTTAATGTATTTGTTTCGTTTGGTCCCATAGACACTTCAGTCTCGTGGACGTCATTAAAATCTTTCATTTCATTTCAAGTGTTGTATCAATAACTACCAATCTAACTTCATGTCTGAAATGGCAAGCGGCAAATTATGCAGGCCACCCTTCAAAGCCATGATCCAAAAAGTAATGCATATATGTATTATAATGTCTAAAAATCCCAGAGTTCATTTGATCAAAATTACATGGATCTGACACACCTCCATTCTCTTGTCTTCTTCTTCATCTTCAGTCATAGGGGAAAGCAAGGCGGAGGATCAAAGTGGGCATTCTGGGGGAGTTCATCTCCTAACAGTTTGGCCAAATGGGCCTAGCCTGTACTCAAAGCCCTCATTCCTTCTATCATGATGTGTTGATGGTGGCTCCACTTTGCTCCTGTCGAATGTAATAAGAACTTAATATCTGCATGGTTGTCATTAAGAGTGAAAGACATGACAATGTTAGATTGGAGGTTAAGACAGCTCAGAGACTGCACTTTGTCGAAGATGTTTTTCCTGCCAATTGATTGTCCTAGGTCCTCTATCAATTTCTTCGTCAGCTTGCCTATGTCTTCCACTTCCACATCATTGATTTTCTTCACTGCTCACCACATCCTTCTAATCCAAATTCTCATGTACGGGTTTTGGATATCCTGATTGAGGTATTTTGCAAAGTTTTCGTCAAGGATCTCACTAGTCATAGATTTCGCTCTCTGCTTCCCTTTCCCTTTCCTCCTTGATTTAAGAGGTTTCACCAAGCTCAACATCTGGTTCTTTTTCACAGAGCCCCTAACCCCTGCCAAATGTGAGATGTACCCTAAAGTAAACAGACTAAGATCACCAATGCCACTGCTACCAAGGAATGTTTCATCCCATGCAACAAAGGAATAGAAATAGCATGCCGCAAGTGTTTTTGGAAGGGGTGCCTCTTCCAACATGCGAGGTGATCCTCCGGTATCCATCGGGGAGTGATGAGGATCGGAGTCTTGCCACGCCATCAATGCTATAATTCATAGCATTAAATCATTTCCTATCATCATTATTTTGAACTGCTACCTTTTTCTTTTCTTTTCCTGTTATTTTTATATATATACTTTAAAAATACCTTACCTTACCTTACGCTATATATGAGAAGTGTCCCAGACAAGAATGTCTTGGGTAAGAGAAGCTCCCAAAGATGCTCGGTTATGCAAATTACTCTCTTAATCCGATGCCATGATTAGTATCCCAATTAGCAGCCTGATTATCATCTCTTTTAACATGCATAAACTCAACTTTGTCAAATTTCTTGCACATCCACTTGATCTCCTCTACCAAGCTTTTAGTATTCCATGCGTTTATACCATCCCCTTTGGTTGCATTGATAATCACTTGTGAATCTCTTTCAATAATTGTTTTTTCAATTCCTTTTGGACAGCCCCTGGACCCCCTTTAAAAGTACCCTTTCCATAGCTATATTATTGGTTTTATTGCCGACATCTAATGAGCAGATCAATAAAGGTTGACCCAAAGAATCAAAAAAGATTTTGCCATTTCCGGCCAGCCCTGGATTACCCTTGGCAGCTCCGTCAAAATTAAGTTTTATGCATCTAAGATCCGGTCAGTGTGGGGGAAAGAGGGAGACCAAAAGTCTGAATCTTCTCTTTTACTTTTTCAATCCTACAAGGTCCTTTATCGGGAACATGATATTGTATTTACTATTGAACAAAGGTCTTTTTGCCAACCAGTGAGACTTTTCAGGTTGTTGATTTAAATATGATTTATGTGATGTCATCACATGTTGATAAAGATACACCCTTCTATTGAGATGACCAAAAGAATTTTATTATTTTTAAGTTGTATATGTTGTTACGTTGCTTGCATTTACAATATTACTTGTCTCTAATGTTTTATTGTCAAGGGTGTATAGCATCCCTCATTACAGTTCACTGTCTCTTGTTTTAAAATTCTTTTCTTTCTACTTAAGTAATATTCTTTCCTTATGTGTTTTAGTTGTGGAATGTCTCTAACAATCGATTTATTAGTTGAGTTAGTTGATTAAACAGTAAAATAAGGCATTTTCATCTTGACATACTGAAATGGTGTCTTTATCAGTTGTGGTATATCTAGTAAGGATGAAATTTTAGAAGTTTGGGAAGGTCAGTTTTGGTGACATATATATCCTCCACTTGATGCAGGCAGGGTTTTTCCTGATGCATTACACTCATTTATGGCATACACATTTAGAAAGACTTTACAATCTCTTTGGTGATCGAAAGCTAAAGGTTGGTTCTTCTCTAGTAAGATATTGCTAAATTAGAATCATGATGTTTACTTCAATATAGTACTATTTGTAGTCAAAGTGAACATAATGTAATTGAAAAAGTATATTAGAAAATAAAAATATCATTGAATGCATTTTTTGTAAGGAAGACATCTCCTTTGGTGATCCTCAACAAAAATACTTATTTTTTGTTCACTATATAAGCAATCAAAAACAAATTTCCACATCCTCTTAGAAATCGTATAAACTAGCAGCATATGAGTATGAGTTGTCAAATAGAATTAGTTTGTTCATCACTACCGGGACCTTGCATTACTGTTGATTTTAGTACCTTATGGCTATGTATGTGTTGGCATGTGTTTTAGCATGGACCCAGTAAGGGGTCACAATACGCTCCTGTTTTAATCTACTTGAGTACAGGTTAACAAAATGTCTATTACAGACTAGAAAATGTTTGCAAACTGAAAATGAAATTTTAACTATCAAAGTTATTTTGTAAAAAAGGAAAAACATGAATCTAATTCTGAAATAAATAAATAAAAACTTATATTACAGACACAAGATTAAATAACAAATTTGTATGTCATATGGAGCTGATCACTCTCTGCTAACAATTTAAGCATTCAATACAAATTTGATAGATTTCAAATTTGTAATGAAACAGTGCAAAGTCTAAAGAGATGCTTAACTGATTTAATTCTCTGAGTAACAATAGTTCACACAGGAAAATAAACTGATTAAAAATTTGAGTTCTCAGCTATGTTTGCTACAAATAATATAAATTTAGATGTTAAAGCACTACCCAAAATTCAGTGGTGATTATTGAAGATGAC
This sequence comes from Taxus wallichiana var. yunnanensis, assembly GCA_018340775.1. Classification (NCBI taxonomy): domain Eukaryota; kingdom Viridiplantae; phylum Streptophyta; class Pinopsida; order Cupressales; family Taxaceae; genus Taxus; species Taxus wallichiana. Next base: position 178,440,181 of record CM031238.1, on the reverse strand, counting down.
ATTCGTGTAAACTGAAGTAGCTTAAGCCCAATTCAATGTTAAAACAAAAAGAACACATTAACATCACCAAGATTTGTAGTGATATAAGATGGCTCCTTGTATCGATATCAGAAAAATATCAGAAAAATCTCATAACTTAAAGAATGTGTATATCACTGGAACATTACAGATATGTATATACAGGCAATAGGGGACTCCCCACAAAACTTGAAATGAGCAGTCTTTAGGTCACTCTTTGTCTTCCACAATAAAATCCATTAAAAGTCGATAGTGTCAAGTAAGCCCATTTGCTTGCAACCTAAGTCTGCATCTAGTAAACCATGTTCACATAAAACAAAAGTCACAAGTCCTTGAGTGCACTTGATTTCAAGCTTAACACAAAATCCCCCCTTTCATTACTGTCAAATTATTGAGTGCGCATGTGCACCAAGGGCTCTTGTAAACCTTACCAATCAATCTGGAATGCCCAAAAACCCATGAAACAGTTATTAATTCATTTGAACGAATGCAGAATGTCAAATTTACAATTGTTCAATGGAAAACTGAGAATATGGTTAAGCACTGGTCTATCAAAATATGGCTGACAAGCCATTTTTAAAAGTGCATTTCGGCTGTGAAATGCTATGAATGGAGATGATTATTTCTCAATTGTTTTCTCCTCCCTTTCCTCTAAATTCTTGCAAGTTTTCAACGGAATACAAGCCCATTTCATGCTGCAAACTGCTCTTCAAAACGAGGCAGAAACATTCTATGCAAAACTGTGAAAATGCCTTTAAGTAGTGGTCTATCAAAATATGGCTGATGGACTATTTTCAAAAGTGATTTTCTGCTGCGAGATGTTGCAAATGGGGATGATTCTTTTTCCATTTTTGTTTTCCTTGCATTTTTCTACACCAGAATCTGACATCAATAAGACCTGTGAATTGGCTCGACAGACATTTTTGGAAAAACTACGAACTGTAGAAAATGACTCAGAGGCCACTTTCAGTTGCTGCACAAGAGTACAAATTGGTGTGAATGACTTATAAATTTGCACCATGGTGTTGTCCTCACATCCTTCTACAATCCCACTTATTTTCAACTATATATCACATCAATTCGGCATCCAAATTGTATCTCATAAATGCTCTGGCACTCACTCTTGAAAGTTGGGAACTGTAGAAGACTAGTCAAAATTGCAGTGATTGAATGAATTTGACTCCTGTAGCGTAGACCCCAAAAGGATTTGTTTTAAATTCTAATTGGTCTAATTAACATCTCTGCAAACTTTCAAGCCTTAACTCAAAATGACCTTCTAAAATTTTACTGTAATTGCTCGCCCTTTCTTTCTACACAAGGATTGCAAGTTTACAAAGGAAGTGCTGCAAGTATTGTAGATAGAGCTTTGCAGTCTAAAGATGAAATGTTTGTGTTGACATAACTAGGCGCCACCCAAGATTTCATGGTCATTCGTTGAGCCATCTTCAACCCATTGTTATCTTCTGAATGTGGATTCTCTCTTGGGATTTAAGGGTTTAGGGGTCCCCAATAAATGCCACTTCTGCATATATTTGATCAAAACAGAACATCTGGATATGTTCCTCTTACAAGAAACCTTCAAGGTAGGAAGGCTCAAGGATATCAGGTTTGCAAGCTTTTGGGGCAGCAAGAAAACAATATGGTGCCAAGACATGAGGACTTAGATCCATTAGGTCCTTGCATTAAGGTACAATCTTTATCTCCTCCAAGAGTTTCTGTGGGGGATTTCATGCATTTTTTCCCAATGAAAATAAAGATATCTATAACATTTTCCATTTGTATATTACTCGCAACGGTAAACAATAGAGTTATCATGATTGAACAGCTCACTACTTGGGCATCACACATCTATCCCTAATCTGATCATTGGGGGGACTTCAATACAATTTGGATCCCTGAAGAAAAAAAGGGGTTCAATCATAGAATGTAAGATGCTCTGAATCAAGTAGAAATAAAAACATCATTGATGGAGCTTGAATTCTCTCAAGGGATTTTCACCTAGAGCAAAAAAAAGGAAGGGAAAGAGTCACATTGCGGGAAAATTGGATAGAGTTTTCATTTTTTATTCTTGGATCCAATCCTACAAATATACAAGTACAGGAGTCAATGCTACAACTATTTTGGATTGCTGGCCACTCCTTATAGATATTTCATCTCCTCTGCCAAAACAAAACGCCCAGACCAATTCAGAATTGAAAAAATATAACCCACCCACCCTAATTTTTCAGCCAGGTTAACAAGTGGTGGTTGGGTGCTCCATCCATTTGGGATATTCTGTGTACAGATTTGCTTAAAAAATCATACTTTAAGTTTAAATACAATATTAAGCACTAGAATTGAGTGACATATGGTCACAATTTTGAATTGGGGAAAGTTGTCAAAACATGGCATGCAGCAACTCAGAAACTAATCAGCAAACAAGGTCTGAAGTAGTAATTGGATGGAAAAGAACTTTAATTTTTTGTACAAAAATATGAATCTAATCCTGAAATAAATTAATAAAATCTTAGAAAGTTGATTTCTTGGATTAACTGTGTCAAGTTTTTGATTGATGCATTCCGAATCATTGTCCATGATTCATCATCAGGAATTTTTTATGATAGAGAGATGCAGACCCAAGCTTTCTTTAGTAGATCATGTTTCATGGACTGTTGAAACATCAAAACTCTCAAATAAAATCTTATATTTACAGAAACATTATTAAATAAAAAATTTATTTATCACATTGAGCTATTCACTCTCTGCTAACAATTTAATCATTCACTATAAATAAGATAGATTTCAAATTTGGTAATAAAATAGTGCCAAATCTAAGAAGATGATTAACCGATTTTAGTTCCCTGAGTAACAACAGTTCACACAGGAAAAGAAACTGATTAAAAATAAAAGAATTGTCACTGCTCAGCTATGTTTGCTACAAATTATATAAATTTAGATGTGAAAGCACTGCCCAAAATTCAGTGGTGATTATCCAAGATAACATTAATGTAATAAAACTGAAGTAGTTTAAGCCCAGTTCAATGTTAAAAGTAAAACTGTAAAACAATAAAGAACACATTAACATCGCCAAAATTTGTAGAGATATAAGCTGGCTCCTTGTATCAAAATCAGAAAATTATCACAATGCCTGCCCTTTGCAACTTCAAGCAAAGAATGTGTATATTACTGAAATATTACAGATATGGATATACAGGCAATAGGGGACTCCCCACAAAAGGTGAAACGAGCAGTCTGTTGGTGAATCTTGGTCTTCCACAACAAAATCCATTAAAAGTTGATAGTGTTTTAATGTTTTTTTAATTTATTTTTATTTTTTCAGTTTTCTAAGTTAACCCATTTGCTGGCAACCTAAGTCTATGCATTTAGTAAATCACGTTCACAAAAAATAAAACTCACAACTCCCTAAGTGCACATGATGTCAAGTCTAACAAAAATTCCTCCTCTAGTTTACTGTCGATTCATTGAGTGTGCATGTGCACCAAGAGCTCTTGCAAATTTTGATTAGATCTAGAAAATTTTCCTCTAAGTATTCAGTAGAAATCCTAATTCTCATATCAAAGATGTTTGTGCTAGATGACCAAAATAAGGGCTTTTCTCTTCAAACAGTGTCCCCTTTCTCCAAATTTTCCCAAGATTTGCAGATCTTCCAACAAACAAGTCATTTGAATTGCAAACTTTACTCAATAACGATTTCCTCTATAGAAACTCCACCCCAACGGAATGCCAAACATGACCAAACGCCTTTTGTGTCACCACCAATTCCTTTGTGCACTAAGTGGTTGTAAAAGACCAAAACCCAACAGTCTTGAACCATAGCCGATGGTACCATTTGAGAATGAAGTGCAATATTCCATTGTCAGCAGAAAAGAATAGTGCACAATCATTCAATAAATCATACACAAAACACAGAGATATTGGGAAACCCACAACACAATATACTCAATAAAAAAGATAATTCACAGTATGATATGATGCTTGGATATGGGTCGTGAAGCCTCTAGTTTATACATTTAATCCCAATAATGTATAGGGTGAGCTGACCACTCGAGCCTACTACCCTGACATACATTGCAATGTATTCCATAATCAAAGGAATGCACATTGGGTCCGATAAACATATACTCTTAACAATTTTGGCCATGAGTCTTATCAGCGGAAAACAAAATACTAGACAAACGTTACTCAGAATGAAGTTATATTTGTTAAGTGGTGTGTTGCATAACATTATACCCAAAATCTTGATCACATTTGTTTGATTCTCCTAGCTCACACATTAGTCTACAACACTTTATTTCATGAATATATCATAGATAAATCAATCGCAGAAGTATGTTTTCCATGTCCAGATGACCATGTCTTTTAAATTTCAATTAGTATATAATAAGTTCAGATTTAACATTGAAAAATTTGTCACGAGATCGTTTTGAGATGACAATAGAGGCCTAACCATTGTCAGTTTTGTAATTTGCAACTAGTATCTGGGAATATATACCAATCGTTGCTGGCTTCACAATCAAATCCTCTGATAACATCTGTTAACCAAGTGATGTCAATATCAATTTTTGTAAATTTCATACTCCCATTGGATATAAACATTGGCCCCGATACTAGTTTTGATGCCTTTTTTGTAGCTACTATTTAGTTTTCTTTTGGAAAAGCTGTCCTTGAAACATTTGCATTCATATTATCGAGTTATTTTTGGTAATGTATCAGAAAATGTAACAGCTGTACTTATTACCTTTTAGCTACCATCCGATCTATAAGCTTTTATCTGGATAGTTTTCATCTCTCTCCTTTGAAAAGTTTGTACTCATCCTTAATGGATCGACTTGGACGACCTGTTTTTTTTTTTTTTCCGAAAGCAATCCTTCGATGTATACTCTCCCTTCTTAATATATAAATCTATCCTTTTTGCCCCAAAAAATAAAATTCTTGAGGTCAAGGAGCGATCCAAGAAACCTTTGATTAAAAGTGCTTGTATTCAAACAAGGTTGCAAGGAAAACATTGCCCCCAATATTATCATTCTGTATGAATCATCATCGAACACTATTTTTACAGAGCATGTATGAAGGGCTTAACAATTTGGCAAAGCCATATATCAGATTTTTTTCCTTTTCTTTTTTCTTTTTGCAAGGACAAGGTGGCAGTTATTTGAAGATATGCCTCTTCAAAGTAGTATCTCTTATAATTTTTGTAGCGGTTGTGTCAAAGATGGAAATAAGTGATCAATTACAGTGCCGAAGTGCAAGACATCCTCCCAACGTTTTAAAGAGCTGATATGACTCACCATTCTTATCAGGTTGCATTAGATCCAAAGCAATTTCTTGGTGTGAAGTCGGTTGCAGATGCTGTTGAATATCTCCACTCTGGTCAAAGCATGGGCAAGGTAAATATTGATAACCTGAAAATCATTTATATTAATTTCTAACCGCAAGGAAAGTTCTTGTTTTCCAATTACATTAGATTTAAGATGATCCGTGCAAATCCTTTGTTTGTGCATCAAGCTATAAGGACTGACTCTCTTTGATATCATGGATATTCTTTAGGTGGTCGTCTGCATTGATCCAAGTTTCAGCCAAGTAATTGCAAAGTTGTAGGCATGGGAACTTGAAGTATTGGTGTATGTGTGTGGAAATTATTGCACATCAGCAGCAGTCCATTCTTGCCTCAAACACATATATGCTATTTCGCATCCCTTTTTGTTTCAGTGATTATTTTCTTTGTGTCAGTAGTAAAATGGAAACTGATATCATATTAATCGTGTATCAATATAAGTTCATTTCAAATTACAAAAATAAGTATGATATGTGACAAGCTTGTTTCCTCAACAATAGCAAGTCCCATGGTATAAAAATATTTAGATATATGGATGGTAATGCTCGAGGCAAAAACCATATACTATACCTGAGTGAAGATCGCTATTTTATTTTCTTGGTCATAATGCCAATGAAAACAAACCCAGTCAAGTGGTATCAACTCATGGATGATAAGATGGTTTTGTTACATCCTATTACTGTAAAAACTTCATTTATAGAATCATAGAAAATAAGATAGTATAAGGTCAAAACATTTTCAAAGTGCTTTTGGTGTAATGTTAAAAAGGTTGATTCTTAAAGAGAGTAACCCAAGTTCAAATCACCATATTGCAATAAGGTGACTATAAGTTGGAGGACATGTGTGCATGAAGTAATATGTACAAGACTAGGGTTTGTTCCTCTTAGGATCGATCTTGGGATTTTTTTACCCAGGGATGACATCACTTGTATGTACAACACTAAGACTGTAGATAACATAGACATAAATGCCATTGATCGTAGATACTACAGCAGATTTGTTCCCCTTCACTACGTTTGACTCCTCTAGATCTCTCAACATTGAAGGAATGTCATCTAGCTCTAAGAATAGTATTTGCCAAAGTCCCTTTTGGCCTCAACTAAGACTCTATCGTGGTTCAATCTTGCAATGTACTCTCATCGTGCATTTTCCTTCTTTGAGATCGCAAGAAATGCATGACTTTGTAATCATATGGGTTGGCCCAAGATAACAAAATGGTTAATGTGCCGAATGATTTGTAGACGTGCTATCAAGGATTTATGCCTTCACTTGACATATACTCCATTGAAAATAAACTATATTTGTGAATCTAAACTTGGGCAAAAACAATCTTATTAAAAAATGATTCGTATAAAAAACATAGATCTCTTCCAAATCAACCATATTTCATCTACAATATTTTAATTTGCATACATCAGATGGATTTTAATATATTCTAGAGCCTATAACTTTGATTTATAATTAAATTTCATGTAAAGGTGGAAAAATATATACATGATGACGTTAGATATTGCCATCAATTATAATTTGCCACCTTTAAATGAAATTTAATATAAGCCAAAGTTAATTTATTAGAATAAATTGAAATTGAAATTGGGGCATCATGGAGGATAATTTGTCCAAATGAATTGAAAATTAAGTTGGAGCATCATAAACACATACGTCCACATGCCCACCAATAGTCAAGGCAAGATTCATCTATTTTGGTATTCCAAAACTTGGGGAAACAGTCCACGGACCTACTATCTTAGGGAAAAAAGCATAGAAAATGAAAGGTTGTAAGCCCAACAAACACATTCTTTTGGAAAACATGAATAAAAGCAATATAATATAGATTTTCTCTATAACAACGGAGTTCCAGGCCTTTAGGTATAATGGACAAAGGCAATTGATAATGTTTTCTATTGATATGGAACTGTTCTGTTCCGATGCTTTGAGAGAGCCTCAATAATGTATCCATTTACAACTATAATATTGATCATGAAATCACAAAAAAAAATTGCTGGATTTTTTCACCTCATGTGGATTTTTGCAAGGAAAATCTTGTAATAATTGTTGCGTGAGTTGTTATTTATCTTTTATGTTCTTGTTCATTTCTGTCATTTGATTTCATTTTTGACTTATTTGAGGAAACATTTTCTATGAAGAGTTAATTTGAAGCATAGTTCTTAATTCACCATAACAAATATAAGTGAATTCAATAACTAAACACTAATTATGTATGTCTTGGATATTTTAATGTGCAATTACAAGGATTTAAAATTTTCGTATGTGATGATACAACACTGAAAACCCAACATACTCAATAAAGTAATTTGCATAAAATAACTACCAAGAAAGATGGACAATAAAAATTTAAATTTCAAATCATGCACTTGTCCAGTAAAACATCCACTCCTGAGAAAGATGATTCTATAATAAAAATCACTTTTTTATTTTACTCTCATCTTATCAATTCAATAATATAAATCAATATGTATTCATTTAACAATCTATTTTTCTTACACCCTGTTAACATGTGTTTCATCGGTACGTGGATTACGTTCTTGCAGGTCAAAAAGTTTTGGTGAAATCCTAGCTGATTCTTATAAGAATAATTGAAATTTATATAAAAGATAAGTCTCTCTCAAATTAATTAGACATTATAATTGAACTTAATGTGAGAGTACACCAAAATAAATGTAATGAATGATCGCGTAAGAAATTCTGTATACAATGTGCAGTTATTATTTTATTGCCCCATTTTGCTGATACTTCTACACGTTATTAGAGTTTTTAAGACCCACCTTTTTTGAGTATAAAGATTTTTATGGCTTATAATTTTTTTGTTTTAGAATTTTGTTGAATTGAAATAATTTTTTTGTCAATGGAATTGATCCTCTTACAAATATAGTGGTTGATTGGTTGAGGGATGAGTATATTTGCTTGCTTGGCCTTTCCATCTCCTCCTTTGTCGCTATATAATTAAAAAAACAAAAATAAAAATACGAAGTACAATTGTTTATAAATACATGTGTTACTACCTAAAGTTGGATATGCCTCTTCACTGTATTTTGGAACTCCTTTGATTGGAAATCTTGATCAAATTAAAAAAATTAAAGCCGCATTGGTTGGTTGTTTGGACTACGGTAACATATAAATCCCAACATATCATGATCCTTATGCCAATAAAGGTGACACCACAATAGAAGTGGCCATCTTATGAAAATAATGGTTGATTGATTGGACTTCTCATCTATGTGGCTTCATAATCTCCTACAAAAATATCATGTGCAATTTCTTATAAATACATGTGTTACTACCCAAAGTCAGATATGCCTCTTCAATGCATTTGGGAATTTCTTCTATGACTAAAAATTCTCATTGAATCAAACATTTAATTCTACGTTGGTTGTTATGGCCAGCGATTACATGTAAACCCCAATATATTATGACCCTTACATCAATAGGGATGACACCACAATGGAAGTGACCTTCTTACTAACATAATGACCGATTGGTTATAGGATGAGTATGTTTTCTCTCTCGGCCTTCCCATCTACTCCTTTATGGCTTCATAATCCCCCAAAAATATCATGTACAATAGCCTATAAATATGTCCTACTATCTAAAGTGGGATATTCCTCTCTAGTGCATTTTGGAATTGCCTTTACAACTCTAAAATTCTTAACTTTCTCATATCATCCTCTTCAACTTTATAATCTTAAAAACAGAAAAACAAATATGTACAATTACCTATAAATATATACTTCACTATTCTAAATCAAATATACTTCTTCTGAAAATCTTAAAATTACTTCCATAATTATAAAAATTCTTAAATTGTTCTAAGTCTTAGAATTTTTTAGAAACTCAAATTTATATTATAACCTTTGGAGTTTTCTAACATAAAATTTATAATATAATATTTGGATTGTTTGGACGAGGGATTAAGACCATGGAGGTTTAAAGTTTAAATGTAAATACTAGAAAGCACAAATTTGTTCATAACACCTCTTTATGCCCATTGCTTTAATTACATGGATTTATAAATGTACTTCACTTTTTTGACAAAATGTAGGATTTATTTATAATATTAATTTTTGCAGCATTTAAGAATCCATCTCCAAATTATGGACATCCAAGAGAGGGGGCTTGGATGGAATATTAAGCTACAAATTGTCGGTTGCTCTATAATAACATTATATATATATATATATATATATATATATATATATATATATATATATATATATATATATATATAATGAATAGGATTTTATATTACATTAACAAGTAAAATGATACAAGATAATTTACAAAAAGATAGGTGGTATGGAAGCATGCTACAAAGCCACATGATCAAGCTAGGTCGAGTCTAGGAAAGTCAACTCGCAACAAAATAACAAAAAGTACATTACACTTCTAAGCATTGGTTGTTAACAATGAGAGGACGGATCATGGTCGAAGCCAACCAAATTTAGGTAGGTCCTTGTCGTTGTCCGACACGTCCCAACCAGAGTTAGGTTGGCTTTCTTCTTCGGTATCATCAACAATGCCCTTGAGTGGGTGAGATGACAAGAGACATCATGGGATACTTGTCCAGCGGAGGCGAGGAGACTTCAATCGTCATCGGTGCGCAATTTGGGTGCATCCGTGAGCCCCAATCGAGCCGGATGGACGGTGGAGGGGTACCCCAACCCTGGTGGCGAGTTGGAGGCGGAGGGGAGAAGTTCCTCCGCGAAGGTTGACCGCATGGGGATTGGTAGGCCCGGATGAATGAGTGACATTGAGAGCGACTCCAACAACCACCACCTTGGGGATGATCGCCATAGGGCGGGAGCACCGGGAGGGGGTGGCGATTCACGAGCAACGTTGCAAGGGGTGTCGCCCTAGTGCCGAAGAAGAGTTTGGAGGTGCTCCACCTCGAATGCCACCTTGTTCGCTTACACTTGAATCTACAGTAATACATTTGCGATTACCAAAAACTTATTATAAATAATTAAATGCATCGATTTATATCAATTTAAAAACCTTAAAGAATGATTTCTTTGATTTTGAAAGGGACATCTCATGATTAAACCTTTTTCTCAAAGGGTTTTCAAGTAGAAACACTATAAAGGTAAAACATGTAAGAAAAATTATATGGTCTTGCAATGTATTACGATGCTTGCAATATGATGAATACATAGTGGTAGGGTCTATTAAATTTGTGTGAAACTTGGTAGTTTAATCAAAATCCCTTTGTTAGTTGGATAGGGACCCATGGATGAATGCAAACATGGTTAATTAAGGGTATGGAGAAAAACTCTTTTTCTCCCAAAGTATTTTGGCTGTAATTTTTTAAAAAATATAATTATTAGTTTCTAAAAATATGTGTCCTCGAGATTTCACCTTGAAATATGGGACTACCCCTTTTAAAAAAATTGTTCTTTTCAAAGTAACGGGTTGTTTTGTGTTTGTTTTGTCTGCAGTTGTTTGCATTGCTCTAAGGTATCCCTAGAGAGTCATAAAAGCCAAATTCGACAAATACCCACATGTCAAAGCTCACTCAATTCCTTCACCAGACCTTGTCTACAAGCGTTTTATTTATTTTTATTAAATAAATAAAGTTATTTTAAAAATAAATTGAGCTAAAATTGGAGGATTTAGGTTATATAAAGCACTTCACCCCATCATTATTACCACAAAACATTCACCTAGGGGAAGAATTTTTGCAGATCAACTAATTGGAGAATTTTTTTGAGCAATTGCCCGTAACTTCTTTCGGGTTTTGTTTTTATTTCTTTTTGTCTTTCTCTGTTTTCCATCCAACAATCCCCGTAGCCTATTCATTCTTCTTGTCAAACCTTTTCCGGGCCTAGGGTTTTGAAAAGTTATCCAATGTTTTTAATTGCTAATTAATCTAGGTAAAGAAGACCAGAGCTCAAGATTCCTTCGAGGGATTGCAAGAGCAATAATGGATTTTATGAAAATAAGAAAAATACTTGCCACCAATGTGTAGAGCTCGAGAAAATATGCACTTTTAGAAAAAATGACACCTAAAACGGAGCCACGGAGTGAAAGTTATGACACTTGCAAGTTTTTGCTACTACATCTTCCCGGACCCTTTCCAAAAATGGAAATAAAATGTTGCTAATGAGTTTTCACACAACTTTAAAAGCAGAAGTCATGCAAGTCGCACTTTTTGGGAAGAGCAATTTCATAATACAAGTCGCATTTTTCAAAGTTGCCCTTCCTCTTGAATTTCCACACAAAACATGAAAGTCAAATCACTTAAGTGAAAGTGGGAATTTTGGCACTGCCTGGAAGGTGGGAATTTGGAGGCTTCCTGGAAGGTGAAAAATTCCCATGATGGAAGTCAAGTCATTTAAGTGAAAAGTGGGAATTTTGGAGTCACCTGGAAGGTGGGAATTTGGAGGCTGCCTGGAAGGTGAAAAATTCCCATGATGGAAGTCAAGTCATTTAAGTGAAAAGTGGGAATTTTGGGGCTGCCTGGAAGGGTAAAAATTCCCACCAAAGAGGTTTTATTCACCCATGCAAGTCACACTTTTGGGAAGAAGCTTTCTTTCATGCTAGTCGCACTTTTGGGAAAAGTGATTTCTTCATGCTAATGGGAATTTTGGGGCTGCCTAGAAGGTGGGAATTTGGAGGCTTCCTGGAAGGTTGTTTTTCCCACAATGTAAGTTAAATCACTTAAGTGCAAGATGGGAATTTTGGAGCTGCTTGGAAGGATAAAAATTCCCACTTCCTTGCCCTCTTATTTTTCACACAATTCCTAGCCAAAAAGTGTGACCCATTTTGGCATAGCTAAATGCCTAAAAGCTGACTTCTTTTAATTGTTGGGAAGCATCCAATTTTGGCGCCTAGGGTTGGAAAGGCTTCCTTTTTATTATTTTGGCTATCTACATGTTGATGTGAGTGCACAGGGGAATTAAATAATATTTTTAGCTTGCTTGGCATGCAAACAAAGTCTAAAAATAGAGGGCAGCAGGCTTTATAATCAGATTTTGGTGAAGGAATTAAGCATTCATGCCATGGATTCCATGTTTGTCTGAATTATTTGCAGGAATACTTCACTGTTTGCTCATATTGGTGAAAAGAAGGCAAAGTCAATGTCAGATACATTGAATATATCTTCAGAATCAGAAGGAGAAATTGCAGTTCTGCACAAATAGATCCAACTCTCATATTTGCAAGGTCTTCTAGCATAAATTTAAAAAAAAAGATCTCAGACAAAGGTTGATTCGGCACGGTAAAAGGTGATGAGTTTTGTTTGAATTGTTTACGAGGAATCATTGCACGGGTGCACGTCTTTGGAGAAGAATTGCAAAATAATCTGCATGGATAAGAGGGAATATAGATAAGAGGTAGCACCCACAAGTAAACCTCGATCAGTTGCTTCCAGATCCAGTTTGGTGAGAATCAAAGTAAAGGATTCAACAACGTATGGGAGAAAAAACATCTCAGACTCAAGACAGAGATATCATTCAGATCATTCATTGCTAAAGTGGATGAAATAGAAGTGCAATACATGTTGGATCAACATGCAAAGTATGGAAGAAGAACAAGACTGATAGCATTGCAACTTTCTTCTAATTTCTTCTCCTCTTTCTTCTTATTTCTCTTATTTTCTCTGACAAAGCAATTGCGCAATCAATTAAAAGTGTACAACTTAGGTAATTGACTATAAAAGTCATTACTTCAAGTTACTGGAATAAGTCAATTACTTAGAAATAGGTGGCGATACATGCAAAATATAAGGTTATTTTCAGTTATAAATCATGCATGTCATGCAAAGAGGAATTCCAGAAGAATACCGCCAGCTACATCCTCTTTTCATAGCTTCCACATGTGGCAATTCATTGAAAGCTTCCTATTTGTAATTGCCCTCTATACAAAGATAAATAGAGGGAGAACCTACGGGTTGAAAAAATCACAATTTGGCGAGAGCATTCTTGAGTTTTCAGACTTTGTGTTGTAACCCTTAATGTTATTTCTGTGAGAGATAGTGAATTGAATAAAAGGCAGATTTAAGGATAACTTTGTGTCTACGGTGATTTGTTTTTTACTTCTATTTGAATTTTTTAGATACATTGTGTTACCCGAGATTTAGATTAGAAGCTATTCTTTTCCGTTACTTTTGAACTTTGTGAGATCCATTTGTTTATTTAATCTATGTGGATGAGACCAACTCTATGAACTATTGGTTGAATCGCGCATATTTCTTTCTTCTTTCCCAAATTACATTATTTCCCCCTTCTGAAAATACTTTATAAACAATTGCTTACTTGCTTAGCTATGGTTCATGAGCTTTGTAATTAAAGTAAAACCCCCTGCAAATAGTTATTAGGATTCATACTTACCAGATTAATAAACATCTTACATGGGAGCCTCACCGGAAGTGAAGGAGATTTATCTCATGATTGCCTAGGTTTTTAGGCGTGTAGAAAATCTAGCCAACAATTATATAAACATATAAGAAAGAGTAGGATCAAAGTTCGTTGCTATCTAAATTGTAGGATTGAATCAATGGTAAACAAAGAGTATGATTAAAGTTCATTTCTATTTGAACCACATGATTGAATCACTAGTAAAGAAAGAGTAAGATTAAAGTTCATCTCTATTTGGAATACATGATTTAATTAATGTTAAATGTTAGTATTATTTCAAGAAAGTTATGCGTTTTAAGTCTACATCCAATGATAGTCTAATGAGATTGTTTCCCATTGTTTTTAGGGAAGTCAAATACACTTCATTATGTCTCAAATTAGGTTTATTCATCTATTACTTCTTTCCACTCGGGATACATATTTCTTTCTTTCAACTTAGTGTTAAGGGACTCAAATTTAACCCCATCCCTTATGGAGATGGGTCTTTATACTCACAATAATTAATCTTTATAATTCATAATGAATATTTTTTGAGCTATAGTAAACCAACCTCCCACATATTAAACTTTTGACTCTCTTTTTGTACTCATAACATATATTTAAGTGAACAACAATCTTTAAAATGGTACCTTGTAACACTTAATATATCTAAGACTTACCATTTTAATATAAATTATTCAAATTGACTTGAAATCTTATAAATAATGTCAAAATCTTCAACTAATATTATTGTTAAGAGAACAATTTTATATTTAGATATAGATATTGTTAGGAAATTAGTGCTTCATGGATTATTCCAGGTGTTTATAAGTTATGTGAGAATATAAATAAATTGTTATAGAACTTATATGTGAGTAGTTATTAAGGTTTATTAGTTACATAGATTGTTTATAACGATCTTCCGAAATGGGTTATTGTTATGTGAGTTGGAGCGATCTTATGTAAATAAGAGGTATTCCTATTTACTAGGAGTGAGAAGTTGGAATTATGATATTATATAATTGTAATGAGCTCCCATAAATTAATAATGAGAAAATTATTGTTGTGTTGAACTTGGTGCAATCCGATCCAAATTTATCATTTAGTATCGATCATACAATCTACATATCTCAACAAACTATGAAGTGCCCAACTATTAATTGACTTCATTCAAGACCTGCATGTTAACAATCTCTTACATTGATCTATGCTCTTAGTGGCCGCATGAGGTGTTTTTTCCATAGTAAAATGTCAATCATCATCAAAATTTATAGTTTTATGTTAAATCTAGTATTTAATTGGATTTTATATTGGTAATCGTCTTGTGTCGAGTCGGATAAAAAGTCAAGTCATTTTCATGTATTGTCATGGTTATTGTTGTTAGTAGTAAAAGTATCAATTGTGATTCGTTGTCAAAAATATGCCAAAAATTTTTGTCTCATAGATATATTTTTGGTATAACCTAACGTCCAATAAAATAAAGTGTTTCACATTGCTAGAGAGAGATAATAATAAAGTGCAATGTGGAAACCAATGAGCCTCATGTTCATATTTTGTTGAGTTACTAACACGTAAATCGGAGGATGGAGGCAACTAAGAAATGAGGACAATCAACGTCCTCTCGTCAATTACCAACGATAGGGCCGCATATGATATTTGATAATTTTATTTTAAGTGAAGTATTTGTTTTCCAACGTATAATGTATTTCTAGTTGTGTGTGATGTGCTTCATTTCGAGTTCTTGTTTTGTGTGAATAAATAGAAAGTTTACATTGTGGGAGGAATATAACACCAATATTTCATCTCCATTTTGCACCAAATAGGCTAAAGTCAATGTGATGTAATTCTTGTTCACTCCTATGTATGTTCCCCTGATGTAAGAAAGTGATGAGAACTGAGAAAAGTACTGCAGCATCATGATATTTAGGTTGTTGGTTGTCCTACAAAATCATTTGTGTATTTAGGTTATTAGTTATTAGTTATCATGTACAACCATTAGTATGTGAAGGTTGTTGGCTATCTTGGTAAAACCATCCCCGAAGGTTGTTGATGTTCATGGTAGAATCATCCTTAAAGATTAGTTGTTATGAAAAACCATTCGGATCAAGAGTTAACATCGAAGTTGCACGCTGCAATTATGATATTGATGTTTTCCCCATGTTCACATTAAGGGGGAGTATTAGGAAATTAGTGCTTCATGGATTATTATGGGTGATTATAAGTTATGTGAGAATGTAAATAAGTTGTTATAGAACAACTTATAAACAAATAGTTATTAGGAATTATTAGTTGAACTACATAGATTATTTGTAACAATCTTCACAAATAGGTTATTGTTATGTGAGTTGGAACAATTTCTTGTAAATAGGAGGTATTCCTATTTATTAGGAGTGATAAGTTAGAATTATAATATTATATAATTGTAATGTACTCTACATAAATTAACAATGAGAAAATTATTATTGTGTCTTTGACATTTGTGCAATCTAATCTAAATGTGTCATATATAGATATAGATATATAAAAGGGGGATAAATTAAATTAAATTTTGCAAAGTAAATTTACTTTTATAAGAATAAAAATGATTTAAAAAATAGTAAGTGAATTGAATTTCATAATCTATGATACACACATAAACAAACCATTCAAATATAAATAGAAACATTTTTACACAATGAAAGATTCTTATGCTAATAAAACATTCTTATCTAATAAAAAAGTAAAAAAATAAAATAAAAAAGAATAAATTAAATCTTCATGATTTAACAGATTTATCTAATTTCTTCTAATCTATCTAGATGATAGCTAATTCGTAAATCAGCTTTGTCCACGAAGAAGGTAAATGAGATTATTCATCTTGTTTCTATAAGACAATTCTATCCTTTTATGTTGTTCCTCGGTTAATCCAAATTGATTTACAAATTCGCTAATAAGTTGCTTCATAGCGCTTTGTTCGGTCCTTAGGATGAGACAAAGGGGTTGTTTGTTTTCATGGGGTGATGGTGTAGTGGTAATTTAGTGTTTTTATGAGTGGAACTCAAATTCAAATTTAATTGTGATAAGATAACCCATGTCTAGGCATGTCTTGCATTACTCTTTAAGTACTTCATAGTAGAGCTCGCCAAATCATTCGAATCTTTTTCTCGGCCCTACTAAAGTCATCTTCAAATTATTGAAACACATAGATATATAAATTTTACAAAATTTAATAATTCAATTATAAGTATCATATTTTGTTTGGATGTTGCATAGGTACCATATTTATAATTTGAATGATATAATGTAGAATTAGTGTGCCATTTACAAGCTAATATGATTATATAATTTCCTCTAATTTATTTGGTCTAATTGTTATAATTATCGGGTTCTTTTCAATAACATTCAAATTTCAAAATTATTTGATCATCCAAAAAATTATTCCATTATATTTTAATATAAAATGAAAGAAACAAAATCAAGATTTGTTTTCTTTTTTCATATGCCATGGAGGTTAATGGTCGTGGGTAAATGTGGACACAAATGTAAATATTTTTCTTACATTATTTTTACAAAATATGTTTTTTTTTTTGCTTTCTTTCATTATTTTAACTATCAAAATTATTTTGCAATCAATAGTCTTCACAATCAAAATACTTGCATAATCTTTACCCACTTTCCAAATGAAAAGAATTTTCAACACCTAATTTGTGAAAAGAAAAAATTAAAACACCAAAAACAATTGTATAAAGAATTGATTCAATAAAAATTTAAATTCAAAATAAAATCAAAGTTATTAATATTGTTGTGCTAATTTAAAAATACTTTATATATAATTAATTGAATTTATGCAATACATATATCAACAAAAAGTAGAGTATTTCTTTTCACTCATGATTTCTCATGTTAGATTCTCTCTATTTACCTTGCCATTTTTGTATTATTATTCTTTTGTATTTTTTTATATTTTATCATTTCGAAAAATTATAATATTACAAGGAATAACAAGCCATTTATATAAACCATCTTTTTATTATATGTAGTCATCCCTTCCTCATCTTGTCTTAGCTTGATTTGGTGATATCACTCTTGAAGCCAATATTTGGTAAGTATGGCGCTCCATTTAAGCAATCCATCAAATCATCCATGCGTGACAATGTAAATATGTACTTGATGGTAATCTTATTGATGGCTCTAGAATCAATGCACATCCTCAATTAACCTCCTTTCTTCAAAGACGTATACTAGAAAAATTGAGTATGAGTTGAGTGGATCTATAATCAACTCATCCTCAAGTAGTTCTTGAACTTGTTTCTTCACTTCCTCATTCTCCATAGGCATCAACATATTTGTGACCTTGTTCGGTAAACTAAACCTTGGAATCATATCCGTTTGATGATTGATATTGTGCGTGGGTGGCAATCTGTATGGAATGCCATTTAACATGATATCTATGTACTCACCTAACATCTCCTCTATTTCACACAAAAGTACTCATTCATGTGTTAACACACCCTCTTTACGTGCAAGCTCAAGAATTGCATAGAAATTACTCTCCCTCATCTCATTTAGCCACCGCTTACCTAAAATCAACACCACGCTAGGACTCTTGTCTACTTCCATAGTCGATACATCAAAGGATTGAGTATAGTGCTTAACCTCCTCCACTAAGGTGTAAGTATTTGTGTGGCCATAATGTAGAACTTTTCTATTAAACAGTCGAGGTCGAGCTAGTAACACATGGCATATGCCCATGAGCATTATTATTGCACTAGAATCCGTCTTTGTATACACCAATCTCAAAGAATACTTTACATTGTTCATTAAAAACAATTGACATCCCTTTTTCTATAAACACATCTTATATGGATATAGATGTGCAATCCTCTTTAGACCAAGCTTATCAACCATCTCATTAGAAATAAGATTATAAGTGTTGCCAATATCAAAATGACTTTACAACGCTTACATCTAAACTTGCAAATAGTAATGAAAATAGTTTTCCTCTATACAAGTGCATTTTCCACTTTAGTTGGTTTCAACAACACTTTCTTCGTCATGAGGGTTTCTTTACATGTTGGTTCTTCTTCTCATAATTACTTTGCGTAGCACTATTAATATTTGTATGCACAATGTGGTTGCTAACATCATTCCTCCTTGCACTACTATTATGTTGTGCATGAGGGACCTTTAACACATGATGATCAACTTCTCTACATACAACTTGTGTACCAATGAATCCTTTGCCTCTTTCATGTCCTCTTCCTTTAAAGGAATATCTTTGTACTTAGATTGTGCCAGGTACTTGTTTCACCTTCCTACATGTGAAATGGCTTGTAATTACACACTACTCTACATGAAAACTTTCCTTCCCCTTGTGCAATTTTTTTATTCTTGCAAGATAAATTTTCTGTTGCCTTTAATCGGTATTGATAGCCTTACCCTACAAATGTTAACCTCACCATTCTAAACTTATCTAGAGTGAAAATGTGTAAAACATTAACGTACCTTGAGACTTCTATGCCACCTTCCATATGACCAACATGAAGTGTCAGGTGATAGATCCCCTCTATGTATTCCTTCAAGTACATCTCCTTCTATCTCAAGTTATGCAACTTTGTGGAAAAGTTCATTTAGTAATCTATAAGCAAACATTTTACCTTCAACTTGGAAACCATCCTCTTTTAAGCCTTGATCTTGTCTTTTCCATTCTTTTCATTGTCATTTGGAACATTATCCCACCATAAATATAAATGTCCCTTCAGCTTTGTAAAAGTAAGACAAACCTTCTAAGGATCTTTAATTGAATCATATTCAAAATATTTCTCCAATTTTGTGATCCAATCAATCAAATCTTTAGGAAAAAAATCTTGAATAATTTGTGATATATGTATGCAATGTCCCTCTAATTCTCAAAATAACACTCAAATAGATATCTTTTGGTTCTTCATCCAATTCCTCTTCATCATCTCCAATGCTTCATCATCATTTTATCATTAACTCTTCTTCTTTGAGTTGTTTCCATAGCTTCAAGCCTTGCATTAAATCTACTAATTCAGCCACTCTAGGTGGTCTAAGTCCCCTTATTCGACACAAATTTTACTGTGTCATCTCAATTTCCTCACACAACAACAAAAGACTACAACAATACACATTTCACTTAATAATATAAATGTTGGAAGATGTATGCACCGATTTCTACCTACACTCACAAATATAGAAATCAAATGTTACAATCACATACATAATTTAAATTCCCACTCGATACCAAATTGATGCAATTGTAATTAGAAAGTTCATTTAAGATTATTTTTAGACACACAACCCAAACATTTTCACACAAAAATGACATTACACATGCAAAGATCAATACCCAACTTGAAGGAAACAATAATCTTCTTATATTTATCAATGAGAAATACATACTTAGAGAACACCCATTACAATCATTACAAAGAAGACTTTCCAACGATCTACAATGTGACGTATTCCTAGGACTTAAATCCTAACTAGACTTGTAATACTCTTTTGAGGAAGCTAAGCTTCAAAGGATTGCTAGTTTTGTCTTTGAAGATTCATAGTAGGTGAGCGGATTTGGGAAAGAACTTGGTTTCACTTAGTGTATTTTCTTTTTGGTCCCTTTGACTCTTCATCACGTGGACGTCATTAAAATATTTCATTCATTCATTCATTTACTCGGATATGGGAAAGTATCACACTTTATACTCAAGATTCTATCTTTTAAATCTTCTTGGCTATTCTTCGCCTCTCTTAAGATATTAATTTTCTTTATTTCTAGAATTCGACGTGAGAACTAAAGATCCCTCCGGAAATGAATATACCTTTGGGATAGAGAGCGCCGAACTTTATCTCTATTTGGGGGCATTTATCATTTGGACCTATCTATATATGGGAGGCCAAACCATATACCATATTTGGGTTGGGAAATTAACAAAGAAATCAAAATTCCTATCTTCTCTATAATTTAGAATGGAACAATCAAACAATATAGTCCAAAAGGTAATCATTAAACAAAATAAAATTAGAAGAAGAAGTAGTAGAAGATATTTTAATGTCTATGAGGCTACCAAAGACAACCTATGAGACAACAGAGCTTGTTAAAGATCTTTCTGGCATTCAGATCTCCTATTGGTGAGTTTGATAATCAGTTACCCCTGTTTTTTTAACCATGTTCTCACTAAAAATATTTTGAAAGGATGCAGTAGCCACCGTGCTAGCAAACACAACCTTAATACCATTATAATTATCACACTCCAACATGAAATGTTTCTTTGACTCCACTGCACTAGACGTGCAAAAGACACATATTCTCTCTTCCCATGCCTCTTTAGGTATTTTCCATCTTCTTGTTTCACACTAAATATGATGTGAATTAGTTCTTAATTGAGCTATGAATATCTTTGCTTTCCACGGGATATTAGCCCCTATAAAAGCCTTTTGTTGATGATCACATGTAGAGTTAAATTCCTCCAAATAATACCTCTTCTTTCTCCCTAATGGCTTTCCCCACATAACTTGGTGAAATTTATCTATAACAAAATTTTTTATCTCTTGGCTATTATTAGGACATGCATTCAAGTAAATGTTCCATTTTTAAGCCATTTGTTGTTTTGATTCATCTATGACTTCTTTCTTTTATCCAAAAACTCATTGAGCACAACCTTAGACCATCTACTACCTTCCATTTACTTGATCTTTTTTAAATATGTTGTGCGAAAAAACATAGCAATAGCTTCTAAAGGTGCAACCCCCGTTTCAACTAGAAGAATCTCATATGGGACCGAGATCTTTAATTTGAACTTGTTATTAATCATGCTTTTTTGAATCCTCTCAAATTATTTCCACCTTGAGTTTGAAATGTTGCTAGCCCAAACCTCACATTCATAAAGCACCATTGGAGTTACTAAAAGCCCAAACAAAGTCTGCATAGTTTCCTAATCCCATAATTTCGCCTCTCTACATTTGTTTTAGAAAGCATAAAAATATCTCCACCCCCTAAGAATTTCTTTTTGCTAAAAAATCTCCCAATTGAGCTTGTTATTAAAGTCAAACCCAAGATATTTATATTATGTTACATCCTCTAAAATGTTTCCATCAAAATAGAAATCATCTTGGCTTATTTTATTTCTATTGGAGCAAATAATAATTTTGGTCTTATTGGTGTTGAATTGCATCCCCACTTCTTTGCAAAAGTGCTCAATGCACATAAATGCTTTTGAAGGCCTTGAGCGGACCTAGCAATCAAGATAAGATCATCAGCATAAAGGAGAAGTCTTACAACATACTCTCCTAGGAGAACACCATCTTCACTCTGTATATTTAACCATTCCTCAAGTTTGTCGATATATAGGCCAAATAAAGTAGGTGATAATGGACATCCTTGTTTAACCCCAATATCACTCTGAAACTTTCTGAGATACCAGTTTGAGTTCTAATTTTGACTCGTACCTTTTCATAAAGTCTATGAACAACTCGCTTTGATGATGCACTTTGGAATACCAAGCTCCTTCATTCTATCCCATAGCTTGTTCCTAGGAACTATGTCAAAATCCTTCTTGAAGTCAACAAAACAACAATAAGCTTCCTCTTTATCATTCCAAACTTTTTCAATAATGTGCCTTAAAGTGATACCATGATCTATTGTTGAATACTTAGGTTTGAACCCTACTTTCCCTTTTGCTCTCTTGCCTTTTTCTTCTACCCACTTGTTGATTTTACATTCCACCATGCTACCAAACAAATTTGCAAACAATGGGTTGATCATGATGGTTCTATAATTAGAAGGATTGTTAACATCTCCACTCTTAAAAATAGGTATCGTAAGACTATGATGCAGGAGCATCAACTCCATCCTTATAACTAAGTCAAGATGTCATCAAATTTTGGTTTTTCAGGTATGGTCATAGGTCTTGAGGTCATTAGATGTCAGTTAGGTGTGCTAGTTGAGGTCTAGGATATTCAAAATTTGAAAAAATTACATTCCCTCCAAAGTGTAAGTTTGAAATCTTAGAGGCATATTTTGGTTTGACTATGTAAGTTGGCTTAGTTTAGGTGTTTTAGATGTACTCTTGGAGCTAACAAGCTTGAAAAGGGATGAAATGAGGTCAATAAGAGTATCTTAGGTCTAATTTTGCTTTTAGAGGTCATAAAGACTATTAAGAACCTAATGAATGGGTAAGTGTAATCATGTGACCAAAAATAAAAGGTATGTACTCAGTGATAACTGAAGGAAAGGCATATAAATGCTCCATTGTAACTATTTCTCTCTCATTCCATCCAGATGAGAATCAAAGTTTGTAATGTTTCAAGAAGAATGTTGAAGGAAATTAGGATATGACAATTTTTGGCATGTTTCTTGACTATGTTGAGCATATATGAAATGGTTCTTGCTATCGAGTTGGTAAGAAGGTAATATAGAGCATAGAAAATTCATTTGAGTACATTTACATTGATTTTGGTAAGATATACCTATATACATATATGCATTTGTGTATGCCTCTCTATTTTGCATGACTTGTACAATCCTTGAATGGTATGACAAGCAAGCATGCACGTGTTTCAGACTTGAATCATAGTGGAGACAAAGGATTTAGCAATGTTAAGGTAATTATAGATGTATATTCCAACTGCCTCTGGTAAGGGTTTGATATGTGATACCCTATTGAAGCTTTGTGAAAAAAGTTGTGTGATCATTGCTCACTTCACCACTTAATTGTTATAAGGGAAGAGGAATAGTGTGAGTTGAGAGTATTGTGAGTGATTTAGAGAGGTTATTGAACCTTGATAACTAAACATTGGAAGGGAAAACCAAATAGATTGACTATAACCTTGAAAGATTGTGATCTTTGTTCAAAGGAGGCGGTAAAGTGAGTCATAGGTTGGATTATATAATGGAATAAATGCAAACCTCCTCACTTTGTCAAAATTGAAGGATATTACATGAGAATATGAATAAGTTCTATTGATTAAGGTCATCAAAACTGTAAGAGTCACCAATGGGGTGGGAGTGGTGCGGTCAAGTCACATGGTTGTGTGCTTGCCCACCCAGGTTCAAATCCCCGAGGCACGATCCTCCTCGGAGGTGGTTTTACCGCTGGAGGTGGCTTCTCTGCTCATGCTGACACTGGTGGTTACTCCTCACGCTAACGCTGGTGGCTCTCCTCTCACTGCTAATGCTGGTGGTTGCTCCTCTCACTGTTGATGCTTGCTTCTCCTCTCACTACTTGACGCCGGTGGCCGCGCGCACTCACCGCCATGCTCTCGCTGCTGTCATTGGTGGTTGTTCCGCTTGCTGCTAATTCTGGTGGCTACTCCTCTCATTGTTGACGCTAGTGGTTGTTCCTCCGCTCCTTTCACTGATAGTTATCCCACTCATTTGTGGTTGTTTTCGTTGGTCACTGCATCTTCACTATGGTTTCATGGTTGCTCCAATTAGGTTCCTAAATAGTGGTCCCCTTCATTGTAACTAGGTTGTGGTTCCTCTCAAGAAAAATCCTCAATTGTACAAGGATGTGGGTCATTTCAAACACCCTCAATTTACCCTCAATCCAAAAAAAAAAGCGTGTAAGAGTCATCATTTCTTTAGAATTCCTTGTCAGTAGTTATGGAAACCCTCGCATGCACAATATCACATTGAAAGAAGGAGGTAAGTTCGGAGAAAGGATAATTACGAACTGCTAGTAAGATCATCTCCCTTAGGGTGTTGAAACATACATTCTTGTAAAATATTGGGCTTTGAATCAATTATCAAGTGAAGTTATAGCTAAAATATTCTCCTCGGGCTTGGACCGAGCTACAATGGAAACCCCGTCAGGGCATCAACCTCGAGGCATCAAACCAATTTATCATTGTATATAAATTGAAATAAATGATGATGATATAGGGATTAAAGTGATTCAAATTAGTTTTGAAGGTTTCATTGGATAGAACACAAGAAAATCATGACATGTCCAACTTTGAATTACAAAGGTGCACGGTGGATTACCTAGTCAAGTGGGAGCAACAATAAAAGAAGTAAGAGAAGATCATCGAGTGCAGGGGTGAAACATAGTACACAAGACAACGGCCTTAATGGGTGCCTAAATCACCCTTTGCTTCATCCTAAAAGTGCATACATTGATATTTATGCATGACAGCTTTGTTGTTAAGACCTAATGGAGGGTTTAAGAACAAAATACAAAAAGAGACCTACAAGGAGATGTACATGAATTCAAGACCTAATATTTTTCAAGCATGTTAGGGGAATTTAAAAACAAATAGTGGAGGTATTAGTACTTTGTGGGTAGAGTAAAAACCTTGTTTGTATCAATGAAGCAAGAACCATTTTTCTCAAGTAAAGCTTGTGGGAAGTTTGCATAGATAGATAAAGTGTAATGTCCCCATTTTTGAAGACCCTTAGCCTATCATTCCCCGTGGGCTTTAGGGATGTTGCGAGGGGAAAATTATATTAAATAATTTTATAATATTGCCTGGAGAGTGATTTTAATCATTTGACATTATAAAGCAATATTTATTTAATTATTTAATATTTATGGAGCAAGTAATTATTTAATTAAATTCCCAAAATGTAAATTAAAAAGGGAATTAATTAAATAATATTTAGGTGGCTTTTAAATATTAAAATCACCCTTTTAAAAAGGGGACGCCACACCTAGGGATAATAAACTACTTTTATTTAATAATTTCCCTCTCCTAGGGATTTCAAATTTTGTGCCTCCTTGCTTATAAAAGGAGTGCTAGGATCATTGTTAGACTCATGTTATGATGATATTTATTTTATGCTCCATGCTTGGAGTTGGGATGCATGCCCATTAAATCTCTCTCTCTCTCTCTCTCTCTCTCTCTCTCTTGCGTGGGAAGTTAGTAAGCTGGTTTGATCAATTGAAGTATTCTCTCTTGTTCCATTTGTTGAGTTATCTTGTGTTGAAGTATGTTCTTTGTATGATTTATGCTTGCAAGCATTGGCGACTTGTTTGGATAAGTGGCACATTTATTTGAGGAGGATATTTGGATGTTATTGATGATTGTTGGGTGTTTTATGATCTAATTTTTAATGCAGTAAACTTATTCTAACCCTAATGACTAGGTTGAGGATTTTGGGGGCTGTTTTGGAGGGTTTTCAGCTATCACAAAATTTAGATCTTTAGTTCTTTGGAAATATCTTGATTTATAGAACAATCTGCATTTTATTTGGTAAAGAAATATTGGGTTTTGAGTGAGATATCAATTTTAGAATATTTCAGTTTTTCGTAGGCTTTTCTGGGTACGGTAAATTAATATTTATTTCAGATCTACAGTTTGGGGTTGATTTAATATTGCATTTGATTATATAAATTAGGAGGAATAAGAATAAATTGATTTCCTAATTTTTGGAGGAGTTTTTGTGCCCTAAAAGTGTTGGGTGACCTACTTTTTAGGTCAAAATTAGGGTTTTGGGTTGGCTATGTGAAATCTGATTTTTACATATTGTTCTTCATATTTTTGTGACCCAAAATCCAAAGTTTGAAGATTTTTGCATGAACGGTTAAGCGGGAATTAATTTTTGAATTTTGCAGCAGTTGGGGTTTGGAAATTAATTATTTACAGTTGTGTGTGATTAGATTTGTGTTAATTCCTAACTTGTCCTAAAAGGGGACATTACATAAAGAGTCAGGGGTGAAATTAACTTCTTGAACAATGTTAGTAGTTAATATAACATTGTTATGAGCTTGTGGCACAGAGATAAGAAGGTTAAGAGCCAAAGAAGACTAAAAATCAATATTTGACTGTCAGTGAGCTAGGACCAAGGAAATTCCTCAAAGGACAAGGTAAGGGAAGATGAGAGTAATTGAAGTTGTTCATTGGAATTGATCATTTTAATAGAATAATTGGTGTTTTTAGGAGTAAATGGAGTAGGTTATGAGTGATAGGTAAACCTTGAAGATGAATAAGGTCCATTTTTGCATATTTTGAGCATTAGAGCTAGTTGAAGAACTACTAAAAATAGGGTACTAAATGAGATGTGAATAAAATTCAATGTTTTGATTGATGAATGAATACAAATGTATATGTGCCCTTCACCATTTGGTATCATAGCTTGGATTTTTGTTAATATTTGGTTTAAGATTGAATGAATGGTTATTGTTGAAGCTAATAGTGTTTGATGAGTGTGTGTATTTGAAAGTGGCAATGAAGATGAGTGAAGAGAGTAGTGTGGAACCAATCCTTGACCATGGTTACAAGATGCCCCCATGGATCAAGAAGTTAGTAGCAGAGAGAGAATATGCTAAGATAAAGAAATTGCAAGAGAGGATAAGGGAACAAAAAATATGAGGAGAATAACAAGTACGATGGAAACAAGAAAAACATGCAAAGAAAGAGATCTGAAGGCTATTGAGCCTCATGAATCAAACTTGACAAATGATGGAGAAGAACAAGAACCAGCAACAGAGGTGATTCAAGGATTGATAGAACTAATGAGGTATAAGAAGAGAGAACAAGAGGAGATAAAGAGAAAATGAAAGAAGAAAGGAGGAAGAAAAGAGAGATGTGGTTTCAGAGAAGATCACAGCATTAAAACAAGAGGTAGCAAATTTGATGGTGCTCATAGAAAGAGAGAAAGAAGAACAAGGACAAGACATAGGGATGGTGATGAAGAAGAGAGTCAAGTGGCTAGTTAAGTTGCTTGTGGAAAGGATTCAAAGAAAACAACTAAGAACAAGGATAAAATAAGAAGAAAGAATACTGAGACAAATGGAAAAGAGAATGAGGAAGCAAGAAAAGGAAGTGATTAAAGAGATGGTGCTGATAGAGGATAAGAGTGAAGAAGAAGAAGTGATAGAAGAATTTTTGGCTTCTCTTGAGATGGATGAACATGATGAAGATAGTTGGTATGCAAAAATAGAGGAAGCATAGTTTAAGAGAGAACAAAATGAAGTAATGGCAAGAAAGGAAGAACTTCTAGGGGTAGAAAAGCCTCAAGTTTTTGAATCTAACAATGTGTGTAGGTGTGTGTTTGTAGGTATGAATCATGAGTATGAGATAGAAGGTGTAGGCAAGAAGAGAATATGCCAAGAACAAGAAGAGATGAGTGAACAAGAGAGAGTATTTGTTTATGAAATTTGGGAGCAATTGCAAGTAGAGATGATCACTTTGGAGTATGCTATAAACACAATGGAATCATGTGGGAAAGAGTTGGAAATTAGTTCCAAAAATGAGGAAGAGCAACAACTAGAAACTCACAACAACAAGAAGACAATGGAGATTGAATAAATAGAGAAGAAAGAGGAAAGAAACAAGAGTGTAGAAACATATAAATAGGTTTATGATGAAGAAAATGAAGTCAAAGAAGAACAAGTTAGAGTTGAGAAGTAACAACAAGGGAAAGAGGAAGATGTGGTGAGTAAAGAAGAGGAAAAGGTTTATGAAGAACATGAACTCACTCATGAAGATGAAAGGAACCATGAAGATCAAGAAAAGAACAAGATGAGAGAAATGTAGATAGAGGAGGCTGAAGGTAAAGATCAAATTAGAGCAATGATGAAAACACAAAGAAATTGGAAAAATAAAAAGAAAAGAAAATAGTGAGGCTTAAACTTTCTTACCCCTAGAGTATGATGCAAGAGCATCAACTCCATCTTTGTAAATAAGTCAAGATGTCATCAAATTTTGATTTTTCAAGTATGGTCATAGATCTTGAGGTCATTAGATGTCAGTTAGGTGTGCTAGTTAAGGTCTAGGATATTCAAAATTTGAAAATTTCACTTTCCCTCCAAAGTGTCAGTTTGAAATCTTGGAGGCCTATTTTGGTTTGACTGTGTAAGTTGGCTTAATTTAGGTGTTTTAGATGTACTCTTGGAGCTAACAAGCTTGAAAAAGGATGAAATTAGGTCAATAAGGGTGTCTTAGGTCTAATCTTTCTTTTAGAAGTCATAAATAGTGTTAAGAACCTAATGAATGGGTAAGTGTAATCATGTGACCAAGAATAAAAGGTATGTACTCGGTGATAACTGAAGGAAAGGCATATAAATGCTCCAATGTAATTGTTTATCTCTCATTCCATCCGGATGAGAATCAAATTTTGTAATATAGAGAATAGAAAAGTCATTTGAGTGCATTTACATTGATTTTGGTAAGATATACCTATATATATATGCATTTGTGTATGCCTCTCTATCTTGCATGACTTGTATAGTCCTTGAATGGTATGAAAATCAAGCATGCACATGTTTCCGATTTGTATCATAGTGGAGACAAATGATTTAGCAATGTTAAGGTAACTATAGACTTATATTCCAACCGCCTCCGTAAGGGTTTGATTTGTGATACCCTAGATTGAAGCTTTGAGAAAGAAGTTGTGTGATCATTGCTCACTTCACCACTTTGTTATAAGGAAGAGGAGTAGTGTGAGTTAGGAGTATTGTGATTGATTTAGATAGGTTATTGAACCTTGACAACTAAACATTAGAAGGGAACAACCAAATAGATTGACTATAACCTTGAAAGATTGTGATCTTTGTTCAAAGGAGGCAGGGGTAAGTGAGTCATAGGCTGGATTATACAATGGAATAAATACAAACCTCCTCATTGTTAAAATTGAAGGATGTTACATGATAATAGTAATAATTTCTAGTGATTAATGTCATCAAAACTATGTAAGTCATCATTTCTTTAGAATTCCTCGTTGTAGAAGTTATGGAAACCCTTACATGCACAATATCACATTGAAAGAAGGAGGTAAGTTTAGAGACTGAAAGGAGAATTATGAAATATTGTTAAGATCATCTCCCTTAAGGTGTTGAAATAAACATTCTAGTAAAATATTAGGCTTTGAATCAATTATCAAGTGAAGTTATAGCTAAAATATGCTACTCGGGCTTGGTCGGGAGCTACAAAGGAAACCTAGCTAGGGCATCAACCTTGAGGCATCAAACCAATTTATCATTGTATAGAAATTGAAATAAATGATGATGATATGGGGATTAATGTGATTCAAATTATATTTGAAGGTTTCATCGAATAGAACACGAGAAATCATGACAAATCTAGTCAGTGAATTATAGTGCACAATGGATTACCTAGTCAAGTGGGAGCAACAACAAAGGAAGTAGGAGAAGACCATTGAGTGCATGGGTGAAACTTAGTGCACATGAAAATGCCTTAATGGGTTCCTAAATCACCCTTAACTTCATCCTAAAACTCGCCTACATTGTTATTTATGCATGGCGTCTTACACAAGACCTAGTAGGTTTTAAGAACAAAAGACAAAAAGAGATCTACAAGGAGATGTACATGGATTCAAGACCTAATATTTTTCAAGCATGTTAGGGGAATTTAAAAACAAATAGTGGAGGTATTAGTACTTTGGGGTAGAGTTAGAACCCCGCTTGTATCAATGAAGCAAGAACCATTTTTCTCAAGTAAAGCTTGTGGGCGGTTTGTATAGATAAAGAGTTGGGGTGGAAATGAACTTATTGAACCATGTTAGTAGTTAATATAAAATTTTTGAGAGCTTGTGACACAGAAGATAAGTAGGGTAAGAGCCAAAGAAGACTAAAAATCAAGATTTGATGTCAAGGAGCTAGGACCAAGGAAAGTCCTCAAAGGATAAGGTAAGGGAAGATGAGATTAATCAAGTTTTTCATTTAAATTGATCATTTCAATAGAATAATTGGTGTGTTTATGAGTAAATGGAATAGGGCATGAGTGATAGGAAGATCTTGAAGATGAATGAGGTCCATTTTTGCATATTTTGAGCATTGGAGCTAGTTGGCGAATTACTAAAAACAAGGTACTAAATGAGATGTGAATGAAATTGAATGTTTTGGATTGATGAATGCATACAAATGGTATAGGTAACCTTCACCAGACTAGTATTCCAATCTCCAAGAAAACCTTGTTCAATTATGTTGTTGAATATGTCGAAAATGTGAGGAGCAAGAAATTATTTCCCCATTTTAAATATTTTTCCTGAAACTCATCTAAGTATTTTTATTTTCCAACCCCCAATTTCATAATACCCTCTTCAACTTCTTGCACAATAAAAATATTTTTTTGTCATGTTGACCAAAGGGGGGCCTTCAACTTCTGGATCCTGCTCATAAAGTTGTTTTGCAAACTCAAACCACTGATTGGTTGTGATATTGTTGTCATCTGTATGTTTTTTCTTTGATTGAAGCTCCTTCCAAAATACTTTTGGGTTATGTTTCCCTAAGTGTATAAGCTCTTCCCTCCTTATGGTCATGAACTCATCCTTTTTCTTTATGATCTGTTTGTACAACTTTGTGTTCAACTTCTCTTTGCCTGTTTCTTTAATAGCTCTCCTTGTCGCTTTACAATCCTCATCAAACCATCTATTTACCGGAAAACAATTTGTTTGTTTCTTCTTATTTTTTGTTCTTTTACAACTTGTAAGGGCCTTCTTAATTATGTTTGTTTAAGGCCTTGTGATCTTACTTTCCCCTCTTGCATTAAGCGACTCAATGCCACTTTGAAGATATCACAATTTTCTTGTGTTACAAGAATCCTTCCTTTTTGGAAGATGTTGAGATTGTTCTTTCCTTGTGAGTTGATTCTTGCTCGACCAATCTACCACTATGGAAATTAGATTATGATCCGACTTTAGGTCCCTGATAGAATCATCAATCTCCACTTCTTTTATCTTGTTAATTAAACTTTGTGAGCAAATTGCATAATCAACAACACTTGCCCCATTGTAAGTTTTACAAGTAAAATTTCTAGATTTATGCCATCTTTCCATGCCATTGCAAATAATCAAATCAAACATGCCACAAAGAGTTAATAATTCTTCACCAAAATGATTAATGTCCCTATTGTCTTCCAACCATCTTGCCCACTACTGATTATCTTCTTCCATGAGCCATAACGGATTATGGTTCTCCTTACTACTCCAAGTGTTAGCTTGCTCATTTGCAGTCCTCACATTGAAATCACCTAAAAGAAGAACTTCCCCTTGTTGTGAAAACTTTGAAATATCTTTCTTTAGGGCTGCATAAGGATCTTTCCCATCTAGCCCACCTTTTTTGTATGTTTTTGAGACTTGAGGTGCAAAGTAACAAGTTGTTATTCTAATGTTACTCCCATTTTCTGATATTCTAAACCAAATGAACTGATTTTTTTGTGTCCTCTCTTACATGTCAATCTTTCTACCCTCCACTTCGTAACTAAAACCATTATACCTCCAAAACCTTTCCCATTGCTAGCTACCTCATTCCAAACTGCAAACTTCCTATAACCTTCAAAAGGAGTCTTGCAACCATCATGTTCATGAGTTTCCGTGAGACAAATTACATCTCTTCCTTCTGCTACAGCCCTAACCCAGGTCCCCTTCTCCAAGGATAACCTCTACAATTGGTTTTTAGTTAATTCTTTCCTTCTATCCTCCAATTGTATTGAAGTTAAATCATCATCTAAAAAGAAATTTTACCCCCTCAAGAGTCCCTTCTTACTCAAAAGTTGGTAATCTTCTTATAATCCTCAATACTTTGATAGGTCATCTATCTTTCCAATGGAATCACTGTTTGTCTCTTAAAAGTCTAAAAGTTACATGTGAGCATAAGAATCTACACGGCCCTCCTAACCTGAATTGGTGTAATGGATTGCTAAAACTAGGATATAATAGGAATATGTAAATCTAAGGTGAAGAAGGCTCCTAATCAATGTGTAGCTCTAATAGTTGTTCGAGATCAATGTCTAGCTTATCGAGATCCTGTTTATTAGCTGTTGGATACGTGGGAAGTGACCTGTAGGTGCTTCATGTATATTTCTAGACAAGGTCATGAAAATGGTGATGGGAGGTGTAGTGGATTCTCCGGGTTTTATGGTCGATTCTCTGGTCTAGTCCAGAAATCCTTAGCTTGATTGGTTGCTACGTTTAATAAGGAGAATTGTGTAATGATGTCTGGTGGGAGCGGTGAGGACCTAAATACTAGTGTCCGTAAACCAGCATCAACGTCTAATCGATTAATAGGCCTGTTGGGTTATGGGACCTATGGATCACAACCATAAGTTTGTGGTTGTGTCGGACCTCCTATGGTCATGTGAAGAGTTAATCTCTCCTTCCGATTATCCAATAATCATACGCCTTTTCAGCCTCTATGTTTAGAACTAGAAGTTGTGTAATTTTCTCAGAATACCTTACAGGTGTTCTGGCAACTTGAATGCATAAGCTAGTATCTATGTCAACGAGGAGGTCTCCTGCGTTAGGTTGTGGAACTAAAGGATCACAACCAAATACTTGTTCTCTTTCGAATCCTTGTACAGTCATACGGATGCCCTATCAAGGCAATCTATAGTTAGGATGATTTGACCAAAATGTGTATGCCTTGTCATCTTCAATATTTAACTCTCTTAGTTGTTCACTAATTGCTCATAGGTTTACCGTTTCTCAAAGACCTTGTATCCTAAGGTCTTGATCTATATCAGCTAGTGTTGTGGGGAGATTTGGTTGAGGCACTATTGGTTCAAATATGTATTCTCTGGGCTCTCTAGGTCCCGTGATTGTCATGCAAAATGATTCAACTTTTAACTAAAACTAATAAACTAATTATGAAAGATGTATCTACACTATGTATGTATTCTTTTATTTTTGTATTTTCGATGAAGTATTTTAATGAAATTAAAAGAGCAATTATTTTAATATATTTAGCAAATGGACAACTAATCTAGTAATAGAATTAAAACAAACAAAGTAGCTCGATGTAGCTTATTTTCCTGTGTAGTTGTGAATTTATCCTAAATATCTAAGCAACTAATTGTTTTAAATTGAAAGGCTCTCGATCCTACCTCAGAAGTGAGGAATGAATCATAGTTTCTCAGAAACTATCAATCCCCACAACTTCCCGGGTGATATCGAGAGCGAGCTTTGACTGAAATAAAATAATTTACTACTCTATTTGATACGTTGTAACTAGAACTTTGATAGCTCAAACCTGGAGTTTACAGAACAGTGGTAAATCCAGTTGTGTGTGACTTCGTCCCCTCAGTGTGATCTCCTCATTCCTTCATGTTCTCTTGAATCCATAAAAGCGTGTATATGATAGCATCAGCAGAATAAGGTACTCAAACAATGGCAACTTTGGATATAGACCAAATACAATGCGAGTAAGAGAGAGATAGTGCAAGTGAACAGAGCTTGACTATGTAATTCCTAGCGGGATTTATTGGGAATATAACACAAATGCGCCGAGAGTTCTAGAAACTATCTTTTGTGACTAAAAAAACCTACAACTCTAAATGGATTCCAATCTAAGAATGAAACTACCTTACTCTAAACTAGACTTGCATGGAACAACAATGAAGCAAGATTGAAACAAGAAGATCAAATGACCTCTAAACAACAAAGGAAGACTAACAATGGATGCAAAACATGAAACTATTGGAATTCTAAGCAAGAAACTCAAAAGACTGAATGATTAAACAGAGAAGGAGAGGGGCCATTTGTTTGAAAACAAGTTGGCTATTTATAGCAAATGCATTCACTAGAAGGTAACTTGGAATGAAACTCTTTTACCATTAAACAAAGTGAAAACACTATTCACAGGCAGCCAAAACATAAATGCAAAGCAAAGTAGCTAAAAATGTGGATAGAAATTGAAATTTTACATTTGACGCGATCATTGGAACTTTCTGGAAAACGCATAGACCGCAGACATGGCAGATGTTACAGACCGCCTGCCCCGGGGACCGCACCAGGCGGCGCGTGGTCTCGTCACTTAAGACCAAAACATAGAGAAAAAGGGGGCATAGAGGGCATAACAAAGCACATGGAGGCCGGATGAGGCATACGGGATACAAACATATACTTGGCGAGCTTTTCTAGATCCCGAACACCTTACGAGGAGACTCTGTATCATCATTGGGGTATGTGTAACATCTTTCCGGTGGTGCAGTACCCTACAATTTTGGGTACGTACATATTGCCCCTCGAGAGAAGCATCTTAGCCATGAAGAGGCATAAAACGGTGGATCCGAGTATGGTGGTCCCGAAATGGGGAGTTAGGAGTTATACCTGACACGCCCATGTGTCGGAAAGTCGCCATCCAAAATCCCGCTATCTCAAAATGAAAAAGGGGACTCAAGTGCAGATAGATAAAATAAATTGAGAAATAAAACTAAATTGATATGAAATGAGGACTTACCATCTGCGCGGGGTTTAGAACTTACCTCTCGTTGATGCTCCAACCCTGTGAAAGACCTTCAAAATCACTTTTAGAAAGCTATATATATATAAAACGAACTCATTTTACTATTCATTTACGTAGATTGATTTGATAGTTTTTGAGCTCTGGGACCCACGGTGACGGTTTTTGATGAGAGTATAGTCAAAATGTTCGTGGTGAGATAGTGATCATGCCTCCGAGAGCGGAACATCAACCCACGAAGTCTCAGGTTAGTTCTTCTCAATTTATTGTTTTTGAACCTAAAATGTAGAAATGATAAAATCTTTGTCTTGGGGGTTATTTTTGAAAATGCTAGTTTTAAATGAGTCTCTAGGGGGGCCCATAGGGTAGGTCTTTATTTTAGTAAAAATGGTGTTTTTGTGCATTTTTAATGCATTTTTAGGGCTTCGAGCCGTTCGCGGGTTCGGGACAAGACCGCCACCTTGCATAGGGCGGAGGTTACGGGACCGCCGCCCTGAAGGTAGCGGTTACTGGAACCGCCGCTCTACACAGGGCGGGTTCACAATAGAATGCAAAAAGATGCTTTATTTACTTGTTTTTGCATTTTTAGCATTTTTACATGTTCTTGTTAGCTTTTCTAGTCAGATTTTGTTACTAACTTACTCTTTTTCATGTTTTTGGGTGGATGCAGAAGGAGGAGGAGTACATCAGATGGAGCCAAGAGAGAGGGAGTGTGATTGGCTCCCAGCAGTGTTAGAGGCACTGACCCAGACAGAGCGAGACACTCTTACAGAGGGCCGGTATTTGGAGGATCACACAGGTTCCTCACGTTGCACCTACTAGTCACATATTATGTGACTTATTTTCATATTGGGATGTGGATCGGAACACTTTCTGATTTCCAGGAGTTAGGGGTGAGTGGACCATCACCCTAGAGGATGTTTATCACATATTGGGGTCCCGATTCTTGGGAGGTAGTTGTCTCTCTAAGATAACAGTGTCGAGATCTCAGGTGGTTCAGTGGGCCACTTATATGGGGGATGTCATTGTTTCCATGGGGTCGAAGAAGGGGGTGAAGGTCCGCTCCATTGTTGAGTCAGATATTCCTGTGCTCTGCAAGGCTATCATGGGCATCCTTGCTTTGAGATTGATTGGGGACAAGGGAGGGGACACTCTCTTATATTGTGGGCTCCCATCATTGCAGATTGAGGGCCATGGCCGCATTTACACTTGGGGAGCAGACATCCTCGGGACCACCTACCATGATTTATACAGGGTGGTCAGACTATAGGGACAGTCATTGAGCCACCCTACTCTTGTCATGAGTTGGGTGTATGAGCACATCACTCCGTATGGGAGAGGTGTACAGCAGAGGATCCTGGGGCCATTAGGGTAGCGAGGTGGACAAGGATGACTGTTCTTAGAGCACCTCACCAGCCAGTGGCCTCTTTGACCACTGTAGACATGGAGGCTACTCCTTATCAGGCCATGGCAGGGTTATGGGGAGAGGAGACTATTACATTGATTGCTTGCCACACTACCAGTCAACTAGTAGACAGGATGGGGAAGTTGGAGATCCACCCCTTTGACAGAGTACCACAGCAGTTCGGCCTCCCATACATCGACATGTTTCCTCCAGGGGGCTAGTGTATAGATCTGTTCGTGAGGCTCGGGAGGTCCTAGAGGCCGGGGTTGGACTGTGGTTACTCCTGGTGTTCCCATCGTAGCTAGGAGGGTGGTTCGTGCTCGAGGGGTAGCCAGTGCTCCTCGGGCACCTTTACTTTAGATTGCCATCGGTCCTGCCCATAGCAAGAGATGAGCCTATTGATGTGGACTCCGAGTCTGAGGAGTTCACTGGGGAGAGACAGAGGAGGAGACGAAGGAGACGGAGACTGGAGCTGGTGGGACAGGTGAGGAGGATGATAATGATTCTAAGTGGTATGACACTTAGGATATCCTGCGGGCCGAGAGGGCGGAGCAGAGCAGAGAAGGTGACTTTGATTTCAAAGGAGTTGCCTTCTCAGGATTTAGGGGAGATGGTGAGTCCATGGTAGGCCATCACATTGCTCCTAGATGTGGGAGAGGGATGACAAATCGGGCAAAAGAGGTCGATGGTAGGCATGGATCCCATATAGATCCTACCTAGAGGCCTGAGATCCGAGTGAGTTACTACTCCTTTCTTGACTTTGCTTTAGTTAGAATTGTTTAGTTGTTATTTCCTTTTGTTGTTTTGTTTATCTTTGGTTTTATTTTGGACAACTTTCTAACTTGTGTGTTTCTCCTTTTTATTTGCAGTAATGACTACTGAGGGATGGCGAGACTTGATTCACCAGGTGTGCAGACACTCTATTGCTCCCTTCTGATGGTACTCGGCCGAGCTCACTGAGGACATGTTGGGAGCCCTCAACAGCTGGTCGACATACAAATAAATGTCTTTGCCCCTGTCTGGAAGGCGGCAAAGATCATTACCTCCCTCCGCACCGAGCTGGCTGGATATAGGACTGCTGAGTGCTTGATGAGGAGGATTCGCTCTCATAGTGAGACCACAATTGTTGGCCGTGATCGTGAGCCCTCCATCCATTCAGAGTGTCATCATGTCCAAGCAGATTCCTAGGCGCGGCCATACACCCTCTGAGGGATCTCACAGAGATTGAGAGATCGTAGTGTCTTTTTGTAGCAACTTTTGGTCGATATTTGTATGTTTGTTTTGTATTTTGTGGGCTCATTGAGCGTTTTGACCATGCCTTAGTGCATGATGGCATTGTACATGAAACACCATATATATATATATATATATATATATATCTTTTTTTGATCTAGACTCTTGGTGCCTAGAATTTTGTGACTCGTTTCCATATGTATACTAGATGTTTTTAGAGTATTTGTTTTCATGCTTTTCAGAATGTATGCAATGGATAACAAATGATAGTAAACAGAATGTTTTACTTTGTATGCTTTTGTAATGCTGATATGTGATGATGAACACATTGTAGTTTTGAAATTTCGACCTCTTTGGGCAATGTCTGTGATTTCTTCTTATGTTGGCAAAATGTGATGAATGTATAGTGATAAAGAGATGAACTTGCCCCATTCCCAACTCCACACAACTAGTAAGATGTGAGGGCTCTACACCAAGAGTTGGGAAGGGCACAAATTGTATGAGTTTGACTGAATGGAACAATGAGAGACAAATAAACCAGTGATAGAAACCAAACTTAGACCTACACACTTACCCTACTCAGAACTACCACCAAGCTCAGAAGGCCACTTACTTTCCAGTTTATCTAGACTTAGATCTATAAATGGCAACTGGTTGACAAAATCTGGTTTTGAGGATTTGATCTCTTTGGAATTTGGACATTTGTTTTCACTTAATATAATTTGATTTGTATTTCTAGAATACCAAGATTTGTTAATTTGTGTGAATGGACCCCCCACACCCTGCCTCATGCCACTAGTAAGAAGCATGGGTTTGTCACCAAAGGCAGGATATAGGCGAGTAAGGGCACTTCTTTCCTTTCCCAACCTCACACCACTAGTAAGAGATGCGGGCTTATCACCGAAGGTTGGTGGGGCAAAGAAGTGTGTAAAATAAAAATATTCTATTTTCTTGGCACTTTTGATTCTATTTGATTTTGACATTTCTGATCTGTGACTTTGGGATATCCTTTCTTTCAAAGAGACTTAAGAGGGATAGATGTGACACCAAGAAGCTTCTAGAACAAACCGTAGGTAAGGACAACTTCACCTAGTAGAAAGAAAGAGAAAACCAAGTATGCAGGCCTTGGTATGGTTTTCATCAATACTTGTCTGTCAAACTTGATGAGAAGATTTGAAATTACTTGATGATGTTTGAGGAGATGTGATTTGAATGCTTTTGCCAATATTTTCATAAATTTGTAATAGATTGCTTAAGAGTAAGTTCCTTGACTACCATTTTTACGAAATGATGAAAAATGAAACAACTAAATGACTAATGTAATGTAGGTAGCTATAATGTACAAGTGGTGATTCTGATGTCTCATGCGTAAAACCGTTTAAGATGTAAGGAATTGACGGTTTCATTGAATTCCTCACCTTCTAGTGTACACAAGAGATACGCACCATTTCCGTAGTCTTTCATGACTCGGTATGGGCCCAACCACTTGGGCGGAACTTCCTTCCTTCACCGGTTTTCTTATCAATCCGGTTGTCTAGTCTTAGAACTAGATCTCCCTCATATATTTCTCACTCATAGACTTTTTTGTTATATTACCGCACATCCGGTCAGCATAGGCTCTGTGTCATTGTTCGGCGTTTAGCCTGGCCTCGTCAAGGCTTTCCAGTTGAGAGAGGCATGCCTCCCTATAAGCTTCTTCATCCAAAATCCCTTGTAATGAGATGCGGAGACTGGGTATTTCAACCTCAAGTGGCTTCTGCCTCAAATACCAACGAGAAAGGGGTTTCTCCTTTGTTGTGTTCTTATTGAGGTTCGATGGGCCCACAAGGCCGGATATAGTTTTAGATGCCAATCTCGCTTGTTCTCCTTGACTATTTTGAGGAGAATAGCCTTTAATGTTTTGTTTGTTGCTTCAGCTTGCCCATTGGCTTGAGGGTAGTAAAGAGAGGCCGTGTGATGGTTTATTTTGAATTTGCTACATAACTCATGGACCTCATCATTTTTAAAGGATGTTCCATTATCTGAGATAATGATTTGTGGGACACCATACCTGCAAATGATTTGGTTCAAAATGAATTTGGCAATTACCGAACCTGGTATTGTGGTGAGAGGCATGGCCTCCACCCATTTGGTAAAATATTCTGTGGCTGTAATTATAAAATTATGGCCATCGGTTGATGAGGGAGAGAATTTCCCTATCAAGTCTAGACCCCACGTGGAGAAGGGCCATGGGGTTACTATTGGTCAGAGGATTGTGCTAGCATGTGAATCTCATGAGAGAATTCTTGGCATTTGTGGCACTTACGTATAAACTCTATTGTGTCATGGTTCGAGAGTGGGCCAAAAATAGCCCATCCGATGTATTTTGCGAGTAGTGGTGTGACCACCGAAGTGGCCTCCACATATCCCACTGTGGGATTCATAAAGAATCTTCTTGGATTCTTCTGTGTCGACGCATCTTAGAAGCATGCTGTCGAAGGCTTTACGATAGAGTACTTGTTCTAAAACAACATATTTAGCAGTGATAATGCGTAACCGCCTTCTTTGTTGTGATGTGGCACTTTCCGGGTATGTGTGGTCCATGATAAAATTGATGATATCAGTGTACCAGGACATGTAGAGATGGGGGCCTGGTTTCGACAAAGTATATACACTCATCAGGAAAGTCCAGATTTACCAGATCACCTCCATCTAGTGGATTGTCAGCTAACTAGTCTGCAATGATTTGTCCCTTAATGGATTTTTGGTTTACAAATGTTAACTCAAATTCACCCATTAAGGTTATGAAACACCCAACCTTTTTAGATAAAGACCCTTGCATGAGGAATGTTCATAAATGATCTATCTTTACAATGACCCTTGTTTCTTGGTTTAACATGTAATGTCTTAAACGTTTTGTTGCAAAGACTATGGCAAGGCATTCTCTCTCTACCTGTGTATAACATGTTTCATAATCGAGCAACGTTTGGCTAATGAAATAGACCACATGTTCTCGTTTATCATTGTCTTCTTGAGCTAGCATGTAGGCTAGCGAGACATGAGTGGCTCGTGAGTATAGGATCAAAGGGTGGTCTGGTCTGGGAGGCATTAGCATGGGTGGAGACAACAAGAAGCGTTTAACTGCTTCAAAGGCCTCATTGCATTCTTCAGTCCAATCAATGCTATAATATTTCTTTAATAGATTGTTGATTGGATGAATGGAAAAACTTAAATCGGGATGAACCTTCGGATTGCATCGAGTTTCCCAAGAAATGACCTGATTCTAGACTCGTCCGATGGTGGAATCATTTCAAGAACAGCCCAAATTTTGGTTGGATCGACATCAATCCCTCGTGAAGATATAATGTAGCCCTAAGTTTGCCTCCTATCACACCAAACATGCACTTCTCTTTGGGTTTAATGTGACGCCATATTCAATTAATCATGAGAGGATGATACAGAGTACTTCTGGATGATCACAACGCTTCTTGGCCTTGGCCAATAAGTCATCCACATAGGATTCCACAATTTTATGGATAAGATCATGGAATATGTATGTCATTGCCCATTGATACGTAGCGCCAGTGTTCTTAAGACCGAATGGCATGACAACGTAACAATAAGTTCCCCAGGGAGTTATGAATGTAGTTTTGGCTTGATCCTGCTCAGATATTTTAATCTGATTATACCCTGAGAACCCATCCATGAGGGACAACAGTTCAAATCCAGCTATTGCATCAACAATAATGTCAATGGATGGTAACAGAAGTCATCCTTGGGACAAGCTTTGTTAATATCCCAAAATTCTATGCAAATGTGTATCTTCCCATTCTTTTTTAGAACAGGGATGATATTAGATACCCATTGTGAATAGTCAACGGGTTTGATGAATCCCACTTGGAGAAGTTTTATTACTTCCTCTTTTACCATGAGAGCCACTTTTGGCTTCATTGGTCTTGACTTTTGTTTAATTGGTTTTGCATCTGGTTTAGTGACAAGGTTATGTACCATGATGTGTGGTGCAATGCCCGTCATTTCTTTATAGCTAAATGTGAAAGCCTTTTGATGTTCTTTGAGGACTTGGGTGTGTATTTCTATCTCCTTTGGAGTTAATAAGGATCCCAACTTCAAAATTTTTGGTTCTTCCTCCATTCCGATGTTTATGTCAATGGTTTCTTCTATTAAAGAAGTGTTACCTTCTTCAAATTCAGGTGGGGCTGGAGGTAGTTCCAAGCTTTCTCCATCTTCTACCTCAGATATCGAGATCCTTTTGTGGAGGAGACTCTACCATGGGATTTCCAAAATAGGAAGAGGAATGTGGTATTAGGGAAAGATCCACTATGTGGTAAGCAAGGTGTAGCTCCATAGGCATTTAGATATTCGAGAGTGACTCTATCACCATCAAAGTGATCCATGATAGGAAAATCATTCTCAGCTTCTCCATGAGTCAGGAGTGGGTTTGTTGGTATTTTACGCACTAATGGTTCAGTATGAAGTGATACTGTGAAATTTGTATCTTCCAACTCACTATTTGGAGTGAAACGGGAAGCTGAGGTTGCTATTGAATCTGTGAGAAGGTTCTGCTCTCGTGGGATTGCTTCAATTGATATGAAGTTGAATCCCTTGCTTAGATCTAATACCGTTGTTTTGTAGAGTTGTAAATGTTCAGCCCTAGTTTGATATACTTTAGAGACTTGGTTTGTAACTAGTTGCGAATCTCCTAGCACTCTAATGTTATCGACACCCATTCTTTTGGCTAGGATGAGGCCAAGGAGGAGAGCTTCATACTCAGCCCCATTGTTCGTACATTCAAAGTTTAATTTAAAGGCGAAAGGTAGGATCTTTCCCTCAGTGAAGTAAAGATCACTCCTACCCCAGCTCCAAAGTGACATCTAGCTCCATCGAAGTGGAGAGTCCAATATTTGCTTGGAAAACTAGATATTGGGATATTTTTCGTATCTATTTCTTCTGCTTTTGTTACTTCTACCATAAAAACCTCGTCTGATGGAAGAGAAGCAATTCCTAGGGTGCATCCAATACCCATAGAATCAAATGGTAGGAGAATAGGTAAATCTTTCTCTAGCAACTCGACAATTTTTGTGGTAGTCCCTAATGACACTGTTTCTATGACATTGGCCTCATTTTTGAGTGTTGGATGCCCTTGACCAGATTTGTAATTTCCAATTCTGTGGTGGGTATCAACTTCTCTTTTGGTTTTGAATTAATCGGTTTGCTAAGTTGATTTGTTGGGAGTTCAAACTCGGAGTGAACGCCTGGTCTTTTCTTCAAATCAGCTAGGTGTATATCGAAGGGTTTTGGGTCACCTTGTGCCACAAATATTTTCCCTAAGTGTAGAAATCTTATTTCTTGGAATAACGTGGAAGGGATTGCCTTCATGCGGTGTATCCATGGCTGACCGAGGATCATATTATAGTTGGTTTCCCGATCTATAATATAAAATTCGGTGAGGACCGTCTTGGGTCCTAAAGTGACTGGTAAAACTATGGTTCCAATTGAGGTGGCCTTGAGGCTATCATAACCTCTTAGCGTATTTCGTGTTGTGGAGCAGTTTGTCTCTCCATATCCTAACTTTTGAAGAAAAGTGAAGGGGACTATGTTAACTGCTGCCCCATCATCAATCATTGTGCGTTTAACATAATTATTGTAAACCCATACTTGTAAATGTAAAGTTGGGTCACCTCTTCACGTAATTTCCACGTCTGTTGGCATTTTGCTTATATCAAATATAAACTCAGTATCCCTATCCGGCTGCCCTGAGGGTAGACGTCAAAGTCTACATGGTTTACTTGTATTTCCGGAGGAGGGGTAATATTAATTAAATGACCAAGGCCTAATGCTTCTAAGAGAGCAGCCCTATGGGCGGGAGAGTTCTTTAACAAGTCCAAGAAGGAGATGTGAGAGAAGGTTTTCGTTAAATCATTAATTAAATCATAGGCGCCTATGGGTTTTACCAACGTTTGTTGAATGTTGTCTAGTTCCAATGGATAACTTGGAGTTGGTTGAGAAGAGTAATCCCGTGTTCTTGTTATGGTTTCTATGGGTAGCTTGGTGTCTAATTCTACTAGACCAACTATCTTGGTTTGTGGTCGAGTTCCTAATTGGGGTGCGACCGGTGGATTTAATGAAGTTGAAGCTTCATGATCATTGTTTCCTGTTATAACACCCTTGTTTGTTCCACTTGGATCTAACCTGTTATTGTTAGAATGGTTTGGGAGTGGATCATTAAAGATCTTGAGGGGTGCATTTTGAGGGGAAACCCCTTGTGTAAGTGTTTGGCATGGGTACTACAAAATTTGCTAAAAACATATCTATAAAGAGTTGTTTTTGATCTTCTAGAAAATGTTGCATGAATTTATTATAGTCACGACAAGTCCTAGTATCATGGCCTTGAATCTTGTGGAAACCATAATACAAATTGGGATTATAATTTTGAGGTTATTGATTTGAAACTTGTTGTGGCCCAAAATTCTGATAAGGTTGTTGGTTGTTAGAGTTAAAATTTTGAGGTTATTGCCTTTGGTTTTGACTCTGATATCCAGTTGGGTTTCGATTTGGACCTTGTGTTTGGATTTTTCATTGTTATTGTTGTTGTGGTCATGGTGGACGATTAAAATCCACCATGTTGATTGTTGGAGTAAAATTGTTATTTCACTGATTGTTAATAGGTGGCAAAGTGTTCACAACATTTGCTCTTTTAGTTTGGTTAGTTACTCCATCTATTGTAACTCCATGGTTCTTGTTAAGGATCTTAGGTCCTTGATTAGCATTCACGGTATTAGGATAGGCCACGGTGTTTTGATTGGGAGTGATTAATTTCCCATTTGTTTCGTATGTCTTACGACCACTATCTATCGCTGCTTGGTTGATTCGGAGAGCACTCTCAAGTACTTCATCATAAGTTCTTAGTGGGAACTTCTAAACTTCTTCCTTTATCTCTCTATTGAGAGAATTAAGGAATAAATCACATAGTTCCATTTGATTCATGTTTGGAGCACTTGCTGATGAGTAGAGAACCGTACACCATCTTTGAATAAAATGAGCAGCAAATTCATTATGTTCTTGTTTAATATGCAAGAATTCCCTGATTCTGTTCTTAACAATTTGTTCATATCAAAAGCTTTGATGAACTCTAACACGAGTTGTTTAAATGAGTGTATCGAGGCTTCAGGTATTCTATAATACCAATCAAGGGAAATAACCTCTAAGGTCTTAGGGAATATCTTAAAGAACAACCCCATCCCAAGGAGTAATTCCCGTA
The DNA here is from genome assembly GCA_018340775.1 of Taxus wallichiana var. yunnanensis. Lineage (NCBI taxonomy): Eukaryota > Viridiplantae > Streptophyta > Pinopsida > Cupressales > Taxaceae > Taxus > Taxus wallichiana. The sequence goes on along the minus strand of CM031238.1, from coordinate 178,395,444 downwards.
TGGTCATGGGCATAGGCCTTAATGTGTGCATTTGGATCTCCTTCCCCTTTGTATTTGGGTAAATCAGAAGAGGTCTTGGAAGCATAACACTTCATATGGTGAAGTCTAGGGGCTCTTTTAAATATTCTGAATAAGTCCCTACCACATAGGTCTCGACCATCGATGGTGCTTGCTGAGGGGGTGGGGGTGGCATGGTTTGTTGATATGGCATAGCGTATGCATTTGCAGGGACATAAGGGAATCCCTGTGGTTGAATGAACATCCCGGAGAAGAGAACATGTCTCCTTGTGGTGATTTTGAATAAATTTTTAAGTAGGGAGGAGCATTGTTTTGGTATGGGTTGTTTGGTGCCAAGCCGGGAGGTATCATATTTTCAACTGGAGCGACATTTGAAAATGTGGTCCTAGTTGGTGTTTGTTGTGGGTGATTATACGGATGTTGAGGAGGCATGCCTAACGTGCCTGTTCCTGTAAGGAGGTCAACCTGACTGGGGTGATGCGGAGGGTTGGGGATTCTTGTTTGCCCAAAATATGAATTTTGGTTTGCTTGAGCAAGCTCCAACCCTCTGACCTTCTCAACTAAGGCTGAAATGACCTCTATTGGCGAAGACACAATGTTTTGCCTTAATGGCGTTTGTTGTATACCTTGAGGTTGTAAAGGGGTATGATACCCTGCTATGAATTGATCATTACCCTGCCAAGCTTCACCGAGGGCATTTCCCATAGGTGGAGGAATGGGGGTGTTTTCTTGGAGTAGGGTATCGGATTGTATTTGCAGACTCCCTATAGGTGGATACATGTTTTGGAAGCATTGTTCACTTCTAGCGTAGCGTGCTAAGTACTCCTCATCCAAAAATGGGAGTGGATCTGAACTGTCTACTGATCTGTGGTCTAAACAAGACCTGAGGAGATGAAGTGGATTCTCCAGTAAACATCATATTGTTAGAGCCTGAGGGCTTTGGTTGTTGTGTTTGTGCAAGCTGATCCAACTCCTCAATTTAGAATGAAGAACTGAACTAGTTCTTTGAGGGGGAGTTTGAGATGACAAGTAATTACTTGAATAGTTATCAGCCCATGCAGAAAGCGAGGGTGACGGTTGTCTATTTGTTTGACCATAATTTGCTTCGAGACCTGAGAGAGGTCTGTCATATGCGTTGTATCCCGACATATTCGGGGTATATGAATACCCGCAGAATAATGGGAAAGAGCGAAGGTGGATGAAAGAAATGAAAATAAAAGAGGAAGAATTGTTTGTTTCATGTCGTTCACCAATTTTGTACGATGGAAAAGTGACATGCGAGCATAAGAATCTACAAGTAACTCTTCCTCGTACCCGACCTCTCGAGGTCATGCCGAGATGGCTAGTGAATGTGGAATATATATGGATATAGACAAACTAGTTGGGTAATCTTATATCCTCAATACGTAATAATGGAATTTGTGAATCTAAGGTGAAGAAGGCCCTCCTAACCTGAATTGGTGTAATGGATTGCTCGGATATAATAGTTGTTCGAGGCTCCAATCAATGTCGAGCTCTATCGAGATCTTGTTTATTGGCTGTTGGATACATGGGAAGTGACCTGTAGGTGCTTCGTGTATATTTCCAGACAAGGTCATGAAAATGGTGATGGGAGGTGTAGTGGATTCTCCGAGGGTTTTATGGTCGATTCTTTGGTCTAGTCCAGAAATCCTTAGCTTGATTGGTTGCTACGTTTAATAAGGAGAATTGTGTAATGATGTCTGGTGGGAGTGGTGAGGACCTAAATACTAGTGTCCGTAAACCAACATCAATGTCTGATCGATCAATAGGCCCGTTGGGTTATGGGACCTGTGGATCACAACCGTAAGTTCGTGGTTGTGTCGGACCTCCTATGGTCATGTGAAGAGTTAATCTCTCCTTCCGATTATCCAATAATCATACACCTTTTTAGCCTCTATGTTTAGAACTAGAAGTTGTGTAATTTTCTCAGAATACCTTACAGGTGTTCTGGAAACTTGAATGCATAAGCTAGTATCTATGTCAATGAGGAGGTCTCCTGTGTTAGGTTGTGGAACTAAAGGATCGCAACCAAATACTTGTTCTCTTTTCGAATCCTTGTACATTCATATGGATGCCCTATCAAGGCAATCTATAGTTAGGATGATTTGACCAAAATGTGTATGCCTTGTCGTCTTCAATATTTAACTCTCTCAGTTGTTCACTAATTACTCATAGGTTTACCATTGCTCGAAAGACCTGTATCCTAAGGTCTTGATCTATATCAGCTAGTGTTGTGGGGAGATTTGGTTGAGGCACTATTGGTTCAAATATGTATTCTCTGGGCTCTCTAGGTCCCATGATTGTCATGCAAAATCGATTCAACTTTTAACTAAAACTAATAAACTAATTATGAAAGATGTATCTACACTATGTATGTATTCTTTTATTTTTGTATTTTCGATGAAGTATTTTAACGAAATTAAAAGAGAAACTATTTTAATATATTTAGCAAATGGACAACTAATCTAGTAACAAAATTAAAACAAACAAAGTAGCCCGGTGTAGCTTATTTTCCTGTGCAGTTGTGAATTTATCCTAAATATCTAAGCAACTAATTGTTTTAAATTGAAAGGCTCTTGATCCTACCTCAGAAGTGAGGAATGAATCATAGTTTCTCAGAAACTATCAATCCCCACACTTCCTCGGGTGATATCGAGAGCGAGCTTTGACTGAAATAAAATAATTTACTACTCTATTTGATACGTTGTAACTAGAACTTTGATAGCTCAAACCTGGAGTTTATAGAACAGTGGTAAATCCAGTTGTGTGTGACTTCATCCCCTTAGTGTGATCTCCTCGTTCCTTCATGTTCTCTTGAATCCAGAAAAGCGTGTATATGATAGCATCAAGAATAAGGTACTCGAACAATGGCAGCTTTGGATATAGACCGAATACAATGTGAGTAAGAGAGAGATAGTGCAAGTGAACAGAGCTTGACTATGTAATTCCTAGCGGGATTTATTGCGGGAATACAACACAAATGCGTCGAGAGTTCTAGAAACTATCTTTTGTGACTAAACAAAACCTGCAACTCTAAATGGATTCCAATCTAAGAATGAAACTACCTTACTCTAAACTGACTTGCATGGAACAACAATGAAGCAAGATTGAAACAAGAAGATCAAATGACCTCTAAACAACAAAGGAAGACTAACAATGGATGCAAAACATGAAACTATTGGAATTCTAAGCAAGAAACTCAAAATATTGAATGATTAAACAGAGAAGGAGAGGGGCCATTTGTTTGAAAACAAGCTAGCTATTTATAGAAAATGCATTCACTAGAAGGTAACTTGGAATGAAACTCTTTTACCATTAAACAAAGTGAAAACACTATTCATAGGGTGGCCAAAACATAAATGCAAAGCAAAGTAGCTGAAAAATGTGGATAGAAATTGAAATTTTACGTTTGACGTGATCGTTGGAACTTTCTGGAAAACGCACATAGGACCACCGCCCGCACACGGCGGTGGTTATAGGACCGCCGCCCGTCCATGGGGCGGCGGCGGTCGTCACTTAAGACCAAAACATAGGGAAAAAGGGGGGCAGAGGGCAGAACAAAGCACGCAGAGGCTAGATGAGGCATACGAGATACAAATGTATACTTGGCGAGCTTTTCTGGATCCCGAACACCTTGCAAGGAGACCTATATCATCATTGGGGTATGTGTAACATCTTTCCAATGGTGCAATACCCTACAATTTTGGGTACGTATTACTTTCCAAAAAAATGTGTTTTCATTTTTTCCATACTCTTTTACCCCTTTGATAATTAGATTTTTATCCTCTCATGCCTTTCTCTATGTTCGCTTTCTTGCATTCTACCCAAATTTGCACCTACCTCGTTGTCCTTATTCGATGGTCCCTTAACAACATGAGACCATGACTTGGTTTCATTTGCATTTATATCTTTAGCACATTCCTCAACCACAAAGCCTTAAGAGTTTGTTCCCTGATCCTTCTGAGTTCTTATTTCTGTTGTTCTTAAGTTTTGTTACACACATACCGATTTTGTCGATGCTAACATGTCTTGCCAAGCTGTTTTCACCCTTTCATTATCATTTTTCATTTTTGCCATTCATGCTTTCCTATTTGTAAGGCCTCTTGAAGCATTGCCACTTGCTCCTTTAAAACTTTGTTGTCTTCTACAAGAGTTTGGTTTGTTGTTACAATCTCCTGGATCTTGCAATTTTTCTCTTTCTCTTGGGCTTCCATGCGTTCCATTCTATTTTTCACATTCATCAACTCTTGAACATATAACTCGGATGACCAAGTAAGAGGAGTGGAAATAGGGCTGTAGACTTCTTCCACCCCTCTGTCCTTATAGTCACGTGCCTCTCGTTTGTGTGCTCCATTTTTGGTTTGAGTTTTTGACCTTTGTTTGAGTGGAGTAGTTTTCATCTTCTGATCTTGGTGTCTTCTTTGAAGTCCCCATTTAATGTGTGAAAGCCTACATTTTATTATACCTCGATATTGCTTTGCATTGACCCACACCCATTTCCCACTTTTGTCTGCTAGTGCAATTTTGCCCAAGTTGTTTGACTCCTCAACCCCCATAGACATTGTTTCCGCTTCCAGCATTTGATCACACAAAAGAGACCAAATGGAACCAAGTTGAGTCACAAACCAAGAGCTTGTCGAGATGCAGGAAAATATGAGCCACATAAATCCTCATAGAGTAGAGTGAGATCCTCGTAGAGTACACTATGAGCTTGAACGACACACTCGGGATTCAAAAGTCAAGATTCGGGGTCGAAGTCAAGAGTCTAGATTCAAGAGTCGGGATGACCAAGAAGGGGCGAGAAACCACGACGAGTAGGTAAAAAGTGCCAAGCGAGGATGCAGGGAAAACCCACATGCGAGCAACTATGAAGGAACTTGGGGGACGCAGGACCTGAGATCAAGTTTGACAGAAAGCCACATCTAATTTCATAGCCAAATGGGAGGCCGAGAGATAAATGGGAAGGGCCGAAGTAGGATACCACATGCGAGCTCGATAGGTCACGCACACGAGATGAAAAGAAAATTTTGATACGAGATTTTGGTAGTTAGCTAAGGAGTTGTCGACCCAACAAAAGAGATGATTAGCATGGAAGGGTGTTTGATGAAGCTCGGTGAGCAGAGTCCTGCAATAAGCTTGAATTCCCGAGAAGTGGTGCAGAGAATCAAACCCACTGGAGCTTGAATGACACAATGGGAGTTAGGATTTAGGAGTCGAGTCGGGAGTTGGGAGTCGGGTGTCGGGAGTCAAGACTTGGGAAACCACGACGAGTAGGTAAAAAGGGTCGAGTGAGGATAAAGGAAAACCCACGTGTGAGAAACTATGAAGGATCTTGGGGCACGCAGGATCCGAGATCAAGTTTGACACAAAGCCATATAGGAGTTCGTAGCCAAATGTGTAGTACAAAGCCACATGAAAGCGTTGTTGGACAAGAATGGAATGGTTGGTGTCTCGAAATGTGTAGCACCAAAGAATAACAATGGAAACGGAAACAACAACGAGAATAGATCGAGAGAATTCAATGAGGGAGAGGGAGGGAGAGAGAGGGATTTCATGAAAATGGCAATGACAACAGGATTCCATGAATTCAATGAGGGATAATAACACCATCAATTAATAGTGGGATTAGATTTTACTTTAGTACCATGAATCAAGTTAATCTTAATTCATGCACATAGTAAGCTGGAATTGCACAGGATATCCATGGAGAAGAGGACTGGGTTTGGGGCCCATAGCAGAAGGGAAAGATATTATTATTCTTACGAAACACATGAGCATGAAGGTTGCAAGGTTCCAAAATTTGAAGGCTACAAGAAAATTTCAGTTTGGAACGAAGGGAATGAAACAGGAAAGGCCACGATGGAATCACAGTGTTAATCAAGGAAATATGGCTCGAAAATGTCAAAGTTGAAAAAGAAGATCCAAATAAGCAATACATATGGCTGAAAATAACAGATGACAAGACAACAATCAGATTAGTTGCTGCCTGTTACTTTGCACCGAAAGGTTCAAAGACATATAAGAGAAGAAATCTAGATAGTGAAGATCCATACGCTTCAATAAAAAATACATTTATGTTTTCAAATTGCATCCGAGAAATAATTCTATTGGGTGATTTCAATGCAAGGACTGCAAATAACCAATCCCTTCAGTTGACCAGCTTAGAAGGAGGTGAAGACAATCCGTTGTGGCTTAAAGAAGAAGAGAACAAGCTTTGGGAAAGATTATCTCAAGACGGTAGTGGAGGGGTGTCACATTTTGGAGTTGAGCTTCTAGGCCTATGTATGGTCATTTGCAATGGCATGAGGGCTTTGCCCGAGATCAGGCAATATCACTTGTAAAACATATAGTAGTCAAAGTGTAGTAGACTATGTAATTTGTTCTCAAAGTTTTATCTCCACGCTACTTGAGTTTGAAATTGGAGATTGTCCTATCGAATTAAAATCAGATCATAGTCCTCTCTTGGTAAAGCTTGGGACCATCTTCAATCAGCAACAAAGGAATCAGGCTCATCACATGCAAAAGGCATCTCAAAAATAGGGAAAAATCATTCTCAATAAAGAAAATCGGGAATGTTTGTTGCAACCCTTAAGCAGCAATTTCAGATAATGAGGAAGGATATAGAGAACACGACGTCCAAGGGAATGAGTGGTTATATATGTAGTAATTTGCTGATATCCTTAATCCAAAAGGCTCTAAGTGTTTGTGAGAGATCTAAACCTAGAAAGGGAGCGGAAAATACTTTTCCGACAAACCCGTGGTATGATGAAGAGTGTAAAGCTGCCAAGAGAGCTTTGAAAGAAAGTGGGATGAACAAAGAAAATAAAAAGACTTATGAGAGATTAGTACAACACAAAAAAGAAAGCTATGTGTGCAAGAGAAGGACAAAATTAATTTCTCTTGGAAAACACAACCCCAAAGGTTTTTGGAAGGAGCTACAACAAAAGAAAAATCCATAGAAAATAATATCACAGGTGCTCATTGGTTAGAATATGCAAGGACTCTTTATGAACGTCCTCAACAAAAAGATATTCCTCCCATAATCGAGACTTTGATTGAGCTTTTTCGACAGAAGACATTAGGTAGGGCATAAAGAATCTAGCAAGTGGTAAAGCTCAAGATATTGATGGTCTACAGGCTGAATTTTTAAAATGGGGGGTTGAGGTCCTCATGCCACACATTAGAAAAATATTCAATGATGTCAACTTAATGGCTTTTGACAGAGTGGATGACTAGCGTTGTTATTCCTCTATTTAAAAGTGGTGACATTAATAACCCGTCCAATTATCGCACCATTATGATCAACCCTCTTCTTGGTAAACTCTTTGGAGGCATGATAGAATGGAGAATCAGCAGTTGGGCTGAAAGAGAGGGTAAAAGAGCAAAAGGGCAAGCGGGATTTTGACCTAAACACTCAACAATTGACCATTGTATCACTCTTAGGCATTTGATTGAGAAGGTTTGGGACACCCAAGGAGAAGAAGCTTTTTGTTGTTTTGTTGATTTCAGAAAGCTTTTGACACAGTGCCCAGAAAGAAACTTTGGGACAGGATGGAGGAGCTTGGGATTCCAGATGAGTTTAGAGCAGCAGTTCATAAACTGTATGAGCAGGTCAGAGCTAAAATCAGAACCAGAGAAGGTATGTCCGAGTGTTTCGGCAGTGACATCGGTGTCAAGCAAGGTTGCCCTCTTTCTCCCACCTTATTTGGGCTATACATTGACAAGCTTGAAGAATGGTTAAACAAAACTGAGGGAGGAGGTATACAGTTAGCAAGTTACGTGGTGAAGTTACTTCTATATGCTGACGACCTTATCCTAATTTCAAAAATAGCCCAAGGATTGAGGGAACAACTAAAAGCGCTAGAGCTCTTCTGCCAAGAAGTCGGGATGCAAGTGAACACTAGCAAAACAAAAATCATGATTTTCTCCTTGAAAAGGAAAGAGAGACAAAGTATCTTTCTTTTTGAAGGGAGCCCTTTGGAAATAGTCACTGAATACAAATATCTTGGGATTGAATTTCACCACAAACTTAGCTGGGAGACTTGTAAAGCAAAAAGGATACAGGAGGTTGGAAAGCATCTTACCTACTTCAAAACAGGTGTAGGAAAGCTAAACTTTGGGACTAGAAAACTAAGAAAACCCTTTTTGGATTGTTGGTCACTCTGGTTGTTCTCTATGGTTGTGAAGTTTGGGGAAGTAGCATGTCAAATCATGGGTGGAGACAGATAGAAAGAATCCAAAAAAATCTAATCACAAGCACCCTTAAAGTCAAATCAATCTGCCTTTATGAGATCTTGTTAGGTAGGCGGGTACTTTCTCATTGGAAGCTTCGATAATATCTCATATGATAAGCTATTTGAAAAATTTGAAAGCATGGACAATCTTCGTTGGCCCAAAATAGTTGTGGACGACACTTTGGAATGCGAAAGAAAACCCGGATGAATTAGAATACTAAATGGATTAACAAATGGGGCATCAACTTACAAGAGTGTCCTAACAGCAATAGGGAAATAAAAAATTATGTGATAGAAAAGTTCAGGACTGCCATGTGGATGGGTCAGATTGGTCGAAAGAAAGCACATTATATCAGAGAATTCAATCCCACTGGGGAACATGATGAAAAAGCTTATCTAGGGGCAACTATCAAGGGTAAAGCAAGGATTCTAGTGGCACAGTTAAGAACTGGATCGCATCATCTTCGATGCGAAAATGGTAGATGGACTATTCCAAAGGAAGATTGGGAAAGGAGAATTTGTCTTTTCTGCAACAAAGGGGTCGTCGAGACAGAATGGCATTTCATCATGGAGTGTTCAGCATATGATGATATTCATATTCAGTATGAAAACAACTTGAGGGTGGACAGACTAGAGGAACTCTTCGAAGGAACAAAGCTTCAAGCGACCGCGGTTTCATCCTCAAGATTCACAGCCGAAGAGTGGATATTGAAAGGAGTCTGAAATCTGATTAAAATCTCAGTTTTTGTGGTCCCATAGACTCTTCAGTCTCGTGGACGTCATTAAAATCTTTCATTTCATCATTTCATTTGTGATTTACGACACACCGATAGTAGATTAATAAACTAACATGGCCAGGAATAATTAATAGTTTTGAGTGTCCTAGAAAATACTTAAAGCCAAATACCCCACTTAATTTGTAAAAACATTTTATTTTAGATATTTTAATTGATGCATAATTAGGGTTAAGAATGATTCTTTATCAAAACATTAGGGTTAAGCATCAAAAATAGACATTTGTTTACTTGAAACACATCAACTTAAATATTAGGGTTGAAAATGATTATTTCTCAAAATATTAAGGTTTGAATGATTTTGGTTTGTTATTTCGTATCATCATTTTCTAAAAATATTCATGAAAAGAAAATTGTTGCATCTTATAAATCATACCTAAAACAAGGAATCTAAAATTCACCTCTAAAAATTTATATTTATATTTAAAAATAAAAGTGCCTTAAATAATCATACAAATGCAAAGATTCCTTAATTAGTTTAAACAAAAACTCATAAAGAACAACCATTGCATTTTTCATCTAAGACAAGTTTATCAAACCAAAGACACTACCATATTGTTAATCTTACACAAAATAAGTTTTAATATTATATTATCATTATTACGCATTTCCAAAATTAATATATTATAACAATAATAATCATTGATGAGCAATAAGTAGTCAACCTAGTAATGTTAATATAATTTGAAACCGACTAATTGTTTCCCCTCTAGACAACTAGTTTGTTATGGCTTATTTTAGCCTTTACGAGACACTACCATTTTCTCGATCTTGCATGGAATAAGTTTTAATATTATATTATATGATAGGTATTGTTCCTAACATTAATATATTACAACCATAATAATAATTGGCAGTAAATAGACAACCAACTTAGTGAAAATACTATAAATTTGGCGCCCCCTAGTTTTTGACGCCCTAGGCAACTACCTAGTCTCCTAGGGTTTAACCCCCTTGAATATGGATATAGATGTATATATAATTATCTCAATCGTAGCTTACTAGATACAATGCATGTCATTGGAGATGCCCATTAGTGTCAGATCCTCTGTTGATGATGGCAGATAATTTTGTATCCATGTCGTGATGGTGAGATCCATTTTCCCCGAGGATAATCCACATCACCATATATAAATAGAGGGCCATAGATATATATAGGCCTAAGATCTACCATCCATTTTATTATGCCTATATATAGACCCCTTCTTCCTTTATGTGTATGAATATAAATGTGGGGGCTACTCTACTATGTACATAGTTATGATGGAGGAGTGGGTTCCCAAACCTTATTCTCTATAGTTAGATCTCTTTATATATGTAGGGACGAGGACGAAACTATTGTACTATCTACATACCCTAGCTTAGCTTGCTCAACTATTTATTTGTCTATTTTATCACCTCCACAAGAAATCCAACTAAACCATATATAATAGAGGGAAACTATCCCATCTTATCCATAGTAAAGTATAATATAATATAGTAGGCACTTAATTTCCCTTATATATTTGGTTCCTTATATATCCATATCCATCCGAGGACCTATATCTATATAGGTGAAGATATGAGGATTAAAGATTCTATATAAGATTATGTTAGGTTGGAGTTGGTCAGATTTAATTTCTCGATTAGATCACCCAAATTTATATGACTAGGTAAACAATCACTCATGCAAATGTTAGCATTTGATCAAGTGTGATCTAGTTTTTAGTCAATTCTATTGTGTAGAAGAAGGAACAAGAAACATATTATTGAGATGAAAATTCACTTACTACTAGTGTTTGCATAGATATACAAGATACACATGAGATCACAATGTGTTTGCATAAGAGATTATGCATGGTCCTCATGTAGAGATCCTTCCCAAAACTTAATATTTAGGTTGTGCATGGCTATGGTCATTCCCAAAGGTTACACACATGTTTGATCAATGTTGTGCAATATTATTCTATTCACACTTAACTATTTTAAATGATGAATGATATCAATTGAACATGAATAATCCTATATCATACAATGAACAACCCATGTAAGAAGAAACATGAAATTCCGTTCATGCATGCTCCACGAGGTCTTCAATGAATCAACCAAATTAATGAATCTCAATTGTGTTAATCTATATTTCATCCTCAACTTCCTTTCTTCTCCATTTTACTACATATTATTTATATTCCATTGTGTATGTTGTATTTCTACATATGAATCTAACATCTCCTCAATTTAATTATGTTTTGTCTCTAGTAATTGGTGCCTCTAATATAATTCTATGCTCCTAATCTCTCCACGTGCTTGTTCCTCATATTAATGGAACAAATATGCAATGTTAAAGATAGGTGACATGTCTATCCATTATGATATCTCTATCTTGGAAGCCTTAGTCACAATTTTCCTCGGTGGTTTGCATATTCTAATCTTCTTCCATTTCAACTAATCATATGTTCCTCTAGCAAACCTTTTGTTCTACATGTACAATAATACTAACATAGTGACACAGAGATAGTGTGCGGGAATCTAAAAAAATATTCCCTCAATATGTGCAACCTTCACAATGCATGTAAAACAAAAATCACAAAAATAAATACATGTATCAGAAAAAATATCAAATGAACACATATTTAAATGAAAATAAAGCTTTGGGACATCCTATTAATGAAATAACAACATCATACCAATTTCCAATGATACAACCTCATACAACATAAGTCATATAATTATCTGCTCTCATATGACAATGTTTCCGTGTCATAATGATATTGCATCATGATAATATATTATTTCTTAAGATTTCATGTTACTATGATTTTAAGCACTTTATGTTCTCTTCAAAAATTAAATTTCTCTCTTAAGGAAATTAATGTTTTTAATATAGCTATTCATGCCACCTCTTAAGATCGTTAATTATATGGAATTTAAATGAAAGGACCCAAAGGACCAAATATATATCTCAACACACTAGTTGGCCTTCTCAAAACTTACCTTTAAACATTCAATCATTCCATGTCTGGGCTCAACAAGTATTACATGGACAATGATGCACACTAGATGATTATGTAACAGACTAGACATTGCATAGAGGAACTATGAACACTACAATCATTACAAAAACCACTTGCAAATTGAACAAAATGCAACACAAAACTCAAAGAATATTTAGAAATGTACATACTTATTCATTACTAACTCAAGAAATGACACAAAATACTCTACATGATGTAAGCAACGACCGATTACAACATGTAACTATTTTTATTGATATAGGAATGCCTATGAATCTATTTTCTTATTCATCATATTGTACCTCGTTTAATTTGAAAACTTGAGATCCTACATAAGGAGCAAACATACTACATTGCATAACATCCGTAGCACCTATCCAAGTCACCTCTTCAATTGTCTTACCTTTCTACTTGACTAAATACCCAATATACTCTTTATTGTGTATCTTTATAACTATGGTATCTAATATTACTTATACCTCATCACAATCCTTCTAGGGAGTCTATTTCCTCCACACTAATTCTCATTTAGGCTCATCTTCATCTTCATGTATTGTATGATATGGATACATATCTATAACATTAAAGAAGTTAGAGAGATCAATGCCTCGGGGAAATTTAATCTCATAAGAGTTAACGCTTAAGGTTCCAAATGATCTTGCATGATCTTATCTTCTTCAACTTTTTAACAACCTAAACAATTTTCTATCATTATTTTGAGTATTTTCAACAAAATGTTGGTGGAAACATTCAGAACGCACGTGCTAGAAATAGAAATTTGTTGTCGTAGTGTGCTTGGGCCATGTATGGCATGTTCCATACCTAAGAATCATACTATTACATTTCTATGTAAAAATGGCGGGGGGACATTTAATTACAACATAGACAATAATTGTACTATTGTTATAATTCTACATACAAGGAAATATTATAAATTTTCTACTTGACTACATACTTCCCTCTATATCTTACAATGAATGCATGTATTTCTTATATAGAATTGTATGAGGGAGAGAGAAATATCTTACTAATGATCGTTGGGTCATCATTCATGTATAACAAGATTTTTGTTTGGCCACTTGGGATCCCTCTACCATCTCATCTATCATTAGATAAGATGAAATAGGGGTGTGAGAACTAGGGCTCTAGTTTTACTCAAATGAAGAAATATATCGAATGTAATGTAGAACACTATGCTTGCTTATGTTCCATTTCTTTTCTTCCTTGAAGTCCCTCATGATCATTCATGTATATAGAGATCTATAAAACACTTGAAGTTTGTTGCAGCTTCTTCTCTTTGTTTATTGGTTTCAAGTGCTTCCTAAATTGGTAACCTATTTTATATCATAAATATATTGTTTTCAATAAGATTTTTTTACAAAAATTCACTTTTATATTAACTTTAACTTGACCCAATCTTCGTTTAAGTGAAAAACAACAAAATGTTTACTATGAGACTACACTACCAAAAATATCACCATGTTTATTGGCCACCTTTGATTTTCCTTCATTGTAAATATTTTCAATTTTTTTTTGTTCTATTATGGTCTCACAATTATGTGATGGTCGTAGGATTACAAATTCCCCTTTGGCAATAGCCAAGATAGAGTCTACATAGATTTTCTTTCCTGTTGTATGAATCTCTTACAATACTTTGAAGTTTGCATTTTTAAGTTATAAAAGACAAAAACTATTTCAAAAGTAACAAGGAACAAAAGAATAAATGGGAATGGAGAGGGATATGTGCTTAACCCAAGACTTCAAAACACAAATCATTAGGATGATAGAGAAATGAGAACTAAAAGTGGAGCACAAAAGAGAAGTTATAGTTTATTAACCCAAGTAATTTATTGATATATAACTATTTTAACTTTTTAAGGTATGGGGGTGTGGAATTACAAATTCTAGGCATGTTGGCAACAACATATTTTTATAATTTTTTCTCTAAAAATTCAAACTTCTATTTGTCTTAAAAAATTGAAACTTCTATTCATTTACCAAAAAAAGACTTTTTAATTTGTAATTTTGAAGTAAACGTTATATTTTTATTATAATTATTTTTCTCTACACATATATGATTTGATTTTAGTTAAGTTTCTATTTTTACTTTCATGTTACTTTTGCCTCAAAAGTTGCCATATTTTCTAACATTTTCTTTTGATATAAGTTTTTCTTATAATTATTTTTTAATTTTATTTAGGTCTCTATTGTTAAGATTCATGATGCTTTCACTCCCAAAAATTAATACCTTCTACTATAAAAATAAAATATGTAGTACGTTCCTAAAATAATTACAAAAGAGTACACCAAGAATGCCATCAACTATCTGAAGTAGATGATGTGATGTGCCAAGGGTAAGCAAGGGACATAACACTCGAAGATGTAGTATGACTACACCCACCCATATAATATTGAATGGATAGAGTGGACAAAATAATTTATTTGCCTAAGTGGTATTAACCTTACTTGAACATAGAAGAATTGCATAAGTTGGTTATGCCATAAAATGCTCACTAAAAGGAGACAATTTTACTACCAAGGTGTCAAACGATACGAAAAGGGCCTCTCATGGATAACATGACACTAATAAAGATGAGAATACATAAAAACTAAGAAAATGGTGTGTAAAGAGACACACACATGAAGGTAGACTATCTTTATGAAAAGAAACCCCCATGACACTTTATAACTTAGTGTAAGTATACATCCCAAAATAACCAAATAAGACAGTAAGACATTGTATACACCAGAATAGCTCAAAACAAGGATTTTTATAACTATAAAATAAATACCAAATCAATGTGAGAGTATCTCCAAAACAAAGGGAGCAGTACTAGGAAGAATGAGTAGTGTGTGGCCAATGTAACTGAATGGTAGAGGATCCACCCTTAGAGCCCATGCAAAGAATTTTGATGATGCTGCCATGACTGATCTAAAATCCATCCTAAGTGAATATATAGGGTTGATGAATATGCACACATGTAATCTGGCTCCATGTGTACAGGACAAATACATGTGAGGAATTATATCTAAAAGTTCCATGAGTTTTATGTCTAATTGAAGTAGTCTTAGATCTTTCATGCTTTAGAAAATGTCTAAAAGGAATCATGTGTCATTCAATATCCTTATGAAGAGTGGAGTGAATAGAAACATGTGAGTGTGCATGAAATGGACATGATGATGAAAAATCATTTTCTCTATATCTAATGTCATGGAAAACAATTCAACTAATAGTTTAGATAGGGGAAGTGATTTCCTACAAAATTTTACCTATGTCTCTACCAAAATGACCCATAAAATGAAGAGTTCAGGATCCAAACTAGTTGTGTGCTTCTCAAATGAGCTAAACACAATGGTGGGTGAATTTGAAGTGTGGGTTGTAACATGTGTAATAATAAGTGCATCAAATTGAATGTGAAATTTTGATTAGGAAAAGTAGAGGATGATGATGTGTCAATAGGATTTGAATCAGTGACATAAGGTAGACTATTCTCAGTGAGAGGTATGTTCATGGTGTCAATATGATGTTGTAAGCATGGAACAATGTCCTGTAATGACTGAAGGAGGGTGTATTTTCTAGAAATTAGTGAGAGTAGTAGAGAGTTGTGTGTTTTTTTATTTTTCTATTCTCCTCAAAAATCTAACCATGTCTTCTTGAAGTCAACATACTTCTAAAAATAGCATGGTTTTTTCAAAATTAGGTTATTATTTTCCTATGCGAGAGTGTGGAAGTTATGGATATAATACATTTACAATAGCAAGGAAAAGAATACCATGTAAGAACTTCAAAAAATGAACACACTCAATAAACACCTCCTAAAATGCTTATAGTAATACAATGTTTACTAATTTTCCTCAATAACATGGTTGGCATGCAAGTCAAGAATAAAATAAGCCATACCTAAAAACTATTTAAATGCACAAAAATGAACCCCCTTAGTGAAAAAGTGTGTAACTTTATAGAATAGTACATTTATACTTCAAATATAGTCAATACATTGCGAAGGTAATGTTGAAAGTATACTCCCAATACATTGTGAACCAAATATGATCCCACCATTTTAAAGTACATGGGAAAAATTACTTTGAAAATTCATCATCTTGATTTGATATGCAGTTCAAAAGATATGGCCAGTTGAAAATTTTAAAAAACGGACACAATAACAACCTAAAAACACTATCTCAAAATATGGGCCGCCAAAAGTTACACATAGCCACTCCAATGTGTAGAGCACAAAAAAATACATAATCTGATAAAAAAAAATTCTATGTAAGTCTTATGGAGTAAAATATACAGCCTCTGGAAATAATTTAGTCAAAAACAATGCTTGATTTTGTAGACTATGTGAAAAAAAAGTGGCACATGTGGCTAAAACCGATAGTTGTAGGTCATATGAGGGCTGAAATAAGAAACTAGGGGCTAATTATGGTGCAAGGGGATAATTTAGAGAACTAAAAGGGTCATATGGGTGAATAAGAGATTTAAAAATCTCTTAAGGCTAAGCATGTAGCCAAAGGGATTTAAACTCCAAACCTCTTGGTATAAAATGCCTTGAAAAATAATAATTGCCATCACACCATCTATCATGATCAATACAAAAATATTTTTATGAAAGGTAAAGCACATGCTTATGTATTTGAAGGGTTTCTCAAGAAACTACGAACTTCATACAAACGCTCCAAGAGTACTAAAAGTCCAAATTGCAAAAATGGAATTTTTATAAAGCTCATGAGATGAAAATCTAAAAATTGTTTATTAGATCCTCCAACCTACAAAAATTCGTAAAAACATTTTCTATACACCTTGTTTGCTATGGATTGTCCTATAGAAGTGAATCTTTAAAAAAATCACAGAAAACAATTTGTGCATTGAAAAAATCCTTTTTATGCATATTTTTAAAAGTAGAATCCATTAAAAATATTAGAAAAAAACTGAAAATCTAGTTTTATCTCGACATTTAAAAATTCCTTAAAAGGGGTTGTGAAGAGTCTTTGGAAAGAATTAAAAATGGGGATTTTTTTAATACCAATAAGCTAATATGCCTAAAATTTTACAAATAATCGGGAGAAATATATGGATCAAAATGAGAAGCTATTAAAACTTCAACACCATAATTACCAATTGAAGGAGTACCGCTCTAAAACCATGAAAGAATAGGTGAGACCCAGGAATATCCTCAATTTGGACTCAATCTAGAAATGGTAGAAGGTAGTACAAATAATAATCAATAATAAAAAATTATCTAAAAAATTAATCAATAATAAAAACACATTACTGTCAATAAATCAACCAAATGAAATTGATATCATTAATCTTCTTTAAAAGCTTCTCTACAAGTCCCTTCTAATTTACAAATAGAAATGATCTATATAGCAAAAGCAAGAGTTGTAGTCCAACTTTTCTTTTGACTATATGATAGACATGTGTGCAATAACCTCCACATGAATAGGCACACATGAGACAAGTGGTCAAGCTATGAGTGTCACTTATCCTAATCTAATCCTAGGAGGTGTGTAAATTAGACTAAGTCAATAAAGCTTAAATAAAGCTAAGTGAACTAAGTAAACTTAAAATAAAAGGTGTACGTATATAATGGTAAACATGAATACAATCAATGTTTAAGTCTAAGAAATGAAAGATAAATTAACATAAAAATCTTGGTTTAATATTTTCTTCATATTAAATTATGTGTATTTTTTCATAAGAGAATGATAAAGATAAAACTACCAACTAGAATTGTACTAATGGACCTATGAAATAGGTTGTAAAAAATGGAAGAGATGAGGTGGGGTCATAGGTAATCATTTTTACCTCAAATATCACATTGAACCCTTAAAATGTGTTGTATCATCGGG
Source organism: Taxus wallichiana var. yunnanensis (assembly GCA_018340775.1). Classification (NCBI taxonomy): domain Eukaryota; kingdom Viridiplantae; phylum Streptophyta; class Pinopsida; order Cupressales; family Taxaceae; genus Taxus; species Taxus wallichiana. The sequence goes on along the minus strand of CM031238.1, from coordinate 178,377,528 downwards.
TTTTTTCCTAGTCATGAACTAGGGCAAATATGTAGAATGATCGATAATTGTCTTTGATAGAAAATATCATTATTGGTAGGGTAGTGGAATAATATATGCATGAAATTACACACACACACACACACACACACACACACACACACACACACACACACACACACACACACACACACACACACACACACACACACACACACACACACACACAATGTGCTCAAAATGTAAACATAGAAAATCATAGGAGATTATCCAGTGATCTCCTCATGGGGATGATTGTATATATGTCTTGTATCAAGGCATCTGGATTGCATAGAATGTCAAGGAGCGATTCTCATGACAATGCAATGACCATCTAGTCAAAGGTGTAGCCACATAAATTATAGTAGTATGAAATTTTAGCCTTGGTAGCTTGTCTATACGTACACCATAGGTCACAAGTAGTCATAGTAATCGGGGTTCTTAATGCATATGAGAAGAGGGCATCGTGTCCCACTTAGGTTTTGTTGTCCAAAATAACCCGGGTTATCTTGAAAACTTTAGATTAATGATTGAACTTAAGCAAGTCAAATTGGGGCAAATTTTAGGAAATGGCAAAATCCTTTATCTTCTCGTACTACTTCCCCTCTTGCAAATTTTAGTTGTCTAGAACTTAGCTAAAATGAGAACATTGGATCATAAGGGGCATATATAAACCAAATTGGCCTTTGGAGGAACTTTTTTCGTTCCTCCAATTCCTTCGTATTACCGATCCAAGCCGACAAGGTTCAATACGGGTCAATGCGGATAAATCGAGGCCATCCTTGTCATTGGTGGAACAATTCTCTTGTTAGGTATTCACCGATCGAGTGACTAGGATCCAAGGGGAATGGGGAAAATTTGTCGGTGATGTTGGGATTTTTCTGCAAAAATGGAACGTTTCAACATTCCTCATGTTCACCTGAGCAATTTTCATAACCACATAGAGAAACAAAGCATTATAGCAGCGGCCTTTCAAGCTCCATGAGGAACTTTCGCTTGTTCCCCTCATTCTCCAAAATCTGATTGGCCATATATTTTGATCCAGAACTCTAAATTGCACAAAATTGGTCTTGTTAAATAGGTATCATCAAGAACATTAATTTGGCGTCAGTAAATTCAAAAATTAATGGAGTTTTGTGGGTGGAAAGGGCAAAAAATAGGTACAAAAGTAAAAGTGCAATTCAAGATAGCTCAACTACCATAATTAATGGTGAATGGTGCCCATACCTTATCTAGAAAGAAAGGTGACATGAGGGGATGATTTTGATAGGGTTATCATGCCTATATAATTGTAGGGAAAATATGTAGAATGATCAATACTTGTCTTTGATAGAAAATGTCATATTGGTAATAGTGAAATAATATATATATATATATATAGGATAGTATAATATATATATATATATAATTGAATGTGCTCAAAATGTGAACATAGAAAATCATAGGTAGTCCAAATTTTATTTTGAGTATATAATAGACATGTGTGTAATAACATCCACATGAGACAAGTGGTCAAGCTATGAGTGTCACTTATCCTAATCTAATCCTCTGAAGTTGAGCAAAGTAGACTAAATCAATAAAGCTTAAATAAAGCTAAGTGAACTAAGTAAGCTTAAAATAAAAGGTGTACGTATATAATGCTAAACATGAATACAATCAATGTTTAAGTCTAAGAAATGAAAGATAAATTAACATAAAAATCTTGGTTTTATATTTTCTTCATATTAAATTATGTGTATTTTTTCATAAGAGAATGATAAAGATAAAACTACCAACCGGAATTATACTAATGGACCTATGAAATAGGTTGTAAAAAATGGAAGAGATGAGGTGGGGTCATAGGTAATCATTTTTACCTCAAATATCACATTGAACCCTTAAAATGTGTTGTATCATCGGGTTTTTTCCTAGTCATGAACTAGGAAAATATGTAGAATGATCAATAATTGTCTTTGATAGAAAATGTCATTGTTGGTAGGGTAGTGGAATAATATATGCATGCATGAATATATATATATATATATATATATATATATATATATATATATATATATATATATATATATATATATATATATATATATATATATATATATGTATGTATGTATGTATGTATGTATGTCTATATATATATATGTATGTATGTATGTACATGTATATACATACATATATCTATATATCTATCTATATATATATATATATATATATATATACATACATACATACATACATATCTGTATATATATACACATATGTACACACACACACACACACACACACACACACACACACACACACACACACACACACACACACACAAGTGAATGTGCTCAAAATGTGAACATAGAAAATCATAGGAGGTTATCTTGTGGTCTCCTCAAGGGGATGATTGTATATATGTCTTGTATCAAGGCATTTGGATTGCATAGAATTCCAAGGAACGATTCTCATGACAATGTAATGACCATCTAGTCAAAGGTGTAGCCACATAAATTATAGTAGTATGAAATTTTAGCCTTGGTAGCTTGTCTATATATACACCATGGGTCACAAGTAGTCATAGTAACTGGGGGATCTTAATGCATACAAGAAGAGTGCATCGGTGTCTCACTTAGGTTTTGTTGTCCAAAATAACCCCAAGTTATCTTGAAACTTCCAGATTAATGATTGGACCTAAGCAAGTCAAATTGGAGCAAATTTCAGGGAAATGGTAAAATCCTTTATCTTCTCGTACTACTTCCTCTCTTGCAAATTTTAGTTGTCTAGAACTTAGCTAAAATGAGAACATTGGGTCATTAGGGGCATATATCAACCAAATTGGCCTTTGAAGGAACTATTTTTTCATTCCTCCAGTTCCTTGCATTACCGATCCAACCGACAAGGTTCAATACGGGTCGATGCAAATAAATCGAGCCATCCTTGTCTTGGTGAAACAATTCTATTGTTCTAGGTATTCACCGATCGAATGACTAAGATCCAAGGGGAATGGGGGAAAGTTTGTCGGTGAAGTTGGGAGTTTTGTGTAAAAATGGAATGTTTCAACATTCCTCATGTTCACTTGAGCAATTTTCATAACCACATAGAGAAATAAAGCATTAAAGCGGCCTTTCAAGCTCCATGAGGAACTTTCGCTTGTTCCCCTCATTCTCCAAAATCCGATTGGCCATATATTTTGATACAGAACTCTAAATTGCAAAAATTGGTCTTGTTAAATAGGTCTCATCAAGAAATTTACTTTGGCGTCGAAATTCAAAAATCGATGGAGTTTTGTGGGTGGAAAGGGTAAAAAATAGGTACAAAAATAAAAGTGCAATTCAAGATAGCTCAACTACCATAATTAATGGTGAATGGTGCCCATACCTTATCTAGAAAGAAAGGTGACATGGGGGGATGATTTTGATAGGGTTATCATGCCTATTTTTAGTGAATTAATGCATCTTGTTGGTGGTTGAAGTAATACATCTGAGTTTCACTCTCTTTTCTCTCTCTCTCTCTCTCTCTCTCTCTCTCTCTCTCTCCCATTTTCTATATATTGGCAATTTGTGCACATTTGTAAGGGTCGACTCTCTTAGAATATAGGTGCACCATGTCAAAGTGATTGTAGAAGTATTTTTGAGTTACATGCCTCATATTTGGGATCTACAAGGTGTTTTATGCATTCTTCCATGCCATTATAATGGTTTGTGTATGCTTCAAGCAATAAAAGTTTGGTTTTTGGTCTTTTCTCTACCCTAACTTGTTTTTATTTGCAATTTTTCCTCTCTATTGCTGATGTGGTGTGTTGTGCATGCATTTCTCCAAGTTCCTAGTTTGTTATTCACTATGTGAAAGGAAAGATTAAATTTTGTTTTGATATGTGGTACCGTTGTTTTCCCTCTCTTCCTTCATTTTCTTCTCATTTTCCCTCATTAAGAGTGTCTACTCACCTTTTTCTTGGTGTCATCACCTCCATTTATCTCAAGGTTTCAATTTTCACGCATATTTCTCTCCCCTTTTCCCTATGAATGCTTAGATTCAGATTATATAATTATATTTTAAGCCATAGGAGTAGTTTTAACATTAGGATAGGTAGAGAAACCAACCTTCTCTAGAGGTTTGTCTCAAGTAGCAAGGTCCCACACTTGGAGACATTCCCATGTTTCCCAAAAGTTATGATTTTCATGCATGTTCATTGAAAGGGTGCAACTTTTGGCATGCTCAGTGGGACCTTTGAGCCATTTTTTAGCTAAATTTTAATCTGCTCTATTCAAATTAGTGTGTTTTTAAGGGGTATTCAGCCTTTGGAAGCTCCACAAAAACACATATGGTGACTCCCAAGTTCAAATCTACTAATTAAGAATCCCAATGATCATTTTCATGAGAAGAGTAAAAACAAGGAAAAGTGTAGGAAGTAGTGAAGCTTTTGAATATGTGTAGTTATCACTAAGGAGAAGAAGAAGAGACATAATAGTTCAAAGATAACCATCTCCTCCAAATAGGACTCTTTCTACTCCTCCTCTTTGGTAGGACTTTCTTGTTGTCTTCAAGGGTTTTAAGACCCATTCCATTCATGGAACATCAAATAAATTTACCCTTTTCAGCTTCAATGGTGGTATTCCTTTGGCCCTAAATTCCCAACATGATATACCAGTGTCTACTCTAAAAATTATCCCTTTCTTCACTGGTGAAAAACTCACTACCCTAGCTGATCATATTCAAGATATTTCTAATGTGTGTTCAGTTCATCTGTTTATGGGAGATGATGTTGTAGTTAGGATTTTGAATTCTTCATTAAAAGGTAAAGCACTTCAATGGTATAGAATCCTAAGACATGCCTACATTCACAATTTGGATGAGTTTGGCACAACTCTTTGTCAAGAGTTTGAGGAGAAATAAGACAACATATCCCTATTAGAGGAGCTGACAACCATCAAGGGCCCCCAATGAGCTAATGGATGATTTCAAATTCATATTATAGATAACATGCAAAAAAATTCCTGTTCTTTTGAGACCAACTCCTCAAGGTGCCTTCCTTTACTTTTAAGAGCTTTAAAATCTGGTATTGAGTGTTATGATACAATATATGGGTGCTATATAATTACCTAACGCATATCCAATTTCCATTAGGGCTGAAAATTATTTCATACAAGTTGGAAAAATAACACACATATTACTATTTTACTATGTCATAAGTATGTTGTTATATGCATGAATCTTAAGTAAGAAAAGTATTCATTGGTGACACAATCCCTTGTCCATCCACTTGTTTTGAATGATTTATATTGTATGTTTCTTCTTCACATGTGTCATTTCGTACCCGGTTACTGGTCACCACAGGATCCTTGGTAGTCACGTATTTTTGTATTTGTCGTTATTTGTTTCGGACACCAACGCCCATTCTAGACACTAACACCAAGACACAAGTGTCCATGTTGGGTGTTCCTTTCCTCTTTGTTCTTATTACTCATTTTTACATTTTTGGTTTTCCTTTTTAGTTTTCTAAATACCTATCCCGAGCTCATATTCAACCTTTTTTTTACTAATGTCGAAATTAAAACAAGAGATTCTTATATATACACATCATACACAGTATTATTCTAGTTGACAATTCTAAGGGGAAATCACATCTACATACTATCACTATCATAAAAGGGACTGCATTTTTGGGCTGCATACTTTGCATACATTACATAGGAAGGGGAAGTGCTAACTTACATCTCACACATTTACATCAAAGCTAGATATATCCCACTATCTTTGCATCATTGGCGTAAGGGAAAACTAAGGACACTATTTTAAACACAAGCACAAATAACTAGATGGAGTTTAGAATGTAGTGCAACGATCGCCATAAGTTTACTCTTTGGGTGACCGCCAGGGTCACTCTAACTTCACATATTGCATATTTCATTCCAATTTGATGTGTTTGTGAGCTTGTGTAGGTAGATAGGTTTTTTTTTCAGGTTATAGGTACCCTCGGCGATCAACGTGTGAATATCAATGATCAACAAATAATAATTATGAAACCTTAGCGACACGAAAAAAAGAATATTATGAGCATTTGTAGTCATCGGCACCCATAAGTGGTCTCTGGCGCCCTTTCCTAGCCTAGGTGGCCATGTATGTCTCTGTTCATGATTTGCAAAATTAATACCAAGTGTTTATGAAACTCTTGCCACCTATTCATTAGTTTTACCAGTTTAGATCTATTCCAAATCAAGCATAAATTAGCTAAGTCTCATATCTCTCCTACTTGCTTACAAGATTGCATTCTTATATTTCTTAGCAATTTATTATATTTTATCATATTAGTTACTCTAAAATTAGATTTAATTCATTTTTATTAAATCATTTGGTGAACTCTATTCTTATTTAAACTCCTTGCACTAGGATCCCGAAAACCCTCATGGTTAAAAATAGGTCATCTTTTCCCAAAAAGACTATGGATTATACCCATGTGCAACCTATTTTTTACGATGCCTCTACATAATCTGAACTTTGTGATCTTTATTGCAATGCTAAATGTGATTCCAAAACCCTCCAAAAACTTCTTTCTTTCCAAGACACCATTCCTCTTGGCCTTGACACCCCTCATATTTGCATGTTCTCTAATGACCAAAGCTATTCTTTCTATTCTTCTTCATCTTCCATAGTCACTTATGCTTCTACACATTCTTCTCCTCCTATTATAGAACATGATAATTTTAATGTAAAAACTTTTATTGGTGACATTTTTGCATGTGTGGATACCATTAATTCTACTTCTAAGGTTAAAAGTGTACATGTGCATGATGATGTTTCCATTAATAGTCAAGATGAATGTAAATCTATATCTCCTATTCTTTTTATTTCGACAATGTTTCCAATGATTGCAATAATAAATCTCATGTTAGTACTCCTAATTCTTTATATGTTGATGATAGTCTTGATGAACTACTTACTTTCAAAAATGTAACTGATAGTGATGTTGATTATATTTTTGATCATGAACATGTTAGTGAGGATGTTACTTCTCTTAAGAATGTTGAATGTGAATTTACCACTCCTCTTTCTTCTACTTCTGAGGTTGTTTCTAATATTATTCATGATGATTCTCCTCCTTCCATTAGTGCACCTCTTATTGTGACTCCTAAGTCTACATCTAGCATTCCCATAGAGCCTCCATGTTCTTCTCCTCCTCCACCTCCTTCTCCTCCTTCCACATCCACTCCTCCTTCTCAAGTCCCCATGATCACTCATAATGGAAAGCTTCAACCTCTCAATGTGCCTCTCACTTCTTCTACCATCCCTTCACATGATATCTTATCCCTCATGCATGTTGTTGGTAATTTGCAAGCTCAAGTTCATTCTCTCACTCTCAAAAGAAAAGCCTATTATGCTTCCATTGATAATAATTCTCTTTCAGTAATCTTATCCCTAAAAAAATTCACAATCCCACTTTCGCTAAGGAATTCATCATGCCTACCTTTACATGTTTTGATGGCACATGAAACTCTTATTTACATCCCTAACATTATTGTTTAGCCATGTATTATTATTCTAATGATCACTTTCTCCTCAAATATTTTCATCATAGTCTTTTTGATAAGGATCTTCAATGGTATACTCATTTTCCTTATGGATCTATTAGTAATTACTATGATATGGAGGATGCTTTTCTTATGCGTTTTATCATTAACAATGGTCCTAGAGTTACATATGATCACTTTCCTAATTTTCATCAAGGAAAGAAAGAACTAATTATAGATTACATTTTATGCTTCAATTCTTGCATGCATTAGTTATTATTTCATCCCATTGATTTAGAAATGCAATTTATCTTTTGTCATGGTTTAATTCCTACATTGAAAGAAAATCTATTATATGATACATGTGAATCTTTTACGCTTTTTTGCTATAAAGTTATTGATCTAGAACAAGATTTAATTGCAAAACATATTATTCCATCTCCTTCTACTTCTTATACTACTCCATTTCCTACTACTTCTTCTCCTCTTCCATCTATTAAGCATCCTCCATGGTCACCATCTCCTCCTCCATGTAAGTGTTTTCCTTCCCCTTAAATCGTGTCGGCCTACACCTAAGTCTTTTCCACCTCCTCGTGATCCATTACACTTTCTATATGTTGTTAAAAGTCATGATGTATTACGTACTTTTCTTGATAAGCACTTAATCCGCTTATCTTATAATCAACATTATCCTCCTCATCACTTGCATCACCATCTCAATCGTCCCTTCCGTAATTTTCATCACATCAATGACCACCGTGATAATGAATGTTGTGCTCTACATGAAAAATTACAACATTTAGAAGACAAAGGTGTAATTTATTTCAATTTTCTCTCTCGTGAGTTCTCTCTCTCTCTCTCTCTCTCTCCATTCCACACAAGTGAGCTTCCACCGATGTCCACTTGTCTCCTTTGCCCACCTCCTAAGGTTATCATTCATCCACCTCCTAAGGTTATCATTCATCCACACCCTCCATCTAGCTCACCTATTACTACATCATCCCACCCTCCTCACAATGTTATTGCATCCCATTGGATTTCTAAGATGTCAACATCCATACTTCCTACCACTACATCTCCCACCATTGACACAATTTCATCTGACATTCAATTCGGATCTTACTCTCATGTTGCTACCTCTTCACATATTTCCACCATCCACCACAGGCATCTCCATCTTTGGTAGGTGATCTCCATATGATCATCTCATTACCCAATGATGCACTTGTGTTCTTAAGGTTATTACATGACTGTTGAGGGAATTTTTACAAAAATGAACCTCCTTCTCACACTGGGGGGCATCGATCTTCTTCCCCCCTCTTCTCATCTTCATCACATGTAATCACGATCATGATCTTACATCTTCTCATTATACAATTATTCACACACCATTATTCTACTCTCTTGTACTATCTACATCACATTACCATTTCTACTAATCTATCACATTACCTCAAATATATACATTCCCATCATGATATCCTTATACTATTAATTGTCATTCACATACAAATCCTATAAAATTCATTACTTAGCTATTATTTCCACATCATGATATTATTCAAAGCATTCAAGAATCATGAAAAATATTTCAACAATGTATACAAAATCTAGAAAATCAAGGTGCAAATAACAACCACCATATCATATACCAATGCAATTAAACAACACATATCCAATACATGTCCATATATATGTCTTGTCAATAATCACACTACAAAAATACAATCACCGGGGGCAAGCCCCGTGCATCAGTACAACCATATACATCATATATCACCCTCTCTATCACTATATATAATCGTGGAGGATCTAGAAGAAGATGCTTCACTTGCTCACTCTATGTCATTAGTCTCAACCTCTATATCTCTCTAGCTACCTCCGTAATATAACCACCTCACCATATACTCCACATATTGGCCCTATAACTCCACATATATCACAAATACATCCCGATCTAGGGCTCATCTTCCTACAACCTCTCTAGCTCGCTCATTATATACATGAGCCTCATCACGCTCTCTCAATAACACATTACACATGGTTGCTTCTATAGCCACCAGATCAAAAAAATTGGCATGCTCACCCACAATCATATCCTCCCACTCTAACATACCTTCTTTCAGGAGCACATCTGGAGGAACATTCTGTGTCAATGTGCATATCGATGAATCTATAATCAACGACCAACGGGCATAACTCAGTAACCATACAACACCACATTAGTTACTACACACATTTACAATATGTAACAACCAAGTGAAAATTAAAAATAACAACAAACAATACTTATGCTCCGCTAGTGCTGCTATTAGGCCATCTCCATTAGGGACAGGTGCCTACCCCTCTAGTCATCCTACTTCTGGCCCACCCGTTGCATCTACAAAAGTAGGAAATAACAACACCCATCGGTGTGCTACGCACCACTCACTATATGCATGGGTGCACCCCACATCATCAACATGTATCGGATCTATGGTCTCATCTTCCTTATCTGCACTAGGATGCACTAGTTATGATCATGTAGGACCCTTCCTTGCTGTAGAAACCTAAATTCCACTTTTGCAATCTTATTGCCAAAATGCACGCAAACCACTCATATTCTTCCCAATTCTGTTATAATTAGTACTCTTTGCTAATTAACTAACGTTCCTTGAAAATTTAGGCAATTAACACCACGTTGTTGATTCTGTGACCCCTTTCGCATTCAGGATGCCACTTTATGGAGAATCACAAGCCAAATTCCTCTTCGAAATAGATGATTAGTGATTATGAGCTTATTAAGCCTATTTTTCCCTTGATTTGGTCAATATGCCATAGTATTGATTCAAACATCTCTTCCAACCACTCAAAATCACCCCATTCACCTTCACAACATCTCAACAAGCTTTAAAAGCTTATCCTAGCCTCCTAGTTGACCCTAAGTGGTCGATTAAGGCTCCACACCTCTTAATCACTTGGTAATTCACTAATTGTGATTAACAAGGCCTAATCATGATTAGTAATTCTAATATAATTTGGGGCTTTTAGTCCCACATGCACCAAAATACAAGTTTTTCCCAAAAGAAAAACTATAAAAATGGTGCACCTCATTCCTTTATACTTTACACCATGCTTTGATTTGCATCTCATATAATAAATATGATATATAGCCAAGTTCAATCCTTGCTTAAAGCCTTCAATGGGGTTAGTAGATGGATATCCAAAATGACCAAGTAGTCATTTGGAGAGGCCATTTCACCTTGTTTGGAGTAACAACCATAACCATTTGATTTCCCTCTTAGGTCTATTTAGGCCCATGTTAGGTAATTCAAGCATATTAGTAGGCATGTTTAGTTATATTTTGTATTGTTTTCATACTAGTTAAGCATTCTTTTAAGCTTCTATCTTAATGTTACATTCCTAGACTTAGAACCTTGGCTAGATGGATGGAAATGGTGTTAGATTTCCTTGTTTAGTCATGTAATTTTCTTTGTAAATTTTAGGGTGCTTTCATTTGGCACGCTCGATGGGACAGTACCCATTGCATTCAATTTTTAAGATTTTTAACTTAGTTTCAAATTTTTTAATTTCAAAGTTTTAGATTAGTTTCAAGTTTCCTGGATTAATTTCAAGTTTTCTAGTTTAATTTCAAGTTTTCTAGTGTACTTTTAAGCTTTTTAGATTAATTTTCTCAAGATTTTTAGATTAATTTCAAAGTTTTAGAGTAATTTTCAAAGTTTTAGATCAATTTCCATTTTTTTAAAAAGTTGTTTCAACTAGATTAGTGGTAGAATTTGTGTTTTATTTATTTTTGAAATATATAAGGAGGCTAAACCCTATCAAAATTGTCAAGCAATCCCAAAGATTGGACCTTTTTTTTTTTTAAAATGCTTCAAAACTCATATTTTTGATCTGGGAAAAAGGCATATGTACATGACTGTGAGCACATGTGCCTTGTTGGAAGCATCTGTGCATCATTGACCATGTGAAAGATGACAAAGAGGTGTATGTGCATGATCATGAGTGCCTGTGCACTAGTAGGGGCGTCTGTGCATCAAGGAAAAAAATTCTCAAAATTCTAGAACTTCAATTTTATGATTCCTATCAATTTTTAAGGGTTTTTAGATGTTGTTTTTATCAAATTATTGATTTTAGAGCAATATTCCTAACAAAATTATCCTAGGGTTTGATAAAGGATTTTTGAGTAAATTGGGTTAGGGTTTGAGGAGTGATTGTGTTTTCATACTTTGATTGAGTTTGGAATAGAGTTGTGTATACTCTTCTCTTGCACCTAGTGTGATATTGAGAACCAAAAACACCTCTAAACCATTCTTTTTTTCTTCTTGGGAGTAAGTAGGAACAATTATCATTCATTTTGTGCTTAAGAGAATAAACCTTCATTTTTTTGCATGTACTTAATCTTTTAGTTTAAGAGTTTTTTCACTTAATAAATAAATCAAGGCTAAAATTTGTGTATGCTCTTCCCTTGCACCTAAGGTGATCTTGGGAATCAAAAGCAATTTTAGTCTTTCATTAAGAAGTACTTGGATTAATTGGGAATAAACCTTTTTTGCAAAGTTTGATGGTAGTTAGTTGATTTACAAAAATTTCATTGCTATTTTCCTATGATATTGTGAATCTTTTTGGAACTACTAACCATTTGTGTGAAGGACCTAAACAATTTTTCTAACTACACATGTGATTGTAGGTTTCCAAAAGGAGTACAAAAAAACCACATTAAGTCTAAAATATAAAAAATACACCACAATCATCACATTGTATTTGCAAGTTTTGGTTAAGAGCTACAACTCATCCACTCAACTAGGACATAACCCCTTTGGCATAAGCCTTAAGCTACAAAAATGGGGGTGGTCCTAAGAACCCTAAAGTAGTTCACGCAAGAGGGAACCTTGTGAATGAAATAGGAAAGTGTTCCACACTACCGACTTGTCTAGTATGCCTTGGTGAGATTAGCGTCAAAGATATCCGTATCATGCCCCTAGTGAAAGTATAACTAAATGCACTTCGGTGCTCATTATACTTGAAGGGGGTAAAGTAAAGCTGAGATAATCCTTGGGAAACCTTGGTAAATCAAGCTCGCTCTAGATATCTTATGACACCTAGAGAGAGAACCACCTAGGAAGATTGCCAACTTGGAGCCATTGTTTTTGTCTTAGTTATTATACTTGAGAGCTCTCACAAAGTGACAACTTTGTTAGATTCAAACTCTTGTTTTTGAACAAGGGAAAGAATCTCTTAAAGTTGAAACTCGTGTGATTTTTATCACAAAATCTACTTAGTGTCATTTTGTCCTAGTTTTTCACTTGTCCTAAGACAAGGTGAAACTCTGCCAAAATAACACCAAGTTTATTTCAACACCACTTGGTCTACACCCTTGTTTTCTTGTTGCCCATTTTTGGAAAAAAGGAAACAACATATATGGATACCACTAGATATCGCATGTCCACCACTTTTGTATTCTACTTGCGTGACTAGGTTGCAATGCCGAGCACAAGTGTTGAAAGTGTGCATGGTACGTACTCACAATCTAGTAGGCCCCCTTGTCTCAAAACCCATATTTGAGACTTATTATCATCATAGTTAGGTGATTTCATCCTTTTCTTATTTTGAGTTGTTACACTACCCACATTGTAGCCATATAATTGAGATATTTACATCTTGTTTCCATTGTGAAATTAGGCCTAAATCTCTATATTGTAGAGTTATGTTGTTTGCACGCATAACAATTTCTTGTTATACTTAGACATAGTTTTTACATCCTAACTTTGTCTTGAGTTTTGTGAGTGTTGAGGATACATTGTTAGCATCGCAATAACATCATTTTGACACTAGAAATCTTGCTTTCCCGAAATCTTGGTTCACGTGTCCAAATAGTGTCATTACGCTGCTCACATTGTTATTGTCCATTTTACGAGACTTGGACTTTGTTAGTGTTTAGAAACTAGTTTTTAGTATATCTTGTTAGAAGATCGCGTCAACATTATCTTATCATTTAGGCCTTGTTTGTTGCAAAATTGACCTAACTGGTGATGTTGTGTTGTCACTATTTGGTTGCAAACCTATCTAGATGAAATCTTAGAGAATAAACTATTTGGTGTAACTAAATTTTGAGCGTTGTACATCATTGTATTATTCTAAGGAAAAATTGTGTCATATATTACCTTGCTAGGTATCTTGTTTGTTATTCTTTAATTCGTATGTTCGTTTTGACCTATCAATTTTGTGGTTATTCTATAGTCACCTTGTTTTAACAATTTAGGGTTGTTACGCTGCACAAATTTGACTAAGGTCCCTTTTTAGTAAACCTAAGTGGAAATTCTTCGCGTCGTATTTCCTATCTTGAGTATGCCTACTACGAGGATGGGATCCCAAAGATTAGGAACCGATATATTTGGAGGTGAAAACCCTCTTTTGGAGGATAATCTCATGGTTGACCATAGTGGTGGAGAGGAAGATTCTCCTCATGCGGATGCAGAGCTTCATTCCACCCATTTTGATGACTACATTTTTCATAACAAACATGAAGTTCTTATGTGGGTTGTGGAACTAGGGGCCAAATTACCTTCCATAGTAGACCCTTCTCTTATCATCGACATGGTTTGGGGAGAAGAATAAGTAGACTGCCCTCATCGCACTCTTAACAAAATATTGAACCCAGGTCATGCCTCTACTTCTAGATGATGAAATAATGAGGAGGTGCCTTTTGAAAATGACGGGGACTATCACATACCTATAGTTAGGGTTCATTGTGAAGATGATGAAGACCATGTTCATCATGCACAACCTCCCCTTAATGAAGATCGTAACAAAATACCCGTTCAAAAGGCTATGTTAGAACAACAGGTCCAAGCCCTCACTCACCGATTGGAAAGTTTGGCTTCGCATATACAAAAGGAATAACCAAAAGTTTTGAAACAAGCCATACCAAAGACAAAACCTAAGGCTTCGTTTCACGAGTTCCTAATACACACTCCTCGACGAGAAGCACAAAGAGATCCCTATGAAGAGATTCTCGCAACAAATAGAGGTGGGAATACACCTAGATTTAATCCTTCATATAGGCCTATGCCACCCATGCAAGATCCATTTTTAATCAAGAGTGGTCAACTATGAAGAACGCCCTTCAAGCATTACAAGAGGGCCAAACCAGTAATAATAACAAGAAGTATCGGTTCGATGAGTTATGTCCCTACCCATTCGACAAAGCCATGCTACAGGTACCTTTCCCAAGACACTTTGATTTTCCAAAATTTGAAAAATATAAGGGAAAAGGTGACCCTCGTGACCATATTAAATATTTTTATATGGCATGTCAAGAGGTGGCATTTAGTGACAATTATCTTATGCGCCTCTTTCCACAAAGTTTAGGAGCAATAACACTAGAATGGTTTGTACACATCCCTAAGGGATCCATATCAACATGGTCAGAACTAGTAGAAAGTTTCATATGACACTTCTCTTTTAATATAGAAAACAATGTCACCATGTTAGATCTCTGCAATGCCAAGCAATGAAATAACGAAAACTTCACTATATTTTTATAACGATGGAGAGGATTAGCTAGTCATTTTCCTTGCTCCATACCCAAAAAGTAGTTAATCAATATATTTGTTCCCAACCTCCATCCGACATTACGTTCCACTTGTAAATGCATTGTGGAAACACATTTGAAGAGGTAATAAAAAAGGGAGTCAAATTGAAAAAGCATTGTTAGCCAGGGGACTCTAAAACCTTTCTCCCGCGATCATAATGATTCTAAATCTAATGACAAAAAAATGTTTGTCCCTAATAGGAACAAAAACGTTGTTAGTGATGGGATAGTAGACTCTAAACGAGTACAAGTTGTTGAAAACAACACTCCTTTGAAGCTTTCAAGGGGAGCTCTGGCCATGGAGTATTGGTGTCTCCAGATTTCACCTTGAAATTTGAGACTACCCCATGTAAAAATTTTCATACTTTTAAAATAATGGGTCGTTTTGTGTTTTTATTGCCAAAAAGTGTCTGTATTGTGTCAAGATATTCCCAGAGAGTCATATTAGCCAATTTCGCCAAATACCTAGATGCCCAAAATTGTTATATTATGTCACTAGGGTTTGCCTGTGGGAAATTCATATTTAATTATTCTAAGCCCTGTTTGAGGCAAATTGACCTCCGGTTTAACCCTGTTGTGATCTTACATGTCAATATTCCCATATACCAGTAGGTTTTTAACTAGGAATGAATCTTGGGCTTTATCTGTGACTTCTGGCAACGTTTTGTTTTTGGTGTTTTCCGTTTTATTTTCTGTGAAATTTCTCTAGGTCAATTCCTTTGTCAGTTTAATCTAATTTCTTGCCTGGAGTATCTAGAGATCACCTATGGACATTATGCCAGAAGGAATTTGTCACAAGAGGTTTGGTTCTCTCTGAAAAGACGAAGTCATGCACAAAAAAGCTTCTTCTGGGTAGGTCACATTTTTGGGAAAAGAAGATTTTAAACTACAATGGGATTTTTGGTAGCAGCAGGTAGGTGGGAATTTTGTACCTACCTAGCAGGGTACTTTTTCCCATGGAAGCAACGCCACTTAAGTCACAATGGGAAAATTAGAGGCGCGGTGGCGGGAATTTCTTACTTGCCTTGCAGGGTGAAAATTCCCATTGTGAAATAAAAGAAAATCACTTAAGGCATTGATGGGATTTTCTTACCTGCCTCAAGGGTAAATAATCCCATTATGAAAGTCAAACAACTTAAGTGGATCATGGGATTTTTGGAGCTGCGGTGTAGGGTGAATAATCCCATTGAAAATTGGCTTTTAAAAATAGAAATGGCTTATGTCAAAAAGTGCGACCCCTTTTGGGATAGAAGGACAACTTTAAATGCATTAATTAATTAATTCTTTCTCCAAATTTGGTGCCCAAGCATGAGGAAAAGTCAACAAGGGTAAAGAGGATAAAATAAATTAGAATTAGAATTCTAAAATTAAATAAATATAATTTATTTAATGCAGCCCCTTCATGTCAAAAAGTGCAACCCATATTGAGGAGGAATAATGCTTTTTAAAGTATTAATTGATATAATTAATTCCTATTTTTAGTGGATGAGGTCAAAGCACACTGTGAAGCTTAAGTGGACTGGAAGTAGTGAGCTAAAATTAAATAAATTTAATTTATTTAATGGCAACCATGAGCATGCACAAAATAGGCGCCCCAGTTGAAGAGAAAAGCATGTTAATTAATTAATTAATTGCCAGGAATAAGAGGGGAAATTATTAATTATAGAATGGTGAATGTTATATAAGCATGGGCTGCCATAAGGATGAATTAATTAATTCTTTAGCAAGGAAGTGCAGCCCAGGCAAATTTGGCACCCATTTAAGGAGGAATTTTGCACAGAAGAAGGTGTTTTTACTACTGGAAGTCTTCAAAGTTTGGCGCCTAGGTTTGAAGGAGCTTGATTTGTGTTTGATTAATTGTCTGCATAGTGGTACAGGTGCTCAGGTGAAGTTGGTAAAATTCATGCTTGCTTTGCATGCAAACAAAACATCAAATTTTGGGGCAGCAGGCTTGATATATGCAGATTTTTATAATTAAAATCAAGTGTTCATGTTCCAGTTGTCATCTTTGTCTGAATTAATTGCAGGAATTCATTACAGGTGATTTTATAAGAGAAAGGGAGCTTAAATCAATGTCCAATACATTGAACATATCCTCTGAATCTAAAGAAATCTCCAAATCTGCACTAGTTGTAAAGAATTCCACGAATAATAAAAAGAAAAGAATTGCTCAAATAAAGACAGATTCGCCATGGTAAAGCAAGATGAAAAAGAAAGCACAACAGAGTCATGCATCACTTCTAAGTTTGCTGACATTGTAGATATAGATCTAGGTCTAGAACATCTTTCCAAATTGATTGATAGATCTAGAGCTGGAAAGACTTCCCTCATGCGTGCAGTCAAAAGCAGTGGAATCATTCAAGCTGCAACATTTCCATTCACAGCCCAATTGCAAAAATTCGTCATGGAGTGTGCTAGGTCTTACCATCCATTATCCAGATTAGTCCGAGATGCTATGGGAAGACAATAATTTGGTTGGACACATAGTTCATCAATTATTGTCTGAAGATTCCAGCACGAAAGGTGGTGACTACTATTAGCATACATGATGCCAACAACAGATGGGAAAAGCATAAAGTTGACTACGTGGGCATAATGAACAACAGATACATGAAGAAGCTCAGATCTCCTTCCAAGTTCCCGAGAACTCTTCCACGATCTAATCTGGTACAAGAGGTGGATGATATTGCCAAATTGTTATGCAGGATAAATGGAAAAGCGAACGCTCACAACTTCCGTATGGATGTATGCTTTCATCAGACCATTGAAATCAACAAAGTAGATTCAATAATCAATTGGTTGGAAATCATTAGTGACAACATTGGTGAGCAGATCCGAATGCAAGACGTACTTACAGCTTCAAAATGACTTCATATTTGGTTTATGCAGCAGCTTCATAGGGGGTGTCTTCTCCAAGCTAGATAAATGTGGTGTTCTTTCCAAGGACCCTATTTTCGAGTGCTACCCACAACTTACTGTACCCGCATGTAATAAAGATTACAAAGTGGTCAACGATGGATTCTTCTACGGATTCATTTGTAGGTTGGACGATGATCTAAAGGCCAACAGGGTGAGCAAGGAAGCGTGGGAAGCTATGTCATGGATTGGCAATATCTTTATCCAGTTTGTGGATTTTACATACCTCGGGTCACCAACTTTTCAGAGAACCAGTTAAGTTTCCCAAATACCCGAGTGATAGATTGGTCATCATGGAGCTGAGAAGACAACTCGTGGAGATGCATGACCTACAGTCGAAACGACACAAGTCTATAGGCTTCTTCCCAATCACTTTGGACCATTATACCTGCCAGAGTATTCATAAGGCCCAAGGAATTGAAGTGGAGATGTTCTCTAAGTACAAATAAGAGTTCTTCCTAGCACAATTGAACTTCAATCCATTTGGAGTGGCAAGGAAGATAATCTCCTAGGAGTACGCGCATGTGCCTTCATTGGAATATTTCTGGATGAAGTGCAGAAGTGAGTACGAAGTTAGAAAGAAAGATTTCATCATAGTTATCAGCATGGAAAGTGTTTGAATTTTGATTAGCACGGATACCTACAGATCTTAAAGATGATGGGCTTGTGTTACTTGACACATACCATCGATGGGAGGAGATAGAGTTGTACTTCAGGAGAGCGTAGGTAGCTGCCATATGATCGAGGAAAGGTCTACTACCGTTCTGGTCAATACTTCAAACTGGTTGTTGACAAAGGGATATTGCCTTGATGAAGCATTGATGAATCAAATCACGGAAACTTCGGCACAAGAAGATTCCCTCAAGAGGAAGCACAGAGGAGAAAGCAGCAGAAGGCCTGAAAATATTAAAGTGCATAGAAGGTCTCACTCGAAGGAGAAGATCACTTCTACTGCTATGGTGTTAGTTCCGACTTCTCCAACATCAAGTACTTCACCAACTATTGCACCTCGCAGGGATACTTCCATTCCTCTGTTGAATCCGAAACATTCATCTTCTCTCCTCAGCCACTCCGTTCAGCACCTATTCCTGAAGAAACGTTGAAGCTGTAGATGGCATAGAATTTGAAAGAGCTTTGTCTTTGGATGATTTAGAGGATGACAGCCACAACACTGTAGTGGTTTCAAATGGAGAGGAATCAGAGCGTGAGATAGTGGTACACTCAACAACTTCTCATTCTTTGAGAAGTAATTTCTCAGAATGGTTGGCTTCGTAGTTGGTTCTAGAGGCTAGAGAGGAAATCAACTTGGAGGAACATGACTTACAGCTGCTCCTGAATCTAGGCAGAAAAGACAGAAAACCTAAAGTTGCTAAGGTAACTTCAAGGTTGATCATTGAAGAGTCGGGAAATTTTTTTACCGAGGTGTCAGTTCGAGCAGAAGGATGAGCTCATGACAAAAGATATAACAGTAACTAGAGTACCCATAGGTCAAGCCACCACAAAAGGATTGAAGCAGGACACACAGACATTGATAGATGCTCTATTCCTTAGGCTTGACAAAGAAAAGGTGGAGAAAGTTGAACTTCAAAAGCAGGTATCTCAGTTGTGCGAGATCATTGCCAAGGTTGCTAAATTTTCTACTCACCCATTTCAAAGACAAAAGCAAGTGAGTGATCATTTGATGCGGGAAGTGGAAGATGCAAGTAACCAAGTTAAAGCTATCAACGAATGGAAAAGTATGATCATTTGTCAAGCTTCTATACAACTCGAAGAGGTGCCAGTCCCCTAAAGGTTATGAAAGATGCATCAGATCAGCTAAAGCAAATAGTAACAAGAATGATAGATATGAACACAGTTTTAGGAGTAACCTGAGTACTTTGGCTGAAATAAATAAGCTGCCGAGAGAGGTGTTGGTTGTGGAATGGATTGTGCCCAATGGATCAGTTGAGAAGGGGAAGTAGCTTGAGTTTGCAGTATCTTTCCGTTTGGAGATCTGCGAATTATGCTGAAAAGGATGCAGGCACTTAAGAGTATGGCATCATCTTTACCAGACAATGTCATTGCTTTCACTAATGAGGAAGTGGTTAGGAACATTACTTCATACACAAGGACCATTCCTAGAAAAGTGCCTAATTCCCTAGAAGGATCTCTTCTGATGGTGCAAGGGAGAATTGATGGAGTTGTTAGGCCTTTCACGATGAATTCCATCAGCAAACTGGTGGCACTGCAGTCAAATATTGAGAAGTTCGGGCCTAGCTTGGAGGATGTGGAAGTGTGTATCAGGGTATTGAACGAAGGCTTGTTGCAATTCAGGACAGAAAAGGAAGTTGTGGCTAAGACAGATGGGAAGATGCTGAATTACATGTTCGACAAGTATATTCAGTATCAAAACAAAAAGAAGATGTAGATGTTACAACTGGCATGTCTTTCTTCTTCTATTTTCCACGTTCCCAGATGTAATTGTAAAACTTTAAAGTTATTGGTTTTGAAACCATTACTTTAAGTTGTGTGGAACGATTCTATTAGTTAAGTGACAGATGTGTATAAGTTTGAATATGGACTTGGATGCATGTCACTTGAAGAGGAATTAGAGGGGGATGATTGCCAGATGTTATCTTTACTTTTTGTTTATGTTCTAGTTCAGTTGAGTTTCCCATTTGTATTTTCCCTTCTACATTCTATAAGTAGAAGAAGAACCTTTGGGTTAATGATGAGAATTTGTAAGCAGCATTCTTGTATTCCAGACTTTGTGTTGAAATCCTTGATAGCTATTTGAAGCAAAGGAATAGAAAGGAGCAGATTTCCGGAGAACTTTGTGTCACGGTGCATTTTGTTTCTAACTTTTTTATCTCAGATCTACTTATAAACTTTGGGTTATTTTAGATCTAGATCTGAAGTTGCCTTTGCTTATAATTTTGTGTGTTAATATCTATTGGTTCTGTCTATGTGCATGCAATCAACTCTGTAATCTATTGATTGGGTTGCACATCTTCCCTATTTCTTCCCTGTGTTTATATTATTTCCTTCTTCTTTAGATATTTCCTTTCTTTAACAGCTGCTTACTTGCTGCAAAACTATACAACTATGGTTCATGAGCTGCATGGTTAAAGTAAAACCCCTATATAGATAATAACATATTTTATTGACAAATCTTACACATGAGCCTCACTAGCAAATGAGGGAGATTTATCTCATGACCGCCTAGGTTTTTAGCTATGCAGAAATCTAGCCAACAAGTACAAGCATCGTACTTTCACTCCTCTATCTAACTCAATGTCATCAATACTAAAACAACTAGAGGTGGTTAATATGGTTAGATATCCTAAAACTACGCCTTATGAGGATGACATGCCTAAACCATCATGGTTTAGAGATAATGAATATTGTTAATTCCACCATGTTAAAGGTCACAAAACATATAAGTGTTTGAAGTTGCAGCACTACATCCAAGACTTAATCGAAAGTGGCAAGGTGGAGATGGATTCATCCACTCCTAACAAATCCCCCAATATGAAGAATTTTCCTAAACATAATCAAGAAAATAATGCTAATTGTGTGTCTAATGAGGAGAATCATTTTGATGCTCTCATTGGTTGTGTAGATACACCTGTTGAACATGTCAACACAATAACCCTTGTGATATCCCCTAGACTATCTATGTCTAGGAATGTTCCAAAAAGACTAATTATCATGCAGTTCCACATACTTATGATAGTAAGGAACCTAGGTTTCAACATTCCTATCAAAGGATGCCTATCACAACTAGACCTCATTTGATTCTTTGTGCTAAAGAACCTGTTCACTTACCTCTTCCCCATCATCAACTCATGGTAAGTGGTATGATTTTGATTCTTCTGATTCTTCCAAAGATTCCAATCCCAATGATTCTAAGTCTTCTGATTCTTCCAAAGATTCCAATCCCAATGATTCTAAGTCTTCTGATTCTTCTAAAGATTCCAATCCAAATTATTCCTCTAATACGACTCCTAAGTCACAGTCCTCCCTGTCTTTGCAGGACCCCATTTCTTAGTCACCTCAATGACCCCTTCTTCTAAAGATCTCTCTGAATCAAAGTCCTTATAATAAATCATCCAAGTCGAATCCTATGTCACATTCATCCAATAAACCTATTATGGTAGAACAACTACCCCTACTGATCGATTCTCCTCAAGATGAGGAGAGGATCATGTAATTCCTGGGGTCACACAATGGCATTCCCTAGAGGATTACAATCAAGGATTTAATCTTGACTTTGATACACTTGCATATTGGGAAGAAGAAATTGATTCCTTTTGTTGGAATACTAAGGAAGATCCTAAGACCATTGAGGAAGATCCTATCTTCTCATTACCTAATCATTCTTTATCTATTAGGATTCCTCCATCACAATCTTACCTTGGGTCACCACCTAGTAGCCCATCATCTTCTTCTATATGTGGGCCACCTCTAAGTATCCCCACATCATCTATATGTGGCTCACCTCCTAGTATCCCATCTTCATCTATTCTTGGGCCACGTCCTAGTAGCTCATCATCGTCTATACTAGGGGCACATCCTAAAAGTCCCTCATCTTCGATTCTTGGGCCACATCCTAGTATCACATCTTCTTCTATTTATGGGACACCTCCAGGTAGTCCTTCATCTTCTATTTATGGGATACCACCAAGAATTCCTTCATCTTCAATCTTAGGGCCATATCCTTATAGTCCTTTATCTTTAGTCTATGGACACCTCCTGGTAGCCCATCCTATTCAATTCTTGGACCATATCCTTTGTGTCCATCATATTGTTCTTCTATCAATGATTGTGGCAAACCCACTGTCATTTCTCACATCAATTCTATTCATCCACTTTCTTCTCCCACTTCTCGGGTCAAAAAGTCATGTTATAGCTTATAAGAAACCCAAATAGTTCCTTCATCCAACTACGATAAAAAAATCCAAGAGCTCCAAAGCTCACAACAATTCAAATGATCTTAAAGTTCAGTAATCAAATGCACTTCAAAAATGCACATCAACGCACCCATCAAGTATGGTATAAAGTGCGAAACCTCTAGATAGGGACTTCAAGCTCCTACATGCAACATCCATGTTTCATGATAAAATACATTCATCTATTGAGTATGAGCTCACCACAATCATTGAGATCGGGGATAATATGAATCTTGATAAGAAAACATGCCTAGTATTCCTTATCAAGGAAATTGCTAACATTTTTGTTAAATTGTATCACATCAAGTGACCTTGTTAGAAACACCTTTCAAAAAAGAAAAAAGTACAAAAAAATGAAAAACACTTAAAAAATCAAATGTACAAAGATCAAATATTTGAATCAAGTATTGCATACACATGGATGTTCTTTCTTCCCTTTCTTTCTCTTCTTCTGCAAGTCTTCCTACCATTTTCATCCCTTCGGTGATATTTTGGTTAGCCTATTCAAACACATTTTGTGACATTTATCTCTATGGTATCTATTTTTCCTTGGTCTTTTATCACCTTGGTAAATTAAAGAATGATTGACCTTTTAGAGATCCTATCACAATCAACATCTAAAAAACTTGTTGCGAAGAAATTTTAGACATATTTGTTGACACTAGACAATGTCATCATCACAATCACTTCCGCCTCCTTCCATCAAGCCATCAGTGGTTCTTAACCCCTTGTCAAACAAGAGAGATGGAATAATTTTTCATAAAATCAAAAGAAATCAGTCAAATCAAAAATCACAAAGCTAAAAGAAAACGCTAAAAGTAAAAGCAAATTGATATATAAATCTCTTTTGGGTTATTTCTAATAATTGCTATCGTAGGGCTATGGATGTCTGACTAGAAGTAGAGAAATTTTGCAATTAGAATAAAATACATCTCCATCGGAGCTATGGACACCTGGCTGGCAGTGGAGCAATGTACGACTCTCCTTCTGCAATCCATCCATAAAAATCAACTTTGAAAAATAAATCATTCCTACACATTGGCTAGGGTGTCTTCACTTGTTTTATATCAAATATTCCCTCCAAGAGGTAATAAATTTCCACGTGCACACATTTTATCTCTACGAGCAAACAAGATTAGTATGTTACCAAGTTTCTTTTTTTGGACCTTGTTCAAACTCTTACTCTAGTTTGTATCTTATCTCACGATTTGTGCCTTTGGCTAATCACTTCTTCATCGTGAGGCTTCTAAGCTACATTCACAACATTCATGTCATTCTTCTACTTTTTTTGAATATCCATGTGTATAATATTACCTTTTTCTATGTTGTTGGGAACCTTTGTCCCCTTTCATAAAAACAATCTTTTACTTCTTTCTATCATATGCTTCTTGGCCAGCTTAAGTGGGGGCATCCTTGTTCCTTCCTAGAATGTCATTGGGTTACATTTATCATCATGTTGAATCTATCCATATTGTCCTTGATCCATCTTCGGTGCATGAATATTTTTCCTTTGTATATTCCCAGCTAACGCTGGAGACATTTTTCACATCTTCACTTTCTTACGCATGCACACATGGCGTTACGCCTTGTACATTCTACTGTCTCTAGGGCATCCAATTTTATTCATTTCCTATACATAGCTTCAAAAAAATTCTAGAAAATAAAAAAACATTCAAATACGTTTGTAGAAAACTCCCAAAACATTCAAATATGTTAGTCGGAAAATTCAAAACATCCAAATAAACAAATTGGTGAGACAAACTCAAAATCCAAAAAAATATTAAAAAAAATTCAAAACTCCAAATTTATGTTATAATTTCGTATTTCACTTCGATACCTTTCCAACACAAAAAAATGGAGTCGTTTCGATGTCGGGAGCAAAAGTTATGGCCTTTAGAAGATAGGTAGTGCATTCAGTGTTGCACAGTGCCTAGGCACCCATGTTGCAGTCAAAAAATTCAAAAATGAGCTAAACACTACCAACACAGCACACATGAGCCCTTGTGTCATGCACACAGATTCTTGCATCATGCATAGGCACCCAGTGCCCTTGCATTTCTCCTTTTCTCCCACGTAAGTACCTTTTCTCCCACGTAAGCTCCTTATCACACAGATTGATATTGATTGGTCCCAATTTCACAAAATATTAATTCAAAAATACAAATTTATCTTACCATTATGTATTCGTTTTGATACCTTTCCAACGCAAAAAACACGGAGTTGTTTTGATGTTGGGAGCAAAATTTATGGCCTCCGAAAGATAGGTAGTGCATTCAGTGTTGCACAAGCCTCCGTGCACCCATGTTGACAAACTAACATGCAAAACTAACCAAAGTGGCTTAGCACAGGTGCCTAGGCACCCATGCTGGCCAACTTCAATGCAAAAATCACCAAAGTGGCTCAGCACATGTGCCCATGCTTTGACAAAAAAGTAAAAACTCACCAAAGTGGCTCGACACAGCACCCAGCGCCTATCTTTGGCCAGCCAACTACAATGAAAAAATCACCAAAGTGGCTCAACACAGGCACCCAGTGCCCATGCTGCCTCACAAAACTCAAAAACTCAAAAAGTATCCCAGCACAGGTGCTCCCCTGAGTGCACAGTGCACCCAACATTGCATAGGCCATAAAGTTTGCTCCCGATTTGGAAACGACTCTCATTGTTTTTCCGTTGGAAAGGTATTGAAGCAAGATACACAATGGTAACATTAATTTTGGATTTATATTTACCAAAAATTTATGGTTTTTCATTTTTTAAATGGCTTGCATACAATGAAGCCTGTATCACCTGCATTATCCTCAACATCGAAATTGGTCCTCCAAAACCATCTTTCTAACGTTCTTGCTTGTTATTGTCTCAAACGACATGTGAATCATTGTGATCTACCTCCATTAACAAAGTTGGGTCTTCTTATTATGTTGGTACTCCCGTGCAACAGTGAGTTGTCATTGTGTCATAATACATGAATGCTTTCCATAGGACTACTTGTGTCCTTTGTTTTTCCCTCACATGTGTTATTGCTCGGGGCATCATTTTTAACGCTTTTCATTACAACACGAACATTTGGGAACTGCAGCTTGATAAAAAAAATTTTGTGTAACACAGTATTTGTTTGATTACATGTGATTATATTGGTTTCTCTATTAGGTTAGTGGTTTACTTTCTCATAGTGCATTGCATAATGTATGTTGCATGGAGCTAAATATAATTTTACTTTCTCTTATTGCATTTCATAATATATGTTACATGGACTTACGTATTTTTAGCAGTAAACAATTGTTAGTAATTTATATTTTCATGTTATCTTACACTTTTGTTTATTTTAAATAAAATCCAATGATGTAGACCTAGGGGAAAAATGATATAAACAAGTTGCTTATTGAAAGGTTGGATGCAAAGATTGGGCTTGTCCTATATTTCTCCATTAATCATTTTTTCTCCATTAATCATTTCTTCTCCATTATTATTTATTACCATTACTATTTTTTCTCCTAAAAAATCACCTAGGGCAATAAACAACCACATTTATCCCTATCCTTATTCCTTCTCAATACCTAAGGGTTTCACACCCGTTCTGACTCATTTTCTTCTATCCATTTCAAATCATATTTTTGATTGTCGATTGACTTCTTCTATCACCCACTCGACACTCAAGGGGGCATCCTTCATCCTACTAATTTTTCTTCAAAAATTTACCTGTTTTACACTTGTCTACTATATTTGAAGTGAAGTCACTAACTTCACCTCAAACAGGGGCAAATGTAGACACCTAAATTCCGCTTTTGCAATATTATTGTCAAAACGCACGCAAACTACTCCTATTCTTCCCAATTCTATTATAATTAGTACTCTTTGCTAATTAACTAATGTTCCTTGCCAATTTATCCAATTAACACCATGTTGTTGATTGTGTAACCCCTTTTGCATTCAGGATGCCACTTTACGGTGAATCACAAGCCAAATTCCTCTTTGAAATAGATAATTAGCGATTATGAGCTAATTAAGCCTATTTTCCCCTTGATTTGGTCAATATGCCCTAGTATTGACTCAAACCCCTCTTCCAACCACTCAAAATCACCCCATTCACCTCCACAACATCTCAGCAAGCTTCAAAAGCTTATCCTATCCTCCTAGTTGACCCTAAGCGGTTGATTAAGGCTCCACACCTCTTAATCACTTGGTAATTCACTAATTGTGATTAGCAAGGCCTAATCATGATTAACAATTCTAATCTAATTTGGGGCTTTTAGTCCCACATGCACCAAAATATAAGTTTCTCCCAAAAGGAAAACTATAAAAAGGGTGCACCTCATTCCTTTATACTTTACACCATGCTTTGATTTGCATCTCATATAATAAATATGATATATAGCCAAGTTCAATCCTTACTAGACTTAGAACCTTGGCTAGATGGATGGAAATGGTGTTAGCTTTCCTTGTTTACTCATGTAATTTGCTTTGTAAAGTTTAGGGTGTTTTCACTCGCTCTTGGCCATCTTGCCACTATAGTAGCTCTCAACCATACATATGGCTCTAGGGGCACATCCTGAGCCATCCCAAACTTTTTAGATACACGCTCCACTTGGAACAACTCAGTCACTCCTAGGAATTGATCCTCCAACCTCATGGTGCACCAAATGCACGAAAAATTTACACCATCCTCCACCCAACCCCGATAATCTCTATATGGCCTCCATATGATGGCCCCTGGACCCATATGATCAATCATCAACCTATAGGTGGTCGTGTCCATCCTCTTGTTATGGGTACCTATCCACTTCGGTACAAAAAAATTGGGTCGAGCCCAATCAACTTGTGGCCCACGGAGTGGTCTCAATATCGCAATATACTTATATGCCCATACATGTAACAAAGTGGTGGCTCCTATACAAATCTCTATATAAATGAGACACTACACACCCCGCCCATACATACCTCGTCCCATGCTCCTCTACACCGACGAAAAATTCATGCATCTTATACAATATACCAACTCCATTACCATCTACTACCACAAACGAAGCTATAATCACTGCGATAAAAATACGTAACCACGGACCACTAGATATCAATATAACATGCAAAATGATATGAGTCTCTATTTGTACTTGTGTACCCGTAAATTATCTCCTTGTTTCCCTCATCCCGAATATGGGCATCCACTATACTCATGACCTACACTCTCTCTCCTCTACAATCATCAATCACAATATCCGATATACATCCTCCAACGCCATTTTCATCTCACCAAAGGGTAACCAAAATGTACATGACACCATCTCTCACACAATGCAATCAACATAGGCATGTTATGGGGAAGATCCCTAATCTAAAAATGTGTCTTAGGAAAAAACGGTCTAGTATATCCCACTCTGCATCAGATAACCCCAACGTAAGCAAATTACTCAAATGAAAGCTTGCCAAAAACTATCTTGAGTGTATATCCCTCTACATAACACAAACAACAAAAAAATTCTCTTATTAGCACATCATGTATACTGTAAGATCATTCAAGGTTATTAGTGAAAAATCAATCATACCATATGTATTATTTAAAATAGTTCCAAAACCATGCTCTGGTGTTGGGGGTTAGACACACACCAGTGTTTTACAGATCTATATCTAATTGAAGCATACACGCAATAAACATGGAAATTAACCAGAAGAAAGATACAATAGATATAATGTGGTTCACCCAGTGTGGGCTATGTCCACTAAGAAACAACCAATCTATTATTATTTTCTTTACATAGGAAATATAATGAAGATTTGCAATCTTCCACACCTCTCTTGGATGTACAATACTTTTTCCTCACAAGCTTATCTTTTCTCTCTCCAAGAATTTCTTCTTACAATAATCTCAATTCTTACCTTCTAACCCTATTTTTCTAGCTTATAAGCATATACAAACATTAGAGAAACTTAACTATGCATTTACAACCCTCTGATCACCTTTATAACCAAGGGTCAAATCTAATCCCACGTCTAAAATAAAAGCATTAACGCACAGGTAACCGATGCTAGTTTCTCCCACATGACTGATGTCGGTTATTGTGTAAACCTGCAATTTTGTAAAACATGCTATTTGTGAAGCCATTTAGCTCCACAACTCAACAATTTCCTACTTGGAGATAAATTGCTACATTGTATGTACAAATCAATCCTTGGATCCTTTCCTTGGTCTATTTCTTCCTCTTCAAGTCTCAAACTCGAAGAACAACATAAGTGGAGTGAAGCTCCAACTTCTCCTTTGCCAACGGCTTTGTTAGCATATCCACAGGGTTCTTATTTGTATGAAATTTCTCCAATTTCAGCTGCCCATCCTCCAAAACTTGCCGTATGAAGTGATATCTCAACTAAATCTATTTCGTTCTTGAATGAAATGTTGAGTTATTTTCCAGATGAACCACATTTTGACTATCACCGTACAATTTGCAATCCTCTTGCTCCTTTCCCAAATCTTCCAACAAGGCCACAACCTTCTACAATCTCAAAATTTAGTTAGCTATCTTTCCACCTACTGTGAATATATATCTAGTGGTGCTTCTCTTACCATCCAAATCTCCATACATATCTGAATCAACATAACCACATAAAGAAGTATCTGACCCTCTATAGCATAAATTCATGTTGGATGTCCCTCTCAAATATCTGAGTATCCG
This sequence comes from Taxus wallichiana var. yunnanensis, assembly GCA_018340775.1. Lineage (NCBI taxonomy): Eukaryota > Viridiplantae > Streptophyta > Pinopsida > Cupressales > Taxaceae > Taxus > Taxus wallichiana. Next base: position 178,347,919 of record CM031238.1, on the reverse strand, counting down.
TTGGACTTCTTTCCAATGTTTTTACCTAGATTGGCCATAAATCTGCTCACATCTCCCACTGCATGTGTAATGTTTGGTCTGGTACAAACCATTGCATACATAAGGCTTCCAACTGCTAAAGCATATGGAACCCATGCCATGTATTCGACCTCCTCATGTGAGAACACCGATCTTTGATTAATTTAAAGTGTCCAAATTATACTTACTTACAGGTTTTAAATTATGCATATTAAACCTTTCCAACACCTTATTGATATAATCTTCCTAAGATAAATAGAATTCCCTATTCCTCCTTTCTCTATGAATTTGCATGCCAAGGATTTTAGTTTTAGCTACTAAATACTTCATTGTAAATGTATGAGCTAACTTTTCTTTAAGCTCAACAATGTTTTGCATACTAGATCTTGTAATAAGCATATCATCTATGTACAATAACAAAATAATGTAGCTTCCATTTTTAAGCTTTTGATATAAATACAATGGTCAAATTCACATCTCATATAACCATGTTCATGCATAAAACTATCAAACCTCATATACCATTTCCTTGGAGCTTTCTTGAGCCCATACAAGCTCTTTTTCAACCTGCACACAAGTTTCTCCTTACCCTTGACTTCATAACCAAGCGGTTGTTGCATATATATCTCTTCCTCCAAATCACCGTGAAGGAAAGTCATCTTAACATCAAGTTTTTCTAAGTGAAAATATTCTACTACAACTAAACTCAAAACAATACGAATGGAAGTCATTTTTACTACAGGAGAAAAAATATCACCAAAATCAATACTTGCTTTTGTGCAAACCCTTTTACCACAAGCCTTACCTTGTATCTTTTTGTTCACCCTCTTCTTCCTTAATCCTATAAACCCATTTGTTCTGCAATGTTCTCTTACCTGCTAGAAACTTAACCAAATCCCATGTCGATTCTATTCCAAGGAGTCCATCTCCTCATCCATGTCATGCTCCCACTTCTTGTGGGTATCTACTTGTATTGCTTCTTCAAAACTTTTGGGCTCACCACTATCAGTCAATAACAGATAAAATAAGGAAGGTGTAAATCTTTCTGGAGGTTTACTTACTCGTTGTGACATTCTCATAGAAATCTAGGGTGTCAGAGGCTCATTTTTTACATCCTGTACATTCGTATCAACCTATAATAGTGATCGGCACCGGGTCATTTGTAGCCTACATTGGTTTGTGTGACCAATATCAATCCTACTCTTCTAATTACATTGGTTCTAGTTGCTGATGTTGGTCTTGTGGCTTCCGACACGGTTCTATGTAACCGACACCTATACTGTAGGTGTTAATTTTAAATCTAAGAATGTATTTTCTTCCACAAACTCTTCCACCGGTTCATCCTTAGGTATCAAAATTTGATCCCTGTACATTCTCTTTTCATTCCACTCAATGTCATAACTCCTAACAATCTTAGCATCATCTAAATCCCAAAAAGGAATTTGAAATCACCAGAGCCATAACTAATAAAAGTGCATCTCTTAGATTTAGCATCCAAATTCTTCCTATTTTCTTTATCAACATGCACAAAAGCTTCTGAACCAAATACTCTAAGAAAATAAAGATCTACCTCTTTTCCAATCCAAGCTTCTTCTGGTATTCCACCATCTAATGCACTTGAAGGCCCACAGATTGATTAAATACACTTCCATGTCTACTACTTCTACCCAAAACTATAAGGGTAATCCAACATGTATTCTCATGCTTCTTGCATGTTCCATGATAGTCTTGTTCATTCTTTTAGCCACACCATTCTCCTGTGGTGTTTTAGGAACCGTTTTTTCTCTGCGTATTCCATTCACTGAACAGTAATCATTGAAATCCTTGCTTTGGTACTCACCACCATTGTCAAATCTAAGGCATTTTAACTTTAAATTTGTTTCATTTTCTACAAGGGCTTTCCATCTTTTAAAATTCTCAAAAACATCATATTTACACTTTATACAATAAACCCATACCTTTCTTGTGGCATCATCAATGAAAGTCACATAATATTGGGATCCTCCATGAGAAGCTACAGGTTGGTCCCCACACATCTGAGTGCACAAGCTCCAATTTTTATCCTTCTTTGTTTCCCCAACTTTAAGAAATCTCACTTTCTTTTGCTTTCTAAATATGCAATACTCACGAAATAAAGATCTACATTTTCAAATCTGATAACTTATCCTTTTCCTTTAATATCTGCATTCCCTTTTTACTCATATGGCCTAGCTGATTATGCCACATGCTTGCATCTGAATTTAAAGTAGATAAAATAGAAAAAGAATCAGTAATATAGGTAGACAAATACAATGTTCCTACCTTCTTGCCTCTTGCTACAACAAGAGCTCCTTGGTAACTTTCCAAGAGTCGATTTGTGAATGTAACTATGTAACCAACTTCACCTAGTTATCCTACAGAAATTAGATTTCTCCTGAGGCTTGGCACATGCCTCACATCTTTCAATATCCATGTATTTACATTCTACAATTTTAGATGAAATTCCCCTTTACCAGTAATATTGCATGGTTCATCATCTCCTAAATAAACATGCCCAAAATTACCCTAGACATAATTTTTGAAATAACCCTTATTAGGGGTAGCATGGAAAGAAGCTCTTGAATCTAAAACCCAATATTCTATTTTATTATCCAAGGAGAGAATAAGGGCATATTGCATTACCTTAGTTGTAATATTTTCCTCTTTACCTTTATCTGGTATATTCTCTTTGTTTTCCTTGAACCAACAATCCTTCTTTGTATGTCTTTTCTTTCCACAATTCTAACAAGTTATTCCTCTACCTATGGATTTAGATCTTCCATTCTTAGACTTTGATTTCCCATTATTCTTGCTCTTGGATCTCTCCTTCTACCTTCCCTTGATTTCTACATTCAAAGCATTTCTAGATGATGACTCTCTTGTACTTTTCCTACGTATTTCTTCATTCAGGATTATACTAACCACATCATCAAACTTCAAAATATTATTAGTAGATGATGTATTACTAACAGTCATTACCAAGTTATCCCAACTATTGAAAAAGAGCATAAGAATAAAAGTGCTTTCACTTCATCATCAAACAAAATATTAACCGATTTTAATTGATTTACAATGGAACAAAAATCATTCAAGTGGCTTGATACAGATCCACCTTCTTGCATTTTTGAATTAAATAATTTCTTCATCAAATAAACTTTATTTGAAGCACTTGGTTTTTCATATAAATTAGCTAAATATTTCATCAACTCTACCGTGGTTGTTGCTTCAGTAATATTCAAAGCTATAGATGTTGTTAGGCTCAATCTTATAGATCCCAAAGCCTTTCTGTCAAGAATCTTCCATTCTTCATCAGTCATCTTTATAGGCTTTGCATTCACATCCAATGGTAAATATAAGGGTAAGTACACCAAGTTGGGGGGCCAAAAAGTGGACAAAAACCCAAAAAAAGAAAAAATGCGTACGTGTTATATTATAATGCGATCACGCTATATTTTTCTAGGTTTGGAAATTACCAAGCCTATAACGCGTATGCGTTATGCCTATTATAAATAAAAATGAAGCACGAGCCTCTATCATTCTAAATCCCTCAAACGTGAGTTTCAGATCTTAACCATGCCCTCACGTTTTGTCATTCAAATGAATCTCAAGCTCAAATGATCATCTCTGAATCACTCGGGAAGGTCTGAATCAATGATGGCACCATGAAGAAGAGGTAGGCACAATTATTTTCTCAAAATTCCATTGAAATTTGGTAATTATAGAGTAGAATTTGAATTGAATACATTTTTTTATTGTTATAGTTCGAGGTCAATGGAATCAACCACAAACAAACCTTGATATTCCTGTCATCCCTCCCATCCATCCCATAGTTGGTCAACATCCCCCGGGAAGTCAAGAAGATTTAGCAGCCCACATAGTTGAAAACAAAATTGAAATTGAGGATCTAATCAAAAGAATGAGGGATTCAACATCTACAAACCCCCACCACACCTCTCTTGCAAAAACATTGGAGGCATTAGTTACTCAAGTTGACTCGGCAACAGGGAAAATTGATCATTGGACATATTACAAAGAGGGTTTTAGGGTTTATTATACCAACAAATTGTCATATATGGATGTAACGAATAAAAAAATTACAAAAGACCTCATATTTTCCTTATTCATGGACCCCGCACTAATTTTCATGTTCCGTTGTCATGCAAATAGTTTCCCATCCATTGATGCAATAATTATTTGATTAATAATTTTTGGGACCGATGGTGGATGGTGTTTGATTTTCCACCTTGAAATAACAACAAGGTGACACTATAATGTCCGAGGAAACTATATTGCAAGTTCATCCTCAATGAGATCCCAAATTATTTTGATTTCGAGATTTCCAAGGCCAAGGAAAAGGATCTACATAGGATCAACCAGTGCACAAGGTGCACCTATTCGATGGGTACAATCCCCACACGAAGCCCCTCACCCCGAGACCTGTCTCTCCAGCAGGTGAAGGAGACAATAGAGATTGATACACTCCATGCGCTTCGGGGCTATTTGCGACCCTTGCTCACCATACGAGGGGAGTTTTGAGCCAAATGCTCACAAAGTGACAAAGAGTATTCCCTCAGGGAGTACTACCATGAGGCCACATCTTTTCTCGTCATGTGGTAGCATATGTTTGGGGCTCGAGGAGGATGATACTTTCATGCATATTGATTTTGGTGGAGTTGGCGTTGGTGGTGCACATGATAATGCCACTATGTCAGATGCCTTTTTGAGCGAGACATTTAGATTACACTCATTGGCGTCACCTTCGCGGATATTCGTTATGTTTTATTATGTGTGCTATAAAAAGATCGTAGTACTTGATTTACTTATATATGTTAAATTTTTGAAATAATCATATTTGTACATGTATGCATTGACATTACGGTGCACGGAGGGGCATCTTAATCCCGACTACGTGACAATGAGCACCATGCATACACATACTTTCTCGAAGTAATTTAGAATGTTAATTGTGTAAAATTTTCACGTACATGTATATATATATATATATATATATATATATATATATATATTTTTGAAGTCAAATATATGTATGTTCTTGTCTATTCATCTAACACATGTGATACATGTTTGATAAAGATGTTGACTTCACTAGACACCCTGTCATCTCTATGACGAGTAGAGAAAGGTGTTGCCACCGTGATTTCATCTCGTGCAACAACTCACTAAGGTATTCAAACAACATGTATTTTTGTTAAATTTCTCATGTAATCCATATAATGTTAAATTAATGTTATCCATATTTCACCCCCATGCCAAATATTGGATTGACCATGATCCCGCATAAGAGGAAACAAAGTCAAAAGGTGGACAGAAAAGGCTTCAAAATTGGCTAAGTATAAAGGTATAAGCGGAGAATGCCAAGTGTCAATATGGCGTTGATTCAAGGGGTGAATAGAGAAAAGGTTTCTAAATGAGTGCCAGACTGCCACGTATCCCATATCAAAAGGGGACCCATTTTTCAAGTTGTTTTCCTACCCTCCATGTACGGACCAATACAAACTTTGAAGGGGCATATATTTCAACTCAGGGCTCGAAATATTGCAAATATGATGCCGTTGGAAATATCTCGGCCTCACCCATGCCATGGAAGTATGAAACTTTAATTTTGAGGAGGTTAGGTGAAGAAAAATGGAGGAAACATCTTCGAGATTTCAATGTAGGATCTTCTTACCTCAACAACTAGATCAGATTTGATTTGTTTTGCCATTTCCTCTTCCTTCAAGGTGCCGAACCAAGGATTTATATAGTAAAGATGGATTTGGGGAGAGATTTCATCGTGAGGTATTAACAACGGTGGTTGAGCTTCAACCCGATTTTCCCGCTTCTCTCTCTCTTCTTCTTTTAGGTTGATTCTATAAATACGGGGTATGGTTCATTGTAAAGGGTTGAACAATCTTTGTTTTGTAGGCTCCCTTCTCCTCTTAGCAAAGGGATTTGTGGGGTTCAGGCCTTCTATCAAAAATTACATTACGTTTCTGCTTCTTGGCTACTTTGTAATGGACTGTATCAATCTATAGAGCAATAAAACACGTCTGTGATCCATTTTAGATCCTTTCTTGTCTCTTTTGCTTTTATCTGGTCTCCCATTATATATCTAGCTATATGTGCTTATTTATTGTATGCATTTTTTTGGTTTGTGTCTATTAGCAAAATACGTGTTCATCATTCCTTCGGTGCATCACCTCATAGTTTAGCTTTGTTTTAATTTCTGTATTCCTTCTATCCCTATCTCCTTGGTAAAGTTTAGATTAGGATTAAGAACAGATCCTCTCCAAGTTCCTACGTATGCATCTAAATAGAGGAATAAGGAACCAACCTTCAATTTGGAGAGCTTTCCCATTTTGTAATGTCCCACACCTTGGGGAAAGTTCAATGTTATGCAATCACACCAAATGAGTTTGCCTTAGAAAAGTGGATTTTTACAACTCATTTGGGGGTGTTGTGATTTCACACTAACAGTTTTGGCACACCCGGTGGGACTAAGAAGTCTCCATCTTATTACAGTAAGGATTGATGTACACTTGTTATGATTTTGGCTTTTAAGAAGCCTTAAAATTGTACATCTGGTGACTCCAAAAGAAATAAATCTACTAGTTTTAGCAGCCCAAGCTTGGGAGATTCATGAGAAAAACCTGGTCTAGAGCAAGGAAAGAAGGTATATTTGAATACTTGTGTCTATCCCCAAGAAGAGAAAGGAGAGGAAGAAGAGTTCAAAGGTCTCCATCTCCACCAAGCAGAACCTTATCAACACCTCCACCTGTAAGGCCTTTCTTTTAGTCTGTAAGGATTCTTAGGCCAATCAAAATGACACAACCAAATCCATATGTCAACTTCACCGATAGTAGTCCACTCGCCTTGAATGCACAAAACTCAATTCTGATTGTAACATTAAAGAGCATCCCATATTTCACTGGAGAAAATCAAACTTCTCCTGCTAACCATGTCCAAGATATTGCAAATGAATGCACAATCCATGAGATCCATGAGATGGACATTGCAGTCAAGCTACTCTCATCTTCATTCAAAGGGAAATCTTCACAATGGTTTAGGAGTCTTGAAGTAGGCTCTATCCAGAACTGGAACCAGCTGTGCACAACTCTTCACAATCACTTTGGGGAAAAAGGTGATAACTTGTCTTTATTAGATAAACTAACAATAATCAAGAGAGCCCCGAACAGAAACCGATGACTTCAACCTCAGATTCCAAAGGTGGACTGGGATAGGATTCCAACAACAATAAAGCCCACTAATGAAGGTGCCTTCTTATACTTTCTTAGGGATTTAAATTCTAATATTTCTCTGATGATTCATTCAATGGGGGCACTACATTACCTAGCATCCTATAGCCTCTCCATAGGGGCTGAGAACCATTTGATTCAAGCTAGAAAAATCGTTCCTAGGCCATCCATACCTCTGTACCCTGAGTTAGGAAGCCCAAATACTAGCCAAACACCTACATTAGCTCCTATACCCACCCATAGAGTCAAAGCTCAGTTGAAGCTTCCACTTCATCATCTAATACCTCTAAAGAGCTTTAGGAAGTGATGAAGCAACTTCAGAACTTTGGGAATGAGCTAGTGACCATCAAAAGACAACAAGCTCAGAGTTCCAGGCCATACCAGCCCTAGGCTCAATATCAAGCTAGACCCCAGTATCAACACAATAGGCCACCACCTCAAACTATGAATCAGAGCTAGAACCAAGGACAACCCCAAGCTGCTAGACCTTTCAGGCCGTATGATCCTAACACAACTTCAACATCAAGAGCATTGGTCCCAACATAGAACAATATGGCACAAGAATATGATTGGTGCTTTCCATGCGATCAACCACATAACCAATCAACATGCTTTAATGGTGCTCTAAATCAGGCCTTGATGGTGCAAACCAATATGGTGCCACAAGAACCTAGCCAAGAGGAAGGTCAACAACAAGGAGCTCAACAAGGTGGCCCCCAAATGAGACTATGCTTGTCAATTGGCGGGCTGAAGACTTCTGTGGGATGAATCAGTCCCCTCCTCAAGGTGTGGCTGCCAACACATGGTCCAAAAGGAGAAATATTAGAGAAGGAAAACCACTGAACTCAAGTGACCCTCAACCTTCCATCACTCCACAAGGTCCTAGTGCTCCAAGTACAACCCCCAACATACTGAACCAATCTAAACCACCTTCTAAACCCATTCAGGCACCGGTTGTAACGACCCATGTGCAAGAAAGAAATGTGTCTGGAAGGGGCAAAAAAAAATATAGGTCATTCAATATTATTTAGCAGATGAAAAGGACAAGTGTGAACATTTCACTATGGGAGTCACTAGCCATTCTAGGGAAGAGGGATCTGCATTGCGGGGTGGTCAAGTTCAAATCACCCCACTAACCAAAGAAGAGAGAGTGCTTACCAATGTAGTTCAACCAAGGAGAAACCATGGAGAACAATAAGGTAAAAATTGAGACCTCCTCCCTTCTATATCTCATTGATTATTAGAGACAAATTAGTGCACAATTGTATGATTAATTATGGGGCTAGTAGTTCTGTGATGCCCAAACAAATAGGCTGATCACTTGGGTCTCCAATATGAATTCATCTCTAGAGGAGTTATCCAATTAGATGGGACAGCAGTGACCATTGTGGGAATTATCAAGGATTTGAGTCTCACTCTACATGCTTGCTATAATGTGACTATTTTGCAAAATGTGTTAATCATAGATTTGCCACCACATTTTGCTTTGTGTCTGTCTAGAGACTTCACTGCCAAAATTGGAGGATACCTGTCTACTGATTGGTCACATATGCTCTTTAGGACCAGGTATGGGGTGAAGGCCACAATCAAATCTGAAGCTATTGCTGATTATCATATGGAATCCTATGTGCCTATCCCAATCAATGCCAAATTCTCAAATTTTGATCAAGAAGACCTCCTAAACACTAACGAAACAAATACCACGGTGAGATGTATCCCAGAATTGATCCTAGATGAGTGAGCCAAAAAATACATGCTTTTGATCCCTACAGGGAGATGGAAGAATCCGAGCTAGGTGTCTACTACCTACATGAAGAGAATCAACCTCTTCCTGACTTAATCAAGCTAGAATACAAGGATGACAATGAGGTATGGAAATTGTTCTTTGATGGCTCAAGGAGTAGACAAGGAGCTGGAGGAGGAGCCATGATTGTGTCCCCCAGAGGTATGAGATATTATTCAGCCTTCAGATTCCAGTTTGCTTGCTCAAATAACACTGCTGAATATGAGGCTTTAGTCCAAGGTCTTCATTGGGAAAGGAAGTGGGGATCAAGAACTTGCAAGTGTTTGGTGACAGTGAACTGGTTGCCAATCAAGTCAGAGGACTAAATGCTGTCAAAAATGACCTACTCAAGAACTACAAGAGTAGGGTATGGGATCTCATGGAGGATTTTGAGGCCTTCAGTATTGTGTCCATACCTAGGAAGGAGAATGAAGTTGTTGATAGACTTACAAAGGTCAAGGAAACATTTGATGTGGTTGACAACATCAAAAGAGACAAAGAACAACCACATATCCATGTGGTTATGAGGCCAGTGGTTCTAAATAATAATGCATGCTAGCAAGTGTTTGAGAATAATCAACAGATCATTAACTTTCTATAAGAAGAAGCTGAATTCTTAGCTATAAACCAGAGTAGACTAGAGCAGCGGTATAGGAATCATATATTATAGTTTCATACAAATAAGCTTCCCAAAGGCTTAGTGACACTGGAATCCATTTTCAATCCTAATGATTAGTTTAGAAAAGAGAAGGCTAATATGTAGATCAAAGGAGAAGATTCAAAGTCAATCACAGTTGGAGAAGACAAAACACTTCAAATTGGCAAAGTGGCCACCAAGCAAGAAAGGTATGAATTCATACAACTTTGCCAAGAATTTCCTCATGTGTTTACTTAGAGTTATGAAGACCTAAGAGGGTTCAATCCAAAGCTAGCACAACACATAATCGAATCGATCCAGCTTACTCACCCATCAAGTAAAAACAGAGACTAGTCAACCCACATATTGAGGCTCTGATGAAGAAGGATTTGAACAAGCTGATAGAGGTGAATATCATATTTCCAATTAAACACTCAATTTGGGTTGCAAACCTGGTCCCAGTTAGAAAGAAAAATGGAGAAATTATGTTGTGTGTTGACTTCGAGATATTTGAATGACCCTCCCTCAAAGATCACTACCCACTCCCTTCAATGGAGCAGATCTTGCAAGTAGTTTCTGGGTCAGAAAGGTTCTCCCTCCTAGATGGCTACTTAGGGTACAACTAGATCATGGTGAAAGAAGATGATCAATTCAAAACAACTTTCACCACCAAATGGGGCACCTATGCATACAAGAAAATGCCATTTGGATTATCCAACGCTAGAGCCACTTTTCAAAGGGAAATGGATATGGCATTCAAGGGTTGATCAACAAAATAGTGTTGATCTATCTGGATGACATTACAATGTTTTCCAAGAATGCAGCAGACCACCTTTCCCATCTAAGGTAGGTGTTCCAACAATGCAGGAGTTTTGGGGTGTCACTAACCCCAAAAATGCATATTCTTGGCCCATGAAGGCAAGATTCTAGGCCATATTGTATCAAAGGAAGGATTGGAAATTGACCTAGAAAGAGTTCAAGTAATAAGAGCATTGCCATTGCCAAGTCACAAGAAGGCTCTTTAAAGATTCTTGGGAAAAATCAATTTTGTCTGCAGGTTTGTTCCAAACTTTGTTTCCCTTGTTAAGCCAATAACATTGATGTTGAAGAAGAGCTTAACATTTAGGTGGACAGCTGAAGGAAAATCAAGTTTTGAGGCTATCAAAGAAGCCATATCACAAGCCCCAACTCTTGTGAACCCAAATTTTTCAAAGACTTCATATTGTATGCCTTTGGTGGTAGTGACATAATTTCTGCAATCTTGGTGTAGCAGAACAAAGAGAGTACAAAATAGCCAATTGCTTTCTTCAGTCAGAGTCTAGAATATTATGAGGTGAGGTACTCCTTCATTAAGAAGTAGGTCCTGGCGGTGATCAGAGGATTGAAGAATTTTAAGCATTTGGTTTCAAACAACAAGATCCAACTATTGGTCTCCCATGCGGGAGTTAAAGAATTCCTTCTCAGTAAGGACTTGAATGAAAAGCATGCAGGATGGATCACTCGTATCATGGAATATGAAATTGAGATCAAGGTCACCAAGCTAGTCCATGGGAAGGGGTTGTGTGAACAACTAGCCTTAGGTCAACAAGATGAAATAGACAGTGAAAAGGAGGTTGTTCTTGTTCTACAAGAAGATCAAGAAGAGGGGAGAGATGATGTACCTACTCCTTGTTGGACCCAAGATATGGTGCACTTCCTTCGAACAGGCCTATGTCCTCATGGGATGAGTAAAGAAAAAAGAAGGCATTTCAGGCTACAGCCATCCCATATGTTCTTATTGATGGTGTCTTGTTCAAGAGGGACATCAATGGCATTCTGTTGAGATGCATTGAGATAGATCAGGTGGAGAGAGTGCTATAAGAATTCCATGTTGAAGCAGCTGGAGGCCATTTTTCTCCAAGAGTGACAATGACTCAAAATCATGAAAGCATGAAATTATTGTCCTAGAATGTTTAGTGACTGCTACGCATGGATCAAAAGGTGCAAGAATTGTGCATTCTTCAAAGGCAAGGAAAGGCTAATAACACTTCCACTACACCCAATTTCAGTTGAACAACCTTTCATGGAATGGGGATTAGAATTCATTGGAATCATCAATCCAAATTCAAGCCAAGGCCACAAATGGATCCTGATAGTGACATATTATTTTACCAAATGGACGGAGGCAGTGACACTCAAGGAAGCAAATGAGTCTAGTATCCTAGATTTCTATGAAGGGATAGTGACCATATTTGGAGTGCCAGCCACCATCATGTCAAAAAATGCATTAGCATTCATACGTTCCATAATCACAGGATGGGCTGTTAAGAATGGGACTTATTTGAGTACTTAATCAAACTATTACCCTCAAGGTAATGGCTAGGCTAAGTCCACAAACAAAAACATGCTAAAGATCATCAGAATAACTCTTGATGAGAATCAGAGGACCTGTCACATAAAGCTCAAAATATCCTTATGGGTTGATAGAATAACGCCCAAGAGATCTACAGTAGCTCTCAATTTAATCTTGTCTATGAGAAAGAGGCAGTGTTGTCTATATCACTTGAGTTGCTAGCTTTGGAGCTCATGAAGCAACTAGAGATGTCTGAATTTGGACCAATGGAGGCCAGTTATGCGGAGATGATAGAATTAGAAGAAACCAGAGAGCATGCTCTCCAAGCAATAGAGAAGAATCAAGATTCAATCAATAAATGCTTTGATAAGAAGACAAAAGCAAGGACCTTCTAGGAAGGAGACCTGGTTTTGAAATGGGATGCAGATCGAGAAAACCAGAAGGCATTCCAAATTTGACGCCATCTAGAGTGGCCCCTATATGATCACAAGATGCAAAAGTAGCAATGCTTTCCAATTGTCTACATTAGAGGGTGAAAAGTTACAGATTCTAGTAAATTGGATCTATCTTAAACACTGCTACTAAAAGGGGAGTTCTCACCCTGTACATATCAGTTTAGTTTTCTCTTTCCTCTAAGTGCTTATGCACATTGTCTTGTTGTAGTGTAGATTTATTTTCTCCGGAGTGTTTTGCATGCTCTACATGTTCCATTTGGAGCATGTCTGATTTCAAATTTTGTATATAGTGTGGTGCTATTTTGTGTCTTTTGTGCACTCCATTCAGAGAGACAAATGAAGCCACAGGTTAAAACAATTTTCTACTCTCGAAAGATTCATTTTGATATTTCTTATGAAAATTGGGAGTGCAAGTAGTTGGGCTCGTGAATCAGAGGAAAAATTAGTATTAGACCATCTTTCTTAACTCCATGCCTAACAGATATGACAAGGAAATTGGTATTTTCATCTAACAGGTAGATACCCCTATGAGTCACCAAATTGTTATCCATATTTCACCCCAGTGCCAAATATTGGATCGACCACGATCCCGTATAAGAGGAAACAAAGTTAAAAGGCAGATAGAAAAGGCTTCAAAATTGGATAAGTATAAAGGTATAAGCGGAGAATTCCAAGTGTCAATATGGTACTGATTCAAGGGGTGAATTGAGAAAAGGTTTCTAAACGAGCCCTAGACTGCCACGTATCCCATATCAGAAGGGGACCCATTTTTCAAGTTGTTTTCCCACCCTCCTGTGCGGACCCAATACAAACTTCAAAGGGGCATATCTTTCAACTCAAGGTTCAAAATATTGTAGATCTGATGTCGTTGGAAATATCTCAGCTTCACCCATGCCATGGAAGTCTGAAACTTTAATTTTGATGAGGTTAGGTGAAGAAAAACAGAGGAAACATCTTAAGGATTTCAATGCAAGATATTCTTACCTCAACAACCAGATCAGATTTGATCTGTTTAGCCATTTCCTCTTCCTTCAAGGTGCCGAGCCAAGGATTGATGTAGTACAGAAAGATTTGGGGATAAATTCCATCGAGGTATTAACAGCGGTGGTTGAGCTTCAACCTACTTTTCCCACTTCTCTCTCTCTTCTTCTTTCAAGTTGAATCTATAAATACGGGGTAGGATTCATTGTAAAGGGTTGGAAATTCTTTGTTTTGTAGGCTCCCTTCTCCTCTTAGCAAAGGGATTTGTGGGGTTCAGGCCTTCCATCAAAAATTACATTACGTTTTTGCCTCTTGGCTACTTTGTAATGGACTGTATCAATCTACAGAGCAATAAAACACGTTTGTGATCAATTTTAGATCCTTTCTTGTCTCTTTTTCTTTCATCTGGTCTCTCATTATATATCTGGCTATCTGTGCTTGTTTATTGTATGCATTTTTTTGGTTTTTGTCTATTAGCAAAATAAGTGTTCATCATTCCTTCAAAGGCATCACCTCGTAGTTTAGCTTTGTTTAAATTTATGTATTCCTTCTATCCATATCTCCTTGGTAAAGTTTAGATTAGGATTAAGAATAGATCCTCTGCAAGTTCCTACATATGCACCTAAACAGAGGAATAAGGAACCAACCTTCAATCTGGAGAGCTTTCCCATTTTGCAAGGTCCCACACCTTGGGAAAGTTCAATGTTATGCAATCACACCAAATGAGTCTGCCTTAGAAATGTGAATTTTTTACAGCTCATTTGGGGGTGCTGTGATTTCGCACTAACAATTACATGTTAATAATGTCCTTCCTTGTGTATATGCAGTAGTTACCTATGACAGTAGCAACCCTCTTCATTTGATTCACGTACATGGCGGGGTAAAAACAATAGTTTTATATTGATAAAATTAGCTAAAATATTGTCATTACACATACATGTACTTAGTTATATTTTGACTAATTTTGATGTTTGATTTTTGATCTTATGTGTATGTAGGGAACTTCAACCCTCTCATTTTAACTTCAAGGGCACGGACTCCTCGATATCATTGTATTCATACCCCCATTTGTGCTCCAGGAGCTCCCGATGACTCATCTAAGCATGAGATGCAGATTTAGCGTGATCGAGAGCTTGTGGTAAGTTTTTTTATTTATGTAAATACTTTCATTAGCATGGTATTAAATACATGTTGAAAACTTATATAAATTAAGTTTTGACAAATTCGGGCATTTTTATATTTATTATGCACATTAAAATACTATTTGGAACTAGATATTTTTATATGAGACTTTACATTTCTAAGATTATTTTTGCATGAAACTAATATGATGTGCACTTGAAAATATTTAAGACATTATGGATTATTTTTTCATTTATTGGTGATGTACATGTACTATCATTTTCAATGTGTAATATGCATCAAAATTTGGAAATCAATATTTATATAATGTATATATATAAAGAGTTACCTAATCGAGTAATTATTCATTCAATTTATCAATATGTATATGTGTATTTACCTTACATGCACTTCCTTTTTCTCATGGTCTCTTTGTATTGGTTCCTATCTTATCATGTACCTACTACATTCTTCAATGCTTCTTAGTCTTCTCCCCTGTTAAAACACATGAGCATATAATCATTAAGACAATGTTTTTGCAACAAGCATGGATAGAAGGATATAAGGATTCCCACAAAGTCTTACAAGCTTCAATAGTTCAAAGAGAGTCATCACAATTTGATGCCTTTCATCTATTGATATTTTGAGAATGTCTCTCCAGATGCATTACTCCAATGCTCAAGAATGTCTCTCCGATGCAATGACATTCTAATTCAGAAACTCAATAATTCTTGATTGTCCAATCCTATCCAATTCATGTTATTACCTCTAAATATGTAGGTATTTCAAGTTATTTGTAAATCACATCACACCCTTCACTAGGCTTGATGACTACCCCTATCTTTTTGAAGGTTCTTTTTAAAGCATCCATGGGTTTAACATAGCATAAATTATCAATGAATGGAAGGTCACTAAGCCGTAGGCCACGTAAATCACATTCAAAACTAAACAAGAAATATTTACTAGGTGATTGATAAACCCTGTGTCCTTAGACATTCCCTTGTCAAATTCATTCTTAAGCCAATCTAGTCTATGAACAAGAACTCCAAACGAGGTAGCTTGGAAGAATTAGGAGCTTTGGTCTAAAAAATGACACCTCCCCTAGTGTTTACCTGGCCACCCCAATGTGTTGGCGTAGTCGGTTTGGCGCCAAGAGCTTCCGTTTGTAAAATATTACATCAAACAACTTTACACTGACTCAAACTCTAGTATTTTGCACGTTTGTAAACAATAGGATAGTGAGAGAACCAGATGGAGATGGAGAAAACTGATAGATGATTGTGTAGAGGGTCCCGACATGGACATGTAGAATCTAAAGAGACATCTCTAGGTGCCATGGACTCTGAGAAATCACATGTCGAAGATATAACATTTTTTGGTCTCGGGGCTCTTAAGGGACTACGCCCGATGAGGTAGCTCGAAGCACCGGGAGCTTTGGCCTCTAAAATGACACCTCCCCTAGCATTTACCTAGCCACCCCGATGTGTTGGTGAAGTCAGTTTGGTTTTAAGAGCTTATGTTTGCAAAGTATTGCGTCTAACAACCTTACACTAACTCAAACAATAGTATTTCACGCATTTGCAAATAATAAGACAATGAGATAATCGAATGGAGATGGAGAAAACTGAGAGAGGATTTCGTAGAGGGCCCCTATGTGGAGGTGTAGGATCTAAGGAGATGTCTCTAGGTGCCACAGAGTCTGAGAAATTATCCATAGAAGATATAAAAAAATTTAGTCTCGGGGCTCTTAAGGGACTACGCCCGGAAGAGGTAGCCCAGAAGCACTGAAAGCTTTGACCTCCAAAAATACATCTCCCCTAGCATTTACCTAACCACCACAATGTGTTGGTGAAGTCAGTTCAGTGCCAAGAGCTTTTGTTTGCAAAGTATTGTATCTAGAAGCCTTACACTAACTCAAACTGCACTATTTTGTGTGTTTGTAAACAATAGGACACTGAGAGAACCGAATGGAGATGTAGAAAAATGAGAAATGATTTTGTAGAAGGTTCAAAAATGGAGGTGTAGGATCTGACGAGACATCTCTAGGTGACACGAAGTCATAGAAATCGCCTGTCAAAGATATAGCATTTTTTGGTCTCAGGGCTCTTAAGGGACTACACCTAGACAAGGTAGCCTAGAAGCACTAGGATATTTGGCCTCTGAAATGACACCTCCCCTAGCATTTACTTAGCCACCTTGAAGTGTTGGTGTATTCATTTTGGTGCTAAGAGCTTCAGTTTTCAAAGTATTACGTTTGACAACCTTACACTAACTAAAACTACAATATTTCACGTGTTTGCAAACAATAGGAGAATGAGAGAAATGAATGGATATGGAGAAAAAAGAAATATGATTTCATAGAGGGTCATGTCATGGAGTGTAGGATCTAATGTGACATTTTTATGTTTCATGGAGTTCAAGAAATCACCTATGAAAGATATAACATTTTTGGTCTCAGGGCTCTTAAGGGACTACGCCTTGCCCGATGAGGTAGCCCTAAGCACTGGGAGCTTCATCCTCTGAAAAAAACCTCCCCTATCATTTACCTATCCACCCCAATGTTTTGGAAAAGTTTATTTGGTGCCAAGAGTTTTCATTTGCAAAGTATTTCATCTGACATCCTTACAACGACTCAAACTACATTATTTCACGTGTTTGCAAACAATAGGAAGACGAGAAAACTGAATGGAGATGAAAAAAACCAAGAGAGGATTTCATAGAGGGTCTTAACATGGAGGTGTATGATCTGATGAGTCATCTCTAGGTGCCACGAGTCGAAAAATACTCTATCGAAGATATAACATTTTGGTCTCAAGCTCTTAAGGGACTATGCCCAGACGAGGTATCCCGAAGCACCGGAGCTTTGGCCTTCAAGCGACACCTCCTCTATCATTTACCTAGCCACCCCCTGACGTGTTTGAGAAGTCAGTTTGTGCCAATAGCTTCCATTTGTAAAGTATTGCATATGGAAACATTACACTGACTCAAACTGCATTATTTTGTGCGTTTGCAAACAATAGGACAATGAGAGAACCAAATGGGGATGGAGAAAACCAAGAGAGGATTCCCTGAGGATCCCGACATAGAGGTGTAGGATCTAAATAGACATATCTAAGTCCAAGAAATCACATGTCGAAGATATAACATTTTTTGGTATCGGGGATCTTAAAGGACTACTCCTGGATGAGGTAGCCTGGAAGCACCGAGAGATTTGGCCTCCAAAAATAAACCTCCTATAGTGTTTACCTAGACACCTTGATGTGTTGGCGTATTCGGTTTGGCACCAAGAGCTTCCGTTTGCAAAGTATTGTGTCAGAAAACCTTACACTGACTCAAACTGCACTATTTCACGCATTTGTAAACAATATGATAATGAGAGAACCGAATGAAGATGGAGAAAACCAAGATAGGATTTTGTAGAAGGTCTCGACATGGAGGTGTAGGATTTGATGAGTAATTTGAAGGTGCCATGGAGTTTGAGAAATCACCTGTTGAAGATATATCATTTTTTGGTCAGACAACATTGAACAAAAAGTGTGTTTTACAAAAACTCACATAACTTGAACAAATGACCTAAATTTGACCTAAATTTTTCATGAAGCATTAAGAAACCTTCCTCTATCATCTCCTAGAGTTTCTAGAAAAGGATAGGTCTACATTTTTCTATCCCATCTCATTTGCATGCTATAATAGTGCATGTTAGAATAGTGTAACGTTATCTGATGCAATATTTTACAAACGGAAGCTCTTGGCACCAAACCTAACTCACCAACACATTGGGGTGGCCAGTAAATGCTAAGGGAGGTATATTTTTGAGGTCAAAGCTCTAGTTGATTTTGGGCTACCTCATCCGGGCGTAGTCCCTTAAGAGCCATGAGACCAAAAATGCTATATCTTCAATAGGTAATTTCTCAGACTCCATGGCACCTAGAGATGACTCATTAGATCCTACACCGCCACATAGGGACCCTCTACGAAATCCTCTCTCAGTTTTCTCCATCTCCATTCATTCTCTCATTGTCCTATTTTTGGAAACATACGAAATAATGCAATTTGAGTCAGTGTTAGGTTTCCAGATGCAATACTTTGCAAACGGAAGCTCTTGGCACCTAACCGACTTCATCAACATGTCTAGGTGGCTAGGTAAACATTAGGGGAGGTGCCATTTTGGAGGTAAAATCTCCCGGTGCTTCCAGCTACCTCGTCAGCATAAACCCTTAAGAGCCCCGAGACCAAAAATGTTGTATATTCGACAAGTGATTTCTTGGACTCCATGGCAGCTAGAAACAACTTGTCGATCCTACACCTCCATGTTAGGACCCTCTACGAAAGTCTCTCTCGGTTTTCTCCATCTCCATTCGGTTATCTCGATGTCCTATTATTTGTAAACATGTGAAATAATGCAGTTTGAGTCAGTGTAAGGCTTTTAGATGCAATACTTTGCAAACGGAAGCTCTTGGCACCAAACCAACTTCACCAACACGTTGGGGTGGCTAGGTAAATGCTAGGGTAGTGTCTTTTCGAGGCCAAAGCTCCCAAAGCCTTCCGGGATACCTCATATGGGTGTAGTCCCTTAAGAGCCTTGAGACTAAAAATGCTATATCTTTGATAGGATATTTCTCGACTTAGTGGCACCTAGAGACGACTCGTCGATCCTACACCTCCACTTCGTGACCCTCTACAAAATTCTCTCTCGATTTTCTCCATCTCCATTTGATTCTCTCATTTTACTATTATTTGCAAACATGTGAAATACTACAGTTTTGAGTCAATGTAAGGATGTCCATTGCCAATAATGTGAATAATATAGGTGGTTCATACAATATAGGTGGTGAAATGAGAATTTTAATAAGATATTTTTACAATATAGGTGGTGAAATGATAATTTATGTTTGTTGTTCCTTTCTAATATTTAATTTCCCTTAGCTTCACTTGGCTTTGAGAATAATAAATTCTCTACTAACAGTGCCAACCACATGAAGGTGGAAGATTTTTTTGTCACCACTAACCTACATAAACATGTTAGTAAGAAATTAAATAGAATTTTAAATCCTACATAATTTAAAGAAAATCATTAAAATAAATATTCAAATTAAAAATTCATGAAGAACATACCTTTGTAAATTCAATCCAATGAACTGCATGGATCAACTCTACTCTTGACAAAGAAAAAAATTGCTTCATGATCTCGATTCAAGAACCTTCCACGATTCTTGTTTAATGGCTTACCTTGATATTTGATCAATTTAATATTTTTTCAAGAATGAAATGTGAATAGTGAAGTATCTTTTGATGTACTTCATAGTCTTAAACAACCAAGTGTTTGATTTTTTTATAGGATATCATCGGCCAAGTTCCAAGTGTCTGACTACCAATGACCCAAAGGGGATACTCAAGACCTTCACCATCAATGACTATGTGGAAATCATTTTTTCCCCCTCTACACAACGAGACAAGAAGTAGTTTGTTCCCTCTTCGTTAGAATTTATCGCAATAACTACAAAAACGTTCCCTAATATCAAAGTAAAACTCAAGTCAAATTTAAAATATATTAAGATTTGATCATTTAATAATTTATAAATCTAAAACATGGCATACATATGTACCTTGTTGCACTAAATCAAAGACTTGGTCAAAGTCAGGTGATGTTATCATATGATCTGAAGGTGCTGCAAGTTGTAATGCTCATGGAACTTCATATACAATGTTGAGGGAATTAGAGGTCTACAAATCCATTCGTCCACCCATTGTTTGACTCAAATTCATTCCATGAAAATCAATGCATGATATACAAAAACATGCCATGCACCTAGTATAAAGAGTCTAAGAACTTGCATTTGAACTACGGAACTCACGCATATCACTTTATCTTGTAACTTTCATACAATATTCATAACTTTCCAAATGTTTTTCCTCTATCAACTAGAAATATCTACAAACAATTGAACTAGACACTTGAGAGCCCATGTTCTTGACACACCAATTAACAATGCTTCTTGCATCTGTAAATTTAGCACCATCCTTGAACTTTAACTCTTCTCTTGCAAGTTCTCTTTTCACACATGCTCCTGCACCATCATGCTCTCCTTTCCCATGTCCTGCCTTAGTAAAACTCCAAATATGTTGTACACATGTTTCTTTGTGCATCCTTCTTAGCCAATAAAACATCTCATGCATTCTTGAATTGTGATGTATAGTTGTTTGACCAAATGTAATGTTGATTGAAAAAAATGTTCCTCTCATTCAAGTTCACATAAAACACCTAGAAACACCCTTGCACATATTCTGTAGAATGTGTCCGATCATCACTGATGTAGAAATGATACTCTCTTAATATTTTTGATCTTGTTTAGTGCTTTCTGGAGAGTGCATGAATGTTATATGCATGAAAATAACAACTTACACCGAGTTATAGTATTGAGACTGAACCTCCATTTGTGGCTACAATGTGTAATTCTCTACAGTGAAGTCAACTATTGAAACAATAGTGCCAAGTGGGAATGTGTCCTTGCTTAACTTGAATTGTTCATCCAACCATCGAGCTCTATGTGTGTGCCTTGCATACTCATAAATAATTTCCTCTTTGAATTTGACCAAATATTCTTTTATAGGTAACTATTTTGTAACAAGCTCACACCTCTTATATTCTTTTCCATCTTTTAATTGATATGCCACTAATTTATATTTGTTGAAACCAACCAATTATTTTCCTATTGAATCTGTACTCTCCTCATGGATACACATTTTTAGATTTGGCAAGCCACCACATACGTTGCATGTTTCATCCAAACATGCTTTATTAGAAAAAAATTGTCTACTTGATTTTTCACAAAATATTTTTGAAGTAAATTTCCTTGAAGATTTTGGTGGGACATTTAATCCACACTCCTATGAACATGGTTTCAATATGAAAACATGACGTATTTGACAAAAACATCGTAATGCATTGAAAATTAAACATGATGCCTACAACAACAAATTGTACGTGAGTGATTGATTTTTACATAAAAGGGTTTGTTCATTTCAAAGAATCTTTGGCTAATCTTAATTTGTGGATTTTCATTTTAAACTTAGAAAAAATTGTGTTTGAGTCATATCTAAGAAATGTTTTACACACGATTCACTATTACGAGAACTTATTCTTCTTTTTACTTTATCTCTTCTATTATTTGACACTCTTGTGTTCTCATTCCAAAATTTTACAATTAATTCTTTTAGAATATCATATGTATTCTTGTCTTTCCGTGGGATTCTACTAGAGAAATGCCAATAGTCAGTGTTATTGACTGAATCAAGACTTTTGTGTCTCCCTATTTCTTTCATCAATGGTTTTCTATTTAGCTTCAAAGCACTTATTTTTTTTTTCTAATCAAGTGTTTATTAATTGTTTTAGCACTTACTATACAATTAGTAAGTGCAGGTCATGTAACAATACTATCTTTGGTGTGTCTGTTGGCACCTACAATTTGGTATGCTTTATGTATATTTTCAATAATTGACGCATTTTGATCAACAACATTAGAAGTTCTTAACCCTAGGGTCTTCATTGTAGGTATCATCTTAATTAATTTCATCAATGTAACAAATAATTGACATCTTTGTGTGTCATTTAAATTCGCAAAGTAATTATCTCAAATTTCCCTAGCTTTTCTTCTTGCATTTCTGTCAGACATTTTATTAGGCATTGGTTTAATAATGTTTTCATCAATTTCACTTAATTGAATTGGTTTTCTTCACAAAATGGAAGGAGATGTTCTAAGAGGTGAATATTCATTAAGAGGGTGAATTTCTTCATTTAGTGTTTCCATATAAATTTCAGGATTAACATTTGGAATCTTAGGTAAAGGTTCAACATTTTGATTGTCAAGTAAAAGTTCAATTCTTGGATTCTTAGGTAAAACTTCAATATTTGGATTCTCAGGTAAAGCTTCAACATTTGAAATCTCGTAAAAAGGTTCAATTCTTGGATTCTCGGTAAAAATTCAACATTTGGATTCTCAAGTAAAGGTTCAACAATTGGATTCATATCAATTTCTTCATCCATACCAACATTATCATTCAATTCAATATCAACATTCAAAGAAAAATCATAATTCTCAGATACATTTGATACAATAGAAGTACCTTTCCTACGCACGAAGTTTTTGCATCCTCTTCACTTTCTTAATTCTCAGCTCTTCTAATTTCTCTGGTGTCTTGTTATTGAATTTCTTTGTGTCCTTACGTCATTTTTGATCACCGATGATTTTAGAATAATATGATTTTAGAAAAATTATCAAATAATGTGCAGAATCTACATACCGATAGAAAATACGACGTAAAACCCATGAAAGAAGGGGGAAAAGATGTTGGGGGCCCCAATAAATAAGTATAGAACATAACGCGTACGTGTTATAACACCTACGCATTTTGTTGTTTCACTTTTTCAATGCCATGCCTCGAGGCTTGATCCGGTTTGGATCCTCAAGCTTGAGGCATGGACCTACACAAACACAACAAACCACATGTTTTTGCAAGAAAATGTAAAAATATCTCTTCCGCCATCATAAATTGACATAAAATAATCGATTCGTTTAAAAAAATTATACCATGACGTAGAGCAAACTATCTACTTTCTAAAAATATAAGTTTTCAATTTTTCTGACTAATATAAGGTTCTCATATTATTTATTTTCTAACAATGCCTTTTAATAGCTATTTTTTGAAGTTTAAATAAGTCTATCTTTTGTTATATATATATTTTTTGGCTCATCAAAATTGAAAAAAATATTCTATCCCAAACTAGGGCAAATTCTATACACATTCAAAAAATAAAAATCTAATTTTTGATATTTTTTGAGGTAGTTAGGGGGGGCACGGTTGGAGCTCTGTTATGTTTTTGAATTTGAAATTTTTGTACTAAAAATCTTTAAAAAAGTATCCTAAATTAGATGCTCCTAGCTATCTTTCTACTAAAGGTTTTCAAAAAAACTAAATGGTGCTCAAAAAATGGTAGGGGGCACGAAAGTCACTTTGTTATGTTTTTTAACAAAAACAAGAGCACCTGTTGGTATTTTAGTTATTTGACCCACTTAAACTTATCTGTTTTCAATAAAATTTAGTATCTTAGAAACTAGACTCAAAATGATATGATTCATGTTTATACAACATCTTCCAATTTTGAGTGTAATTATTTCAAAAAACTCGTACAATTTCAAGTTTTTATTTTTCGTAAAAATGCATCCACTTAAGATCCCCCAACTTGGTACACTTACCCATAAATATTTCTGATATAGATAATCTTCCACCTACATCTTCCATAATTGATAATTACGGCCATCAAATTTCTCCACTTTGTATTTGCTATATTCTGTCGTCATTGTTGTGCTCCCACTCAATCAAAAATCCCTATGTGAGTAAATCTGTTAGCACACAAAACCCTCAAACAAAAAAATCTCTAATACCAATTGTTGGGGTTAGACACACACCAATGTTGTAAAAATCTATATATAATTGAAGCATACAAGCAATAAACACGGAAATTAACCAGAATAAAAATACACAAGATATAATGTGGTTCACCCAATGTGGGCTACATCCACCAAGAGACAACCAATCTATTATTCTTTGCTTTACAGAGGAAATATAATGAAGATTTGCAATCTTCCACACCTCTCCCGGACGTATAATATTGTTTCCTCACAAGCCTCTCTTTTCTCTCTCTAATAATTCCTTCTTACAATAATCACACTTCTTACCTTCTAACCCTAGTTTTCTAGCTTATAAGCATATACAAACTTTAGGGAAACTTAACTATGCATTTACAACCCTCCGATCACTTTTCTAACTAAGGGTAAAATCTAATCACACATCTAAAATAAAACATTAACGCATAGGTAACTGATGTCAGTTACCCAACCGATACCAGATTTCTCTAGGTCATCGACACTCAGCTTACCCAACCGATGCCGTTATTGGCAACGCTTCATCGTAAACCTACAAGTTTGTAAAACATGATATTTGTGAAGCCATTTAGCTCCAAAATCAACATCGTGGGATGCCGCCTTAGTAGAACATCGGGCGCCCCAAAACAAAGTCACTAGCACTGAACTCGGGCGCTAGTGAGCCACAAGATAAAAATGCCCCAACCACTTCTAACCAGTGTCGAAACACCGAAAACTATAAAAATGTAAATTTTTCTAAAATTGACGAAAAAAAACATATTCAATTTTTTTCCAAAAGATTCATACATACTAACTCATCGATCGTTTGTGAAGCCACGACCGCCACTACTCTCTCGAATCTCGTCAAACTCGCTGGTTTAACACACAAAGATCCTCATAGCTCAAAGATCTAATTTTCACTCAAACACGGTACAAATAAAATCACTATTCACTTTTCAATATTACTATATATAATAATTCTAAATTTTCCTTATACTATAGTTACTATTTACAATCATTTTTCTAGCTAATACACGACACATAGTTTCTCTCATATCTTGAGCCTCGTTACTCTATTTTCCTCCATGTTTACTTCATTTGGATCAAAATTTCTCCTAGGACCATACTATACACTTTACAAAATGTTATATTCAAATCTGGCACATATACTAATCAGTCTACACGTAATATTACAATATCTTATACACTATCTCTTATTCACTATTACCTCTATACAACCTTGCTTTTAGCTTAGTTCTCATTTCTCCACCCTCACCCTTTTGGTGAAAGGGGGCGAAAATCAAAATTACCTTACGATCCATTTCATGTTATAATATAGACAATTGATACTCTTTTCATTTTTCTCTCATACTACTTGAACAACAAAGATACAAATCATTCTATTCAATATTCACATACTTTCTATTGTCTCAAATCTATTCCCCCTAATGACCTAATCTGGGAAAAAAAAAAAAATATCTCCATGAGTAATCCATTGAATACATCTTATTACAAGAAATATCCTATCACTCAAAACAAATCAATCAATTAGTACAATAAGAACATTCTAATATCTCTCCCAGATGACCTAATGTGAGAGTTGCATTACATTTTTATCACTTCCAAATGACCTAACTTAGAAGCCATCAAATATTATTTCAATTGAAACAAATAATTTTTCAATTGGAACTAATTCAAAGCTAAATCGAAACTAAATTTGGTCTCTATTTGTCTGACAGTGATTGGACCTTTTGGGGATGTAGTCATAGATGGAGAGAAAAACTAGACCTCTCTCCCTAACACTCTTCCTCTAGTGGAAGGATGCCCAAATCCTCCCATTTTCAACAAAAAAATTGGTTTGGGAATTGATCACTCCCTACCTCTTCAATCTCTATTGGAAACAATTAAAAATCTCCAAATTCTACAAATCATTTCAAATATTTCTCCAAGTGCTCCTTACAATGGGTTTCTATCTCCACTTACGCCACATGGATCAAAATGTTGATCCATGGTTCACCACACTACAAGTTCTTACATTCTACATGCACTTTGCAATATGGATTCTCTAGACTTCTCACATGTATGTTCCTTTACTTCCTTTACACTACTTGAATTTCATTCAAATAACATAAAGGGGGGAAATGTAGACACAAAATCACACACATATTACTATTTTATTATGCCATTAAGTATGTTTTTATATGCATGAATCTTAAGTAAGAAAAGTATTCATTAGTGACACAATCCCTTGTCCATCCACTTGTTTTAATTGATTTCTATTGTATTGCTCTTCCACATCTGTCATTTATGTACCCAGTTCTGGTCATGTCATAGGGATCCATGCTAATTTGTCTTTTTACATATGTCATTATTTGTTTCTAGACACCAACGCTCATTCTTAACACTAGCGCCTAGGCGCCTATGTCTATGCTAGGAACTCTTGTCCTCTTTGTTCTTGTTACTCATTTTGACATTTTTGGTTGGCCTTTTTAGTTTTCTAAATCCCTATCCAGAGCTCATTTTTGGCCTTTTGTGTCACTAATGTCGAAATTAAAACAAGACACACACACACACACACACACACACACACACACACACACACACACACACACACACACACACATAACATACACACTATTATTCTAGCTAGAAATTCTAAGGGGCAAGCACATCTACATACTATCACTATCATTAACGGGGATGCATTTTTGAGCTTCATAATCTGCATACACTGCATAGGAAGGGGAAGTGTTGAATTCCACCTAACACATTTGCATCAAAGCTAGATATAGCCCGATATCTTGGCGTCATTGGCATGAGAGAAGACTGAGGACACTGCTTTCACACACAAGAAAAAATAACTACATGGAGTCTGGAATGTAGTGCACCACTCGGTCATAAGTTCACTCTTTGAGTGACAGTCAGGGTTAGTCTAACTTCACATATTACATATCTCATTCCAATTTAATATTTTTGTGAGCTTGTACAGTATTTAGGGTTTTTTTGTAGATTATAGGTACCTCGGCAATCAAAGTTAAAATCAGGTGATCAACAGAGAATAATTAGGAAACCCTAGTGACATAGAAGAAAGTTTATTCCAAGAATTTATGCAATCACCGGTGCCTAGAAGTGGTCTCTGCACCCACCGGCCTTTTCCTAGCCTAGATGCCCATGTCCAGATCTCTGTTTGTGAGTTGCATAATTAATACTAAGTGTTTATGACACTCTACCAAACTTGTTCATCAATTTTCCCAGTTTAGATCTATTTTAGATTAAGAATAAATCAGGTAAGTCTCCTATATCTCCTACTTGTTTGAAATATTACATCCTTAGAGTGCTTAGCATTTTTATTTTATTGCATTTTATCATATTACTTACTATAAAATTAGATGTAATTCAATTTTATTAAATCACCCCTAGACTACCTATGTCCCTATTTCCTGAATTTCCTCAAGTTTCTCAGCCTTCAATTGCTCCCATTCATGAGAAAAAATCCCCTTATGTTGCCTCCACCTCATACCCTTCTAAAAAGAAATGATGATGATGAATGAGATCCCTAATTAGGAATTTATCCAATAAAGTTATATCTCTAGAGAAACAACAAGCCCAATCTTATAGAAATTACCCAGTTTCTAAGGACAATCTTCAAACCAAGGATTTAATCAATATTATCAACCCTATAGAAACCAGTATCCAAATCAATGATATGGAGAAAATCAATAAAATGATAGATTACAAGATCAAAATATGCATATTCCCCTTCGTAAAGTTGCTCCTACCCACCTACTTCCTACTACTAGCTCAAGTAAAACAATGGTTCTAGTAAAAATAATGTGATACAAGAAATAGGGTGGTGCTTTGCATGTAATCAACCACATAACCAATATAATTGTGCAAATGGATTACAATTTCAGCCTTATATGGTTCAAAATTATTCCAATCAACATGAACCATTGATGGAAACAACCAATCCTAATATGGAAGGAGCTTAGGAAGTCAACCTCGAGACCAATCTCATGTTTTTGGGGCTGATGAGTTTTTAGCAATCAATCAATCTACGAAGTTCCAATTCATGTTTTTAATAATACAAGGTATAAGAAGAGAGTGTTGGATACTAACCTTCATCGTTTTCTAATCAAGACAATCCTCTTCACAAGGAGAAGGTTATTGGGGTAGATTTAAGTAATAATAGGTATCCTAATGTTCATAGTAGACCTAAATTGGTAAAGGAGGTTGTTCCCCAACCAATGGTACTCGTCCCAACATTGGAAAAATAAAAAAGGAGAACATCACACCTATAATGCACAAATTCATCGGTATTCCCTTTAACATTATTGAGTAGATGAAGAAGAAAAACATGAATGTGATAATGTGGGATGCCCTAGCTATTCCATCATAGAGAGATCTCCTATATGAAGCTCTTAAACAACTCCCTCAGTTTGAACCAGTTGTTCAAAGAAAGCATCTTGTAGTCAACTCGTGCCAAGCAAAGGAATAAAAAGTAAGTAAAATTAAGAAGACCCCACCCTTTTATATGTCTTTAATTATAGGAAAACATTTGATTCATAATTGCATGATTGACTTAGGGGCTAGTACCTTTGTAATGCCTAAGAAAATTGCTGATATCCTAGGTCTTAAGTACAATCATGTTTCTAAAGGTGTTTTGCAACTTGATGGCTCAACTATCAACATTTTAGGAGTGATCAAAGATCTTGAGTTAACCCTACATGTTTTCCAAGTCTAACCATAACTCAAGATGTCTCAGTCATTGAATTGACTCCTTTATTTTCCATTTCAGTATTAGGAGAATTTACAACTAAAGTGGGTTATTATTTTTCCTCAAATTGGTCTCATATGCTCCTTGTTGGAAATTCTAGGGTGAATAAGTTATTATTCAAAATTTGAAATACAGTTCAATTTACTTAAATTTGTTCTGATAGAACCACAACATCATTCACAAGAAATCAACCGAACACACACACATAGAGATGAGATTTAATGTGGGAAACCCTTTAAGGGAGAAAAACCAACTGAAACTAAAGAACTAGCTTGGATAAAAATGTCCTATAAATGTTACAACAATTTCACTGTTGAGCATCCACTCAACTTGGAGCATCAATTCAAAAATTTAGTCAAGATGCCACTTAACCTTCTGTAAGCCACCAATTGCTTAGAAGACACAATTCCCAAATCTTCAATCAAGCTTAAACTTGATCGTTTGTAAGCTTCCACTTACATGAAGCTTCAACTCATTGTCTGCTAAGCCACCACTTAGTCTTCTACAAGATGATTTGATCATTCTTACTTGGTTTTCTAACAAAATAGATAACGATCTATAAATCACCTCCTATACCTTCTCATTCCACTCTCTTCATTTACTGCAAACACTATTGAAAAATTCTTCTCTCTTAAACACACTTTTATCAAGATTCTTTTTTGAGGTACACCTCATAATCATCTCGATATTTCATGTTCACAACCTACTTTGCAAAATTACAATCCTAAATGCATTTCTTGCTCTCCTTGGTCCACCTATTTTTTATGTCCTTGAGCTCCTTCACAACATGGCCATCAAAAATTAATTCTCATACTATGTGAATCCTTCCTCAACTAACTATCACATACACCAATAAGATCTATCTTCATAAGTAGCACTTTGTCATGTACTATACCAAAACTTCATCGTCACCTAATATTCATGCATGGTCAACTCCCTTTTCAATAACCTATAACTTCAAGCACTAGGAAGTATTTATAACATTAAGAAAAAATTCTAAAAAGGAATTTTTCACTTCCTCTTCAATAACTATTCACTTGCCCACCTATGAGCTCGTTCAAGTAGGGAATATAACATGACATAAAACTATCAAATTACAATAATTGCTTCAGAAATTAATGGTAGGTTCATAGTCAGTATTTTCATATTATGGAAAGATTATATGACATCAATGATGTTCATAGGGATACTTTAAACTACCTAACTTTATGACTTCATGGACAAAAACTAACTCTATCCCCTACACACATACGACATGTAACAGTCATGACAATTCCGACTTCTTATTTTTGGAGAGAAGACTTATCATATAACTCTTGATAGAATCAATACCAAGTGTCCTCCACATGCACATGTATTTCATAACTTTCCTTTTTCCTCATACCCTCTCCATGTCTCTCCATTTCAAGATCAAGACACCATTTACTCTTATATTTCTAACTAGGTGTACATGCTTCAAAAATACAGTCTTGAACTATGGTGTATGGAGCCACCACTCATATCAGGTTATGAAATTAATTCCAAGCTAGAAAAATATTCAATAGGACTCTTGCAACAACATGGACTTGGAAGCTCATATCATGGACAATGTTACTTCATTCAATCTTCTCATTCAAGAGGGCACACAATCATGAAATATTTCAAGCAAGCGTCATGAAGTATATTCATTTTCCCTACCTAAGGTTAATATTCAAGAGAAATAAAGCATTTCAATCATCTTCATTCATGTAATGAGGCACTAATATTGACAAGAACAAATAGGATTTCAAACTCATAATTTTTTCCTTCACAAAGTAATCTTGATTATGCACTCAAACAATCTTCCATGTCTCCTAATACACATGTATGAGAGGTATTAATCCTTATTCAACTTATCATACTAACAAAAAGGCCCATCTTAAGCTATATAGTCCAAGTAACCTTGCATTTCAGAGACATATAAAGTTGGTTTCAAAACACCCAAAGGATATTATTGATTTGTATGGATTCAAGCACTTAAATTGCACTTTCATGCTCAAAAAATTCATGAAACACTTATCAAAGTACCTCTACTTCAATTTAAAACCTTCGCTTGTAAGGATTATATGGGGAAAATCACATTTACCTCTCAAACAAAAAGATTGGTTTTTTCCTTGTGTAACATTCTCAAGCGGTAGGGACAAAACACACATGTATCATAAAGTTTCTCCAAAAAACTAACTCAGATGAATTTATGAACATCAATATCACATACCCAACATCTTTCACCAAAAATTTGAGCATGGGTTCCTTTGCAATTTTTTCCTCGTATACTGAATTATTCATAAAATAGTTAATTTCTTGTGGGGTATACCACATTTCATAAGCTAAAACCACCATGAACATGACCTCTGATGAGTTCTATACACACTAAAATCATTTTTAAGGGAAAAAAATTCCATTTGGAGGCATAACCAAGCACTTTTCTCCATACCGCTTTCAATTAGGGTTTAGGAGGGTTTTAGACAGTGTCGAAAAATGGATAGAACTTTCTTGTCCTTCATCCTTTTGACTTCATAATTTTTGAAAAATATATTTGTCTCTTATGATCTTAAAAAATTCTCTTATGATTTATTTGAACAATGATTTTCAGTTTATATTGAATGCAAAGAAGTCAGGGCACTATTTTAGCATACCTTAGCTCGGTTTTGAAAAAATTTCAATTTCTTACACAAAATTCATCCTCTGGTCCTCAAATTTGGTCCACACCTTCTTGAATACCTCATCCATGATCTCCAATGGATAATTTTTCATAAATGCACATTTACCTTTTGACGAATCTCATTTGTGCATGCTAAAATTACTTATTTTGAAGGCTAGTCATACAAATGACCCTATATATACCTCTAAGTGTTTATATTTGGCCTATAGCTTCATTTTAGGACTCTCAAATTTCCCTACACACTTCCCATTCCCGCGTTTGCTTGATATGGCCTGATTTTCTTCAAACACCCATTATAGGTCCTTGAAATATGCCTAAATGAGCTAGTTTGCATCATAACTCATCATGTTTTTCATGTTCTTAACCATGTAGCCCCTTAAAAATTTCCTCTTAGGTCTTTCATACCTTTACCATGTTTTTCCAGCTACCTCATGCCTCTAATCCACCTCTCCAGGTCACTTTGCTAACTAGGCCTAGGGATTAGGCTTGCTAAACTGAGCTAGTCTCACCAATTCAACTCATGCACCTATGTATCCATCATTATGAACATATTTCCTTGTCACATACCTACTAAAATTGTTTTGTCATCATCTAGGTATGATATCACATCACCAATTAGCTTATGCTAGTCATTGGCTCCTCAAGAAGCCTAGTCTCAACTAAGTGTTATCAAGCATTGTCCTATTCTTCCTTGTCTGACTCACTCCAAACTCTTCTTCAGCTCCCCTACATCCTAATTTTTCATTAATGTGCCTTTTTCATCAATGAAAAATCACTATACACATGCCAACACTCCTAAGAACAAGATATGGTACTAGATTTACCATCCAAGTTGAGCTAATATTTTCCTATCATGTTGAGTTTTATGACCCTAATCCTCTCCAATATAATTATATTATATATGAAGATAAAGATAAAGATTCGATTTCAATAGAGCATCCTAGCCTTTCTTGTTTAATTCTCGATCTCCTATTAGATGAATGGGCCAAGGTGCATTATGAATTTGACACTTATGACATAAATGTGGAAACTGGGCTTGGAACTTACTGCATTCATGGAGAATAATTCATTACCCCCACACCACTTAAGAAATAAGATACTAATTTTGGATTATGGAAGTTGTTCTTTGTTGGTTCTAGACACAAAAATGGAGTTTGGGTAGGTGTTGTGTTAATTTCCTCAATGAATGAGAAATTATTCTTTGCTTATAGGTTGTAGTTTACATGTTCCAACAACGTAGTAGAATATGAAGCATTGGTGCATGGCCTTCTCATTGCGGAAAAGTGAAAAATAAAGCCCTTGAAAATATTTGGGGATAGAAAATGGTCATCCACCAAGTGAGAGGGAAATATGCTACTAAGTATAAGTTTTTGAAGGCTTATAAAAATAGAGTTTGGGATCTTTTGGAAAGTTTTGATGTTGTTAACCTCTAAGTGGTGCCAAGGAAATTAAACAAAGAAGCGCACTCAAATAAAAACTCTTGGATCAAAATTTTCACAGATGAGGACCTTGTTGGGAATACGAGACTATGGGATAGTGTTATGATTTAATAACAAACAAAATCATGCACATAGGATCTAAACAATTCCCCACAAAATCTACAGAGTGGAAGTATAAACTAGAATAATCCAAATCACACAAAAGTACACACACATAACAAGCATGTACCGTGGTTCACCCAATGTGGGCTATGTCCACCAAAGATAGAGATCTCATATATATATATATATATATAATATATATATATATATATATATATATATATAATATAACAAGAGATTACAAACCAACTCTTCTGCACAAGAGTACATGTATCTCTACAAGAGTATCTCCTCCTCCCAGATCTCTAACTAGATCTTCCTGAGTACACTAAACCGTGCCTCCATACCACCACTTGTGTCTCCTCCAGATCTCTAACCGGATCTACCTGAGTGCACTACAACCGTGCCTCTCAAACATAACCAGATCTCACATACCTGAAGCTACCTTGCATCTACCACTGTGCAACCAAGCTCTCACTATATTGTGAATCTATAAACAAGACCTCTAGAAAGATCTACCAATGTGCAACCCTAACCATGCACCAAGAAGTAAGTCTCTCCTCCATCACTGCAACAAACTGCAAACATGAAGACAACTTCCTCTACCATGCTAGATTCCTATGGATCAACAATACAACATGATCTCATGGATCTGCAATACAAAATCTCACAACATGTGGATCTACAAGAATGAGCAATAACAAGATATCACAACCTATGGATCTAACAAGAAGAAACCCTAAGTGCTTTGCATACTATGCAAGCCATTACATGAGATTAAACAATACAAAGGAAATACAGTAGCAGATAATACCATCTTCTCACCAACAGGGTACCTGCACTTTCCTTTTGTTTAGCTTCTCTCCATGAAAGCTCTTGTCTTCATGTAATCTACTTTTTCTTTTTCTTCTTCTTCATCCTTTCAACCAAGGTGGTGTCCACCGATTTCACCCTGAAATCTGCGACTACCCTATCCGAAAATTTTTCGTACTTTTAAAATAATGGGTCGTTTTGTGTTTTTATTGCCTGAAAGTTCTTGTATTGCGTCAAGATAATCCCAAAGAGCCATATTAGCCTTTTTCGCCAAATACCCAGATGCCCAAAATTGTTTTATTCTGTCGTCGGGATTTGTCTGCGAGAAATTTGTATTTAATTATTTTGAGCCCCGTATGAGGCTATTTGCACTCTATTTTAACTCTATTATGAGCGAATATGTTATTATTCCTATGTGCCAGAAGGGTTTTAACTTGTATTAGGTTTTGGGCTTTATTTGTAACTTTTGACAATTTTTCGAGTTTTGTGGTGTCCCGTTTCGTTTTTTGTGAAATTTCTCTGGAACAATTCCTTTGCCGGGTGAGCCCGATTTTTGGCCTAGAGTAGCTAGAAAACATATATGCACATTATGCCCGGAGGAAGTCGCCATCGAAGGTCTGGATCACTGGGAAAAAGCGGAGTCGTGCAGCTCCCCTGCGGGATGGGCGCATTTTTGGAAAACAAAGTATTTAAGCTGCAATGGGAAAAATATAAGCCACAGGCAGGGTGGGAATTTTATACTTGCCTAGCAGGGTACTTTTTCTCATGTTATAAAAGTCACTTAAGTCAGTAGTGGGAAAAATAGAGGTCAGGCGGTGGGAATTTATTACCTGCCTTACAGGTAAAAATTCCCATGATAAAATAAAAGGAAAGTGACTTAAGTGAAATCATGGGATTTTAGTGCCTGCCTTGCAGGGTAAATAATCCCATTGTCAAAGTCAAATCACTTAAGTGGATCATGGGATTTCTGGGGCTGCCTTGCAGGGTAAAGAATCCCATTGTGGAAAAATTCTTAAAAATAGAATTACATGTGCAAAAAAGTGCGCCCCCTTTGGTGAGAGAATGGCAGCCTTAAATTGATTATTTTAATTAATCTATTCTCTCAAAAAGTGCGCCCAAGCTTGGAGGAAGTCAACAAGTCAAAGTTGAAATAAAAGAAAGGATTTAAAAGCATTAAATTTAATTTATTTAATGGCTGCCCTCTTCCTCTCAAAAAGTGCGCCCCATTTGGGTATTATTTAATGTTTTTTAAGGCATTAAAACATTAAATTAATTTCTATTTTCAGTGGCTATGGTCAAAGCACACTGTGAAGCTTAAGTGAAGTGATGTGTGAAGGATTAAATTGGATTAATTTAATTTATTGGATGGTTGTCCTTAAACATGCTATTTTTAAAAGAGAAAAGCATGATTTTTAATTAATTAATTGCCTTTAATTGTTAGGGCAATTATTAATTATAGAATTGTGAAGGTTATATAAGCATGGGCAGCCATATGGGTGAATTATTCAAATCACAGGTGAAGAATTGCAGCCAAGTGGAAAAGTGCGCCCCATTAGAGGAAGGATTTTGCTCAGACAAGGTGACAACAAGGCTAAATGCTTCCGTATTTGGCGCATGCTCTAGAGGAGGTTGATCTTTGTCTACATAATTGTTTCCACAGGTGTTACAGAGCTTAGGTGTTGATTGAAAGGATTCATGCTCTCTTTATGTGTAAATTAAACACCATTTTTTGGGGCAGCAAGCTTGAAAAGTGTAGATTTTTACAATTTAAATTCACTATTCATGCTCCGGTGGCCATTTTTGTTTGAATAAATTACAGGAATTCATTACGGTGCTTTACA
The DNA here is from genome assembly GCA_018340775.1 of Taxus wallichiana var. yunnanensis. Taxonomy (NCBI): domain Eukaryota; kingdom Viridiplantae; phylum Streptophyta; class Pinopsida; order Cupressales; family Taxaceae; genus Taxus; species Taxus wallichiana. Next base: position 178,312,243 of record CM031238.1, on the reverse strand, counting down.
AAAGAAAATGAGTTTTTATCAATGTCCAACACATTTCAAATATCCTCTCGAATCAAGAATTGTCTAGATCTCGCACTAAAGATTGAAGAAATCCAAACCAAGTAAGAAGAAAAAGAATTATTCAGACGAAGATAGACAAAGCTATGGTGAAAAGAGATGAAAAAGAAAGCACGATGGAGTCATGCATTGCTTCCAAACTTGTAGACATAGGAGACACAGATCTAGGCCTGGAACCTCTTGCCGATTTGATTGATAGATCCAGAGCGGGAAAGACTTCACTCATGCGTGCGGTCAAAAGTAGTGGAATTATCCAAGCTGCAACTTTTCCATGTACAGCCCAATTGCCAGAGTTCGTGATGGAGTGTGCTAGATCTTATCATCCTTCATCCAGATCAGTGCGTGATGCTTCGAGAAAGACAATAATTCATTTGGACGCAGAGTTCATCAATTATTGTTTGAAGATTCCAGTGCGAAAGGTGGTGACTTCTATTAGCATCCGTGATGCCGACAAAGAGATGGGAGAAGCATAGAGCTGATTGCGTTAGCATCATGAATAGCCGATACATGAAGAAGCCTAGATCTCCTTCAAAGTTCCCGAGAACTCTTCCACGGTCCAATTTGGTGTAGGAGGCAGATGATGTCATCAAATTGCTATGCAGGATGAATGGCGAAGTGAATGCCTACACTTTCCATACATGGATGTATGCTTTCATCAGGACCATTGAAATCAACAAGGTTGATTCTATAATCAATTGGTCGGAAATTATTAGCAACAACATCGGTGAGCAACTCCGGAACGTGAAGCGTACTTTCAGCTTCAAGATGACTTCATACTTGGTGTATGCTGCAGCTTCACAAGGCGTCTTTTCCAAGCTGGATAGATGTGGTGTTCTTTCCAAGGACCCCATTTTTGAGTGCTACCCACAACTTACTGCACCTACAGGCGAGAAAGACTTCAAAGTGATCAACGATGACTTCTTCTACGATTTCATCTGTAGGCTAGACAAAGACTTGAAGGCCAACAGGGTAAGCAAGGAAGCGTGGGAAGCTGTGTCCAAGATTGGAAGTCTATTCATTCAATTTGTAGATTTCACATACCTCAGGGTTACAGGCTTTTCTGGAGAACCAATAAAGATGCCTAGGTATCCGAATGATAGATTGATCACCATGGAGCTAAGCAGGCAACTTGTGGAGTTACACGACCTTCAGTCAAAGCGGCACAAGTCTACGGGATTCTTTCCAATCACTGTGGGATATTACAGCTGCATTAGCATTCACAGAGCTTGAGGGATGGAAGCGCAAATGTTATCCGAGTATGAGCAAGAGTTCTTCCCTACACGGCTGAACTTTGATCCATTTGGAGTAGCCAAGAAGACAATCTCCCAAGAAGTATGCACATGTGCCTTCATTAGAAGATTTTTGGATGAAGTGTAAAAGTGAGTACGAGGTTAGAAAGAAATGTTTCAAAGAAAGCTATCAAAGCAAGCAAGTGTAAGACTTTGGACTAGCGCGGATACTTGCGGATCTTAAAGATGATGGGAATGTGGTACTTGACACTTACCATTAAATGGGAGAAGATAAATCCATACTCCATAATAACATAGGAGGCTGCAACACAATTGAAGAAAGGTCGAGAGCTGTGTTGGTGAATACTTCAAACTGGTTGCTGATGAAGGGATATTGCCTTGATGAAGCATTGATGAATCAAGTCACAGGAAAATTTGGCGCAGAGATTCCCTCAAGTGAAAGCACGGAGGAGAAAGCAACAGGAAAGTCAAGAAGTTGAAAGTACATAGAAGATCTCAATCCAAGGAGAGGATCACTTCTACGACCATGACTTTAACTCCAGTTTCTCCAGTACCCAATGCTTCACCAACTATTGCACCGCAGCAACAGGATGCTTCCAGAGGATACGTTGAAGCTGCAGATGGCGGAATTTGAAAGGGCTTTGTCCTTGGATGACTCAGAAGATGGCAGCCATAACACTGTGGCACTTTCTGACAGAGAGGATGCAGAGCGGGAGATGGTAGTGCACTCAGCGACTTCTCACTCTCCGAGAAGTAATTTCTCGGAATGGTTAGCTTTGCAGTTTGTTCCATGAGAATGGAGATGAACTTAGAGGAGCACGACTTGCAGCTACTCCAGGATCTGAGCAGAAGAGACAGAAGGCCTAAAGTTGCTAAAGCAACTTCTAGGTTGATCATCGAGAATTCGGGAGAGAAGTTTGCTGAGATATCAATTCCGGCAGAAGGAAAGATAGAAGAGGAGCTCGCGGCAGAAGATGTGACAGTGACCAAAGTACCACTCGGTCAAGCCACCACTGAAGGATTGAAGCAGGACACGCAGACATTGATAGATGCTTTATTCCTTAGGCTTGACAGTGAGAAGGCGGAGAAAGAAGAGTTGCAGAAGCAAGTATCTCAATTATGTGAGATCATAGCCAAGGTTGCTAAACCTTCCATTCAGCCCATTTCAGAGCAGGTGAGTGATCATCTTATGCAGGAAATGGAAGATGCAAGCAATCAAGTAAAGGCCATTGACGAATGGAAGGATTTGATTATTCGTCAAGCTTCTGTACAACTTGGGGAAGTGCCAGCCCACCTAAAGGTTATGAACGATGCAGCAAATCAACTAAAGCAACTGATGGCAAACATAGAAGGCATGAATACAGTTGCAGAGAGTAACCTGAGTATTTTGGCCGAGATCAACAAGCTGCCGGGAGATGTATTGATTGCGGAACAAATTGTACCAGACGGATCAGTCGAGAAGGGGAAGCAGTTAGAATTTGCAGTATCTTTCCGTTTGGAAATCTGCAGAGTTTTGCTGAAAAGGATGCAGGCACTTGAAAGTAGGACGTCATCCTTACCCGACAGTATCATTTCTTTCACGGAAGAGGATGTGGTCGGAGGCGTTACTTCTTACGTGCGGATTGTTTCTAACGAGGTGCCTAATTCCCTGGAAGGTTCTCTTCTGATGGTACAAAAGAGAATTGATAAAGCTACCAAGCCTTTCACGATGAATTCTATCAGTAGACTGGTGGCGCTGCAGGCAGACATTGCAAGGTTTGGGCCGAGTTTGGAAGATGTGGAAGCGTGCATCAAAGTGTTGAATGAAGGGTTGCTGCAATTCAGATGAAAGAAGCAGTGGCTAAAACAGATGGAAGGATGCTGAATTATATGTTCGACAAGTATATCAGATATCAGAACAAGAAGATGTAGACATTACAGCTGGCATGACTTCTTCTATTCTTTCTTCTTCTATTTTCTATGTTCTCGGATGAAATTGTAAAACTTATAAGTTATTGGTTTTACAACCATTACTTAAAGTCATGTGGAACCATTCTATTAGTTAAGTGATACATGTGTCACTTAAGAAGAAGTTAGTTGAGGATGATTGCCAAATGTCATCTTTACTTGTTGTTCATGTTTTAGTTCAGTTTGAGTTTTCCATTTGTACTTTCCCTCCTACATTCTATAAGTAGGAGAAGAACCTCCGGGTTAATCATCGATTAGAATTTGTAAGCAACAATCTTGTGTTCTATACTTTGTGCTAAACCCCTGAGAGCAACTTGGAGCAAAGGAATACAAAGGAGCAGGTTTCCGGAGAACTTTGTGTCACGGTGTACTTTGTTTCTTGCTTTTAATCTTACATCTCTTAATATTCTTTGTGTTATTTTAGATCTGGATCTAGAGCTTCTTTGTTTTATAATTCTCGTGTGTTTATATCTATTATGTTTCTTCTATGTGCATGCAATTAGCTCTTCTATCTACTAATTGGGATGCACATATTCCCCATCTCTTCTCTCGTATTTCCTTTACTTCCTTCTTCTATAACTTTCCTTTCTTAAACAACTCGCTTACTTGCTGCGAACTTCTTAGTTATGGTTCATGAACTAAGTGGTTAAAGTAAAACCCTCATAGATAATAACACGTTTTTATTGACAAATCGACACGGAGCCTCACCGGTTAAATGAGGGAGATCTATCTCATGACTAGGTTTGATGCTATGAAGAAAATCTAGCTAACACAAGGATTATGCTCTTCTACTCATCAATTCATCTTTAACCCTAGTTTTCTAGCTTATATAAGCTTAGACAAACTTAGGGAAACTTAGCCATGAAATTACATCCAATAGATTTGCTTTAAAACAAAAACAATATTAAAACTCGTGACTTAAAAATAAAGTGCTTCACACAGTAACTAGCACCAGTTAGACCTAACCGCGGCCGATTCCTCCTTTTCCCGACGGATGTTGGTCCCACCGTAACCGATGCGATTCACATCGTATTTCTAGTCACTTTCCATTTCATGCTAATTGTGAAGCAATCTAGCTCCACAACCTAACAGACCTCATTATAGGAAATGAGAAACATGTTAAGGTGATTTTTGACATCAATTTCAAATAAGGAAGTCACCGGAATATTTTTGATAGTGATGAACAAATTGTATAATTTATTCGAATAAATGAGTTATCCTCAAGGCTATAGTCTAATTTTTGTGATAGCTATGGTGATCAAATCATTCAACTAAGGACAAACAGGTTTACTAAAGGATTGGTCACTCGGAACATATTTTCAGTATTAATGATGAATTTAGAGGAAAATAAAATAATATAGTAGTAAAACAAGAGGAATTCCAACCAGCTACTAGTGCACAAGACAAGGAGCTATTAATAAGAAATGTATGTGATGAAGATGAAAACAAGATTTTATCTCCTTGTGTAAAAAATTTAACGATATCTTATCATGGAACTATGAACATCTTAATATTTTTGACCCCAAAATTGCTCAAAGCACACCATAGATCTTGATCCTAATGCCAAAAAAACTAGATAAAAATAAAGGCTCGTGAACCCCAAGATAGATCCCCTTATGAGGAAAGAGTTATCTAATCTAATTGAGGAAAAAATAATATTTCCTATCAACTACTCTACTTTGGTGGCTAATTTGGTTCCATTTGGGAAGAATAATGGAGAAATTAGGATTTGTGTGGATTCCAGGGACTTGAACAATGCCTCTTTAAAAGATCATTCTCCTCTACCTTATATGGAACATATTTTGCAAATGGCAAGTAGGAGTGGAAATATTTTCCATGCTTAATGGATACTCGTGTTTTAATTAGATCAAGGTCGAGAAGAGGAACAATTCAAAACTACATTTACAACCCAAAGTGTGGAACATATGCATATCGAAGATACCCTTTGGTTGATCAAATGGGGGCCACATTACCAAGGGTAATGGACATTTATTATAAACGATATTATATTAAATATTTTATCCTTATCTACTTGGATGATATCACTTTTTTCTCGAAGGAAATTAAAAACCGTATCACTCATCTTGAAAATGTATTTGAGAGATGTAGGGAATTTGGGGTCTCTCTTAACCCAAAGAAGTATGATTTTCTAGTTCCACATGGAAAACTCTTAGGGCATATTATTTCAAAATATGGTATTTCCATTACTCCGAAAGAATCTCAACCATCCTGTTTCTCTCCTTTCCAACTCAAAAATGGATCTACAAATCATTCCTTAGAAAGATTAACTTTGTTTTATAGGATTGAGAAGGCCTATGTAATGCTAAAGAAGGATTCAATTTTTAAATGGACTACAAAAGGAAAATAAAGATTTTCCAAGATCAAACAGGAAATTTCTCAAGCTCCCACACTTATCAACCTTGAATATTCCAAGGATTTCATCCTATATGCGTATGGATCCAAGTCCAATATTATTGTTGTTTTGACACAAAAAAATGATCAAGGTTCGAATGTACCAATGGCCTTATTCAACCAAACATGAAAGGATTATGAACTAAAATAAAGTCACATAGAGAAATAGACCTTTTCCATCATGATATCTCTTAAGAAATTCAAGATTATGCTTACCACTAACCACATAAAATTTCTAGTCTTACACGCCAAATACAAAGACTTCATTATGGGAGTAGTAATCAAGTGAGAAAAGAGCTGGATGGATGTTTTGTTAGGTTGTGGAGCCTATTTTCATGTGTGAAAGTGTTGAAGACTGTACACTAAGAGTACTGTACACTTTTCATGTATCCTCGCCGGGGTTTGGGGTGCAGCCCCAAAAAAATTTTGGGCCTTAAAACGTGCCCGATATATCAGAAACGTGATTTTCTCATATGGGTGGGATTTTGACCCATAGGTTTATGGGACGGTTTTTCCCATGGTTTTGATACCCATGGTTTTGTAAAACTACTTAAGCAATTGTCTATTTATATGGTTTTATGCATATGATAGATGTATGAAAAACATTGCAGATGTGCTTTGAATTTGGGTGTGAATTCTATAGAGTTTGTTGAGCATAGCTCCAAACAGATCTGGGTATTGTATTGAGAGAGTGGTGGCTTGTAATAAAATATAAGCAAGTGATTCTTGGTGGACGTAGCCCAAATTGGGTGAACCACGTTAAATATTGTCTCTTTGTGTTGTGTTATTTTATTCTGCACTTTTATTTGAGATCTTTAATATTTTTTTGCATATTAGTTTCTACTGTTGCGATTCTGTGAGGGATTATTCCACATATTTTATCTCTTATTTCCTAACAATTGGTATTAGAGCCTAGTTTGGTTTGCTGAAGTGTTGAATCACAGGGAAAGTTTTATCTTGAGTGGGAGCTATGGCAGATGATGGAAGATCTAGGGTTGATAAATTCAACGGCAAAATTTCAGTCTTTGGAAGATGCAGATGGAAGATTACCTTTATCAGAAGGATCTTTATACTCCGCTATCTAAGAAGGTGAACAAACCCTTGAGCATGACAGATGTAGAATGGGATTTTTTTGGATAGGAAGGCACTTGGGACAATCCAGTTGTGTCTTGCATCTTCGGTATTATTTAATGTTTCAAAGGAAAAGACTACAAAAGAACTAATGGATGCATTAGGGAAGTTGTATGAAAAACCCTCTGCCTCTAATAAGATATTTTTAATGAAAAAGTTGTTTAATATGAAGATGTTTGAGAATGGTTCAGTAGAAAATCATCTAAATGATTTTAATACAATTGTAAATATGCTAGCTTCGGTTACAATAGAATTTGATGAAGAAGTTAGGGCTTTATTAGTTCTCATGCTTTTACCCGAGAGTTGAATAACTCCGATAATGGCGGTAAGCAACTTGGTTCCTGCTAACTCAAAGTTGAAGTTTGAGGATGTTGTAGGGGTGATTCTAAGTGAGGAAATGTGAAGAAAAATCTCTGGTAAATCTTCTACTTCAGTGAATGCTTTGACAAAGGGAAACTAGAGGGAGACAAGAATAGAGGAAACCGTGGAAAATCAAAGGATCGAGCAAGGTCAAAATCAAAAAGTAAGATAGTATGATGGCTGCACTGTGGAAAGTCTGGGGCATCCAAAGAAGGATCTGTTGGGAGCTTCAGGACAAGAAGAAACAACAGGAAGAAAATAAGGAGGCAAATGTGGCAACGGGTAATGTATGTCGATGCTTTGATTCTTTCTTTGCATAATATTATCAATCTTGGGTTTTAGATTCGGGGGCTTCTTTCCATGCTTCTCCACATAGGCATTATTTTGTTGATTATATTCAAGGAGATTTTGGGCATGTTTTTCTTGGTGATGATGAGCCTTGTAGCATAGTTGGAAAATGTTCTATTCAGGTTAAGATGCAGAATGGGAATACTTGGCTATTGAAGGATGTCAGACATGTGCCTACATTAAGATAAAATTTGATATCGACAGGGAAGTTGGGAAGTGATGGTTATACTGTGATATTTACAACGGAATCTTGGAAGGTTACCAAGGGTGCTCTTGTGGTGGCAAGAGGTAAGAAGGTTGGAACCTTGTATTTAACCACTTATAGCACTAATGTTTGTAATCTTGTGGCTTCATAAGTAGATACAACATTGTGGCACTATAGGCTCGGTCATATGAGCCATAAGGGCATGGAGATCATAAAGAAGGATTTGCCTGATATACAGAAACAAGTTTGGAGTTCTATGAGGATTGCATATATGGGAAACAAAAGCGAGTAAGGTTTCTCAAGGTTGGACCTACAAAGAAAGAGAGTAAGTTAGAGTTGGTGCATTTTGATGTGTGGGGGCCGACTCAGGTATCATCTCTTGGGGGTTCAAGTTATTATGTTACTTTTATTGATGATGCAACAAGGAAAGTTTGGGTTTATTGTATTAGAAACAAATATGATGTATTTGACACTTTTGTTAAATGGAAAGCCTTGTAGAGAATGAAACATGTCTTAAGCTAAAATGTCTCAGGTCAGATAATGGAGGGGAGTATTACAGCAATGAATTTGATGATTATTGTTCTAAGAATGGAATCCACAAGAAAAAGACGGTTCCAGGAACTCCGCAACAAAATGGGGTATCAAAAAGGATGAACAAAAAAATAATGGAATGTGCTAGAAGCATGAGGTTACATGTAGGACTGCCTCTTTCTTTTTGGGTAGAAGCAATGAACACAGTTGTGTACTTGATAAACAGAGGACCCTCAAGTGCCTTGGATGGAGGCATACCTGAGGAGGCTTGGTATGGTAAGAAAGTTGATTATTCATTTCTTAGAGTCTTTGGATGTGAGGTGTTTTTCATATAGACAAGGATGATAGGACCAAGCTAGAGGATAAGTCTGAAAATGTACTTTCATTGGTTATGGTGGTGATGACTTTGGATATAAATGTTGGAGTATTAAGGACAAGAAAATCATTCGATCTAGGGATGTGGTTTTTAATGAGAAAGTCATGTATAAGTAGCAGTTGCAGGAAAACAAGGAAGAATCTAAGAAAGAATATGCAATGGTAGAGGATCTTCCGGATGGAAAAGTGACACATGAATCAGTTCAGAACCTCCTCAACAGGAACCCCAAACTCCTATATTGAGGAGGTATTCTAGGGTAAGAAGAGAACTTGAATGTTTTTCTCCTTCTCTTTATTATTTATTACTCACTGATAGTGGAGAAATAGAGAGCTTTGTTGAAGCAATGCAGGTAGATGCCAGGAAGAAGTGGGAGCAAGCCATGGATGAGGAGCACCAAGCTCTCATGGAGAACTAGACATGGGATTTGGTGAAACTACTCGAAGGCAAAAGAGCATTACAGAACAAGTGGGTGTTCAGAGTCAAAGAGGAAGAAGGAGGCAAGAAAAGATACAAGGCCTAGTTGGTGGTCAAGGGGTTTGCATAGAAAAAAGGTATAGATTTTGATGAGATTTTTTCTCTTGTAGTAAAAATGACTTCTATTAGAACTATTTTAGGAATAGTTGTAGCAGAAGACTTGCACTTAGAACAACTTGATGTAAAGATTGCATTTCTCCATGGTGATTTGGAGGAGGAACTATATATGCAGCAACTAGAGGGCTATGAGGTCAAAGGTAAAGAGGAGATGGTGTGAAAACTAAGAAGAGCTTATATGGCTTGAAACAAGCTCCACATCAATGGTATAAGAAATTTGATAGCTTCATGATGGAACAAGGTTATATTAGATGTCATTTTGACCATTGCATGTATACAAAGAAATTTGAGGATGGCAGTTATATTATCATGTGTCTGTATGTGGATGACATGTTGGTTGTAGGTAAAAACATGCAGGAAATAAAAGTACTCAAGAAGCTAAGTGAATCCTTTGCTATGAAGGATTTGGGGGCAGCCAAACAAATCCTTGGTATGAGGATATCTCGGGATAGGAAGGAACGGAAGCTAAATTTATCTCAGAAGAGTACATTAAGAAAGTCTTAAAGAGGTTTAATATGCAGGATGCTAAACCGGTTGGGACTCCTTTGGCAGCCATTTCAAGTTATCAAAGGAGCAGTGTCCCAAGACAGAGTAGGAGAGAAACCAAATGTCTAAGGTACCTTACTCATCAGCAGTTGGTAGTTTGATGTATGTCATGGTGTGTACTAGGCCTGATATTGCCCATGCAGTGGGAGCGGTGAGTAGATTTATGAGTGATCCAGGCAGAGATCACTGGTAGGCAGGAAAAAGTGGATCCTTCGGTAGTTGAGAGGGACCATGGAGACATTTTTTTGCTTACAAGTGGATCGAGACACCACTTTGTGTGGTTACGTAGATTCAGATATGGCTGGAGATGTAGACAGCATGAGGAGCATGACAGTTATGTTTACACTATAGGTGGGACAACAGTGAGTTGGATTTCACGACTACAAAAGCTAGTGGCTTTATCAACCACAGAGGTTGAGTATGTTGCTGCCACAAAGGCAAGAAAAGAAATGATTTGGTTACAACAATTGCTTGAGGATTTGGGGCATAAGCAGGAGGAAGGAAAGATACATAGTGATAGTCAAAGTGCTATACACCTAGCTAATAACTCTGTTTTCCACTCTAGGATGAAGCATATACAATTAAGGTACCATTTCATTAGGACAACTTTGGAGGAAGATAAGTTGAAGCTAGAGAAGATCCATACTAGTCAGAATCATGCAGACATGATGACCAAGGTGGTCACAAGGGAAAAATGAAGTTGTGTTCAGATTTTTTTGGTCTTCACGGAAACTAGTGAAGGGTTGAGAAGTTTTCTCAGAGGAAAACTAGTCTCCAAGTGGGAGATTGTTAGGTTGTGGAGCCTATTTTTATGTGTGAAAATGTTAAAGACTGTACACTAAGAGTATTGTACACTTTTCATGTATCCTTGCTAGGTTTGGGGCCGGGCCGCCTCAAGAGGGGGTGTGGGGCGCAGCCCCTTCTAGATAGAAAGGGGTTTGGGGCACACCCCGAATTTTTTTTTTTTTTGGGCCTTAAAACGTGCCCGATATATTGGGAAACGTGATTTTCTCATATGGGTGGGATTTTGACCCATAGGTTTATGGGACGGTTTTTTCCCATGGTTTTTAATACCCACGATTTTGTAAAACTCTTAAGCAGCTTATCTATTTATATGGTTTTATGTATATGATAGATGTATGAAAAACATTACAGATGTGCTTTTAATTCGGTGTGAATTATGTAGAGTTTGTTGAGCATAGCTCCAAAGATCCGGTATTATATTGAGAGAGTGGTGGCTTGTAAAAAAATTTGAGCAAGTGATTCTTGGTAGACGTGGCCCAAATTGGGTGAACCACGTTAAATATTGTCTCTTTGTGTTGTGTTGTTTTTTTCAGCACTTTTATTTGAGATTTGTAATATTTTCTGCATATTAGTTTCTACTGTTGTGATTATGTGAGGGATTTTTCCGCATATTTTATCTCTTATTTCCTAACATGAATAATATTATGGAATATGATGTGACCATTAAATCTAAAAAAATGGTAAGAGGTAGAGCACTTTGTGAGCAACTACCTTAGGACACACAAAATAATCAAGAAGACTCCCTCTTCATGGACGAAGATTTACAAAGAAACACAAATCCATGAGTTAAGAAACTTCCGCACAATAGTGAATTCTTTCAAGATAAAGGAAATTCACTCAATGGCCACAACTAGATTCATGACATGACCACATTCTTATCCACTGGTGCATATCCTCCTAGCCTAAGCAAATAAAAAATAAGGCATTTGAGATTGCAATCAATTCCTTATGCATTATTTGGCCGATTATTTTCAACATGAACCTTGATGGAGTGTTGTTAATATGTATTGCAGGTGGGCATGTGAACAAGGTATTGATGAAATTCCATGATTTTTTCCCTAGTGGGAACTTCTCTGCCAAAGCTACAACAATAAAAATCATAAAGGCATGATACTTCTAGCCCACACTTTTAGATGCGCATCAATGAGCCATAAAATTTAAAGAATGTGTATTATTTATTGGTAAGAAGATATCACCTGCCCTTCCACATCATCCTATCCAAGTAGACTAGGAATTCTCCCAACAAGGTATTAACTTCATTGGCATGATTAGTCCTCCATCAAGTATAATTCATAGATGGGTTTTGACAAAATCGATTATTTTACTAGATAGACTAAATTTGTGGCACTTAAGGAAGCTACTAACTCAGCTATCATTGAATTCCTTGATGATAGGTTTTGGGTTTCTCAAACCATCATTTCGATAATGCAAAAGCATTTATAGGCTCTAAAATTTTTGATTGGGCTCTTGGACTTGGAATTTACTTGAAGACTTATTCCAATGACCTGTCCTCAAGGTAATGGTTTGGTAATCTACTAATAAGAAATTGATCGAATTATGAAGATAACAATAGATATCAACCAATCATGGCATACAAAGGTAATAAATTCTCTTTTGGTGATAGAATTAAAATAAATAAAGAAATCAATAATTCTCCTTTAAAACTTGTATATCGTAGATATGTCGATTCCTCAGTATTTGGTGTCACCTTCATTGGAGCTAGCCCAACCATTAGAATTGGAGGGTACAGATAAAAGAGAAAACATAATGGTAGAATTGATTGAACTTGAGGAATTGAGACAATTTTTCATGATCGATTAGAAGAACATCAAACATCAACCAAGCAATTATTTGACAAGACAAATAGGGCTCAAGATTTCAAGGTGGGAGATCAAGTCCTAAAACTAGATCCGAGAATAGAGCTAAACCAGGGAAAAAACTAAGTTTTCGTAGTGTGGAGTGGGCCATACATCATCATTTCTTGCAAAGAGGCTAAATATTTTGAGTTGTCCAAACTTGTTAGAAATGCATTACAGATCCCAATCGATGGGATTTATCTCAAAAACATTCTCATTAAGATGTTTGTTTCACCTTGTGCATATTAGATTAATTATCAATCCCTCCAAGTGCTCTTCGACACATTATCTTTTTGTTAGTGTAGTTTTCTTTCCCTTAGTGTTCTGCACAATGTTCTTGTTGTTCCTAGGTGGCATTTACTATTGCACAGTGGTTCATGGAGGACTCCAAAGAAGATATGTTTCAAGTAGAGTTGGAAAGTGAAAAGCTTGAGTGTCAAGAGGAAACAAAACACATTTTAGACCAACTTGCAAGCATTCAATATGTTGAGAGAGGAACTGAAAACAAATTTATTCATGGATTATCAAGCAACCGTGGTGGAAAATCAAATTTAAGAAAGTTTTTCTCTCCCATTAAAGTTCGATTTAGAAGAACTCTCATGATGGAAACAATCGGTTCATCATGACAGTCAATGTCAATTCCATATAATGTTTATAAAGGTTCAGGGATAATTTTTCAAAGTTTTAGATCACTTTTTCAAGTTTTTAGGCTTGAATCCATGCCTAATGGATGCTTAAAAGGTCACCGATCTTTTATCTAGTAGGAATATAACTCGATTGAGTCGCTAAAATGTTGTTCAAAATAACCCCTAGTTACCTTGAAAACTTTCGATTCATGATTGGAATTAAGCAAGTCAAATTGGGTCAAATCTTAGTGAAATGGGAAAATACTTTATCATCTAGTATTACTTCCCTCTTGCAAAGATTAACTATCCGAGATAGCCAAAATAAGTAGATTGGGTCATTGGAGGCAAATATCAACCAAATTGGCCTTTGGAGGAATTGAAGGAACCATTTCTTCATTCCTCCAACTCCCCACATTTACAATCCAATTGAAAAGGTTCAATATGGGGTTGATGCAGATAAATCGGGCCATCCTTGCACCGGTGGAATAGTTCTTCTGTTCAAGGATTCGCCGATCGACCGACTAAGGGCCAAGGGAAACGAGGGACAATTTTTCAGCGAAGTTAGAAGTTTTGGGCACCAATGGAACATTTCAACATTCCTCATGTTCACCAAGTGGATGTCATAACCGTACGTGGAAATAAAGCATTAAAGCATCCTTTCAAGCTCCACAAGGAACTTCCCCTTATTCCCCTCATCCTCTAAAAATCCATTTGGCCATATCTTTTGATCTATAACTCCAAATTACACAAAATTGGTCTTATTGAATAGGTCTCATCAAGAACTTCAGTTTGGTATCAGAAATTTAGAAATTGATGGAGTTTTGGTGGTGAAAATGATAAAAAAATAGGTACAAAAGTAAAAGTGGAGTTCAAGGTAGCTCAACTACCAAAATTAATGGTGAATGGTTCCCATACATTCTCTAACAAACAAGGTTATGTGGGGGAATGATTTTGATAGGGTTCCCATGCCTATTTTTAGTGAATTAATGCATGTTGTTGGTGGTTAAAGCAATAAATATGAGTTTTCCTCTCGCTTCCCCTTCTCTCTCTCTCTCTCTCTCTCTCTCTCTCTCTCTCTCTCTCTCTCTCCCCCATTTTCTATATATTGGTAATTTGTGCACATTTTTAAAGGTTATACTCTCTCAAAATACAAATGCACCATGTCAAAGTGATTTAAGAAGTATTTTTGAGTTATGTAGGCCTCATATTTGGGCTCTAAAAGGTGTTTTGTGCCTTCTTCCACTCCATTGTAATGGTTTGTGCATGCTTCAAGCAATAAAATCTGGTTTTGTGGTTATTTCTCTACCCTAACTTGTTTTTATTTGCAATCTTACCTCTCTATTGTTGTTGTGGTGTGTTGTGCATTCCTTTATCCTTTATAGGTTCCAAATTTGTTGTGCATTGTGTGAAAAGGGAAGATTAAATGTTGTTTTGGTTTGTGGTACCATTGTTTTCCCTCTCCTCCTTTACTTTTGTCTCATTTTCCCTCATTGAGGGTGTATATCCCATTTTTCTTGGTGCTATCACCTCCATTTAACTAAGGATTTCAATTTTCACACACTTCTCTCTCCCTCCATGTTCCATGTGAATGCTTAGACTAGGATTAGATAGTTATATTTCAATCCATATGAGTAGTTTTAACATTAGGACAGTAAAGGAACTAACCCTCTCTATAGGTTTGTTTGAAGTAAAAAGGTCCCACACTTGGAGACATTCCCATGTTACCCAAAAATTCTGATTTTCATGCATGATCATTTAGAGGGTGTATTTTGGCACCTACAAGTTTTCTCGTAAGGTTTTTGGTAAAATAATGTGTATTTTACATGATCAGTGAGATATGGAATACCCAAGGAGTATTATATGTCACAATATGCTCATGATGAGGTTTTATTGGTTTTTGATGCATAATTTATTTAGGTATATGGAAAATACTTTGAATACTAGGTCAAAAATATTGTTTCTTTGTATGGGACACTTCTTTTGGGGAAAGAGGTGAAGAGGGAACTATGATATGTCCAATAAGATACTCATAAGGGACACTAGAATGGTACCAACTATGTTATTATGTACGTACTTTAGGAATCTATGTAAAGTAGAAGGAAAAGAAAACATATCAAGAATCCATGGGCATCCAAGTAACATTCGACTATGTTGTTAGAAGGAGTAAAAGGAAATAATTAGAAATGTTATTAGGTTTTACATGTAAAAATAATATTATGTCCTCAAGTGGGTTTTTCATTGTGCATCAAAGCCATGAAATATTTTTATGGTTCCCATTGGATATTTTTTATTATAAACAAGGGATGAAAGGAGTGTCATAGCGAAATAGTTTCATCTAAAATAATTGTCTTCCATGAAACTTTTGATTAGATTTGAATCAACACATGCATGAACAAACACATGTATAGATGTTTCCTCATCATGGGGAGGAATATTTGATTTAACAAATGTGATGGGTCATATGTACCTTGATATCCTTATAGTCACACCAATAATGTTATAAATAGGACGAGGATCATCCATGTAGGTTAATGGAGGAGGAATTGCTTGGTAAACCATATGTGTACATCATAATCCTTATGGGGTCTCTGCATAATTTGGTAATGGATAAGTGAAAATTTTAATCTAACATAGTGGAATAGTATGAATAATTACATAAAAATAATTATTAAATTCAATTTCATACATACAATACAAATACATAGGTGGATGTAGTCCTATAAACAAGGAGAATTTTCTAACTACACTTCACACAATAATCTCTCAAATGGATATCTATGTGAATTTGTTTTAACAACCAAATCCCACATAAACTAGACTAAACTCATAATATGAGTTCTTATTACAAATCATTACAACCTCATACATTATTTCATCCATAAATAATGTTCACCCACTAATCGAATGTGATCACTAATTATTTTTTCATAACATCCCCCTTAGTGCGAACATAGTAGGAAAACAATCACACTTTCTTCGTAGTTTTCTACCTCTACCTTCTCATGATCTAGATGGTTATTTAAGACAGCCAACAACCTTTAAAGATGGTTTTACTAGACAACCACAAACCAACAAGGATGAATTTTTAGAAAATCCAACAACCTCAAAAATGATGGTTTTCCAAGTCGCTTACCAACAACCAAAACAATGGATGGTTTTACAGGAAAACCAACAACCAAAATATCATGATGTTTCTTTTCCTTGTGAATTTATCTTTCCACTAGATTTACACAGTAGGGGATTACATAGGAAAATCTACTCACTTAATGAAAATTTGAACACAACACACTACAAACTGATCATGAACAAATACAGTTACTATGAAAATAAAGCACACCACTGCATAATAGAAAGTAAACACTTGACTAAAAAACAAAATTCCACCACAACTTCATGTGACCCCATCATTGGTGACTCGACAAGAGGTCGCTAATCAACCTTCAACCTCTTGTGCCTCCATCCTCCAGTTGATGTGCTACTTACTTAGCAGATTGGAACTTGGAGCTCAAAATTGCACTATCTTCTATCAATGTAGATTCCCCACTAGTTTTTTTTTGGATATGACATTCCAAAGCGAGGGTCAAGGGGCGGAAGCCCCAACAGGTCAAGGGGTAACACATTTTCCCTCATTGTAACCTTAAAAATTTCACCAAATACCAATATTTTCTATTAGCTCCCACATAATTCGTACATCGGTCACAACCAAAAATTAAATTTTAAAAATTTTATTGACTAAATTTAAAGGAATCCTACTCAATCCGCTCACTTTCACTCGACTAGGTCATTAATTTCTCTTTAGATTAGTACCTATGAAACCAATGCACCTTATACATAACACATCTTCAGAATCTCACATAATCACCTCATGTCTCTAATAAGTTTCTATTAGAATCCTAGAAGGATTCATTGTTTGAGGAATAAATTTGTCGAAGGATTATAGACCTATCCATTGTTACAATGATCACATCTTCAAATTCACAAATGACCTTAGTCATAAAAAAGTCATTTGAGCATAAAATAATTCACATATGTAAACACATGCACCCTATCCTATTTATCTAGGGATCTAATAGTCAAGTACAATCTATGAAGCACTTTTGGCTCCAATCATTAAAGTATCAAATCCTTATGGTACACTACACCAAGCTACAAATGTAAATAATTATCATTTGTTACTCTAGATCACTTGCATATACTAAAATAGAAATAAAAATTGATTTCCAAGTGTTTAAGGCCTTATTATGGATTTTCTATTTAAATATTTTTTCTCATTGTTAGACACATACCGAGAGGGAGACCTACATGATCCTTAGGACATTTTTAGGAAGTTTTATATTAGAAACACTTAATTATCACAATATTGTGTAAATGCTAGTCTATCTCATTTAGACTAACCTCTTTTAGGGACATGAGGAAAGTGATCATTTCAACATAAGAAGAAGCCATTTTACAAGTAGAGAAGTGTGATAATATGATTTCGACATAGTTCCCAAATCAAGATATATAATTGCATTTGGTGTTATAATTCAACTACTGGTCAAAGTAATATAAGATAAAGTTGTAGGTTGGCCAGGGGATAGCTTTTTTTGGGTGAACTTGTCCAAATTATTTTTTCCAAGTTCCTTAGGAACAAATTTTGTGTGATTTTTATTATTGAATAAAACTTGCACTATCTTAAAAGTATCATTTTTATTGAATATGTTTTGCTTTACTAATGTATTTGTCTTTTTTTCACATTCTATAATTTGTAGCTTGACAAAAAATCTAGTGTTGTCCTATTCAAAGCTATCGTGGGCCATATGGTGTGAATATGGCCCACAATAAAATATAATTCTTCTCCAAATACTAATCAACTACTCAAACATCCAAGTGTAAGGAAAATAATGTGTTTTTAGGCCTATGTTACACCAAAAAAAAGTCAAGCTATCTTGATATTTTTTAGGACTCTAAATGACAACTAATGCCAAAAAAGCAAACCAATGACTACAATAATGCATTCAACGGGAAAATTAGTGATATGTTGCATATTTATATCATAAAGTTGATATTGTTTCACTATTTTATTTAATAATTGATTTATCTCGATTAGAATGATTGCAATTAATAGAATCATGTAGGCAATAATGAGTAATCTCAATTTTCTCATGTCCAAATCAATTACAATGTATTCTTATCTACAATATATTATATTTGAAGTCAAATTAAACATTATGGGAACCTATACCGAATTCTAATTGTTAAGACCTAAAAATAGTGGATGGGGTGAATGCACGTGAGCTTGAATTAAAGGGAATCTATAGCAAAATGTAACATGAGGATAAGAAAAAGGACTTATAAGATAAGGTAGGAGATGCACAAAGGAAGAATAATTAACATGGTGGAAGTTAAAAAGAGGCCCATATTGTTCAATTTGAACAAAATCAATTAAAACATCAAGCACACTAGATTAATTAAAAAAATAACACTAAAGATCTCCATGGGACCATTTTTTAAGTGTTCATAAGAGACTCGAGAAGCCCAAGTTGTTGGATTATATTCATATTTCCTACATAAAAATGCTTAAAGTCCTTGTGTACTAAGTGGATCCCCTTATGCTTATTAAACACAAGTAAAAGTCCTAAAAAATTAATATCTAATTTAATTGGATTGAAAGACATCAACTACTTAATTATCTTTAAAGTTATTTAGGTGATTTACAATGGAAGCCGAGGTTGGTAGTAGGGGATGTAATGTATGTGGATAAATAGCTAATGATAACATTAAATTTGACATCCATTTAATAGTCAAGGGGTGATCACGACATTATTATTTTTTTCTTTTTACTTTGAGAAATCAATATTAATCATAATGTCCCAACCATATTGTGGAGTTTGTAGAATGTTGTTTGTTTTGTAGTAAGTTTTTTTCGAGCTCAACACATTGGTGGAACTGGATTGATGTATTTTGTTATTGGTCGGTGGGAAATTTTTAAGAGAAGGTAATGTAGTTATTAATCAATATTATTATATATATGTAAAGTCCTAGATAAGATCCTTGAGATTGATATCTATCAACATTTTTCATATAAATGTAGTTAATTTATTTGTACTATAATATAACACATATAGAGAAGTGGGCGATGACTCCTCTCTATATCCTACAAATGATCATATTAGGATCCCGAGAAAGCCATATCTACTCCCATATATGCTCCTATCTCTACTCTTATATCTATTGTAAAAGGTTGCTTTAGACATTATACAAAATAATTTATTGGTTCAATTGATATAAATAATGGGTTACTCAAGTACGAACCCTTGGATATAGATAGGAACCCTATTCATAAATCATTATCGACATGGAGCCATATATATTTGTGTAATTGTTTGTGTGACTATATGATAGAGTTTAGTTTTCATAATCAAAATATTTTAATATAAAAACAATGATAAAAGGTTAATTTACTTCAAAACTTTTACCACTTTAAACTTAGATGGTTAATATTGTTGGGATACCTCATAGGGAATGTATCTTAGAGTATAAATATTTCTAAGGTTGTACACGAATTCAACTTACATTTGGGCCACAAACCTTGCAATCTTCAGAATGAATATATGAATAATCATTTTTTTAATTGGTGGGGTAAGAATTATTAGTACTTTTATGAATGGTGCAAATAATATACTTTATCATTATCATTATTTTTATTGGTTACAACCATTTTCATTTATATTTATATTGTAACTCGTGTTAAAAATAAAAGTATTTTCCTCATACATATTATTAATGTATAAAATATTTTGGATTTAGAATAATATAAGAGTATTTTATATTCATATGAATATTAAAAAAGGACCATTTTTAATCCTTATTTTAGATAATATTATCCATTACCTAAAGTCATTAATATACAAATAAATAAACCATTTTTAATCTAAAGTTTTAGATGATCTTATCCATGTTGATCTAAGTCAAACTTTTCATCTATGCACTATTAGTCAAGCAATCAACCACAATAGATTAACCATTGCATTGCGCATTGTTTTTACAATAATTAGAGGGGAAAAATTACTTAACATGCATACCCCAAATGAAGCTTAATTTTAATACAAGCGTCTCAATGAATTTTTTTGTAAACATTGTAGACTAAGTATTATACTTTTAATAACAATGGGACAAAATGGAAGTTATGAACAAATGCAATTATTATTATTTTGGTGAAAAAGATCTTATATTATATTAAATACAACATGATACAAGATTCTATCAACAAAAAGGGGGTGGTATGAGAGCACACCCCAAAGCCACAAGTACACTAGGCCATGCCTAGGAAAGCAAAAAAATAACACTAAATGTTAAAAACAAAACCATCCAACGACGAAGGAACATAAGGACCAGGAGAACCAAAGGACCCCGAGAGGCGGGAGCAAAAAGCACCTCTTCTTCTCCTTATTATTCGTGATGACAATCCACCCACAAAGACTGCTGGGGAGCCAATGCAAGCGGAGAGACTAGGCGAGGGCTACCTTGACTCAGTCGAACTAGAAGACTCATAAACATGTGAACACTTGGTACCACCGCCAAAGAAGGGGAATCACAACACTAAAATTTTTAGAGGATATTGAGAAAAGAGTGGAAAGATTGGATGTGAAAAACCCATTATCGATCTAGAATATAAATAGGCCAATACATGAAAGTGTGTTTCATTAAAGAATAGGATATATGAACGAAATACATAAATTTCCCAATATGGCTTAACAAAATGAAATGTAATTTTTTTGAGAATTCAGCTCAATTGAGTTTCAATCAATTGAGAAGGAACGTTTATTTTGTGATGTAATTCATTTAATCATTGTTGATTAATGTGCCTTAATTAAGTGGATTAATCATGTTTATTAAGTTAATTGGGGATGTGACAAAAGGGGCCATTTATTAGAGTAGTTGGTCCTTTGGATCTTGTGATTTAAGTTGAGTGTATTTGACTTTGAGTGTTGTACACCCTACCTTACTTGGAAATTCGGATTTGGGCTTAAGGGCCATTTTTGGAGGCTTGTGGGACAAGTTAAGATTGTCCCACACCTCTTAATTTCATCTACCAACTATACCTATGGGTTGGGGGTAAAAAATAGACCCCATTATGTGTTTTGTAAGGTAAAAAAAGGTGACATTTATTGCACTTTTCTTACATGGGTTTTAAATTATGTCCTTAGGGGGTGTGGGTTTGTGTTGTGTGTAAGAGGCTTGTCATTTCTCTCAACCACCAATTTATTGTGCCTTGGGGTTGAGGTTTGACTTGTGAGGTGGAGTTGAGGATAAGTGATGTGGCATCCTACATGGAGCCACCTCACCCTCTCTCTCTTTTTCTATATATGCAAGTTTATTTGTTTGTTTGGGGGTTACTTCATTTTATTGTGCTCTTGTATTTTTGAGTTAGAGAGTTTTTGGAGTGCTTGTTGAAGTTTTGGATCTTATTGGAGTTGGATTGAGCTTGAAGGAGCTTGGAGTGTGATTATTTGATCAAGTTCTTACTATGGAAAGGTAGGAACTACACCCTTGTTTTACTTGTTTTCTTTTATATGTGTGTATTGCATGCAAGTGAATGGTTTGTGTGCTTGTTGGGATCATGGGTAGAATGCCTAAGTATGGTGTAGGAGAAGGATATGGGGATTTTATATTGTAGGGAGGCATAAGAGTTTTTTTTCATGTTTGGGAGGGAGTTGGGTTGGGTGCCCCACCTTTGATAAGAAAATGTTTTTTTCTTACTTGGTTCTTTTGAGGGAGACATAAGAGATTGTAGGGAGGCATAAGAGAATGTGGGAGGCATAAGAGGATCTTGAGGGAGGAATAAGAGTTGTGTAGGGGTTTTGAGTTGTGTTTTGGAGGGTTTTAAGGTGGGCACCTAATCCCATTGGGAGGCATAAGTGATCTCCCCATAGTTCCTTGCTCCATTGGCTTTGAGTTTTCAAGCCTTGTGTATTTTGAAAGTTGCATTCTTGTGATTGTTATCTTTTGTTTGAATGTGTGTTAAATGGTTGTGAAATTTGTATTGTGATGTGGAAGCATTGTGTTAGTTTCCATGAGTTGTATCCATTTCTTATTGCACTTTGGTTGGGGCTCGGGGGCCAATGAGGAGGATAGCTTCTTCTCCTCATTGGATTATTGGTTGGGTGGAGAGTGTTGCCTACTCCCCCATTTTTGTTGTTGTGATTGAAGTGAAGAAATGGTGGAGATCTTGTTGAAGATTTGGGACTTGGAGCATTTGTAGAAGTCAAAAAGGAAATCCTTCATTGTAGAAACCTTTCTTGTAGTTCCCACTTAAGGTGGAAGGCTAGTAGTCTTGCATTTAAAAGAAAATTTGTATTGTATATTTTATTTATCAAGTTGTAATGTATTGTTGGAAAGAAATCTTTTTGCATTGTAAGAAAATGAGCTATGCTCAAAAAGAAAAATAAAGTTCATTGTTACTTGTAGGAGTTTGCATTATTGTAAGAATGAAGGAAGAACTTGGAAGTTGTAAATCATTGAGAATGTATTCTTAGCAAATCTGAAATGTAATATAGTTGTTTGTGCTTTCTTTGAATAAATGGTTGTGGTTGTAATGGAAGAATGCACTAAATTATAGTGAATTACCTTGTTGAAGGATTACATTCTTGTTGTGGAAAAGAAAGCAATGATACTTAGAAATAGATTGAATTTCATTCCTTCATTTGAGCTTGAAAGAAATTTTATTGAAAAGTATTCTTGTAGTTGTTTTCTTATATGCTATTGAAATAAAAAATCTATGTAATTAGTGATTTAAGTCATGGAATGAATAAATGTTTTAACCTTTCAACTAGTGACTTTAGGCATATAAATTTAAGCTAAGGTTAAACTATAAATCACCCTAGTAAAATTATTTTTGGAAAAATTGATGAATTGATGGTTCTATTTTCAAGAAACAACCCACCACCTATGCAAGTGTGTGGTGGTCTCTGAACCATGGCCTTGATCGAGTGGCGGTCTCGAACCGCCACCCAGTGGGGTGGTGGTTTGAAATCATCACCCGGTAGGGCAGGGTGGTGCGGTCACAGACCACCGGCTTTCACTTCGGGTGGTGGTTTCATCACTTTTGGTGGAAAAATTAAAATCCATGACTATGTAAATTTTGAACTTGATTTAATTAAAATTGAGCCTATAAAATGTAAAAAGGAAACCACCAAAAAACCATAAGGGAATAAACTCATTGTTTTAAGCATGTCAATCCTTGAATGGGAATTTAAATGTATTAAATCTCATAGATTAAATGGAAATAGGTTTTTCCCAAATAGAGAACTCAAAATGGAAATAACTAAATAACTACTCCAGATTTAGGGTGAATACCTACAATCAACAAATGGAAGACATTGCTATAATAAATCCATAAACTAAACTAAACTAAGATAGATCCAAATGAATCCCTCCATGGCTTCCCTCCTTGCTTTCATGGCTTCCACTCCTCCAACTAAATCAAAGAAAAGAAAAGAGACCAAATGAGGAGGCTAGGGCAAAGAAAAAAGGTTTAATAAAATTTCATAAGGATAGTTAGGGTTAGTTTGGAACCCTAGGATCTAGTGGCCACAATTGATTTAATCCAGGGTTAGAATCAATCCTATAATTGTTAGGTGAGAATATATATTATGGGATTTTAAATAATTTAAGTGTATGTGAAAATGGGTGAATGGGGCCACTTAGTACCCTAGTATGTTAAGTTAAAATGTAACTCTCCTAGTATGTTTTAGTAAATGATTCAATGGACATTAAAGCTAATAATTTAAGGGAACTAAGGTAACTAAGGATAAGGGTTTAATAAATGTGGGTTTGAATGTTTATTTGAGAGGGAAAACTATTTAACCAAGTAAAAGAATTAATGGACTTTTCTAGAGGATTGTAATTGAAATTGACTTAGAAATGGGTTAAGAATATTTAATTATTAATCTAGACCTATTCCATTTAATGTAATGTAGTAAATTGTTGGTAGGAATTAATTAAATGTATTATAGGGTTTGACACCCTTGCAATATTTTTTAAAAAAAAAATTGTTCACAACTTTCTAGATAATTATTTAAGGTTTAATGTGGTTTTAGAATGTCAAAATTGTGGGTGTTACATTTGGTATCAGAGCCATGGGTTCAACGCTTGGACCTCGGGCACACTTGGAAACATAAGACATAACAAGAAAACCTAGTGCAAACTCTAAACCTAGATCACACAACTTTGCATGATATTTTAAAATGTAGAAAACCTAGAAAACTTAAAACAAAACCTAGAATGATAAACTAACTCTCGTCTTGGTCTATGTAGGAGGTGCAGGACTAGATGAGGGGTTCTTACATGTGGACCTAGACTTACCACCCCCGATCAGGTAGTAGGTAGCCATATTGCCTCATATACTTTAGACACTACAGATGTTAATGCCACTATACGCGGAGGATCTTTAGGAGGGAGACCTACCAGACATGATAGAGAGCCATCAATAGAGGCTCGTGCACCTTCCCAACATAGTGATGAGTATAGGGAAGAGAACTCCCATGGAGTTAGCTAGACAAGATTCACCATAGAGAGGTCATGGAGATAGGGCTACATGACACAAAGATAGATCTAGGAGCCCTAGGCAGCGTGATGATCATGTTGAGAGACCTAGAGGTAGAGATATCTACAGTGGAAAATCACATCAGAGAGATTATGAAACTCCATCCATCTCATTTTTTTGGGGACACTGGGGGATTTTAGGTAAGAGGCATGGTTGGTCAGCTTGAGGGATGCTTTAAGCTATGTCCATGTACCAACAACATGAAGGCTCATGTTTCCATCCACCTTCTAGAGAGATGGAGCTGGGGTTTGGTGGAGGACCAAGGAGCAGAAGCTCCATGTGGATTCGAGACAGTCACTTGGGAGCTCTTTGAGGAGTGGTTTAGGAGAAGATACTTTCTAGGAGGTTCATTCAATAGAGGATAGATGAGTTCCATGACCTACGTCAGGAATCCATGATGAGTGGAAGAGTATGAGAGTCACTTCTGGACCTACTTCAATATGTAGACTAGACTACATGCAGGATGAGTAGGTGAGGATCCATAGGTTCATCAAGGGCCTGAACCTAGACTTAGGAGGGGAAATGTGCATTCATTGTCCATAGACATTAGTAGAGAGGCCATTGAGAAGGCCTACATTATGGAGGAGACCAGGGGAAGATGAAACAAACCAGAGATAGAGTGCGGAGCCATATCTAGTAGATGTAGGATATCAGATCAAGGGGTCAGCTCCTCCTCCTCATGGTGGACATGGTTCTACATAGTCTTCATTCAGACCACCACAACAACCACCTCAGTAGTAGAAGAAACAAACTCATCCTCCATTTAGGCCTCCACAGAGATTTGATGCTTAGAGGGGATGCAGTATGGGGCCTCCTCCTAGGGGACCAATCAGGACTCAGGAACCACCTAGAGCTCAGTCATAGGGCTCGTTAACAGCAACCACAATAGTCCATAGTAGCATGATCATCAGGATCCATGACACAAACCACTACTAGAGTACCTACAAGCCGCTTCTCATTGGAGGGGACCTAGTAGTTGCTACGGGTGTGGTGTACTTGGGCATCATTAGAGAGAGTGCCCTCAAAACCCTAATAACAAGGGTAAGGCACTAGTTTCAAAGCCTACAATAGGTGATATGGCTAGGAGCCACATGATATATGCAGTGGTCGAGAACCACCAGGAAGAGCACCAGGCACAGTGATTGAGACTACATGTAGCATTGATGGCATTTCTATTTCTATTTTATTTGATTCAGCTCCTCATATTCTTTTATTTCTCCATTTGTAGTAGAGTGATGTAGGATAGTGGTAGTTAGGCAGAGCCATAGTTGGGATGTGGAGATGGCTTCGGAGCCAAGCTCACAGTGGACTCCTTAGTCAAGGAGTGCATAGTTGACCTAGGACCTTTTCCATGACCTTGGATCTTCGTATCCTTCCTTTGGGTTCCTATGGGATTATTTTGGGCATGGATTGGTTATCTCGCACATAGGGCTAGGGTTGATTTTATAGTAAGGTAATATCATGTGTATGATTTTGGAGTGGAGACAATGATAGTGGGAGTTAGGAGACCCACCTCTATTCACACCATATCCACTATGCGCTTAAGCGGTGTGCATGATGAGGTTTTAGTTGTATGTTGTCATGTTAGCGATAGATCAGAGGATGAGTCTAGTGGGCCATCACTTGATGATCATCATATCTTGAGGGAGTTTTCAGATGTCTTTCCAGGGGAGCTACCAGGGTTACCTCCCCCACATGAGATATATTTTCACATTGATTTGGTTCCAGGAGCAGAGCCTATCTCATGAGCACCTTATAGGATGACTACCCCTAGCTCTGTGAGCTCAAGTTGCAGCTAGAGGGCCTTCTTTGAGAAAGGCCTAATCTATCCTAGTGTATCCCCTTGGGGTGCACCGGTGATTTTTGTAAAGAAGAAGGATGGATCTTTGATTTGTGTATCGATTATCGTCAATTGAACAAAGTAATGATCAAGAATCATTTACCCCCTTCCACGTATTGATGATTTGTTTGATCAGATGAAGGGGGAAAAATATTTTCAAGATAGATCTTAATTCTAGATACCATCAACTGAGGATCACGAGGTAGATATTCATAAGACAACCTTCCGTATGAGATATGGCCACTATAAGTTCATAGTAGTGCCTTTTGGTCTAATGAATGCCCCCGTAATATTCATGAGTTTGATGAATGGGGTATTCTAAACATTTTTAGATCACTTCATGCTCATATTTCTTGATGAAATTTTGATTTACTCACATACCACATGAGGAGCATGAGGAGCACCTTCGACTAGGTTTTGTAGTGTCTTAGAGAGCAACATCTTTACGGGAACCTGAGAAGTGTGCATTCTTTTAGTTAGAGGTGCAATACTTGGGTCACATCATTTTTAGGGAAGGTATCATATCGATCCTTCCAAGATTAGAGCTATTATGGATTGGCCCATACCTACTAGTGTGACCGAGGTGCATGTAGTTTCATGGGGTTGGCAGGTTACTATAGGAGGTTTGTTCAGAATTTTCTCTGGATTACGCACCCCATCACTTCCCTTCAATGGAAAGGGAAGAAGTTTGTTTTGTCCGATGGATGTGAGCAGGCCTTCAATACACTAAAGGGATGCCTTATGTCAACACTAACTCTTGTTGTGATAGATCCTTAGAGGGATTTATTTTTGTGTACATATGCTTCTTTGGTAGGATTAGGTGGTGTTTTGATGCAGGAGGGCCATGTGGTTTCCTTTGAGTCTCACAAACTCAAATATCATGAGATCAATTATCTACTCATGACCTTGAGCTTGCAGCAGTTGTGCATGCTTTGGTTTGATGGAGACATTTCCTTCTTGGCGGAGGTTTATTCTCAGGACAGACCATTTGAGCTTACGTCACCTCTTCATGCAACCCAATCTCAACGCTCATCAATGGCATTGGATGGAGTTTTCTATGTGAGTACGACATGGAGATAGAGCATGTGAAGGGGAAGGAGAATGTTTTTGCCGATGCTCTAAGTAGATGGAGACATTTGGTTATGGCTACTTCAGTGGGTACAAATTTGCAGGAGTAGGATTTTGCAACAACTTCCACATGACAATTTCTACCTTGCAGCTAGATTAGAGATTGAGTCTTAGAGACCCCTTGAGGGGAAGTTTGATGGTTTTACATTAGATTCAAATGGAATTCTCAGACACAGAGGATTGGATCTATGTACCTAGGGATGGAGGTTTGAGATAGGATATCTTGGAAGAGGCTCATCATGCACCTTATTCATCCCATCTAGGGGTGAAGAAGATGCACGCCACCTTGAGAAAACTATACCATTGGAGAGGTCTTTGGAGAGATGTAGCTCAGTTTGTGTCACACTTTTTAGAGTGTCAGAGGGTGAAGGCCAGCATCAACATCCAAATTCCTTCTTTACCCACATGTTATACCAGAGTGGAAATGGGACACCATTTCCATGGATTTCATAGTAGGGCTACCAACATCGAGATACCACCATGATGCCATCATGGTCACGGTGGATAGATTGATGAAAGTGGCTCATTTTTCTCCAATGAAGACCACCTATACAACTAGTGCAGTAGCGAGAGTGTACTTGGATGAGATTGTTAGATTGCATGAGATTCTCGTGGAAGATCATCTATGACCATGATCCCTTATACACATCACACTTTTGGACTACCATGCAACAAGCCCTTGGGACGAGTATCAATTTTAGTACAACATATCATCTAGAGATAGATGGACAGATGGAGTGAGGGTGAATCATATTTTAGAGGACATGCTTTAGATGTATGTCATGGATCATCAGTCGAGGTGGGAGGAGTACTTGTACTTGGTTGAGTTTTATATAAAAACCAACTTCCATAGTTCTATTGGGATGGCACCATTTCAGGCACTTTATGGTAGGAGTGCAGGACACCTTTGAGTTGGGACAGACTTGAGGACAGAGTATCTCTTGGGCCAACTATGTTACAAGACATAGAGCTAGTAGGTTGTTTTGATTTGATAGAGGTTGCAGGAGGCACATGATAGGAAAAAGAAGTAGTATGCGATAAGAGGAGAGTTGACCATAGTTATGAGGTGGGCATGAAGGTGTTCCTTTGTGTCAAGACCTCATAAGAGTCCTATCCATTATGGAAAAGGCTCTAAGTTATCTCTAGATTTGTGGGTCCATTCGAGATCCTGGAGTGGATCGGTCCCTTAGCTTATCATCTAGCCTTGCCACCCTAATTTGTCTCACATGCATGATGTGTTCCATGTATTTGTTCTTAGGAGATATATCCATAATCTTCTCATGTATTGGATTAGACCACATTATAGGTGTAGGAGAAAGGGTAGATGATGGTGGAGCCCATGTGTATTTTAGAGTGTAGGACCCTAGGCCTTTGAGGCTGAGAGATTGATCAAGTGTGCGAGTCCAATGGGACATGGTATGATGAGGCTGCTACTACATGGGAGGATGCTATGTTCTTATGAGCCCAATTTTCCACCTATTTCAGTGACTTCCAGAGGAAGTCGAGTCTAAGGGAGGGGGATGTAGTTCCCACTCCTCTTCACACTTATTATATTTTGATTTCAATTACTGTTGACTATAGACATGGATATTATCATATCATTTTGGTTTAGCATGATGTTAGATGATAGAGATATTCTGACTATTGATGGATTGTGATTCATAGTATGATTTGTGTGGATTCTTAGAGACATAGAGAGACATTTTATATTGATGATGATGATGTGTTGTTAGCATATATATTTACTTGACATTCAAAATTCTCATCATGTTGACTATGATTTAGCATTTGAACTAATCTTGTGATCTTATTGATATTGATGAAATGGTAGAATTGAGATGTTGTTGAAATTATAAACAAATGATAACATTGTTTAGTTTAGATGATGATTTAGTTATATGAGGATGTTTATTGATGGATGTGTGTATATTTATCTTTGATGTATTTGATGCGGCCACAAGGCCAAAGGAGGTATTGTGTGATTTTGCAGGTAATTGTATCACAACAATCAAAAGGGGGTTAGGAGACCAACCACAATGAATACTAGGATGGATATAATGATGGTCACCATGAAACTTGTGTAATGTTTGATTTTTTTGTTATTAGATTGTTAGGGGTCCCCATGGGGGATGACCTCCAAATGTGACCATGGGCTATGTGTGTAATTATTTCCTTTTCTTTTATTTATTGTGGAGTATGTGATTTATTTTGTGATGTAATTCATTTAATCATTGTTGATTAATGTGCCTTAATTAAGTGGATTAATCATGTTTATTAAGTTAATTGGGGATGTGACAAAAGGGGCCATTTATTAGAGTAGTTGGTCCTTTGGATCTTGTGATTTAAGTTGAGTGTATTTGAATTTGAGTGTTGTACACCCTACCTTACTTGGGAAATTTGGATTTGGGCTTAAGGGCCATTTTTGAGGCTTGTGGGACAAGTTAAGCTTGTCCCACACCTCTTAATTTCATCTACCAACTATACCTATGGGTTGGGGGTAAAAATAGACCCCATTATGTGTTTTATAAGGCAAAAGGTGACATTTATTGTACTTTTCTTACATGGGTTTTAAATTATGTCCTTAGGGGTGTGGGTTTGTGTTGAGTGTGTAAGAGGCTTTTCATTTCTCTCAACCACCAATTTATTGTGCCTTGGGGTTGAGGTTTGACTTGTGAGGTGGAGTTGAGGATAAGTGATGTGGCATCCTACATGGAGCCACCTCACCCTCCTCTCTCTCTTTTTCTATATATGCAAGTTTATTTGTTTGTTTGGGGTTACTTTATTTTATTGTGCACTTGTATTTTTGGAGTTTTTGGAGTGCTTGTTGAAGTTTTGGAGCTTATTGGAGTTGGATTGAGCTTGAAGGAGCTTGGAGTGTGATTATTTGATCAAGTTCTTACTATAGAAATGTAGGAACTACACCCTTGTTTTACTTGTTTTCTTTTATATGTGTGTATGCATGTAAGTGAATGGTTTTGTGTGCTTTTTGGGATCATGGGTAGAATGCCTAAGTATGGTGTAGGAGAAGGCTATGGGGATTTTCTATTGTAGGGAGGCATAAGAGTCTTGTTCATGTTTAGGAGGGAGCTTGGTTGGGTGCCCCACCTTTGATAAGAAAATGTTTTCTTTTCTTACTTGGTTCATTTGAGGGAGACATAAGAGATTGTAGGGAAGCATAAGAGAATGTGGGAGGCATAAGAGGATCTTGAGGGAGGAATAAGAGTTGTGTAGCGGTTTTGAGTTGTGTTTTGGAGGGTTTTAAGGTGAGAACCTAATCCCATTGGGAGGCATAAGTGATCTCCCCATAGTTCCTTGCTCTATTGGCTTTGAGTTTTCAAGCCTTGTGTATTTTGAAAGTTGCATTCTTATGATTGTTATCTTGTGTTTGAATGTGTGTTAAATGGTTGTGAAATTGTGTATTGTGATGTGGAAGCATTGTGTTAGTTGTCATGGGTTATCTCCATTTCTTATTGCACTTTGGTTGGGGCTCGAGGGCCAATGAAGAGGATAACTTCTTCTCCTCATTGTATTATTGGTTGGGTGGAGAGTGTTTCCTACTCCCCATTTTTGTTGTATTGAAGTGAATAAAATGGTGGAGATCTTGTTAAAGATTTGAAACTTAGAGCATTTATAGAAGTCAAAAGGAAATCCTTCATTGTAGAACTTTTCTTGTAGTTCCTGTGGGTACCCAAATTGATTCTCCTTTAAAGCCCGAGCAGATCACATGTTTAGTAGGAAGCTTAGAGACAAATAGATCATAGTGAGTCATTTTATAGGCCGGGGTGGGATCTAAGCTGACCTCTCATCACTCGGATGTGGAGAAATGGATAGCACCCTTAAGAGGATTTGATCTATCCTCACTACTTTATTGTTGTGCCTTTCAACCAGGGTGAGAGGACCCTTTTGTAGCCTACTTTTTATGGAGGAGATGGGGAATTCCTTCCTTGTGAAGTGTTTAAGAAGACCTTGAAGAAAATATGATCAATACAACAAAACCTAACTCTCACGATTTTTCACTCTAGATAATGGAGATATTTTCTAAGCAAGGTTCAGAAGCCACTAAAGACAATGAAAACCTGAGTGTTTCTGCATGTTTTGGTAATAGAAATTGTGCATCTGTATACACACAGGACAAACAGGGGTAGTATGGGTAAGATTAATTGTTTTTGAATGATTTTGGTGGGAGGTGAAGCAAGATAAATTTGATTATACCAAATCTTTGAGAAATTTTACAAAAATGGAGAGCTCGAACAGTAGAATGCTTCAAAGTAGCTAGGATGTTCCTTTAACTAGAATATGTGCTTCAATGGAGGCCCCAGATCAGCACTTTTTACACAAACTTCAAGGATCCAAAATGAAGGCTCAAATTAGACAACTTAACTGAACATTATCAATCTTTGTTTCATCACGCCTAAGATACCCTCAAAGGATAACAAACAATCTTGAGTCACAGTGATTTTAAATTTGTTTATTTCACTATCAAATGAAAGCTCTTCTGATAAATGAAATTGCAAATGCCACCAAACTATCACAAGGATAAGATCTTGGGTGATTCACACAGATTTCAATGTAAGAATATAATGGGAACAAGAAAAACTACTTACAGACATTCAGAAACGAAGCAAACACAATATTTTCCCAAAAATAACACAGATTAACTCAAGTTTGATTAAATTTATCAGTAGGGGAAATTTTCTCGAACAATCTCAGAGCTTTTCAATGGTTGTAGACTTGTAACCACCTTGACATGATCAAATTTAACACAAAGGAGATAAACATGTTTCTTCATATAGTTTCTCAGAAAGATGGGTTCTATCAAGCTTTTCTCTTAGAAAATTAGTTCTGACCTCTAACACTCCAACCTTCCAACCCTTTTCACGGAAAAATCATGCCATTTATGTCATTTTACAATGGATTTTTCCCCAAAAAAAACCCAAAGCTTGAGTGTACCAGTGCTTGCCATGATCTTGATCATGATTCCCATAATCAAATTTGTAAAAAGTTGTCAGGTCCTCAAGGGGTAGATCTCTTTGAACATCTCCCACATTCAACTCCTTTTTCGGTAGATCACTCTTCCTTCTACTCGTCAACCACTTCCACCCCTAATCATCCCAATATGATTCTTTGCATGCCCATGAAGGAAAAATTGGGAGATCGATCGAGCCCAGAGATCAGATCTCATCTTAATGGTAAAAGACATCCCTGGATTTTTCTCCCCAAACCAAGATATCAAAAGGTCTTTCACATGCCAAGGAAAGAAAAAATGGGTCGAATTTGATCAAATGATTGTATATTTAATAGTGAGATATGTTTGCACCTTCCCCACCAAACCAGCTACATTAATGTTCCTCTTCATTTAGAGTGCGAAGGCTCCAAGAAATGATAAAAAAACCATAAGAATACACATCCCAGGAGCTCGGAGTGAAAATGAAAAATCAGATACGAGATGCATAGCTTCCATTGATTTCTATTTTGAATTTGGACCATCCACGTGGGAGATCCACTTTAAAACAAGCATGTGGGTTCCTTTTTGCCCTTTACAACTTTTGGAAAAATGTAAAATTTCAAATTTTTCTCCGCACCTCCACCCTTGAGAAATGAGCCTAACACGTGTCCTAAGGTGGGTCCCAAAGGAACCGCGGCCAAATTCTGCTATTTCACCTCCTTTTTGGAAAAGGAAAATTTTCCAAGTTTCCCCATGCAGCTCCGCCTTTCCACTTTTATTTTCTAACGTGGGTCCTAGTGGAACCATGCTTCATTTCACACTTTTAACTCCTTTCTCCACAAAAGGAAAATTTTCCAAATTTTCCCCAAATTCTGCACCTCCACCGTTGATAGGGAAATTTTTTTACTATTCTTTGTCGAGCCTGTAGGCCATTTTGATGTTTTAATCCTTTTGGTGACAAGAGGAAAAAAATCCAAGTTTCCCCCAATGGTCCACTTCCCCACCCCTTTGACTTTTCAAACTACCACGCGTCACAATGGCGCATCTTGAGATGGTCCCCAAAAGTTGAGACCTTGAATGAGCATGGGCTCACCACGTGTCCTAACCCAACAAAATTTGTTTGAAGGCTTAAATCTCACCGGAAGGTGCCATGTGTGTCTGTTATCCCGTAAAATTGACAAGGGCAATTTTACCGATAACCATACCAAAATTTTGTTCCGATCCCTCGTTAGGGATCCCTTGCGTTCGAAACGTTGTAAAATCCCTTCCCGGGAAATCTGGTTTTTTCAAACTTAGTCTTTTGAGCCTTTTTTGGCTGGGCGCATGAAATTGCTATGTAACACCAACTTTTGGTGCGCCCCCTTTAAAACCTTTGGCGCATGATTTTCAGTGTCAACACACCTTTTGGTGCGCCAAAGTATGTTGAGCCTTCCCTGCGTGCACCAAGGCGCATGCGCCTTTGTATTGGCACAACTTTTGTTGTGCCATGTTTTGGTGCGCCAAAGGGCGCACATAACTTAATGTCGACATAGCTTTTGGTGCGCCAAAGGCGCGCTTAATTTCCTGCTGAAAACGTTTTCATGCGCCAAAGGGCGCACGCTTTTCCCTGTCGACAGCAACTCTCATGCGCCCTTTAAAAAGTGGGTGGCGCATTTATGACCAGCTCACCTATATATATGTGTTTGCGCGCCCAAAATGTCATTTTCACTATTCACTGAGCACGTGATTTTTCTGAGCCTGTCAGCCCCTGCCTCATCGTTTTCATCGCCTTGTGGACCCGTTACAAGTTTTCGCTATTTGTCCAGGTGAGAGGTTCTTTTCTCTTTCTCATGTTTTACGTTTTGGTTCTTTGTGCTTGGTGGTCTGGTTTTAGTTTGTGCCTGAAGTTTGGAATATCAAGATCCTACTCCTGCTATCTTCCCATATCCCTCCCCCTCTGTCTAGATCTGCTGGTAGGGGAACCTGTCTAAAAGCATGGTTTTATCTCCTTTTTGATGAACCATTTCATTGCCCAATAACCCTGCTAAAACAAGTGAAGAAAGAAATGGAGAAAAGCCTATTTTTCCCTTGGGCGCATCGGTGCGTCCTACAACATCATAAACAGTTGCGCCCCCATGGCGCATCTGTCCCCCTTGCAACATGATAAAAACCCGCGCCCTTGGTGCACCCATCTTGCCTGCTGCAATCACTAAACTTGCGCTCCAATGGCGCGCCAACCTTCCTTGTCGCATCCCATTTCCATGCGCCAATGGTGGACCCAACATCTATGCAACACAAGATTTATCTCGCGCTTGGTACAAATCTTTGAAGGCACAGTGCATCCTCGATTACAATAACATCATGTTGTGTAAACATTTCGTGCACCGCGCCATGCTCCCTTTGGCGCACGAAAAGTTCTTGTTACACAAACCTTACATGCGCCAAAGGGTGCACCAAATCCCAATGCAACATGAAAAGTCTATGCGCCCTTTATAAAATGCAATCTGCAGTTTGCATGCGCCATGCGCCTTTGGCGCCAGTTTAACCTTTGCAACACCCCTTTCCTGTGCACCCTACCTATTTAGCCCTGTAAGCTGCAATTTTCATGCGCCCTGCGCCCTGAGCCTAAAAATCTCTAACTCTTTCTTCTGCTAACATTCCAATGGAAGATCAAATGGCTAATTCAACCTTTTCGGATTGGGTCTCGCTTCTTCTTCATGCAGATCAGCAACTGAGTTCGAAAGAACATATGTCTACATCCAGCAAGAGACCCACCAAATCGAAAGGAAAGGCTAAGCTTACAGAGGAAGAGATGAAGTATAAATATCAAAGGGTCAGAATGCCCGAGTCACAGGCCGAATGCAGCATGGACGTCAGAGACTCAGAATTGGGGCATATCGACATGGAGGAATTCTGGGCCAGAACTCAGAAAGTTACAAGGAGTCCATGGATGGACAAACTAATAGGCAGTGCCCTGCACTTCGCCGGAGGAATCCCTGTCAGTGCCATCAACAATGAATTTATGATGGTGGTTGCTCAGTGTTACAAAAAGACACAAGGTGTGTCGTCGAACAAAGAAGGGTGAGGTAGTCATTAACCTCACTACCCGTCATTTTGAGATCATACTCGGCATCCCTCACCACCGGCACTTTGTGGCCGTTAGCCAAGCAGAGTGCATCAAGGCCTGGGAAGATAATGAAGACCAATGTATGCAGCTAATGAACGAAGTGTATTTGAAAAATAAGAAGGTGGTAACCCGGTGGCCCCAAATCATCCACCGCAGTGACTTCTCAGAAGAGCTCAGCGATACCATTACCTTCCTGAGCAGGGTCTTCGGGCTTTCTGACGCCCATTACTTCCATAAATGGATCTGCTACTTGGAAACAATGAACAAGAATTTTCCCCGATCGCGCGCTTTTCTGGGGGAAATTATAAGCAGCACCATCTCCGAGCAGCTACAACAATTCAGCACAACGGGAGTATTCCATATGAACTCCTACGTGGTCTACGCTGCAGTGTCGGAGAGGGATTATCCAGGCCTAACGAGGAGTGGAGTTTGGCCTCAGGTCAAGATATACGAGTATTATCCAGAACTAAGACTGGAGAATAGCATCGCCCAATTCACCAAAATCAACGATGCATTCTTTTACCACGTCATCTGCCTGCTGAGGCCGAATATGACTCATAGTCGTACGACCAAAAACATAGTGGCAGCCACGGAGAAATGGGGGGCCCTGTTCACCCAATTTCCCACATTCACCTATCTGAGGGCTGCCAACTTTTTGGGAGAGCCAACCAGGCTACCAAGGTATGCTGGGCCTAAGCTGATTCTGCTGGAACTGTCAAGGCAGCTAATCACATACCACGAAAAATGCCTGAAAAGGAAGAAGGGTGGAACTCCTTTCCCCCTCACAGTGGGCCGATACACATGCTCTACCCACCACAAGGCGAAGGAAATGTTCGCAGAGCTGGAGTTACTCAATTTGAAGCATGACTTCCCAGCCAGGCCTACCTTCGACCCAAGGAGCTGCCTGCCAAGGGCAAAGCTTGATCCAATCCATGTCCCTCAGATCGAGGATATTTATATTGACGTCCTCCATGAGGTAGAGCTCAGAAGAAAGGATCATTCTCACCTAGCATTGGCAGAAATTATCCAATATGGGGTAGCCATTGTCCCCAAAGGCTTCCAAACTACGGAAGATGAAGTAGACAAGGTATATACTGACACAGATGGGGACGATTGGCCCTTTTCAGCCATTGATAGAACTAAGGCTCCTCAGACAATTGAGGAGAGGGTCAAGGAGACTTTGCGGAGGACAGAACATTGGTGCCGGATGAATGGCCTAATCTACCTCGGGGTTGATTTCACAACATCCCCATTGGGCAACGTGCCTCCACGATCCAAGAAGCAGCTTAAAGGCAAAGGTGTAGAAGGTGAATCTAGCACCATTCAGGAAGAAGCCCCTGAGAGTCCTCCTTCCGCAGCACCAGAACAGGTAATAACTCTGGATTCGCCAGAGAAAGAAGCAGCAGAGGATAGTCCCATAGGCCCATCCACTCAGGATGTCGGCATTGCTACCACAACAGAGGTCCCTTCTATCCCTTCTTCTTCTCTTCCTTCCCCTCCTCGAGTGACTCAAGCGACCATCCCTTTGGTCGTGTCCTCTGTCCCTTCTTCTACTCTTTCCCCTGCTTCTTCGTCTATCTTCTCCTCCCTCACTGATCTTTCCTCCTCCATTTCTTCCCTCATCTCCGAGCTCCCTTCCCTTCCTATGTCTTCCGCAGCTGCAGTTTCCCTTCCTCCCGTGGACACTTCTTCGGCTATTCTCTCAATGCCACCGCCGCGTGTCTCCACGTTTTTCCCCTCTTCTACTGTAGCTGCCTCCTCCTCTGTCTCTGGTCCTTCTTCCATAGGACCAGCCTGGATCTCTCAGCAGCTAAGCCAGCAAAAGAGGAAAGTTCCCATCGCTCCGATGGACTTTTCAGTGATCCCAGCCAAAGGGGCGAAGAAGCAGAAGCCTGTTACACGCTTCTCTAAAAGTGCTGCAGGTGAGAGAATCATGGAAATTGCATACCCCGATCCCCTCAAAGAGAAAAAGGATCTGTCTCCGATAGATTTTACTATGACCCAAGTCACAATGGGGACATCTTCTGAAAGTCTCCAGGGGGAAGCTCTTTCCGCGGTTGACGCCCTCTGTCAAAAGCTTCAAGAGACAAAAGAAGAGAAAAGGCTACTAAAAGAGCAAAACAAATATCTGCTCCAAGCCTTACAGAAGATGGGTAGTGCGCCTCCCACAACTGCCGCCGAGACTTCTGAGCTTCTCAGCCAGGAGAAAATCAATGAATATGCAAAGATCGGTGAGCAAGGTATGGCCGTTTCCGCTTGGAGGAGCCAAATCCTCAAAGACAGCGAAAAAGTGATCGCCGAGTTCTCTGACTTATACCTGAATATCAGTAAGGCGAATAAAGAACTCCAAGCATTAGCAGGGCCCATATCAGAAGAGCTGGAACATGCTAGACTGCAGCACGAGGCCTTCCAACAAATGTTCGATTGTTGATCGAAGATCTCGTCAAGTTCGGTGTCTTTGCCACCCAAGGGCTCTCAACAAAATCATGTCCACTCTGGACTACCGGGTGGATCAGCTAGAATTTATTCTAGAAAAGATTGACAAGGTAAAGGAAGAGGCCCTGGATACAATGCATCAAATGGAGTGAATTGTTCTCAACATGTCTCCAGGGTTGCTCACTCCTTCCTTTACCTTAAGGTCAGCTGATGAAACCATCCGGATCTTCAAGGAGATCGCTTCTCGAGAAGGGGGCCGAGGTCACATTTGACACTGAATCTATCAACAACCTGCTGGCCTGTAGGGACTTCGTCGGGTTCCTCATTGAGGCGGAAAAGGACTTTTCCAAACTCCCAGAGAAGCTCATAGATGAGCGGGAGACTTGTGAGGCAATAAGCGATAGGCACAAGGATCCTTCTCAGGATCAACTTGGGCCAATAATTAACAAGTTTTTGGAATACCGCGCTCAGTTCCATATCTCATCACCTGAGCAGCATCAAAAGCAGGCTACCCCCTTTCGGCCGTAGGATGATGACGACGAGTAGCTGCTCCTCCTCCTCCTCCTCCTTCTTCTTCTTCTTCTTCTTCTCTCTCTTCTCCGACTTTCTTGTTGGAATGTCTAAAGTATGTTGGCACAAATGATGACATCATCCATGTTGCGTCATGGGATGATGTCACCCATCAAGTTGTAAAAAGTCAACATGACTTTTAGATATTTTGTAAATAGTTGTTGGCTCCTTTTTGCCTTCTTTCCTTCTCCTCTTCTATATATATTGGAATACTTGTTGTATTCAAAGGTGGACATTTTTTAGATGAAAATAGAAGTGAGGAGAGAAAGACTTTGAGCTTTCTTGTAACAGAAGAAAAACAACAATACAAATATTGAGGCTTTGTACTGAATACTTGTGTTATACATCAGAGCTTTCTTATGTTAGATCTGTATGTGTTTATTCTGTTAGATTCATATCTACCTTTTTGTCATTTTCTCATCAGTATTGCTTTGTTTATTTATGCAAGTAGGTTTGGCTCTGTTTACTACCAATCCCAAAACATAAATCTTCTGACCTTTCTGCTTTGGAGTTCATTTCTTTTCTTCCTTCGGACCTGCTCTTTCCTCATCCCCTCTTCCTTTCCTTTCTTTTCACAGTCGGAAACACCCCACTGGGATGAGATCCCAAACCCCCGAAGGCAGAATCTGTGAGACTTGCATAGATTCCTGCTGGTAGAATAGCAATAAACCAGTTTCACTTTGCTGACTCAAAGAGGGGCTATGCCCTGCACACTGTTGGCTCGTTTATCCATAGATCTGCCCAAGCGATGATTTTCGGGCCAACAAATGTCGTGGTCCGAGGTAATCTCCTTTGGCCATTGAAAAGTCCAAGAAAAATGCAAAATGAGCGGAGGCTTCGAAGTTTCCTCCCGGTGCTTCTTTAAAGTAAACTTCAAGGGTCGATCCTCAAACATGCGAGGTCTCTCCACGTGTCCCAAGCCTCTCAAAACCTTTTGGAAAAAAGACTAAGTATGGGAAGACCCGACAGAAGCCTCCATGCGTCTTCATGGTGCAATTTCACAATGGTGCCCAAAGCGGAGACCACGAATGAGCGCAGCTCACCACGTGTCCATATCCTACCAAACAAGATTGGCTGCATAAAAAGTTTGTCTCGAGTCCAAGAAAATTAGTAGAAACCTCCATGTGTCCTCTTGGCACAACTCCAAGGCCAAACCAAAAAGTAAATCTTCAAATGAGCACCGTTCTTCCACGTAGACAGGTTTTTTAAGTTGAGGCGATTCATGAAATTTTTGAAGTACCTTTCCGAGCCATGTCCAACCAAAAGAGGCCATGTTTCCTGTTGATGCAAGGATGTAAATTTGACCGGGATAAATGCTCGTCAAACCATAAAATGCATAAAAATAACCATTTGAGCCCGGAGATTAAATTTTCACCAAGGACAGAATTTAGAAATGTTACAAGGCTCAAATACATTCCTCCGAGCTACATCCATTCATTTTTCTTCAAGTATTTAGGGAAAAATGACAAGGAAAACAAATCCTGACTATGGAAAATGGAAAGAATGGGACAACTTGAGTTTTACACCCAAATACAAACCTTTTCAGATGAACAGAGAAACAAGGAAACAATTTTGGATCTATACATGATCCTTAGTTCAGGAAAGGACTAATTATGGTAACAAAAGGAAGGAAGAGACTTCTCAGGCACAACACGGGAGATAAAATATGGCAGAGGCCATAAATTGATAGATTTTCAATGGAAAAATGGGGCAAAACTATTTTGAGCACCAACATCGGCTTGAATCGAGGATGGGCACTCCCTACGAGTGCCACAAGAACAAAGGTAGACCAAGTGCCAAAAATATCCATTGGAAAAAGGATTCACTTGCAGAGCAGAGAAACAAAACCATCTCCCAAAATGAACAGAGAAACCAACAAAAAAGGTCACAAAGGACTAGAACGAGAAAAAACATAAAAGATGGGAAACAAACAACAATCTATACATTGTACAAAAGTGCTTACCTTGATTCTAGGGAATCAATCCAGAAATGTTTTAGATGCTTGCCATTAATAGGAAATTCGAGAAATTCCCCATCCAAATCCTTCAAGAAGAAGGTATGTTCACCAATCCTAATATCAATGGAGTAAGGGCCCATCCATAAAGCGTTAAATTTTCCATGCTTGCCCTTATCTTCATGCCTGCTATCCCATAACAACACAAGATCTCCAACATTGAAAGCTCTGGGAGTGACCTTCTTGTCGAACAACTTCTTCAACTTTTCTTTGAACTTTACATGCCTTTGGTGGGATGCCCTCCTTTCTTCATCAAGTTCAACAATTTGGTTAATGCGGGCATCATATGGACTTCTTGATCTTCTAGTTGTTGCATAAACTGATATGAGGATAATTACATATGTAGGGCATCGGGGCCCGAGTTCCATACACTAACTCAAATGGAATCTTTCCCAAAGGGCTCTTTTAACAAAGAATTCGGTCACCTAGACAACAAACTTTAACTACTCACCCCATTTTCTCTTGTTAAGCTCCAATGTTCTTATGATAATCTTCAAAAAAAAATTATTACTGGACTCACTTCTCCATTTCCTTGGGGATTATAATTAGAGGCATATGCCAAATTTATCCCATATTCTCTCGCACATTGCCACCAATGGTTTAGCTCAAGCTCATGGCATTGTCAAAGAATAAATTTGATTGGCACCCCAAACCTATAGATGATATGGTTTAGCATGAAGTCCATGAATCTTGGTGGGGATGGCCTCCACCCACTTGGTGAAGTAATTAGTGGCTATAAGAATCCACTTATGGCTAACACTTGAAGGGTCCGAAATCTCACCAATGAAATCCATTCCCCATTGCTAGAATGGGGCTTCAATTGATACAGATGCAAAGGAAAGGAGCCTAAGCTTTCTGGTCTTCCAGAGAAGCACTGACAACTCTCACATCTTCTAACCAAAAGAGTTGCATCCTTAAAGAGAGTTGGCCACCAATAACCAACCCTCAGGATCTTGTGTGCTGTGAATTTTCCAGCAAAATTCCCCCCACAAACTCCTCCATGGAGATCAACAATTATCTTGGGGGATTCATCTTTAGTAATGCACCTTAAGAGGACTCCCTCAAGGTTCTTCCAAGCTAACCCATAATCAGTAATGACATATTTCTGGGAAGCCAACTTAAGGGCCCTTTTCTGGTTCTTACTCAAATACTTAGGGCAATATAAATGTCTGAGATAAAAAATCACATCCTTGTACCACTCGTAACTCGTCAATTTTTTAAATACATTTACCTTACCTTCTTCTACCTCATTCACCTCAATAGTTTGCAAGTTTCTCTCAACCATAAGATTAGCCAATCCCAAACCTCTCACTAACTTCATGGTTTGGATATCCATGTCATATTCTTGCAACTTGTTCACTCATCTACATATCTTGCTTGAGACCTCCATCTCTGATAAGATGTCTTTGACCATGGTGTGGGGAACATAAGCAACAATTTTGGAACTTAGAATATAAGGCCTGAAAACCTTTGTTGCTTTCACCAAGGTAAATGCTTGTTTCTCCATAATAGTGTATTTCATCTCAGCCCCCTACAATGCCTTACTGAAAAAGGCAATTGGCCTCTCAGCCCCTTCATCATCCTTCTGCAACAAGACAGATGCAATAATGTTTTCTGAAGCAAAGGAAAATAGTTGGAAAGGCTTCTTATAATCTAGAGCTGCCAAAACAGGGGCATGCTTTAATGCCTCCTTGATCCCACTAAAATCTTGAATGGCATCCTCCTCCCATTTAATAACCTGGTCCTTCTTTAGCATGGAAGTAATTGGAATGGTCAACTTAGCAAAGTTTGATATGAACCTTCTGATGAAGTTTATCTACCCAAAGAAGGATTGAATTCCTTTCTTGGTTCTTGGAATTGGGACCTTGCTGATGGCCTCTACCCTTTCTGGATCAATCATTACTCCCTCTTGTGACACAATGTGACCAAGAAACTTTTCCTTCTGCACTCCAAAGTGGCACTTCTTTGGATTGAGTGAAATACCATACTCTCTACATCTTATCAGCATATTTTCCAAGTGTAGCAAGTGATCACCTCACTTGGAAACACAGTCACATCATCCTAGTAAACAACAATAAAATCATTGATGTAACCAGAAAAAAGAAACATCCATTGCTCTTTGAAAGGTTGCTCCAGCATTCATCAGACCAAAGGGCATCCTGACATACACATAAGTCCCCCAAGGAGTGGTAAAGGTTGTTTTAATTCTTTCTGATTCCTTCACCACAACTTGGTTATAACTAGAGAAACCATCTAGGGTAGAAATTAAGTCAGAACTAGTCACTAGCTACAGCATGTTTTCCATGTTTGGTAAAGGATAATTATTCTTCATTGATGCTTTGTTCCAATTTCTGAAATCCACACACAACCTTATGTCACCATTCTTCTTTCTAACTAGTACTAGGTTTGTAACCCAAGAAGAATATCTTGTGGGCTAAATAATCCTTCCATCCCTCGGTTTCTTTAGTTCCTTCGCATTTTAAGAGATAAGATTGGATTAATTGGCCTCTGTTTCGCTTGAATGGTTTTGCATTAGATTCCAAGGGAATCTCATGCTAGAATAGATCCTCTCTCGTATGCCTTTAGTACGAATAAATCCAAGCCATGCAATCTTGATATTTTTTAGCAATTGGACATAAGACTGTTTTTCCATTTTACTTGAGATTGCTTCCCAACCAAATCTTCCTTGGATTTTCCTTTATACCAAGGTCATGCTCTTCAACATCCCTCAAGGTTGCTATGCATCTGTTAACAATGTGATCATCATTATCAAAGTTGGATTCAAGAGCAACCAGCCCTCTAGGAATGGTATTAGTCTTTAGTTAGATGATGCCTTTGCCAAACAAGGTTTCTTTACCCTTTGCTATGCACACCATTGGTTCCCAATCAATATTTTGATCAGCAAACTCCCCTTTGTTCTGCATAAATCTTCTGACCTGAGCATCATCATCAAAAACTTGCCAATGCTTAATGTTGTCAGGGACATATGGCCTTGTCAATACTTCAACATCATATTCACAATGTGGGGACATTACACAATTATCAAACCGAGATCCCAATAGTGCAAGTTTGTCTAGCCAAATCATTGAACTTCCTATCATGATGCACAATGTTGAATGAATCAAACATCTCAATGAAATCCCAAACTACATGCTTGTATTGTTTCATTCACTGATTTTTTGTGGCATACAGTTTTCTGACTTTCTTGAAAATTAATTATGAATCTCCCTTGACAATGATGTCTTTAACACCATATTTCTAAGCAATCCTCAGACCTAATAACAATGCCTCATACTCAGTAGTGTTATTAGTACACTCAAAGTTGAGTTTGAAGGAAAAGACAAACTTTTCCTATCCTAGAGAGATTAGAACCACACCAACACCATTTCCAAACTTGGAGCAAGCTCCATCAAACAATAAAGTCCAAGGAGAGCCTTCTTTTTCAAGATACTTGCATTCTTCAATTTTTTGCTCTTTTCCATCAGCATATCCTATGAAGTTATCAACATCAACACTTGTGTACAATACCTCATAGGATGCATTGTTGGGATCTTCAATGAGGTGCAACATCTTGTTTTCCCCATACAACTTGAAAAGTTTTCCTCAATTGGGATGGTGGCATAAGACATATCCATCTGAACACTCCCACCAACACTTGCAACCCATTTTCTAGACAACAACATACCCCACTTGGCTGGGAAGTCAACAATAACTACATCAAGTTTTAGGTCCCTGCCTAGATAGGCTGCAAGTTGTACCACCATACCTTTCACACATCCCACCACTGGCACCTCTCTAGGAATCCATAGCAGTACACTTCCCATATGTTGTTGTTACTTTAATATTCAGCTCATTCATGACTTCCAAAGGCATGACATTACATGATGCCCCTGAGTCAAA
This sequence comes from Taxus wallichiana var. yunnanensis, assembly GCA_018340775.1. Classification (NCBI taxonomy): domain Eukaryota; kingdom Viridiplantae; phylum Streptophyta; class Pinopsida; order Cupressales; family Taxaceae; genus Taxus; species Taxus wallichiana. The sequence goes on along the minus strand of CM031238.1, from coordinate 178,267,677 downwards.
CATACAATTGTGCAAATACTATCCTTAATGATTAGAGTGGTGAAGAATGGATCCACATTTAGTTGAGAGTCCACCAAGGATGTCCCCAAATAAACCTTAGGTGGTTCACCTAGTTCCTCCAACACTGGTGGTGTTTCTAACTCTTCAATGACTGGGGGAGTTTCCATAATGTTTATATTTCTACCCAAGGCAGTCTTCTCCTCTTTCAACCCCAAATATTCAAAAGCCCTTTTCTTGTGCTCAGAATTCTAAGCAACTCAACAATTGAACTGAGATCTTGATCTGACTCAAGACTTGGGCAATATCATAAGGGAGACTTTGGCAAGGCAACATTGGAAGGAAGGCTAACACACTCATTAGATGGCACATGACTTTTGACAGCTTGGGCATGAGGAGGGGTATGAGTTTTGTTTGGGACAGCAAGGCCTTTGGCAGATGCATCTTTCTTAGGAGCCTCTTTAGGAATATTTGAAAGCAATGGAGTCTTTGTCTTGGCCTGAGGCCCTACACCTTTGACAACCCTACTTCTTGTGTTGTATTCCTTTTCTTGAGCCACAACAACATTCATCAACAACTGCCTGTCCTCCTCATATGGGATTCCTCCATCATACTTCTTTATCATTAAATCTATTAGATATTCAAATTCATTATTGGGCAGTTCAAAAGCTTGTACAAAAGATCAAATTCTAAAGTATGAGAGGGAGAAAGAATGTGTACCGTGGATGTAATCCCAAAATCAGCAATAGAGTTCTAACACTTATCACTTCGATTGAAGTTGCCCCTTGTTGTGAGCTCATGGAGTAACCCATCATGCAAACATCATCATCATTATCATCATCAGCTTCTTCTTCTTCCTATTGATCTACCTCACATGGAGCATGGGGCATGAAACATCTGTCACACCGCTGAATGACATCTGTCTCCTCCAAAACAACAACTCGTAGCTAAAGGATCATGTACTATTCTATTTTCCCCGGCTTGGGACTATCTATTTCAAATCTAACAAGTCCCTTGCCTCTGTCATCAGATATTTGGTGATTTATAAACATGTCTTGGCCTTGTTGCTTGTGTTGACCTTGTGAACTTTGCCAAATTTCTTTTTCTACTCGGGCTAATCTGTATGATATTTCTTTGACATCCCCTACCAAAGTCTTCACAAATTCTTCCAAATCAGTAGCCTTACTTGTCTGAGGATTTTTCGGGTTAATTAGTTTTACACCCTCCCTTTTTGGAGGCTTTCCAATTGCCTTGATGTTGTTCTCTATTTGCAGAGCCATGGTGAAGGCCTACCTCAAATTAGTAGGGTTTTTGTCCCTCAAGTAGTAAGCAACCTTTTTATCAAATGCATCTGAATATTTGATCAAACATGACTCATCACATGGCCTTAAGCTAACAGAAATCTCCTCAAGGTCTTGTTAAACCTTGTGTTGAAATCATGTACTTGACTCATTAGGATTCTTCTTGATGTTTTCAAATTCTGATAGAAGAAATCTAGGGTCAGTTCTATCACCATACTGCAATCTAAATTCACTTTTCATCTCTTTCCAAGAATCAATGGAATTATCTGGCAGAGATTTATACAAGTCCCTTGCATCCTCTTCCAAAGTATGGATAAACAATTTGATATATACATCTTCATGTTCAATCTCAAAGTCTTACATCATATTGATAAAAATATTTAAATGTTGATCACCAGTTATAGCGTTGTTTCCTTGGAACTTTGGTAATCTATTTCTTACATCCTGGGAACTACATTTGGATAACCAGCTATCCCTATAAAATTTATAGGACCAAAGGTGTTTACAAAAAAAGGAGGTCTAGGTGGGGGTAGGGCCATGTTGTTTTGAGGAGGTGACTCGGAGGGGAGACAAATTGATAAGGGGCAGAGGGTCTTTGAAACACAGGAGTATAGCTTTCAAAATGGATATCCCCTAAAGGCCTTGTTTCTTAGAAATCCCTATCAACTTTTGAAAAGACAAAGAATGAATGAGAAGAAAACTTTTCAAAATCAGATGAAGGACCCTCTCCATATGGAGAATTTAATTACACAAAAAGACTACCTGATTTAGAATCACTTGAATGAAAATCTTCAATGATAGGCCAGTCACTTTCATCAATGGGGACTTCTTTTCTTAATTGCTGATCACCAACAACTCTCCAAGTTTTTCTTCCTTCTGAATTTGTTTTTCATAGCTCTAGAAATAATGTCCTGACATGATCTCTAACAAAGAAAGCTCTTCTTCCTTCCAACTTTGCAAAGATTATTAACAAAACTCACTTGACAGAGGTTAAGACACTGGTATTTATCAAGAATCAGATCAATAGGGAGTCGCCACTAAGGATTTATACCTTAGTTGTGCAAATGCACTAAAATATGATTTGCCAAATGGCTATCAATACTAGGAACTGGAAATGGAAAGATCTAACTTTTCTTTACCCAGATTTATCAATGAAAGCTAGTGCAATAACTGTAGAAAATGGAAATATTGCACATAGCACTTGTAACTTTGAACACTTCTTACAGGCCTGAACACAGGATGACACTTGAAATAATGGATTAGCACTTAGAGCATATAAGAAATGTTTACTAGGGTCTGAATATGAACTGTAATCACTATGTCCACGGCAACGACACCAATAAGGTGTTGGTACCCAAATTGATTCTCCTTCAAAGTCTAAGCAAAGCATCACAGTTTGGCAAGAAGCTTAGAGATAGATAGATCATAGTGAGTCATTTTGTATCCGGGGATGGGATCTAACTAGCCCTCTATCACTCAGATGTGGAGAAATGGATAGCACCCTCAAGAGGATTTGATCTATCCTCACTACTTTATGGTTATGCCTTTCAACCAGGGTGAGAGGACCCTTTTGTAGCCTTCTTTATGGAGGAGATGGGGAATTCCTTCCTTTTGAAGTGTTTGAGAAGACCTTGAAGAAAATATGATCAATACAAAAACCTAACTCTTACGAGTTGTCACTCTAGATAATGGAGATATTTTCTAAGCAAGGTTCAAGCCACTAAAGACAATGAAAACATGAGTGTTTCGCATGTTTTGGTAATAGAAATTATGCATCTATATACACATAGGACAAACAGGGGTAGTATGGGTAAGATAAATTATTTTTAAATGATTTTGATGGGAGGTGAAGCAGGATAAAGTTGATTATACCAAATATTTGAGAACTTTTACAAAAATGGAGAGCTCAAATAGTAGAATGCTTCAGAGTAGTTAGGATGTTCCTTTAACTAGAATATGTGCTTCAATGGAGGCCCAGATCAACACTTTTCACACAAACTTCAAGGATCCAAAATGAAGGCTCAAATTGGACAACTTAATTGAACATTATCAATATCTATTTCATCATGCCTAAGATACCCTCAAAGGCTAAAAAACAATCTTATAGTCATGTTAGGAGTCACAGTGATTTTAAATTTTTTTATTTCACTATCAAATGAAAGCTCTTCTAATAAATGAAATTGCAAATGCCACCAAACTATCACAAGGATAAGATCTTGTGTGATTCACATATATTTCAATGTAAGAATGCAATGGGAACAAGAAAAACTACTTGCAGACATTCAGAAACGAAGCAAACACAAATTTTTCCCAAAAATAACACAGATTAACTCAAGTTTGATTAAATTTATCAGCAGGGGAAAGTTTCTCGAACAATCTCAAAGCTTGTCAATGGTTGTACACTTGCAACCACCTTGACATGATCAAATTTAACACAAAGGAGATAAACAAGTTTCTTCAGATAGTTTCTCGAAAGATGGGTTCTATCAAGCTTTTCTCTTAGAAAATCAGTTCTGACCTCTAACACTCCAACCTTCCAACCCTTTTCATGGCAAAAATCATGCCATTTATATCATTTTACAACAGAGTTCCCCCAAACCCAAACCTTGAGTGTACTAGTTCTCGCCATGATCTTGATCATGATTCCTAGAATCAAATCTGTAAAAAGTTGTCAGGTCCTCAGGGGGTAGATCTCTTCGAACATCTCCCGCATTCAACTCCTTCTTTTAGTAGATCACTCTTCCTTCTACTCACCAACCACTTCCACCCCTAATCTGTCCAATCTGGTTCTTTGCGTGCCCGAAAGGAAAAATTGGGAGAATAGATCGATCCTGTGTGGATCGATCTCATCTTAATGGTAAAAGACGTCCCTAGATTTTCCTCACCAAACCAAGATATCAATAGGTCTTTCACATGCCAAGGAAAGAAAAAATGGGTCGAATCCGACAGTATCGACATACATATTTAATGGTGATATATGTTTACAGACCTTCCCCACCAAACCAGGCTACTAGATTAATGTTCCTCTTCATTTGGCATGCAGGAGACTCTAAGAAATGATAAAAAACCATAATAATATACATCCCTAGGAGCTCTGGATTGAAAATGGCGTAAAAATCGAATGATGATGCACGCTTTCATTGATTTCTATTTTGAATTTGGACCATCCACATGGGAGATCCACTTTAAAACGGGCATGCGGGTTCCTTTTTTCCCTTTACAACTTTTGGAAAAATGTAAATTTTTCACATTTTGCTCCACACCTCCGCCTTGAGAAATGAGCCTGACACGTGTCCTAAGGTGGGTCCCAAAGGAACCGTGGCCAAATTATGCTATTTCACCTCCTTTTTGGAGAAGGAATTTTTTTCCAAGTTTCCACCGTAGCTCCACCTTTCTGCTTTTAGTTTCTAACATGGGTCCCAACGGAACCACGCTTCATTTCACACTTTTACCTCCTTTCTCCACAAAAAGAAAATTTTCTAAATTTTCCCCGAAAGTCTGCACCTCCGCCGTTGACTGGGAAATTTTTTTAACTATTCTCTGTTAGGCCTACGGGCTATTTTGATGTTTTAATCCTTTTGGTGACAAGAGGAAAAAAATCCAAGTTTCCCCGATGGTCCGCTTCCCGCCCCTTTGACTTTTCAAACTGCCACGCATCACAATGGCGCATCTTAAGATGGTCCCCAAAAGTTGAGACCTTGAATGAGTGCAGGCTCACCACGTGTCCTGCCCGAAAATTTTAATGCTTAGATCTCAATGGAAGGCGCCATGTGTCAGGTTCCGAGGCAATCTCCTTTGGCCATTGAAAAGTCCAAGAAAATGTAAAGTGAGCGGAGGCTTCCAAGTGTCCTCCTGGAGCTTCTTTAAAGTAAAATTCAAGGGTCGATCCTCAAACATGCGCAGTCCCTCCACATGTCCCAGGCCTCTCAAAACCTTTTTGAAAAATACTAAGTATGGGAAGACCCTGAGAATCCTCCACATGTCTTCATGGCATAATTTCAAAATGATGCCCAAAGCGGATACCTGAATGAACGTGGGATCACCACGTGTCCCTATCCCGCCAAACAAGATCTTGGCCGCATAAAAAAATTTCTAAGTCCGGGAAAAGTAGTGAAAACCTCCACGTGTCCTCCCGCGCAACTCCAAGGCCAAACCAAAAGTAAATCTTCAAATGAGCATCGTTCTTCCATGTAGACAGTTTTTTAAGTTGAGGCGATTCATGAAATTTTTGAAGTACCTTATCGAGCCACATCTAACCAAAAGAGGCCATGTTTCTTGTTGATGCAAGGATGTAAATTTGACCGGGAGAAATGCCCGTCAAATCATAAAATGTAGAAAAATGACCATTTGATCCTAGAGATGAAATTTTCTCCAAGGACGAAGAATTTAAAAATGTTACAAGGCTCAAATACATTCCTCTAAGCTACATCCATTCATTTTTCTTCAAGTATTTAGGGAAAAAATGACAAGGACAAAAATCCTGACTGTGGAAAATGGAAAGAACGAGACAACCTGATTTTTACACCCAAATACAAACCTTTTCAGATGAACAGAGAAACGAGGAAACAATTTTAGATCTATACATGATCCTTGGTCTAGGAAAGGATTGATTACGAAACAAAAGGAAGGCAGAGACTTCTCAGGCACAACACAGGGGAGATAAAATATGGCAGAGGCCATAAATTGATAGATTTTAAATGGCAAAATGGGGTGAAACTATTTTGAGCACCAACAGCTTCCCACTTAAGGTGGAAGGCTAGTAGTCTTGTATTTAAAAGAAAAATTGTATTGTATGTTTTATTTATCAAGTTGTAATGTATTGTTGGAAAGAAAGTTTTTTCATTGTAAGAAAATGAGCTATGCTTAAAAAAAAAGGAAAGTTCATTGTTACTTGTATTTAGTGTGCATTATTGTAAGAATGAAGGAAGAACTTAGAAGTTGTAAATCATTGAGAATGTATTCTTAGAAAATCTGAAATGTAATATAGTTGTTTGTGCTTTCTTTGAATAAATTTTTGTGGTTGTAATGGAAGAATGCACTAAATTATAGTGAATTACTTTGTTGAAGGATTACATTCTTGTTGTGGAAAAGAAAGCAATGATACTTAGAAATAGATTGAATTTCATTCCTTCATTTGAGCTTGAAAGAAACTTTATTGGAAAAGTATTCTTGTAGTTATTTTCTTATATGCTATTGAAATAGAAAATTTATGTAATTAGTGATTTAAGTCATGGAATGAATAAATGTTGTTAACCTATCAACTAGTGACTTTAGGAAAATAAATTTAAGCTAAGGTTAAATTGTAAATCACCCTAGTAAAATTTGTTTTTGGAAAAAATGAGGAATTGATGGTTCTATTTTCGAATAACAGATCACCGCCATGTGTGCGAGCAACAATCTCCGGACTGCCATCCTGATCAGAGCATTGGTCTCTGAACCACCACCCAGGTGGGGTGACGATTTATGAATCATCACCTAGGTAGGGCAATGGTCACAAAGATCACCGACCGCTTTAGGGTGACGGTTTCATCACTTTTGGCGGAAAAGTAAAATCCACGACTGTGCAATTTTGAACTTGGTTTAATTAAAATTTGAGCCTATAAAATGTGAAAAAGGAAACCACCAGCAAACCATAAGGGGATAAACTCATTGTTTTAAGCATGTCAATCCTTGAATGGGAATTTAAATGTATCAAATATCATAGATTAAATGGAAATAGAGTTTTTCCTAAATAGAGAACTCAAAAATGGAAATAACTAAATAACTACTCCATATTTAGGGTAGAATATCTACAATCAACAAATAGAAGACATTGCTATAATAAATCCATAACCAAAACTATACTAAGATAGATCCAAATGAATCCCTCCATGGCTTCCTCCTTGCTTTCATGGCTTCCACTCCTCCAACCTGTAAATCAAAGAAAAAAAAAAGAGACCAAATGACGAGGCTAGGGCAAAGAGAAAGGTTTAATAAAATTTCATAAGGATAGTTAGGGTTAGTTTGGAACCCTAGGATCTAGTGGCCACAATTGATTTAATCCAAGGGTTAGGAATCAATCCTACAATTGTTAGGTGAGAATATATATTATGGGCTTTTAAATAATTTAAGTGTATTTGAAAATGGGTGAATGGGACCTCTTAGTACCCTCGTATGTTAAGTAGTTATGTAACTCTCCCAGTGTGTTTTAGTAAATGTTTCAATGGACATCAAAGTTATTAATTTAAGGGGACTAAGGTAACTAAGGATAAGGGTTTAATAAATGTGGGTTTGAATGTTTATTTGAGGAGAGAAACTATTTAACCAAGTTAAAGAATTAATGGGAACTTTTCTAGAGGATTGTAACTGAAATTGACTTTAGAAATGGGTTAAGAATATATAATTATTAATCCAGACCTATTCCATTTAAGATAATGTAGCAGATTGCTAGTAGGATTTAACTAAACGTATTATAGGGTTGATACCCTAGCGATAATTTAAAACAAAAAAATGTTCCGCAACTTTCTAGATAATTATTTAAGGTTTAATGTGGTTTTAAAATGTCGAAATGATGGGTTTTACACTTTTATTCAATTTTCACTTTTCAATACATCTCATTCTACCTCACAATTTCTCTCCATCTCTATGTATATAAGAAATTTTTGTTCCAATTTTTGTGTGATTCATATTTGCAAACTTTCATTCAAACTTTAAATTTCAATACATTTCAATCCACCTCACAATTACTCCCCATCCCTAGGCATATACAAATTTGTGCAAAGGCCATTAAATTATAAACTTATTATGTATTCCAATTTTATATCTTGAATTTAACTTTGTTTAATTCTAATAAATATGCTTTCCAAGTAATTTACATGTATTCCAATTTTATATCTTGAATTTAACTTTGTGCAATTCTAGTAACTATGCTTTCATTTTATATTTTGAATTTAACTTTGTGCGATTCTAAGAACTATGCTTTCTAGGTAATTTACATGTATTCCAATTTTATATCTTAAATTTAACTTTGTACAATTCTAGTAACTATGCTTTCCACACAATTTACATGTTTTCCAATTTTATATCTTGAATTTAACTTTGTGCAATTCTAATAACTATGCTAATTTCCAAGTAATTTATATGTATTCCAATTTTATATCTTGAATTTAACTTTGTGCAATTATAAGTAATCTGTTCTTTCCATGTAATTTACATGTTTTCCAATTTTATATCTTGAATTTAAATTTCTAGAAACTATGATTTCCGGGTGTAATTTACATGTATTTCAAATTTATCTCTTGAATTTAACTTTATGCAATTCTAATAACTATGTTTTCTAGGAAATTTACAAATATTAAACGTTCAATTTTTTTTTTTGAGATGTGTTTCTTTTTAAACTCTTCCAATCAATTTATAAATACTAATTTTTTATTTTTTTGTGGTATGTTTCTTTTTAAACTATTCCAATAAAGAATTTGTGCTAATTTTATTTGTTTGAAAGTTGAATTTTTTCAATCAATTGTATGTAAATATATTTGGATATCAAAAATATATTATATTATTTTATATATGTTCCTACTTCCCACCCATATTTAGTTTTTTATTTTTTAATATTCCTTTAAACCTCGATAAAATGATATTTTCACATTTCAATCAATGCAAGCACCTAATAAAGTGTGATATGAATAAATTGATAATAATTGAATGACGATACAAATATTGATAACATTTAACTATGCTAAACACATAAAATATAATTTATTTAATTAATTTTAAAATGAGAGAAAAAAATATAACATGTAATATTTAGGCTTCTATAATTTAATTGTAGTTTTCAAAACATTGTAGTCATGAATTGTGCACTATTGATCATACCATTGTTTTTGTGAACAAAAATGTAGACATACTAAAAAAAATTCAACCACTACCTCTAGAATTTTTCCTTAGTTTCTTGATCTTTCACTTTAATCTTGTGTAAAAAGAAGATTAAGGTATAAATAATTGATTTAAAAATACTTTTTGATTGTCTTAATATGTCTATCTCTTTTTGGATTGTTATTCCTTTTAATCAATTCACAAAACAACTTTACATTCCTTTATTTTTGGTTATTGTGATTTCTAAGGGATCATTGTGTACTATATTTTTAATTTTATTTCATTGTTTCTTAATCAAGGATATGTTTCAAATTCATAGAAATGTTTTGTATGAAACATATCTAAGATCCATGAACTTGTTGTAGACCTCTAACCTATAAGGCGAAGTCCCCTACGTTGGCCTATCATTCTTTTTGGACTAATTTATTTTCAATGTTGGATACTTAATCTGCACAAATCCCATCCTATCATCCTCATTCTAATGGGAAGATAAAAGTGGTAAAAATCCTAGAAGGATATATACGGTACTTTGTTCAAAATAAATAGGAAATATGGTTTTAGTGGCTACCCCTAATAGATTGTTGGTATAAAACTTTCTTCTATACATCTTCCAAAATATCTTTTTATGGATTTATATGGGTACCAAACACCACCCATCCCATCCTATTTAAGGTGAAAGCCAAAGTTTTGAGTAGTGGAGGATCACATTCAACACCAACAAGGAGTTTTGGCTAGCCTCAAGGAGAATTCAAATCGGGTACAAAACTAAATGAAGTAGCAAGTTGATCAATACTGCTATGAGAGGTAGTTTAAAGTAGGTGATTACATCTTTTTATGGCTAAAACCATGGTATAAAATTTCATTAAAATTACCAAATAAAAATAACAAGCTTCCTTCTAAGTATTAAGGTCCATATTAGATCTTGTAGAAAATTGGCAATGTAGCATACACATTGGAATTAACTTTGTCTACATGAATGAATAATGTATTACATGCCTCTTTAGTGAAGAACATCATTGGGAAGTGAGTAACCATACAGATTGAGTTACCAAAACTAGATGAGGAGGGAAAAATCATTATAGAACCAGAGGATTCCTTCAAACTTGACAAAGAAGTTATGTATTAGGGTGATTCAAGAGTTTATAATGAATTGGAATAATTGTGAAAATGAGGAAGAAACACAGAGAATGAATAATTTATGTATAATTACCTAGAATTAGTCAAGGTTTATGACAACATTGGTTTCAAGGAGCAAGGCATGCTACACCCTTAACCTATTACATGTATAAAGATATGCACAATTCACTTTGGCTAATTTATAATATCTTAATTTTTATTTTCACATATTTATACGCTTTCATATATTATAGATTAATTGTAGCTTAATAGGGCATATATATGAGGTAGAGGTAAATATTGAGATGATTATTGCATATTCTATTTTTATTGTAAAATTGTCCAAGTTCCCCCTCAAAGTGGTCAAGTAGTGTATATTCTATTATGTTGTCCATCAAATATTGAGTACATGTTCTATTATGATATTATAAGTAAGAGTTACTTCTGAATTTTTAGCTCAACCTATTTAAGATCCTTTAACTTAACTTTAGTTAATCTATGTTATATAAGGCATTTTATTACCACTATTCATTTCATAACTTTTTTGTGTGACGTCTCAAGTTTCCTTCTTCAAAAACATGCATTGTTAACGAATTTAGAATCTTGATAATGTGCTCTTCTTCACCATACCATCCTACATATCCCTAAAATAAAAATTTAAAGTTGACATACATGGAACACAAATGAACTTTATTATGATACGTATGTATTTTTTATCATTTGGTCATTAACTCTTTTAATTGATTAAAAATAAATTTTAATCGCACTCTATAGACCTTTATTTAATCAATTACTCCAAATTACAATTCTCTTGAAACCGCTATTCATTCAAATACTAAAAATTTCAATCACACCATATCAACATCTATTATATTTCAATTTGATAAATTCTAATATCTCGTCCCTCTCATAAAAAGTAGCACAAGAGGGACAATCTTCTCAAAAACTACAAATATAAAAATAATCTATACTAAAATAAAAAAAAATGTCTTAGAAAAAGTGATATACAATTCACAACTTGAGATTTGTGAGATAGATTTCCATATAGAATTGGTTCTTGAGCTTACAGCAGTGGTGCATGCACTAGTTTGATGGAGTAACTTTCTATTGGGTAGGAGATTCACACTCAAGAAAGATCATTTAAGCCTACGACACCTCTTCACACAACCCAATCTCAATTCTCCTCAACGACGTTGCATGGAGCTCTTGTGCGAGTATGATATGGAGATTGAGCATGTAAAGGGGAAGGAGAATGTGGTAGCAGACACCTTGAGTCGATGAAGACATATTTTCATGGCTACATCAGTGGGTACAAATTTGTAAAGTGAGATTTTACAAGAGCTTCCTCGTGATGTGCTCTATCTTTTGGTTAGAGCAGAGATTGAGTCACACAGACCCCTTAAAGGGAAGTTTAAGGGACTATCACCGAGTCACCGGGATTCTTAGACACATGGTTTAGATATATGTGCCTAGAGATGGAGGTTTATGACAGAAATTCTAGCAGAGGCTCATCGTGCACCTTATTCAGCTCACCTAGGGGTGAAGAAGATGCACGCTACACTGAGACACTTATTTCATTGGGTTGGACTTCGAAGGGACATAACACAATAAGTTTCTCGGTGTTTGGAGCGCTAGAAGGTGAAGGCCAAGAATTAACATCCAGCTGGCCTTCTTTATCCTCATGTTATACAGAGTGGAAATGGGACACCATTTCCATGGACTTCATTTTGGGCTACCTATGTTGAGATATCACCACGATGCGATCATGGTCACGGTGGATAAATTGAAAAAAGTGGCTCATTTTTCTCCGGTTATGACCACCTACACAGCCATCGTAGTTACGTGTGTTTATCTGGATGAGATATTGAGATTACATGGGATTCTCGTAAAAGATCATGTGTGACCATGACCCCTTATACACTTCACACTTTTGGACCACTATACAGCTTGCACTTGGGACGAAGGTTAATTTCAGCACAACTTATCACCCTGAGACAGATGGTCAGACTGAGCGGGTGAACCAAATACTAGAGGATATGCTCCGGATGTATGTTATGGATCATCAGTCACAATGGGAGGAGTACTTATATTTGGTAGAGTTTGCATACAATAATAGTTTTCAGAGTTCTATCAACATGACACCTTTTTAGGCATTGTATGGTAGAGAGTGCAGGACTCCTTTGAGTTGGGACAAATTAGAGGACAAGGTTACTATTGGGCCAGCTATGTTATAGGATATGGAGCAACAAGTCACTTTGATCGTGCAAAGGTTACATGAGGCACAGGGATAGGAAGACACAACATGTTGATTAGAAGAGGATAAACTGCAGCTTATGAGGTTGGCTCGAAAGTTTTCCCGAGAGTCGACTCATAAGATCCCCATCCATTACGGAGAAGGATCTAAGCTAGCTCCAAGATTTATGGGTCCATTTGGAATCTTGGAGCGGATCAGTCCCATGGCCTACCAATTAGCTTTGTCACCCATCTTGTCTTACATCCACGATGTCTTTCATGTTTTTGTTTTACAAAGATATATACCAGATCCATCTCATGTCTTGGATTGGACTACCTTACAGTACACGAGAAGTAGCATGGAAATGTGATTGTGGAGCCCGTGCACATCTTAGAGCGCAGGACCCCGACCCTTCGAGGGCGTGAGATCGACTAGGTGCATGTCCATAGTGGGATCGATATGATGAGTCATCAGCTACATGGGAGGATGCCACATTGCTACGAGCACAGTTTCCACATTTGTTCTAGTGAATTCTAAGAGGAATTCAAGTCTAAGGGGATGGGGATGTAGTGCCCACTCCTCTTCGACTCCTATTTTGGTTATGATCATGATTATTTGTTGCTTAGTGACATGGGACATTGTTATGATATTTTGGATAGCCTGTTGTTAGACATTATGGACATTATGATTATCATTGTGCTTTTGATTCTTATTATGGATTGTATGGGTTCATAGAGGACATTGATAGATATTGCAATACATGATGATGATTTAGTGTTAATTTTACTTATATACTGACATCTCGGTTCTTGATAGTTGTGACTATGTTTAGATGATTGGACTAACCATGTGTGCACATTGGTGTTATGATTTATTAAAAATATGATGATAATAGGTGATCAATAGTATGTTATTGAATGCATCTAAATAGGTATAAGTTACAGTAAATGTATGAAATGCATGGTTATTGTAAAATATGAATTGTGATAGATGATTATGCAAAAGCGTAGGGTGATAGTAAATGCTAATGGATATAGTAGAATTGTGATGGTTAGTAATTGTAAATAATTGGTTTAGAATAGAGTTTTTTAACTATGATAATGATGCAATTATGTTGTATGATGATGTTATATGATAAATGATATATGTTGGTTTAGTTTCTTGACGTATTGATATGGCCTTGAGGCTGAAGGTGGTATTGTCTTGGTTGTTTACAGAAGTGAAATCACAAAATGAATGGGGGACTAGGAAGACCAACTATGGAAGAATACCGTGTGTTTACAACGTGGTCACCATGATAACCTGTGTGTGCGTGCGTCTTCATGTTTGTTTGTCATGTTGCTAGGAGGTCTCCAAGGGGGAAAACCTCATAAGTGATCATGGGTGTGAATGTTGTATTTTCTCTCTTCTAATTATTTGTATGGTTGATTATGGGTTTTATTAAATTTTGATGTCTTATCATTTTATTGTGCTTATTAGTGTGCCCCTTGCTTAAGTTAAGTAACTATGTAGGAATTATGTTAATTGAGTGATGTGGTAATGGGGGAAATGAATTTTTGGGATATTCCTTATCTTCCTTATACTCTTTAATGGATTTTATTTTGATCTTGGTTTGTGTGCCATCCCCATCTCCAAAACTCGGATTTGGGCTTTGAGCCCATTTTTGGAGACTTGTGGGACAAGTTTTACTTGTCCCACACTCCTTAAAATCTCCAACCAACCTACCCTATGGTATGGGGGATAAATTAAGCCCCTATTATGTGCTTTTGATGGAAATTAGGCAATTAATGCCACCTCTTATCTTGGTTCCCTAAATTGCCTTCTTGAATTGTGGAATGGAGGATTGTGTGTATGAGTGAATGTGTGATGTCTTCACCTTCCCCATTAATGGAGCCTTGAGTTGTGTGTTTGGCTTGTGTGGTGGAATGAGGAGAAATGAGGTGGCATCCTACATGGATCCACCTCACCATCCTCTCCACCATTTCTATTTATTGGAGTTTTTGGTTGTATTGGGGGTTACTTGCTTGAGGATTTTGGAGATCTTGCATGGGAATTGGCTTGCATTTTGGAAAGGGCTTGGAGCTTGGGTGCTTGAAGTTTGAAGGTGATCTCAATGACAAGGTAGGCTCTTATACTTCATATTTTGGGATTTCTTGTTTATGTTTTGTGTTGTGAATGTGTGAATGTATGTAATCTTGTGAGGGTTGGGGTAGAATTGGCCATAGGGATGGTGTAGGGAGAGGGAAATGGAGCCATTTGTGGAGGTAAAAGGGAGTGTGTGAGGATATTTGTGGAGGGAGTGTGGGAAGGGAATCCACCTATGTGGAGTTAAAAGGGGATTAAACTATTTTGTTGCCTTTCAATATGGAGAGAAATAGTTTGTATGTGAATTGTGTTAGTGCACTTGGAGGCTTGGGTGGACCCCTATCCCACTTGGGAGGCATAAGGAGATGGCTGCCATGTTATTTTCTCCTTTGGATCAACTTTGAGCCTATGTGTAATTTTATTGTTGAAGGTTTTCTTGTTGTCTTTGTTCTTTGTTGTTGCAGATTTTGTTTGTGTGTGAGTGTTGTATTATTGAAGC